>CM050525.1:47909146-49121646 GCA_027563665.1 Antrozous pallidus
ACAGCCCCAGGCCCTTTCTGACACCCAGGCAGACTGCTCACATGTTCTATTGCTTCTCTCTCTCTCTCTCTCTCTCTGACCAGGCCTCACCACTACTACCTTCTGGCATGTCTTTTTCTGTAGCTGCCCTGACCTATTCTTCCCTAGGGAGCTCTATATCTCAGCCTCCATAGAATCACCCCAGTTCCTCTATTTCTTACTTATCTAGAGTAGAAAAGTTCAAAGAGCCATATTTTTTATATAAAAAATATTTTTTTAGAGAGATAGTGGAAGGGGAGGGGAAAGACAGAGAGACACATGGATGTGTGAGAGACATATCTACTGGTTGCCTTCTGCACACGCCTTGACCAGGACTGAACACTGAGCCTACAGCCAAGGTAGGTGCCCTTGACCAGAATCAAACCCAGGACCCTTCAGTCAATGGGCCAAACCAGCTAGGGCTAAGACCCACATTCTTTTAAAGGTTACGCTAATTGAGAAAACGAATGAGGATTGGCATGTACGGAAAAGTGAAGAAGTTCTAAAGCTGACAACTTGACTCATTAAAGACCTCTCATCTTTGATAAGCTCCGTGTGTAACAGGATAGAATTCACCAAACTCCACTGTTTCTTCTGTCTTCAGAGAAGATCCTTTTGGCTGCTGGCTTTCTGCTGAGCTGCACCTTATTACTTGCATGCACACACCTTTATGTTCTACCAACACCAAGCCACTTAGATGTTTAAAAAATATGTTTTTATTGATGTCAGAGAGGAAGGGAAAGGGAGCGAGAGACAGAAACATCAATGATGAGAGAGAATCATTGACTGGCCATCTCATGCACATCTTCCCCTGGGGATCAAGCCGGCAATGTGCCTTGACTGGGAATTGAACTGTGACCTCCTGGTTCATAGGTCGATGCTCAACCACGGAGCCATGCCAGCCAGGATTACTTAGATATTTTTATAACACACCAGCCACTCACTATTTCCATGCCTTGCAAATGTGATCATTACTTCCTGCATTGTACCTTCCCCTTTGTTCAAAATGCAAACAAATTTATTTCCTTATTCAAAAATGTGCTCAAGTTTTAAGCATTTGAAAAGCCTTCTCCAAGTAATCCCATCACCACATAGAGTTAATTTTTTTCTCTTCTGTACTTATATATTTTTCTAGAATTACACATATCACTGGGCATGATAATGTCTTTGTTTGTATGTCTGTCTTTCATCTTGGACTGTATTTCTTGAGGGCACACCCTACCTTATTTGCTTCTCTTTTCGCTGCAACTATTACCTGGCACACAGTAGTAGCTACTTAATATTCAATAAATTGGTTTAACTTGAAAGAAGTCAGAAGTTGGTGACTCCAGTTATTAATGAAGAAGAAAGAACTCTTCTGCTGAAATGAATTAAAACAAGAGTCTGAAAAATT
This sequence comes from Antrozous pallidus, assembly GCA_027563665.1. Taxonomy (NCBI): domain Eukaryota; kingdom Metazoa; phylum Chordata; class Mammalia; order Chiroptera; family Vespertilionidae; genus Antrozous; species Antrozous pallidus. The sequence continues at coordinate 47,910,558 of CM050525.1, forward strand.
CCTACCCACGGTGCCTCCCGGGCTCTGGATTAATTGCACTCTGCACACCCATTCAGCTCCCCAACATAGGGAGAAGAATGTTCCCTGGGTTGACCTTAAATAAATGAACATTCCAATCTCCACTGATTCCATTGTGGAAACAAGTTCACAAGTTAATGAGAGGAAAGAATCAGGGGAGGAGTCAATGAAGACAGGAAGAGAGGAGGAGGCGTTTCATAATTTATCAGATGTGAGCCCTGGCACCTCATTTTATAAAAAGGGCTGATGACGCTTACATTTTTATGAGCTGAGTCTTAAAATAGGATTCCTGATTCTCTTCCGCTCATCACCAGTCTTGTAGCCTGTGGACATGTTGCTTATTCACCTTAGAATCTCCCTCCTCCTTTCTTTTTTAAATATATTTTTATTAATTTCAGAGAGGAAGAGAGAAGGTGAGAGAGATAGCAACATCAATGATGAGAGAGTCATTGACTGGCTGCCTCCTGCATGGCCCCTCTGGACATTCAGCTTGCAGCCCGGGTCTGTGCCCTGACTGGGTTCATAGATCGATGCTCAATCACTGAGCCATGTCAGTTGGGCAGCCCTTTCCCCTTTCTTAAGCTCTGGCCTGGGGCCTCTTCATTCCCAATAGCTGCTGCAATAGTGTGGAATGCATCCTCCCTTGTAGGCACCCAGCCTGATCTTCCCTCATGGGTACTGAGCACACAACCAAGGCGATGGCATGGCACATCTGCAAATTTCCTTTGAAGCTCATCACCCCATTTAGAATGAATTATCATCTAATTGGCAAGCAATCATGCCCAATAACTTTTAGATCTGCTTATTTTTCACAGTCAAGTCTCTTAAAATACTGTCAATAGAACAATTACATTACATAGGCTCTTCTTACTGGAGTCAGCTAGACAAGTGTCTTGTTTTATCTGTGGAATTATTCCTCAGGGCACAGCCTTCCAGTTAAGCTCTCTGCAATAATAACAATAATAATAATCATCATCATGATAAAATGAAATCTGAGATCTGAACAAAATTGGAGAAATAAGCCTTTTTTTTTTTTTTGCCAAGTCTATGTAAAAGAAAGTGTGTGACTGTCTGCCAGGAATTTTTTCTCCTGCCAAATTCTAATCAGTTTTATATCACCTCCTCTCCCCTCCCAGGTTGGGTCCTGAGGGGCCAGAGCAGCAGAGCTTTCAAAACAATCTGTGGGTCTCTATCTTCCTTTGCAAGAAACCTCGGGGGCTGTTTCCTTTTCCATGTCAGCCATCCATTTCATTTTTCAAAATACTATTTTTTAATATTGAGTCCGGAGACCGAAAAAGACAGAACCAAGAAAAATGTCAGATGCAGAAAGATTAAGACCAGATCAACCCAGGTTTGAAAAACAGCAGAGGTGGCAGGGACTTTTCTGAAATGCTGGTCATGTTCAAAATGCCTTCACGTTCCAGAAGGTGTGCTGTTTTAGTTGACCTTCACAAGGAACAATGACTCAGGCATGGTCCTTCCTTTTCTAGACCACAGCAGCTGTAAGAATAGGTCTCTGGCCTGGCCAGTGTTGCTCAATAGTTGAGTGACATCCCATGCACCAAGAAGTCACTGGTTTCATTCCCGGTCAGGGCACATACCTGGGTTGCAGGCTCCCCAGCAAGGAGCATGTGGGAGGCAGCCGGTCAATGTTTCTCTCTCATTGATGTTTCTGTCTCTCTTATCTCTCCTGTCCTCTCTCCCTAAAATTCAATAACACCGTATGTAAAAGGAAAGAAAGAAAGAAAGAAAAGAAAAGAAAAGAAAAGAAAAGAAAAGAAAAGAAAAGAAAAGAAAAGAAAAAAAAGAATAGGTCTTGCCCTAACTGGCCTTCAGACTGAAGGGTCCCAGGTTCAATTCCGGTCAAGGGCATGTTCCTTGGTTGCAGGCATATCCCCAGTAGCGGGTGTACAGGAGGCAGCTGATCTATGTTTCTCTCTCATCGATGTTTCTCTCTATCCCTCTCCCTTCCTCTCTGTATAAAAATCAATAAAATATCAAAAACAAAGAATAGGTCTCTCATTTATAGCAGGATTACAAATCTCAGGGGACTCCAGGACACTCAGCCCTTCTGTCATCCCGAAAGCAATCTGTGTGAAGCCTGCAGCCTTCTACTTGACTAAGCTTAAAGGTGCCTTCCCTCTGCTACACTGTCTATTACTCTCTCTCACTCTGCTCAGAGTGCTGGTGGCCACCTGACAACTCCACTGGAAGCTGTCACTCCAGCAGCTGCTCGATGCTCACCTTGCTGCACCTGTGGCTTTTAATGCTGACCTGGCTGTGCCTGCAGAGTCCACTTCCCACGTGGAAGTTAGTCCCGTCCACAAGTGGCAGCCTCTCTTGGATTTCTGGCTCACCTCTCCTAAGACATTTAGATCAATTACTCTGGGTCTTCATTGGACATCAATTGAGTTTCTGTATCCTGACTCACAGTCAGGGACCTTGACAAGATTTCAATTCTCTGCATCTTAAAAGTAAATCTCATGATCTCCGAATACTTTTTCCAAATAGACTTTCTCCTCTGTTGTTGTTTCATTATCTTAAGCCCTAAAATTTTAGGCCCTGAATGGTTTCAAGAGCTTCTTCAATGTGTCTGCAAGATGTACCTGGCCCTTGTTCAATCTGCATTCCTTTTGGACATCTCTCACATGTTGAAGTTCCCAAGGTAGGTGTAAAGATGAAAGCCCACCCCTTGGGTCCTCATTTAAGGCAGGTGTGTGTGTGTGTGTGTGTGTGTGTGTGTGTGTGTGTGTGCCTGTGTGTGTGTGTTTAAGGACAGAGACACAGGGAAGATGAGGGGCAATGGGGTGGAGGAGGGAAAGGGAAGATAAGAACAAGAAGGAGGAGGAGGAGTGAGGGGAAGAGAAGGAAATGGTGGAGGAGTAGGAAGGCGTGGAGAAAGAGGAAGAGGAGGAGGAGAAAGGGGAGGATATGGAGAAGGAGACGCCATATTGACACTCTGCCAAAGCATTTGTGAGTTCAGCCAATAATCTTTTGCCTCACTTTTCTTTTTCTGGCTACATAATATCAACAAACAATCTGATTGTCTTGGCACAGAAATGAGTTATCTTTTGCAAACTGGATTTTTTTCTGATGGTTTTGTTCTTGTGTAGAAAGGGCACTGTCCCCAACCCCTGGCCTTTTAAACATGACTTCAGTGAAAATCTCCAAGTAAGCAAAATATCTCACTGGCTCCTTTCCACATTGGCTTTCAAGCATTTACCTCATCTCTGGGATCCCTACCACTGCCCACTGGCAGCCTGGATGTCCTGAGTCCCTGACTAAGATGCTTCAGTGAGCACTGCATTCTCCTAAATTACTTCATTAAAAAATCATAATTTCCTCCTCCTCCCTAAGGAAAAAACACCCCCATATAATAAAAGGCTAATATGCAAATTGACCAAATGACAGAATGACCAGTCACTATGATGTGTACTGACCACCAGAGGGCAGACACTCAATGCAGGAGCTGTCCCCTGGTGGTCAGTGTGCTCCCACAGGGGAGCACTGGTCAGCCAGAAGCCCGGCTCATGGTTGTTGAACACAGTGGTGGTGGCTGGAGGCTCTCCTGCCTCCGCAGCAGTCGGACAGACCCTGAGGGCTCCCATCCTGCAAGAGGGTGCAGGTCGGGCTGAGGGACCCACCTCCTCTGAGTACGAATTTTGTGCACCAGGCCTCTAGTAGGGTGGTAATAGTCAGTGTTAAGATCCCTACTAACTCCATCCACTCAACACAGATTACTATTTTTTTCTTTTCCTTTCTCTTCCTCCCCTTCCTCTTCTTCCTTCTGTCTTTCCTTCCTTCTTTTCTGCTTTTTGAAAGCAGTTGCCTCAGACTTACTTTGGTCTGGCCAAGTCATTCAATCTCCCTGGGCTTCATTTCCCTCAGGTAAAAATATCATGTGCAAGAAAATATGCAGAGGGCCACAATATTTACATTTTTTTACAACTGTTTATTTCAAATTTCTCTCCCTGTGACTGATCTCTTTATCATTTAATGTAAACTTTACTGAGGTTTTAGTAACTAGTGGTTACCACCCCTCCCTTTTACTTTCCATTTTCTTAAGTTTTATTATGATGTGTCTGTACATAAGTTTACTTGAGGTTATCCTGTTTGTAGTTTCCTGAGCTTCTTAAACCTACAAATTTATCTCTTTCACCATATTTGGGAAGTTTTCAGCCATTATTTCTTCACATATTTTGTGCATCATCCACTCTCTTTCTCCTTTCCTCTGGGACAGTGCCACAGACACTGGATTTTTTGTGTTGTCCCTTAGGTTTCTGAGATTCTCTCTTGCTTCTTTCAACAATCTTTTTCTCTGTGTTCTTCTGTTTGGTAGTTTTGTTTTTATATCTTCAAGTTCCTTGATATCATCCTCTGTCATCTCCATTCAGCTATTAGATGAATTTTTTTTGGATGTTTATTTTTCCCTTTGGTTTTTGTTTTTATACTTTTTATTTCTCTTTGGGGAACCTCCGTCTTTCCATCCATTTCAAGAGTACTAATTCTTACCTTATTGGCCATGATTACAGTAACTGCATTAAAATCTTTACCAATAATTTCAATATCTAGGTCATCTTAACAATCTGGTATTTAGATTATGCTTTCCCTTAACAGGAGGCAGAAAGGACATTTTTCCTCCTTTAAGAATCAGAGAGTAATTTTCTTAGGCTGTGCAGCATAGCCATACAGTCTTTAAAACCGTAGCATTAAAGCTGCTACAGATAGTAGGGAAATGAATTGATGTGGCTTTATTTTCAACCAAACTGTATATATGGACACCATCACTTGAACTGCATAAAATGTTCACATTTTTCAGATATTCTTCTGACTACTTTCAACTGTTTATGAACATAAAATCTCTTCCCACCTTATCAGCCATACCAAAGAGATGGTGAGGCAGATGTGCCCCCTGGAACATCCTATATAATAAAAGAGTAATATGCAAGTTGACCGTACCTCCACTATGCTCACAGGCCATGCCCACAAGCCATACCCACAAGCCAATCATGAGCAAATAAACTCCAACCAAGATGCCTGCGGCCACTGAGAGAAAGGGCTGACTGGGACAATGTCTGCACCGCCCCGCCTGGTCTGCCCTCAGCCATGTGGAGGTTGTGGTTGAGCTGCCCTGGCAGGCCTGCCCCTGGCCGCGCAAAAGCCACGCTGAAGCCGCCCAGGAGGGCCCACTCCAGGCTGTGCGGAAGCTGCATTCAAGCTGCCCAAGAGGGCCCGCCCTGGGTCCCAGGAAAGCTGCACTCAAGCTGCTCAGGAGGGCCCATACTGGCCGGCAGGGCTGAGGGACACCATCTCCCCTTCTCACCCCACACTCCCTGTGCATGAATTTCGTGTACTGGGCCCCTAGTAGTATCATAATTTTCTAGTGTCTTTTGTGTAATTAATTTAGGACTATATTCTAGACGGGTCACATATGCTGTGAGACACTGGTTGCTATTAAAATCCTTTGGTCTGTGTCACTGTGTTTTAACAGGCTTGGTTAGGTACAGATCACAAGTTCTGATTTGCTTTTTCTGGACAGAGGTTCCAGCATCAGCTCAACTTCCCAAGTCTTGGCTAAATTCTTTGCATGCACTTTTCATCCATTCATACACCACTGGGAGCTAGCGTGGCCATCCAGACCATTACCAACTGTGGGTGATGACTTATATTCTGGCTCTATTATGCTTTGGGTCTGCAGCTCACAAGCGAACTTGGGATGTCTGATGCTCACTCCCAGACATAGAGGATCCCCTTCGCCCAACTCTCTTCTCTCCAGGACTACCCCGACACCCTCCAGCTCTTAAGAGTCCCTTTTCCCTGTTCCCGTTTCTCCAACCAGCAAGAACCATTTTTTTTAAAGAGTTTATCTACTGTTGGCCATTTGCACATACCTGGGGCTGACCTTGAGGCAAAGCAGAGAGAGAACTAGAGAGAAAAAAATTTTTTTTTAAAGTGGCTCTACTCATACATGTTGCCTTCACAGCATAGGTTATATGACCACAGCCGTGGGTGTTTCTCTTGGGATTTAATTGCCTATATCTCTGCACTGCTGCCACTACCAACACACTGGCCTCTGGACACAGGCAGGAGAGAAGTAAGGAAACAAAGGCACTGCACACTTGACAGTTGTTAAGAGAGTACATCTCCAGTAGTATCATCACAATAAAAAGGGTTATGATGAGAAGGGATAGAGGTGTTAACTAATCTTATTGGGACAATCATTTTGCAATATATATGTGCAAGGAATCATCCCATGCTACACCTTAAGCTTACCTATGTTCTACCTTAACATCTCCATGAAATTGGAGAGAAAAGGATGACTAAAAAGTGGCTCTCCGGCTCACAGTGACCCCATACTTAACCCAATGTCTTCAGGTCAACACTGGGAGATAAGGGAGAAATAAAAATCTAACGGCCATACTCATTCTTCAAATTCTCACTCCCCTCCCCAATCAACCTGCAAGACCTTCCTTTGTAGAGCCCTCAGGTAGTTGCTTTTGGCACTCAGCTTGTAGATTTTGGATGTAATTATAGGAGAGATAGAGATAGGGCTAGAACTGGACATCCCCACCTTCTCTTTTGAAAGAATCAGAGCTAATGGCCTAGGAGGGAAAGGAATTTAAAGAGCTTTACTTGCATTTTGGAACGAGTTGCTACTTTTGTTCTCAAACGTTCCTAAATTTTAATATATGAACATGCATTGTATTTGAGCAGAAAATAAGCAATTAGAGAGAAGACGATGAAGATGAAATTGCAATTTCTCATAAGAGTAAAATCTGTTGTATTTGGCACATAGGGCTTTGAGATATTTGCTTCTGCTTATCTATAGCGTCCCCGTTTGCTTTAGTGAGTAAGTGTTGCATTAGAATTGGATATGTGTAAATATTATCTATAAAAGTAAACACCCAAAGAACTGATATGCTTAATGTATCCACCAAATCCGATTTGTACAAAACGGGGGAAAAGTTTAGAAAAGTAACAAGAAAGGGCCATCTGTCAGCTTGAGATCTACTGAGCTTATCTGCAAGGCGGAGTAGGCATGTATGAGGAATATAAAGAGATCTGTGGAAGCCATAAAAAGACCAAAAACTGGTTTTTGCCCTGGCCCAGGTGGCTCAGTTGGTTGAGTGTCATCTCATGCACCAGAAGGTCCCGTTTGATTCCTGGTCAGGTCACATGCTCAATCCCCTCTCTGGTTGTGTGAAGAAGGGAGAGAGAGGATCAATGTTTGTCTCTCACACTGATCTCTCTCTCTCTCTCTATTCCTCTCTCTATAAAATCAATAAAAAAATTAAATCGTGTTTTTAAAAGTTCTTGTGTTGCTTTTTAATTCAATGTTTGCAGTCCATATTTTCTCTAATTATAAAATTTACAATCATAAATTGTTGGTGTGTGTGTGTATGTGTGTGTGTGTGTGTGTGTGTGTGTGTGTGTGTTGGGCCTGAAAAGAATGTTTGCTTTGCTATCTAACAAATGCTGCTGTACCCCCTCCTAATTGTTCCTTGAACCTATATGTTTCCTCAAACTACATAGCTCCTGGCCGCCTTATACCCGTACATTGGTGGGTGAGATGATTGCTTAGATTTGCCCAGGTTTGAGGGCAAAGGGCTGGGCCAGATGCTCCCTGGAGGATCCTGCATCCCAGGGATTGAACTCCCAGCTCAGCCAATCTTTCCTCTGTCAATGGGAATCATCACAGACATCAGAAGTTACAGGAGCCTGGACAACAGTCAAAGGACGCAGCTGATAAAATTGTTCCCTAGCCCCATCCTGATGAGGTTTTCCACCCAGAAATTCCCATTCACGGAAGAACTTGTCTTTTCCTAAAGACAAGAGAAAAGCTGTCTCTAAAAGTTCACACTTTGACCTGGAGCTCAAACTATGTGGGTCCAGATTTAAGCCACTTTAGGACATGGGGCCAAGTCAGCACCAGTTCTGATTTGGAGCCAAGAGATCCAATTCTGGTTCAGTGGGAGGAACTGAGTGAGTCTGTTAGCACCCTAACCCTCTCAGCTGGGAATAGTCACAACGTTTTCTGCATAAGGTTGCTACAAGAATTTATTTTTTTTTTAAAGTACACAAAGAAATTTCTATAGAAATGCCTTACTGAGCTGTGTGGCAAACAATAAGTACTCCAACGCCATGAGCCATTGTCAGACAGAAGCATGGCTTTGGCCTTGCTGAGAATGGGTTTATCTTTTCAGAACTTCAGGGAATTTCCAAGGCGTTTGGACTACTCTAGCCTCAGAGAGACAACACCCACATTCTGGTCTTTAAAAAAGTTATTTTAATGAGTGTTTTGTTTTTTGACTTTGATTATATAACGGTTAGGAAAAAAAAGATTTTTTGTTTCAATGAGACAAACATTCCCTACAGAGCAATCAGGATATTTCAGAAACAAAAATAAATAAATAGGACAGGGTCACTTTTCTGCATGAAATTCTTCAAACATGTAAAATCTCTACTGGATCACCTCGGACCTTCGCCCCTGACTCCCCCTCCAACTGCAGAAGTTCCAGCCACAGGGAAATGGCTTTCTGATCTTCCCAACCCCTCCCCCATCACCCCCCCCCCCCCTCCTTCCAGCCTCCAGTCCTTTGTTCCTGCTGTTCTTCCCCCCAGAGAGCTGTTGCCGGGTCTCCTTGCCTGATTCTTACTCCTTCAGATTTCCTTTCAATATCATAGTGTCAATGGGCCACCCCTGGCCTGCAGACTAATTAAAGTCCTGCTCTGTTCTTTTCTCTTACATGGCACTGCCATTTTCTTCTTTTGCACTTAGCACTTAGATAACAAGATTTAATTCTGTAATTATCTGTGTGTGAAAAGTTGGACTCCATCACTGGGTTGTCAAGTTCGTGGGGGCCAGACTATGTCTGAGCCCATTGTGGCCATCATCAGAGGCCAGCACGCAGGGATGTGGCAGGCTTTCAACAAATACTGGTGCATGAATGATTTCATTGGGGGTGGGGGGGAGGACAGGGAATGAGAGAGGGAATGAGAGAGAGAATGAGAGAGAGAAAGAAGAGGAGAAGAGAAGAGAAGAGAGTGAAAGAGAAAGAGAAGAGAAGAGAACGAGAAGAGAAGAGAGAAGAGAGAGATTCATTTTCAATTCTGAGGATGAGGACATGCTTGGCAGAGGCAGCCTCTGTTCCTCACCCCTCTCCATCTATTGTGTCACCTGTGCAGGTTTCTTTCCTGTGGCTCATGCACCTTTCCCCGCTGGGGTCTCCTGAGAAGCAGTGTCTGGAGGTCTTTCCTTCCTCCCCTTCCTTCCAGTGACTCACACACCACACCTCCTTCCCTAATCCTTTCTCCCTCTGGCTAGAAATCTCTCTGGCAGCCTGGGGAGGAGGAGCCAATCAGCTGGCTGGGGCTATGATTTCAATTACTGATAAGGGCCTCCAGGCTTGCCCCTTCTGTAGGCATTGACATGCTAATCCACGCATCCACCAGCAGGTATTGGCTCTCTGATGGAATTCCCCTTATCAGCGGAAGATTGAGGAGGGAGATCTTGGGAGTTGGGGGTGGGAAGAAAAACTTTTCTGCTCTCCTCAAATCACCTCTGGGACCTCAAAGAATTTTAGCAGCGAGGCTAGACATGTAGTAAAGTGGGTTAAAACAAATAAAAAACCCACACAAGTAAGACAGACTACCTGATAATATGAACATCAGTGATCTTATTATGATAACCAAGAAAGCATATGTATGCACAGATAATGTCTGGAAGGATATATCTCCAGGAGTTTAATCAGGCTTATAGGTTAGTGGTGAAATTAGGGTTTTAATATGTGTTATATATTGATGTCATTACATATTTGCACATAGCATGTTATCAAAAAAAATCTTACAGTGCTTTTGATAAAGGAAAAAATAAGGATTTTATTAATATTATTTTTAAATGTATTTTTATTGATTTCAGAAAGGAAGGGAGAGGGAGAGTTGGAAACATCAATTATAAGAAGGAATCAATGATTCACTGCCTCCTGCACATCCCACAATGAGGATCATGTCCAGAAACCAGGCATGCACCATGACGGGGAATGGAACTGTGATCTCCTGGTTCATAGGATCACACTCAGCTACTGAGTTTTCAACCACCCCAGCTGGGCAAAAAAAAAAAAAATTAGGATTTTAAAGTAACTTGAAAGAGGAAAGAAAAATAGGCCAATCGGTCCTATGGACTATTCTTCACAGGAGGTTTAGCTCTTTCCCTGCAAAATCCTTCAAAGCAGCAGCAGCTTTGTCAGCAAGACCCCCACTTCCCATTGCTTTGGCTTCTCCTTCCTTCCTTTACTCTGCAATACATGCCTCTAAGGACCACACCCTGAGATCGTCCCTAGGAAAATGGAGAGAAGACTGGAGCAGAGTCCCCAAAACATGGCTATTGTCTCGGGTTTGCTGTTTATTTCCACATTGAGATGAACCTTCTTTGAGTCCGCTCTTCTTCCAGGCCTCTCTTCTCATCGGCAAACAGGGGCTGACTTAGATCTTCTCATAAGAGCCCTTCAAAAGCTCTAACCTTCCATGTCAGAATCAGTGACTCCTGAGAGTCTCCTACCCCAACTCTATGGGTCAGCAAATGGTTTATTCCGGAAAAACTTTCCCAAACTCTCCTGGACTGCAAGTTTTGGCTGTTGTCTTGGGTGTCCTAAAAAACTGCCCCGCTATGTCTTAGAAAGAACCTGGGGCATTATTGTTTGGGTGAGTGTACAATTTATCACCCAAACTAGTACACTAGCCTTTAACAATTATCCTTGAAAACCAACTGTCAATGGGGACAGTTCTGGGTGCAGGAGGACACAAAGGAGGGGCCGAGTTTCTGTGGGGGCTGGGGAGGGGGGGGGGGCTGGTTCCTAGTCCAAGACACTCACATTTTAGTTGGGATCTCAGTCACTAGTCTATAAGCTCCATAAAGGAAGGGAGACATTGTTGCATTCATAATGGAGTCTTCCCTCAATAAGCCACCACTGAAACGTTTTTTCAAAAGAATGAGCAACTGGGAGGGCTTTGCTTTTGTCCAGTAAAAAAACTGTGCCAATGCTATGTTATCTTAAGTTACATGTGGAATCGGCATATGATCACATCAATATCAATTTGAGTTGTTGCTTCTCCCCCCGCCCCCGGCCCCCGATTTTATAGATGAAAAGTCCAAGGCTCAAAGGAACTGAGTGACATGTCTAAGCTCCATGTGAGTTGTGAAGTTTGTCTACTTTTTTCATTTTCCTTTAAAAAAATGTTTTCCACTCAATTTTTATTTTATTTTATTTTTATTTTCCGAATAGTGGAACCTACTCCCGAAGGGTGGAGCCTAACTAAGACCCCTCTCCCCAAAGCCCCCAAAGAGCCAAACCAAGACCCAAACAGCTGAACTCAGTCCTGAAGGGCGGAATCTCACCCTAAAGAGCACAGCCTAACCTGGAATATCCCTGCCCAGTCCCTAAGCCAGTGGTTCTCAACCTTTCTAATGCTGGGGCCCTTTAATACAGTTCCTGATGTTGTGGTGACCCCCAAACATAAAATTATTTTTGTTGTTACTTCATAACTGTAATTTTGCTACTGTTATGAATCGTAATGTAAATATCTGTGTTTTCCGATGGTCTTAGACTCTACAGCAGTGGTTCTCAACCTGTGGGTTGCGACCCACAGGTTGAGAACCGCTAGCAGGGTCGCTATCCATGGCTATTGATGGCTTTTTACAATTACCACTCATGTCAAACTTGTTTCCAGGAAATATTTCGCTTTCAGAGAAGAAGAAAAATAGGTTTATTTGCATTACACTTATTAATTTGTGCAGTTATTCAGTGCCTGCTAAGTTAATGTTCAAGAAAAAAATATTGATTTTTATTAAAATGTTCTATTACTTTATGTTAACAATGACTCATTTATTTCAGCCCTTTGTATTCAGCATGTCTCTGTCTAATAAATCAAATGGTAGTAAAAATAAATGAAAAATTCCTGACGAACATTGAAATTTCCAAGAAAAGTGGGAATTGGAGTATTTTTGCGATGAAGTAAAAAATAAAATAATCTGCTTGATATGTGATAATGCTATTAGTGTACTAAAGTTATACATTCAAAATTGAAGCTTTTGTTTTTTTACGGCCCACATAAACTTAAAGCTTGTTTATTTGGTCCATGTTAGCCTTTGAGTTTGACATGCTTGCTGTAAGAGAAAGAGAACCTCATACACTTTTCCTTAAAAATATGGCTCCAGTCACACATTCTGCCCCGTTACCACCTCCCCTCCTACCTATCTCCCCCATCCTCCTTCCCCCCCTCCCCCCCCCAACACACACACAGCCTTCCATATGCAGTACAAACTGCCTCTAGCATATATTATTTTGGGCTAAAATAAGGTCCCTCCCCTCCCTGTGAAAAATTAAAAAAAAAACAAAAAACAAAACAACAACCCTGAATAATGTTTCTGGAGCAATAAACGCAAATGCTTTTCCTGAATGGCATTTCTATTGTCTGCGACTTAATGTGGCTTTAAGGGAAGTATTTGCATCAGGAAAATGCAAGAGGAAAACAGAAGGTAACCCAGATCCCTTTCTGGCTGGAAAAGCTCTCGAGTCACTGAAGACGGTTTTGCCAAAAAGCCTTGGCAAGAAGCAGTGATATTTGCAAATTGTTCAGTGAAACTGCCTTTGTTTAGTCAATTTCATTCTGGTGTCCAATGGGTTCCCTGCGCGGGGACCTGCTTCTTAGACAATGACACGCGTTAGACCGAATTATGAGCTGCAGCCGAAAACACAGGAACGGCATGTCGCTCCTAATTTGTTTTCCGAGCCGGAGCGCCATGGTTAGAAACATCCAAGGGGTGATCCACGGGAGTGAACATGCTCATTTTGGGGAGAGGAAAGGCTGGAAATGGCTGCAGAATTGGGCACCAAAGCAGCCGAGCAGGGCCAGAGTGAACGCTGCCTGCTCCAGAAAAGGGAAGGGAGCCAGTCCCCGGAGCCAGCTGGCACCTGACCAGTGAACTTCCCACCGCTCCCGGCAGCGATGCCTCCGTGGCACATGGCTCCAGCTTTGCCACCAAACTCTGCATCGGAGAGCCCAGAGAAGACTCCTCCCAGCGGGCGGCGTGAGCTCTGCAGAGTTTATCCCTAGCCTGCACGGAGAGGGCCCTTCTGTTGGGGCCGAGGCACCAACAGGTCCAGCCTGCTTAAAGGACACAAGGAGGAGTGCATCCTGCTGGGAGGAGAAGACTGGCCCGTGTAGTCAGGCGGGGCAGGTTCAGAGTCTCAGCTTCCCCCTGCAGCTCTGGGAGAAGCACCATCTCCTGCAATCCTCACTTTGCTCATCTGTTGCTCTGCCATGTGACTCCCAGGCATCAGGAACAAATGGGCGCCTACATTCCACTGCCTCTGGCTCGGAGAGCGGGAGGAGCCCCTTAAGGATGTCCCTCACTCAGAGTGACCCAGAGGCTGGTTGCCTGGACCCTGAAAACCCACGGTATCAAGAGAAGACAGCTATTTAATCAGATTCTTCAGAGGGTCATGGGGGTTCGCGGGGAGTTTAGTAAAGTGTCAGGAAACCGAGAGGCTCAGCGCTTAGGTCCTTGACTGGGGTGGAGTTATTCGTTCATCTTCCTAAAAGGTCACATGACCTCTAGGCATTCCCTACCTAACAGGACTCACGGCTCAGATCACTATCTAATCCATCTCTCAGTTTTGTATTTGCTTCAGCTTGGTTTGACTCTCAGACACGGGCCGTTCCAGAGTGTCCCTGGAAAAGGGAAGGGTTGGGCATCAGACCAACGTGGGCTTAAGAGAGGGGCGACCTTGGAGCAAGTTATGCAGACTCACTAACCCTCAGTTGGCTCATCTATAAAGTAGAGATAGTATTCTGTCACATTTTTATTAGACATAATATGTACAGGATGCTCAAAATATTTCCATGTAGATGACCTAGCATAAATAATCCAAGTTGTCTCCTTTTTTTTTCCCATTGACCTTCCCCTGGCCTCCCCTACTCCCCTATCTCTCCCCATCAGTAGCACATGCACTACTATTTGTAATACTTTAAACAATAAAATAAAATTTAAAAAGATAATCCAAGTTTTGAGAACCCTCTAACATTCTTTCTCTATATTTCAATTTAATTACACACACACACACACACATACATAATGTTACAATTGGTTTTATGTTTAAAAATTGTGTGTGTGTGTAATCTTATTTTAGACCAAAGATGCAAAACAATCTAAAAATCTACGTGTTGCAAGGACCTTATATAACATACCCGGATTTACACAAGAACAAAGGCAAGCACAAAGAAGAAAAATATCCAGCTTATGCCATAGGACCTGTGACCATTTCCAGGAATACTCAAGTCAATTGCTCTTTTTGTTAAATGAGGCAATTTTCCAAGTGTTATCCTATTGCTACAGGTCTAATGTGGCTGTGCTTCTGTTGGCCTTTGAAAAGGTCCCAAAGTGTAGGTCCCAGTCAGTACCCGGTGTTGATTGAGCCATTTGTGTGGTAATTGGCATCTCACCATTTCATTGTATGATGATAAAAAAAATAGTCCTTGTTGGCTATGGTTTACCATCCCCACAAGAGGGTTAGAAGCCAAATCTCCCGGTAAGACCTTGATGGATGCTGAGACCTTGTCTGAAAGGTCACTTGTCTGAAACAGGTGACCTTTCAGTTCATGGGATAAAACCCATCCATCGGAGCCACACTGTCCAGGGCCCATCAGTGTGGTTTACAAAGGCAAGGGCATTGCTGTTCTCATTTCAGCTGTGCTAATTATTAGCTTTGTAACTGTAGGAATATTCCTTTCCCTTCCTAAGCCTTACTCTCTCACTGGGAAAGATTGAGACAGTAACCTCTACCTCATAGAGTTACCATGATGGTCAATTAAGGCCTGGTGCAAACCACTTAATGACAACTGTTGAGACAGGCTAGTAAGCCAGGACATGTAGAATAGGGAAACTGAGACATATAGTTAAATAGCCAAGTAGTTCACAGCCAGCTAGTAAATCACAAAATCCTATTTTTCCCTAGCCAAGGACACTTCAGAAACAATGGTTTATATCTCTCCTCCCCAACCAGAGGGTAAATAGCTTAAGTCACCCTACTCAGGAAGATGGAAAACAAAAATCCAATTAGTGCCACTTGTGCCAACCACACCTAAGGACTGATGAAGTTAAGGGAATAAATCTCATTTTGGTGCATTAGCATAAAACTGATGAATATTCTATTGAGATCCTCCCCCTAAGACCGTCCCTAAGCTCCCAGCCTTTAAAAGCCCTCAAGCCCTCACCAGGTGGCTCAGTTGGTTGGAACACATTCCTGATACCTCAAGATTGCAAATTCAATCTGGAGTCAGGGCACATACAAAGGCCAACCAATTAGTATGACTGAATAGAAAAACAAATCTCTCTCTCTCTCTCTCTCTCTCTCTCTCTCTCTCTCTCTCTCTCTCTCTCCTGCCCTTGCTCTCTGTCTAAAAAAACCAATCAATAAATTAAAATAAAATTTAAACAGCCCTCAAGAGGAAAGACCCAATGTGGGCTCCCTTTGGAGCACACTCACACCTTTCTTTCTCAGGCATGCTTCTCCCCTTTACCCCCCACTAAGTTCTAAGGGTCCTCATTGCAACCACTGGAGCTACGGGCAGTGGCAGCTCATTCCAGGCTCACCCCTTGAACTTGTCTCCATGGCCCTTTCTACCCTGACTTTTCGGTGAGCTGAAAGCAGCCCCTAAGCTCTCTCCTGTTGCTTCTCCTATCCTAAACCCTTCCTTGTTTCACTGTCCCCAGCTTTAATGTACGAACTCTCAAAATCACCGGGACTTGCCTTGTGAAATCGTTCCTGCATGAAGTCAAGAACCTACACACCACCAGCCGGCCCGAGGCAGACCCGCTCCAGCCGGTCCCTGTCCCATAACACCATGATTATTAGCATGATGAGTCCCACAAGGAATGTTCAGTCCCTTCGTGATTCTTCAATGCTTCAGGAATAAACGATGAAGCAAAGAGAACTCACTTGGTAAATTCTGCATCTAGGAAACCACTTAATGCCAGACGCACTGGCCTGCTGTTGATGACTGTTTGAAACATGATTCGTCTTCAAAACTTTAAGCTATTTTGAGAAGTTAAACTATATCATGCCTTTTGAAACAATTATAAGCAACACAGCTTTTGCCAGAGAATGACATAATCTGACTTTCCTTAAGGAAAGGAGGGAGACATAAAGATAATGAAGGAGAAAAGAATGGAAGAGCTTTAAACCAAAGGACCAACCAAAAACCAGGTCTAAGGTGAATCTTTTAGGAATTCTGTGACTTTGTAGGTCCCAGCTTTCCCTGTGCTAGTTTATCTCCACTGCCTCATGCATAGCAGCAGTGAAGTCTATAGAAGCAGGACTCCTCGCTAGCTGTGTAACATCAGGCAAGGCATCTCTGGGATCTCAGTTTCTTCATCTATAAGTTGGGAATGAAATAATGTTTAATTACACTTATTAAGAATCATTAAAAAAAAGACTTGGTCATGAATCTTTTAAGGCCATATTTAAAAAAAAAAGAGAGATCAATTAGTAATAGTTAAGTTCCTTCTTCCTCCAGACTTCCAGCTTTTAAAAATATATATATCTTTTATTGATTTTTTTTTACAGAGAGAAAGGGAGAGAGACAGAGAGCTAGAAACATCGATGAGAGAGAAATATCGATCAGCTGCCTCCTGCACACCCCCTACTGGGAATGTGCCTGCAACCAAGGTACATGCCCTTGACCGGAATTGAACCTGGGACTCTTCAGTCCACAGGCTGAGGCTCTATCCATTGAGCCAAACTGGTTAGGGCCAGACTTCCAGCTTTAAGAACAAATACAAAAAAAAAAAAAAAGACTCTGTGAGGTTAGCCAGCAGAAAGTGAAAAATAAGGAGATGGTCATGGATTTGACCAAGGACAACTGGGAAAGGAGGTGGTGGAACCTTCACAGTGGAGAAGGATGAGAGAATAAGGGGAGAAAAGAGGCCCCTAAGTCTGATCTGGCCCCATCACAGTGATGGAAGTGCTCCTAATAGAGATATTCCACCACTTCCACTTCAGAATGACCGTCATCAGAACCACCAAAGGGTCTTCTAACCAAACTCTTTATGAACGGCACTGCCTTCAGTACTCAACACACAACCTTCCCAGAGGCATTCTCCCTGTCATGCTAACCACATGATTCTGATTCACAGGTTAAGGCCGTGGCACTTGGAGGTCTACATACGTATACACACTCAAAGTGCTTCTCATCTGAGACTGGACTGTATAGAAGAGAGCTTTTATATAAAAACATGACTTCTAGGCAAATACATTTTTTTAAAGAATAGTTTATTGATTTTTTAAGAGAGAGATGAAGAGCAAAGGGGTGAGAGAGAGAGAAATATCAATATGAGAGTGCAACATTGATCGGTTGCCTTCTGCATGCTCCCTACTAGGGATTGAGCCCAAAACCTGGGCATGTGCCCTTGACCAGGAATTAAACCTGCAACCTACTGGTACACAGGTTGACTCCCAACTAACAGCCACACTGGGAAAGAAAATCTTACTGGTGATGCTCAATACCCTATAGATAAATCATCAACAATCACAATCTAACTACAGCCAAGTCAGTTGTGAGCTACTAACTTAGATTACTGTCTTTAAAAAAAATGGAGCTATCCCCTCCTATCATGTTGTTGAAGTAGCCAACACTATAGATAAGATCAATGGTCTCCCTACCTGCCCTCCCCCAGCTTCCCTAGGAGAAATCCTTTCTTTCCCATGTAGATCATGAGCTTCATGAGTAGAAAGGCCAATTCATCTTGGCAGCTCTTATAAGGCCTAGATCAAGGCCTCTCCCACAGCAGGTATCAGTAAGTGTTTGAGTGTGGGAAGAGGGGAAGAATAGAAGGAGAGAGGAAAATTAGTGGAGGTAGTAGCCAGCATGTCTTAATCTTAATAGTTGCAAAAATATGACCAGACAGTCCTTCCCAATACACTCATTTCTACTGAGACCTGCTATAATGCCAAGTGGAGGCCTGAAGGTGACATTTAACTTTGCCTGAAGGTGACATTTAAGATTTACTGGGAATACCACCATTTACTAGAGCCACCTCAAAAGGTGCAAAGCTCTTCTTTATCATGTTGATAGAAACTCAGCTCACTGGAAAACACATAAGCAGGTTCTCAGAATGGGTCAGAACAGGCTCAGCATTAGAATTTGAAACCTTAAACTGGAGATACAGCCTCTGTCCTCCTTTTATACATGCCATAGCACATAGATATCAGACATTTACTGGGTGTCTTTCAGATAGGGGTTGAATGAGTCACAGAAACGAATTAACTCTTAGCTTGGGGAAAACAATTCCTAGTAAATGTTTTACCTGTGAAGAAACCAAAGCTCGAAGACATGAAGTACAACCCCCAAGATGATGGCAAGAATGTAGCCAGCGGGGCTCAAGTGCAAACGTTATTTCTTACCACATCAGACTGTCTGATGTGAGTGAGTGAAAAGTATCAGGCTGTTCTACCTGCAACTGATGTTACAAGAATCAGAGAGACAGTGAAGAAGGATTAGTATGGAGTGGAAAAGCAGTGTGTGCCCTTGCTATCCCCCTCAAGATCACAGATACCTTGCATATTCATAAAGGCAGAATAATGGTCATGCCCTAATAACCACCAGTGCATGGTGTCCGACCCCAATGCTCCTATCCCTCCTCCAAAGTCTAATTTCACGTGTGACCTTCACCGTGACTCTCCATCTTTCTCCCATCTGTAAAATAGGGGCAGAGAGGATCGATTTCTTCAATCTCTTACTTTGCCTTAAAAGTCTATAGCGTAAGGCCCACATTTTTATCCTCTGGGATCATTCTTGCCTGAACTGCTGCAGAGATAAACACTCTTTACTCAGGACAAATACCTTATCGCATCACACAGAGAAGACAGTAGACACTGATGTACTGTGAGCCTCTGAACTTTATCATAAAACAACCCCAAAGAAGGCAGCATTTAGCAAATCAGGCCAGTGCCGTGTCTACACCAAGGAAAGTCTTCTCATCAGAAGTTATTGTGAATTCAAGGCAAAAGATTCAGTGTTGGCGAAATGGGAGATGGGAGAAATGCTTCCAGTAATCCAAAGTAAAACAAAGATGGACTGCAATTTGCGCCTGGAGTTTTTGGTACTTTTCCCCTCGGAGCTCTCCGCTCTGGCGTGATGCCGTTGTTTTCCTTGTGAGAGAATGCAGCTGTCGCTGTGTGTCTGGGAGGAAGACATCCATCACCCGGGACACATCACAGACTATTAATAATGTATCGCTGCAAATCAACCTTGTCTCCATAAACACCCTGTCCCCACATCCAGATAAAAGGTCCAGCAGACAGATGTTGGGATTTATTACCCCCACAGTTCCCACTGCTCTAAGGATGGGGTCCCGTATCTGGGCGGCCCTGTGGGTGGTGTAGAAGGAGGACCCTAACATGTACTGAGTGACTTCTGTGTGCCAGATGCCTATATGACAGACATGGTATCAACAGCCATGAGAAGTAGGTTTATCACTCTGGGTTGCGGATGAGGACATTGAGGCTTAGAGACAGGAAGTGACTTGTCGAAGAATATTCAGCTTCTGAGGACCAGAGAGGGATAAACTCTCTCTCGGGTGTCTGCCGTCAAAGTTTCTCTCACCATCCCTTGTCATTCATAGCCATTGGGGAATTGGGGAGCTTTTACATTTTTTAATTTTATTTTTTTGTGTGGTTTTTTTTTTTTTTTTTTTTTTGCCTTGCCTGTTCTACCTACAGAGCTTTGCACACAGTGGGTGCTCAGCCAAGCTCAGCCAAATTAAACTTCTGAAGAGTGAACATGGAGAAAGCCCGCAGGGCTGCTGTCTGAAGAGAGATTCCTCCCCAGGAGCAGGGAGATGGGCCTGCCAGGCACAGAGGCGGTGACGCCCAAGGCTGCCTGGCCATTTCTTTTCCTCATTCTGTGTCTCATGGAAGGCCCCGAGATTGAGTTGATAAAAAGGCAGCTCCTCCCGCACCCTTGATTATGGAATATATCAAGCTGGACTCAGACTTAACTGCTTTGAGCTCTGTCGTCTCCCTGCTGGGTGAGGGCGGGGTGTTTCATGTGTGCCCTTCACCTCGTATTTAGCACTCCTTATAAGCGATGGAGAAAACAAAGAGACCAGCACCCCTCGCCCTCTGTGTCCTCTCCCACCCGCCACATGGGCCCCGCTACTATAGATTCAAACAGGAGAGATGCTGAAGGCAGCCACGACTCCAACACTCTGCCGTAAGCACGTCTAAACTGGGAGGATGGAGTCATATCTGAACTAAGAATGTAATCTATACTGCCTTTTCTCTGTAGCTATTGCTATCATGTGTGTAGCTTCCTGGGTCCAAAATGGAAGAGAGGAGGTAGGCAGGAAAAGCCCATCCAACTCTCTAGCCGCTCTCACGAGACTGCATTCCCCTTGAAGGCAGGGAAGGCGCTCACACGTGTGCCCAAGCCATGCTAGTGTGCCAGCAGTTTGCTCTCAGATCAGCTCTATGAAATCACTTTTTTTTTTAATCCTCACCCTAGGATATTTTCCCATTGATTTTTAGAGAGAGTGGAAGAGAGAGGAAGAGACAGAGAGAGATATCCATGTGAGAGAAACACATTGATTGGTTGCCTCCTGCAAGGGCCCTGACCAGAGCCCAGGCCAGGGAGGAGCCTGCAACTGAAGTATGTGCGCTTGACTGGAATCGAACTGGGGACCCTTTGGTGCCCAGGCTCTATGCACGGAGCCAAACCAGCTAAGGCACGAGGTTGCATTTTAATCCTCAGGGGATAGATGAGGAACCTGACGCTTGGAAAGAATTCAGGTGACTTACCCAAGCTGTATAGTGGATCAAGGGCAAAGCTGGGCCTTGACCACGGCTTAGGGAAAAATGCATTTCTTGGGATTGGGCTTCAGCTGTGGCTGTTTAGGGAGGGGTGGCATGGGTCCTTAGTCCTCCAGAAAATAAAACAAAAAAACCCCACAAAAAAACAAAACTCAAATTCCCTGAGCACCGAGGTCCCCTTGAAGGAAGTCAACTCATCCATTTCTGTTTGAAGCAGCTCCCAGAGATGGCCCGGGGAGTTCTAAAAATAGGCCTTGCCCATCGGGCGCCATTCCTGCAGCCACAGGAGGATGCAAACCCGCATGGCCCTGAGAAAACTAAAACTGAACAATTTCACTGACAAATTAAAGGCTTGGGAGGCAGCAGGAAAAACTGGAAGCTGAGACTTCAGAGAAAGCCACACTTAGCATTTCAAAGCCTCCACTTCAAGGATGGAGGGAGAAGCTGAGGTCAGGGAAGGGGTCCCAAAGGGTGTGCACCCAGGATTAAATTTGCCCTCTTGTACTCAGAGGGGATTGGGGACTTTTAAGGAGGGGCTGGCCAGTAGGGGAGGGAGGGCAGGAAAAGAGCAAGAGAGCCAAAGACAGAGAGAGAGGGAAAGGGGGACAAAGGAAGAGAGGGAGAGAGGGAGAGAGGGAGAGAGGGAGAGAGAGAGAGAGAGAGAGAGAGAGAGAGAGAGAGAGAGAGAGAGAGAGAGGTGCAGGAAGGAAGTATTGCCTTGGTAATCAAATTGCAGAGCATAAGAGTGGAATGTTAGAGACTGCTCTTTGCTGTGTGGAGACCACCGTTCGTGAGTAACTGGCCCAAGCGCCTTAGCTTGGCAATAAAGACCAAATACATGAGTAAGAAATGTTGATGAAGCACCTTTTATATTATGCATATTATATGCATAATATAATCCTTACTAATAAAAGCCTAAGTGGTCGTCATGCTGTGATGCCCTCACACCATTACAAGATGGCTGTGTGCACAGAAGGCATGCGCAGTTGGGTGGGGTTGGGCTTGATGCTGTGTACACGACACGGAGCCTGCCTAGGGGTTCTCTCAGCTCTGTGCAGTAAGGCCAGCCTGAGGGTCCTGGCTCCAAGCAGCAAGGCCTGCCTGGGGATCCCTGCTCTGCACAGTGCAGAGGTGGGATCCCCGGCTCCAGCCTACCTCTTTGGGGCAATCCATTGAGGAGCCCCGGATCGATGGATGGGGGCCTACGTCTTTGGGACAATCAATCCCAGTGCTCCCGCACTGTAACAGGGCACAGGCCAGGCTGGGGGACACCCCCCACACCCCCAAGTGCACGAATTTTGAGCACCAGCCTCTAGTAATATATATACAGTCAATATAATAGCATTTATAATCATCATAGTCCATATTATTTTCCCATATTTTATAGAAAAAAAAAGGCAAAAGTTTAAGCAAGGTTTCTCATAAATGGCAGAGCAATTGGCATCTTTTCCTACCAAGATGTGCTTTCCTCAAGGAAGTCCTCCTTGTTGCCTCAGGTCTCCGAGTGCCACCCTCTCTGAGTTCCTACCCCACCCTAGCACCTGTGGCTTGTATTTTAAGGGCCCATTTACCTCCCTCTCTCTTCAGCTAGACCCTAAGCTCCCTAAGCCCCCTCAGCCAGGCACATCACAGTCTTATTCTGTTTCACCCTAGCCCCCTGCCCCCAGTCCCCAGCAGAGTTCTCCTTCAGTGTCCAAATGAGTTTTTGAACAAACCATCCTGGACCTTCTTTCTTATCTGTTGATGCCCCTTGTGAGGGCCATCAATTGCCAGGGTTCTTGTTCCCCAGCCTTACAAGGGCTCGGCATTCTGGAGAAAGGGCTGCAAGTAGATGATTAAGAAGGAGTCCCATGGAGGAAAGGTATTTTTGAAAGGCATTGGGGGTCAGAGGGGCTTCCAGCTGAAGGAGCTAGAAGGCTCCCACCTTGACCAAGGAACCTGCTTTTATTAGTACAACTAGGGGCCCAGTGCGTGAAATTCATGCACTGGGGGTGGGTGGTCACTCAACCCAACCTGCCCCCTCTCACATACTGGGAGCCCTTAGGGGATGTCCAACTGATGGCCCACCCCAGCCTGCCTAAGGCATAGGCCTTGGGCACCCAGCCATCGCCCTGGTCAGCTCAGCCCCGGCTGCCTGTGACCACCCGGCCCTGAGGGCTGGGCACTCAACCACGACCACTGCTACTGCTGCCCCTGCTTCCCCTCACAGCGCCTGGGGGCTGGGCGCTCACTGCCAGCATTGTTTCATCTCCACCCCCGGGCCCGGCACTCCCGCCATTTGGCCCCACCCCCGCTCCTGATTAGCTGGTAGCATATCCAATCAGGATAGAAGGTATGGTCAAATTTGCATGTTTCTCTTTTATTATATAGGATTTGTCCCAAGGCAAGGTGGAAATACACACTCCAAAGGGTACAGTATCAAAGGGTATACAGAAACATTGTCAGTTTCGGGAATAGCCGACAGCTGTTCAGGTGTTTGGCCAACAGGAGGCAATAAAATGCTCTGAGCTGTCTGGCAGTTAACAATCCTATTCAGGTTTGGGGAAAGCCCGTTTAGCCATTCCAACAGGTAAACTACATGTGACTCAACCCTGTTGAGCTCCCCAGCTTCACCAACCTTTTGGTAAAACTCTAGTAATTATTACATGCTGGAATTGGTTCTCGACCCTTATCCATCCAGAGGACCAAGAATGCGACTCAGCCTCCCCTTCTCACCTGGAGTCCACACTCTGGGTTTTCATCTCCCTCTTCTTCCTCTTCCTTCCTCTATTTCCCCATAAAACTCTACTGTCTGCTCCAAGCCAAGAAGAAAACTGCTCAATACATGACTTCATTACAAGTCAAAAGTAACAGAAAAGAGTATCCCTTCATTTTCCATTCCAGCAATGTCTGCAGTTTCAATAGCAGAAATAATTGTCCTCTATTGAGATGCAACCGATAACAACATAAGTGCTGATAAAGCAGATTTTCACTGAGCATTCCCTAGGCCTGCCCTCTTTTGCAAGTATTTCCTCATTTAATTCTCACAATAGTCAAGAGACCTACAAAGTATCATGTTCTCTCCATGTTTTATAAATGAAGGAACTAAGACTCATGGATGTGACATCCTTAGCCAAGAACACACAACAATAATCTGAATCTAGCACCTTCTAATTCTGAAGTCAGTCAAGTTTCTCTTCCATCAGCTGTCTTTCAAACACAAATGGTAAGCCCAGCTGGTGTGGCTCAGGGATTGAGCATCTATCTATGAACCAGGAGGCCACGGTTCAATTCCAGGTCAAGGCACATGCCCAGGTTGGGGCTCAATCCCCATTGTGGGGAGTGCAGGATGCAGCCACTCGATGATTGTCTCTCATCACTGATATTTCTGTCTCTCCCTCTCTAAAATAAATAAAAAATTTTTTTTAAAAAGAATGGTACATGCCAAGAACAATGGAAATGGTCATATGCTAGGTGAGCATCTATTATCTGATAGCCACTATTATATACTCCACGAATGTCAGTCATTTAATGAGCTAAAGCACCCAGAATAAAGTTAGTGCCCTTTTATGAACTGATATAAAATGAACTTATGGAGCTCAATTGATTTAGAGAGCTTAAGGCAAACACCTGGAGCTCCATTCCAGGATTAACAGACAATCTTCTAAAGATATATGAGGCCACATGGCAAACCCGCAAGAAAAACACGCAGGTCTTTAAGAGCCATTTTACCTCACAGTGAAGGCAGGGGCTCCTCAGGCTCTCCTGAGCTTTGTCCCCAGGGGGATCTATTGTGTGTGGACTCAGGCACATGTCCCTATCTCCTAGCCAGCCTTCCCCCCCCCCCCCCCCCCCCCGCCCCATGGGAGGAGGTCCTGCTCCCTGTGGCCGATGCGCCATGTCTCAACACAGCCTCTTTGGGTTCACGGGGGAATGGCAATTATTTAAAATTGGCTCAGGTCTGCACACTCCACTGGGTTCTTTTTCATCCCACGTTAAGTCGTTCCCTTGGGACAGCTTAAACAGCTCTGTCTTTTTAATGACACACTATCCATCAATGGCCCTGGAAAGGAAATCACGCTCTTATTTAGCAACCGGTCTGTTTATTTATTCTTCCAAGTTCAGGAGTTCATATGTAGATTGCTCTTAATGGGCAGTGCACAAAAGTGCCTCTCTCTGTTTTCTTTTCATTTGCATTGTTGCCCATCATGGATATTAGCAAGCTATTGAAACAGGCAAAATACTGGTTTCTCCTTGAAGATGGGCTTCGTGTATATGGTACACATGTGTTCATGTGAATTGGCCAATGTGATAAACTCTCTTTTCCATTTCTTCCTCTAATACAGATGGCTTTATGTGAGGCATATGACTTTTCTCACTGATGCATGAAATTATAATATTACATATATGCATTTATATTTATCTATTTGTATTATGCATACGTATGTGTATTTATATATACATTCATATACAAATAGCATCATACATATGTGTGTGTATATATACACACACAACTACATACCCAACACATTCACACATATACACATACACATATACACACAGGCAAAATGCTTTTTCAATCAAAACAGAAGTCTGTGGCAGGGAGGGGAAATGGGTTCTACTCCATATCAATGTTGAAGGTGTGGTTCCATAACTCTACGACACCTGGGTCTCCTTTGAAATGACAGGCTTGAGGGACTGAGTCCCTGCAGAGCCTATGTAAGTTTTCAAAGTCCAGTAAAACCGTTGTTCGTTGTATCTGAGAGGCACAGCAGGATGGATAAAAACTAAGGAAAGTCATTCTTTATCCAGATATTTCCAAATCCTACTTCATGTGTACACACAAATAGGCAAATTTGGGAACCGAGGTTTTTCAGAGTTTTTTTTTTATTCTGGAGGGTGGCATGAACAGAGTGTGGGTTATTAGATTCTTTCATAGGAAGGGGAGAAGAGGAAGCTCAATTTGGTTTTCTTTAGTCTTTTGGGGAAGCTGGGAAAAGTGAAGTTAAGGAGCAGTAATTGAGAATCATCGCATTCTATCTCTTTCAACAAATGTTATTAGACATTGCCCTCTTGGAGAAAGACTGTGTTTTAAAGTTCACCTTTCTTCTCAGCAGTGCTGTCTTTATTTTAGTGTCGATCAGGCTGGGACAGAGAGTGATTGCTGGCAATCTGGGAAAGGTCAGATTGACAGGAACAGGGCCCTGAAGGAAGGGCCAGGTGCACAGTAGCTGAAGATTGTTGAGCTCAGTCCTGGGATTGATCTCAAGGCCTGGAGGGACAGGATATATTGGCACAGTGGTTCTCGAATGGGGCAGTTTTGTCCTCCAAGGGGTGTGTGGCCATGTCTGGAGACATTTTCAGTTGTCACAGGGAGGTGAGGGTGCTAGTGGCATACAGTAGGTAGAAGTCAAGGTTGCTGCAAAACATTTTATTATTTAAAAAATATTTGTCTAGTTTAGAGAGGGAAGAGGAAGAGGAGGAGGAGGAGGAGGAGTGGGGGAGGAGGAGGGGGAGGAGGAGAAGGGGAAGGGGAAGAGTTGTCCACTTATTTATCCATTCACTGGTTAATTCTTATATGTAGCCTGACTGGGGATGGGACCTACAACCTTGAGCTCCC
Organism: Antrozous pallidus; assembly: GCA_027563665.1. Classification (NCBI taxonomy): domain Eukaryota; kingdom Metazoa; phylum Chordata; class Mammalia; order Chiroptera; family Vespertilionidae; genus Antrozous; species Antrozous pallidus. Next base: position 47,937,042 of record CM050525.1, read on the forward strand.
TGGCCAGGCCTAAACATTTTACCATGTATAGAAAGCCCTCTACAATGAAGAAGCATCTGGCCCCCAAGTTAATAGTGCTGAGGAGGAGAAACCCTCCGTCTTCCATTTGGGACTCCTGGTCTGCATTTTGTAGCCTCTGCCCTTTTCTGCACCAGCTTTCTAACTGCAATCTGGGGGATACATGGGGAGACATCGCAAATGTTTTATAGGAAGAAGCCTGAGGCAGAGGAGGGACCAAACACAGACCCTGACTCTACCTCATAGGGGAGTGACTTATCCTCTTGATAACTCAGTTTCCTCATCGGCAAATTTAGAGATATACTAGCACAAACCCGGGGAACTTCTTGTAAGGACTAAATGAGATAATGCTCTTAAAAGCCTTTAGCGAGACACCGGTGCACAATGTTAAATCACTCTGCTGTTGCTTTTATTTTCATTGCTGTTATTATTACTATACCTCCTATTTCCACTTTCTGGAAAGCTCTCATATTTTTAAAATATATGTGTGTTGTTGTTTTTTTATTGATTTCAGAGAGGAAGGGAGAAAGAGGGAGGGAGGGAAGGAGAGAGACAAAGAGAGAGAGAGACAGAGAGACATCAATGATGAGAGAGAATCATCGATCAGCTGCCTCCTACATGCCTTACACTGGGGATGGAGCCTGAAACCTGGGCATGAGCCCTGATCAGGAATTGAACCATGACCTCCTGGTTCATAGGTCGATGCTCAACCTCTGAGCCACACCGACTGCCAGCTCTCATTTTTTAATGCTATCTTTTCTTTCTTAGTGAGGGATTAGGGAGCATGCTTTCCTTCGTGTTTTATTGAAGTCAGCAGCAGAATCAGAATGAGGGGGAGCGGGCCACATTGCAGGAGGGGAAACTGGGGGCTAGTTTTTTAAAGAAAAGCTCTTCTATGTGCAACTCCACAGGCTCTTTCAATACGCTGTCCTTGGTGTCTTCCTGACACATGCAGAGCATCCGGAAAGGAGGGTCTCTCTATGGAGCAGAGCAGCATCTCAGCTGCCACGCATCCCCCAGGTGGGATCGAAGCTCTGCCTTCAGCCCAGAGTCCCTCTCAGCTATCTCAGGGGAACCTCATGCAGCCCCAAGGAGCTCGCTGCACACATTTGGGTGATTGAACATGACTGTGAGAAAGACTGGATTAGAGAAAAGAAAGGGGTGAGGATGGAGAAAAGGAGACAAATAGCATGAGATCACAGAACTCAGAGCATTCCAGCCATGTGTCCAAGGCCACACTAAAATACATGGGGGAAGCCACAGTTCAAACTCCAGAAATCTCTTCTTCTCAAGCCCTCTACTACTCTTCCCCACACTCAAAGGAATGCTCTGATTAGAAAAGCTATAAACAGGATCCTGCATCCAGGTACTTACAAGAAAGGCAGACAGAGGCAATCTTGTTATTGATAAAACATTGTAAAGAATGAAATGGAATGTGTTGTTTACTGCCTAGTGCAGAAAGCAGAGAAATAAGAAATATCCATCAAACTCTCCCACACAGAAAATAAACTTCCTGTTGAAAGATAAGAGAGGATTCTTGTGTTGGATGTCAAATGCTTCTTCTGCCTGTGGGTGGCTTGGGCAGGGACACCCCTAGGCAGAAATGGCTCACAGACTTGCTTGCCAATTTTGGGGGAGATGCCACTCCATCATTTGGAGCCTCAGGAATGACTGGACAATTCCTTGGGCCAATGGGCATTCTAACCAGTGTATATCAGTTCCTGAAAGGAGGAACTGAGCAGCTACAGACCTCTGAAGCGTGTTTGAAAGTTATCAACGGCATCTATGGAAATGGTGTAGTTTGTCATGGCCATCGTCGTCAATACAATCACCACCAAAAGGCAGTATCCACATCCTCCTCATCACCAACAACACAACTACCTCTACCATCATCCACCACTACCACCACCATCACCCACCACCATCTTCAACACCATTATCAACAGTAGCACCATGATCATCATCATTAACAATCATGACCACCACCACCACTGCCATCATCCACTACCATTTTCATCAGCGGCATGATCAACAATATCATCGTGATCATAACCTACCACCACCATGATGATCATCATTGCTCTGCATCAGGGACTAAGTTAGCATTAAATATTTCTTTTGGCACTCACCGCATGAGGCAGACCGATCTTACTAATTAATATTCCTCTCCTTACAGGTGAGAAAACTCAGTCTCAAATGGGTGAGGTAGCTTATCCAGGATCACATTTGGCAAGACAGGCCTCGGTACACAGCCAGTGGTTGACACTGTGCCCATCATCCCAGGATCGATGCAAAGGGTCCCCTAAAGACACCCTTCATCTTTAGTGATGGGGCTCAGCAGATAACAGCATTTCCTAGCTGCATTATGCCCGGTGGTACATAGTTAATCAGACATCACCAAAAGTGAAAAGGTAGAGTGTCTATTTCCCAGCACATAGTTAGCACTTAATACATTAATAATTGCAATGTTGGTGGCCTTGGGATAAGTTTTACAAGATTGCGAATCTTTTCCTGCATCCAAATTAAAGCACTAAAATATACATTTATCTGTCTAAGAAGGGAATAGTGGAAATACTCCCAGCTTGAAAAACACAAGATAAGGAAGGGGAAAAAATATGTCTAACTTTAAGGCTGACCAAGTTAGTTGTTTTCTGTAAAAAATACTTTCTGGTAGAGATAGAACTTTTGATTTAGCCTCTATAGGAGCCTTGGGCCCAGGGCCAAACATGCTGGCCCACCTCGCAATGAGCTATCAGTCCCTTGCAAGATTAGAGCTCTCACCAGGCTGTAGTTTATTCCCTTGCTTACCAGGCAGTGAACAACTCCAAGACTTTTACTCATTTTCCTCCGATTCCCTCTCCTGGCTCATAGCCTGTCATAAAATGGGTGCTTGGTACAAACGTTTGAATGAATGAATGAATGAATGAATGAATGAGTTTGTTGTTCTTTATCAAGTTTCCCAACTATAAAATGCAAGGAGGTCTTCTAGGTAAGCCCCAGGGGATACGCTAGTCCTGACAAAGTAATAAACAGAGTATGGGAATCTGCTATTAGGTCTGGGTCAGAGCAGTGATGGCTAAGGTGGTTTTTGCTCCTATGCAGTTTTAGGGAAGATACAAAAGGCTTGGTCAGGCTGGCAGAACCATCAACTTGGCACTGTCTTTTCAAGTGTGACGCACAACTATTGGTTAAGAGAGAACCCAGAGGATGGTCCACTCTCTTGTTGCCTTTTCTTAAATTCTGATGTTACAGATCAAGGTCAACTGCTGTATACTAATCATCACCCCAATCTCTCTACCCCCACCCTCCATAATACCACAGTGAAAGAGGAGGAGGAAGAGGAAGCAGAGGGGAAGGAGGAAGAGATAGAGAGAAAGAGGAGGAGGGAGCGGGAGAGGAAGGAGAAGAGGAGAAGGAAGAGGAAGGGGAGGAGGGGGAGAAGACAAACCAGGGAGACACTGGAGCTGAAGATACCCGTGCCTCTAACAGAGGCACAAGCCTGGGGGAGAATTAGATCTCCATCAGGCTCCGGATACGAGCTCAGTCAACTGGCTACTCAGTCCTCCCAGATGTGGGCCTCTCCAAAGCAGGTCCTCAGCAGCTTTGTGGAGGAAAGGCTATGCCCCAGAGGGTGGACTAGGAGATTGGGGGACAAAGAAAATCTGCAGTGTCTCAGAGATCTCCCACAAACACAGACCTAGAAAAGGCCAGTACCCAATCTCTCCACATTGGGTGCCTTTAGAGTAAATGATGGAATATCAGTAACCTTAACAGGCTCCTGCAGGACCCGGCCACTGCACCCAGCTTTCTTCATCATCACTGAGTCCCAGTGACATCCGCCTCCCTCTAGTTTCTCAGACATCCCCTGACCCCTATCTCTTCACCTACCTGCTCTCCACATCACTCTCATCCATCTTTTAGATCTCATATCTGCCCTCACTCCTCCAGAGACACTTGCTCTGAAGAACCAGCTGAGGTCAAGGTTCTCTGTCATACATTCTCCAAACACCCTGTACTGTCTTTTATTGTCACTGAAATTTAGAATAGTCAATTGATTCTGGGTGTCCTGAAAATGTATACACACTTTAATGGCTGATAGCTCAATTCTGAAAATGAAATGCTTGTATTCAAAGTTTGTGCATACATTTTTGGGGGTACCCTAGAGATATGTGTATGTTCTCCACATCTTTCGTATTGCCTGTTGCATAGTAAGCACTGAATAAATATTTGTTGAATAAAACTTGTGGAATGGTGGGATGTTATCTCAAAAAATGGGAATTAAGGTCACTACTTGGATAGTTGCTGTGTTAATGGCAAAAGTTAGTTAATTAATTAAGAAAAAATGATCTGTGCTTCTTTCTATATGTGTGCACGTGCATGATTATGGACACATACACACACTCATCTTTCTGGTCCTGCCTTGGTCGTCTGATATAAAATATCTAGGTGAATCATAAAAGTGTTCCTAATTTCAACAAGTATTACAGGGAAGAACCTCACATTGGCAGTTAGGGGGACGATTTTAGACTCTGACTCCAGTTTGACTAGTTATGTGACCTCTGTTTATTATACATCTCCCCAAAACCTCTGTTTGTCATGTGTAGTTAATGCACTCATCACTCCATGGCTTTAAGAGGTCCTGCTGTGTGCAAAGTTGACCTAGATGCTTAGTGAAAATAGAAGGCAGGGGCTCTATCTCAGCTCTTGGGAACCTTCTGGTTTAATGGGAAACAGGCATAGAAATAAATCTTTCTAGTAACAAATGCCGTTTTCAAGATTTGGACAAAGGGTTTTGGAAGCCATGGAAGAGAACAAATTCAGGGTGCTGTTCGAAAGAGTGAGGGGTAGCTCTCCTGAGGAGACTGCTTGGAAAATTAAGTTAAAGGATGACCTCACCTATCCATAAAGAACAGTAATGGCACCAGCTCTGGAGCCAGAGAGTACTTAGTGGAAATTCTACTCTCCTTCTCGCTCACTGAGAGCAGGAGTCTTGCTTACCCTCTAGGATCATTTTCCTTATCCATGAAATAGAAGTAATAAACACCCCCGTGCCATTCTAGGGTGAAATGTAGATACTGTACACAAAGTACTTTTTATCCAGAGATCCACTCATCGTAGGTGCTCAATACATGGTAGCTGGCGTTAGCATTCACTCTATGCTCCATCTCAGGGACTGGCAAGCCAGGGCACATGCTTTTCATGGATTCATCATATTTCTGTGGCAATTGGTTAGCATAACTAGGCTGAGGGGTAAGGTAAGCCATCTGAGTATTGAGTATTGTCTTTTGCTGTGTTTTTCCCAAGATAATCTTCAAAGATTTCCTTCAATATAAGTTCCCTTGTACTTTCAGGACATTACAGAATGCCAAGGAGGTTTCCCAGAGGGAGACAGCCTCGGACAGCAATGGTGAACCTGGGGGAGATTAGATGCACCCAGATTCCTACCGGGGCTCACATCAGGGTCTAGGAGAGGCCACGTTGTCCGTCCACACTGTCACCCTTATTTATTACCCCCAATAGCTTGAATGGACTGCCTTGACCCTTTGGGGAAAACAGAGGAGGGCTGAATGACATGGGGCAGAGGAAGTGTTTTCATACAGAGAGAAGAGAAAATCAAGCAGAGATGACAAGAGGGGAAACATCAAGGGACATCTGTGATTTCTAGGCTCAGATTTCTGAGTGATCTCACCAGGTGTTCATTCAGGCTCTAGACACATCTACATTAAGACCAACGAGGCCTCAATTACCTATTAACTTTCACTCGTCGTTTAAGATTCATCTCAGATATTCTCCCTATGCAATACTTTCTCTGATCCCTCAGAGGTCAGATTAGGCTCTGTCCCCACCTCTGTTAATCTACTGTCATTTGTGGCCATCACAGTGAAGGAAAAGGACTTATCGGGCACTTCCACCTTTGTCTTCTTATAGTCTCCAAATCAGGGCAGCCTCCATCTTGACACTATAGAAATAGGGCACGCAGCCCAAATTTCCTTGTAGGCCTTCCTTTGCCCAGACAAACAGTTCCTGGGTTAATTCGATTCACACACACACACACACACACACACACACACACACACACACAATAAATGAATGAATAAATAAATAAATAAATAAATAAATAAATAAATTTCTCACTTGAGTAAGTAGAATATTCAGTCTCATGGAACAACAAATATTTAAAATATATTTTTATTAATTTCAGAGAGAGGAAAAGAGAGGGAAAAAGAGATAGAAGCATCAATGATGAGAGAGAATCATCAATCAGCTGCCTCCTGCAAGTCCCTTACTGGGGTTCGAGCTCACAACCCAGGTATGTGCCTTGATCTGGAATAAAACCATGACCGCCTGGTTCATGGGTCAAGCTCAACCACTGAGCCAAGCCAGTCAGGCAATCATAAAATCTTAATTGTCTTTTATTGGGATTTCTCCCTCTCAGCAGCTGGACCTCAACCCAGACATGAAACTTCAGTCCCAGGTGGAGTGCAGGCAGGAAGTCCCTCCTTTCCCTGCGTCCCCAGAGCTTGTACTCCCCTCCCTTAATCTTCCCACTGAGGTTTCTGAGCCCCCGGGATGGATGCCCAGAAGGGGCACAGCAGAGCTGCTATGTGACTGGTCGAATTGCCGTAAGAGGCGTGGCTGGTGTGATTTTACCATTTAAAACTGACTTTCTCTGGAAGCACTTTTCAGATTCTCCAAGACCCCCAGTCTCCTTTGGTGGGACTTTCCCGGCCCCTTTTCCTGGCCCACAAGGCCCAGATGCCTCTCTGCTTTGGTTGGGCATTGATTACCCTGGGGTCAACTACCTTTGAGGCAACTACTTGGAAGTAGCCTAAAGGGTCCCATGCCAGATCTCCGTGCCTTGTATGCATAAGGAAGAGGAACAGGACAGCTTTTCTTGATTGTGACAAACACAAAGCATTTGCAGCGTCACCTCTAGGAACCTGGGCCATGCCACACACAGTGCTCACCTTCGCCCACTATGGAAGCTGCTGGCAAGCATTTATTTACTATCATTGTTGTTATTGTTGCTTTCAAGGCAGGTGTCAGACACCAGACTGCAATGACATGGACATTTCAATAGACACAATGGTACATTTTCAGAGTACAGTAGTCCTACCAAGGCCTTGAAGGAAGGCAATACCCTGCTCCTTTTCCTTCTGAGGGGAGCAGGGGAGACTCAGCACACGAATAGCTCTCTCTAAAAGCTGTGGTCCATTTATACAGTGGAATACTACTCGGCCTTAAAAAAAAAGGGTATCTTACCCTTGCAACAGCATGGAGGGACCTGGAGAGCATTATGTTAAGTGAAACAAGGCAGTCAAAGAAAGACAAACACTGTTTGATCTCACTAATATGAAGAATCTAATGGACAAACTAAACTAAATAGAAACAGACTCAGAGATAGAACAGACTGACAGCTGTCAGAGGGGAGGAGGGCCGTGGAACTGGGTGAAAAAGGTGAAAGATTAAGCAAAAACATAAAAACAACAACAACCAATAATAAAAAAAACCTCATAGTCACTAAAATTGCTTCTTTTAATTTCCCATCACTTTTATTTCAATAGAATCATTTAATAACTACAGGCCCCATATACTGATTCATGCACGGGTTGGGGAGTGTGTGTTTGGCCCACATCCACTCACAATTTGGGACCTATTGGGAGATGTAGCAGTCTACCAAGTGGCAGGCGGCCAGGGAGGAGCCCTCGCCAAGGCCTGGAACTGCATGGCTCGCACTCATCCTGGCCACTGCCACTCAGTGGCGCTGTCTGAGTAGGGAGAGGTTCCCACTGCTGTCGCAGCTGTGCTCACCAGCCATGAGCCTAGCTTCTGGCTGAGTGGTGCTCTCCACTGTGGGAGCACACTGACCACCAGGGGAAAGCTCCTACGCTGAGCGTCTGCCCCCTAGTGGTCAGTGCACATCACAGCAACTGGTTGACTGGTTGTTCCTGTCATTCCAGTCTCGGTCATAACGGTCACTTAGGCTTTGATATAGATATAGATATAGATATAGATATAGATATAGATATAGATATAGATATAGATATAGATATAGATATAGATATAGATATAGATATATAGATAGATAGATAGATAGATAGATAGATACATAGATAGATAGATAGATATCCTTTAAATTTCCCAACTCTAGAACAGCTTCTTGTCTGGCTGTCTCTGCCACAGTTTCCATGTTGACATTTCATGTCAAGCATGCTCACTGATTAGTAAGAATCGCTCCCCATGGACTTAGTGATAAGGAATTGCAGCATATGCATCTGCACTATGTAAACTGCTTCCTTATTTCCCAAACTGGAGAAAACAAGATTTAATTCTTCTGGAGGAGAATCATATTGAAAGCAACAACAAGAGCAGCAGCAGAAGAGTGGGTTTGAAAACGAACAGAACTTGTGCAAAGGGCTTTGAGACATAATCCTGCAAATGTGCTAAATACACATTACAAAGCATTCTAATTATTCCGTAATTGGCTGAGGCCGCGGTAGTCAGGTGTGTTCCATGCAATCAAAGTGAAACAGATACTTGGCTGATGGACGAGACACTCTATTCCTCCTTAATAAGCATGCACCAGGAACAAAGCTACGTAAATTTGATAGCTTTTCAGTAACATGGCATGGGAAGTACTGTAACTTGAAAACAAACTCAGTTTAGTACTGAAAAGGGAAGTGCTGACTGATACCACTTCTATTTAGCTTTCTGTGTGAGCCTGCACACATGAAACACTACTAGTTAACCCATTCGCATGTTCCCCAAGCATGAACCATAGTAGGTTTCAGGGCCATGGCATTCATTCTTGGGAACAGAATTTTGGTTTTCTCTGTTTTTCTGATTAAGCCAGGCACTGTTGTCTCTGTATCTCTAGTGCCTGGGAAAAAAAGCTTAATGAAAAGTTACTGAACAAATGGATAAAATAAAGAATGAATGAACAGATCTCTATGCTGGGCACACAGGGTGATGCATACATAGATAGGGAACATGAACTCAAAAAACTCAAGTCTCAAGGAAGAGAAAAGTTAATGGTTTTAAACGATTCAAAGACAAGGTAGATGAAGGTGAGACCTCCGTGCAAGGAGCTTAATAGCTTGCAAAGCCTTCTCATGTCTCCTGGAGCTGGTTCTCGGGATTCACTTCTGTCCCTCAACCTGGGGCTTGGGTGCAGGAGCGAGAGGATGATTTCTGCCTTTTGCTGCTGAAGAATTGAATTGCTACCTTCCTGTAAGGTCCAGCATGAGGATGTGGAAAAGTGGTCTGCTCTCCAGACATCAGCACACCCCAGGGCGGGTGTGTGTGTGTGGAATACAGACAGTAGAGCACACACTGCAAACACCAGGACAGTTGAAAATTCATCATCCACCCTTCATTCAACAAACACTAATTGAGCAACGACCATAAGCCAAACTCAGTTCTAGACTCTAGCAATACAAGTGAACAAAAGCAGACAAAGTTTTTGTGTGGAAGGAGTTGTAGGTAGTGAAGGAAACAGGCACTAAAATAAGTATAAACATTACAAATATAAATGTGACATGGCAGCTGAGATAGATGCCCTAAAATAAGTTTTTAGAGTATTAAGAGTATGTCTGATTGGGTGTCTCTGAATCATTCAGAGGAGATGGGCAGTGGAGGGAGGGGGGTAAACTCTCCCAAAGTCTGAACTATTTTTGAGGCATAATTTAGTAGAATAGTCTGTTGCATAGTCCCCACTTTCTTTTCCCTCTTTTGTATAGCTGTTTTCTGGTTTTGAGTAAACATGTTTTTTTAATCATTTGTGCCACATATTGTGATGGTTGATCTCCTTTCACAAAAACACTGTGAAGCAGGCATTAGAAAGGATGGCAGAATCAGACAGGGCTTACTATGAATCCCAGTGCCTGTATGTCCTTGAGGAAATTGCCCAAACTATTTGAGTCAATTTCCTTGATTAGAATTAATCACCTTTTTAATAAAATAATTTCTGTGTGTAAATCACAGAAGAGCAGCTTCAAATAAAATTTGGAAAAACAAAAAAGGGAACTTGCAATCTCTTGCACACCTCCATTTTTCTTTTCTTTTCACAATTTCTTTTAAAATATATTTTTATTGATTTCAGAGAAGGAGAAGGAGAGAGAGATAGGAACATCAATGATGAGAGAGAATCACCGATTGGCTGCCTCCTGCGCACTCCCTACTGAAGATTCAGCCCATAACTTGGGCATGTGCATGATCTCCTGGTTTATAGGTCGATGCTCAACCACTGAGCCATGCCAACCCATGTGAATGCCTCTGTTTTTGTTGTTATCTCTTTACTGTCCATCTTTGTAGATGCAGTATACAATCAGGACATAATCTCAATATACTTGGCACTTGGAATTCTATTCCCAAATTCCTGTGTAATTTGCTCAATTAATATGGACTTTAGTCCACAGGACTTTTGAAACTTCCTGAAATTCATATTTTGGTAGAGGAGAAACAATCCCAGGATCCCACCGTGTGTCCCTAGAATGCGGAGACGTGTCTGGATCATGAAGGGAGGGAGCTCAGAAAAGGTTTCATTTCTACAGGCAGGATGTGGAGAGAGATATCGAGGGCACAAACAGGGTGAGTCATTTCAGCTCCAAATTGACTTGGGACTCTCCTCTGATTATGCCCTGCTCCCTCAACGAGGCAACTTTCCTTCTACAGGAAGAGGGATGTGAGAGCAAGCAAAAGAGCAAGAGGGACAGAGACAGGAGACAGAGACAGACAGAGCACTGGCAATACAACACTGCAGTATGGGAAGGAGACACAGCTCCGGGACTGGGGCCAGGAGGCACGGTGAACAGCAGCACCTGTAGGGCTGCCTCATTCCCTGGGGTAGCTGGGGCCTCATTTGGTTACTTCAGCTCTTTCCCCAATTGGGAGTTGTTTTATTCATTGAAAATGAACCTCATGTTTATATTTTGGGGTTTAAGACTGAAACTGCCCAGCTTATGGGGCTCAGTGGTTGAGCGTTGACCTATGAACCCGGAGGTCACAGTTCAGTTCTAGTCAGGCACGTGCCCTGGTAATGGGCTTAATCCCCAATAGGGGGTGTGCAGGAGGCAGACCATCAGTGATTCCCTCTCATCAATGATGTTTCTTTTTTTAAAAAAAATATACTTATTGATTTTTTACAGAGAGGAAGGGGGAGGGATAGAAAGTCAGAAACATGGATGAGAAACATCAATCAGCTGCCTCTTGCAACCCCCTACTGGGGATATGCCCGCAGCCAAGGTACATGCCCTTGACCAGAATCGAACCTGAGACCTTTCAGTCACAGGCCGATGCTCTATCCATTGAGCCAAATCAGTTTTGGCATCAATGATATTTCTATCTCTCCTGCTCCCTTTCTTTATGAAATCAATAAAAAAAGAATAATAAAACTAGTATATGTGTTTTACTAGTATATTATATGAAAATTAGACATTAGAGTTTAATTTAAATGTTACCCTTGAAAAATAACAATTCCCTATTTCACACGTAAAATTTTTTTTAGTAGTATCATAAAGAAGTGAAAAAATAATAGAAAAATGAATTACATATATACTTACATACACATATATATGAAATTTGCAAATATGCAATATTTATCATTGTATTATGTAGTACTGACATTTTTACTTTTCTATTTATACACTTTTGATATGGTTTTTGCATATAGATATGCTTTTATTTGCAAACTTGGGAAATTTCATGAATATGCAGTTTATTTCCTCTTTTTTCCATTTGACATTATATCGAGAGCATTTTCCTCTGACATTAAATATTCTTGGAATATAATAACTTTAACTGATGAATTTGGATGTGTTATTCTTTATTGAAACATTTATTGAATTTTCCCCTGTTGTTGGCTATTACCAACAGATCTCTACTATAAGCAACTCCTTGCTGAATAGTCTTGTACATGTGCCAACTCCACCCATAATTAATTCTTTGGATAAATTCCAAACAGATTAGTCAATCAAAAAATATGGGTATTTTGTAGTTGATGCTAAAGTATTTGGACAAAAATTTTGTATTTCCACCAGGAACATATGAGCATTGTTTCATGAGATCCTTGCCCACCCTGCATGTGTGTGTATGTGTGCGCATGCACGTTTGTAATCATCACTGATTTGATTTTTAAATATATATATATATATATATTTAATGATTTTTTACAGAGAGGAATAGAAAGTCAGGACATTGATGAGAGAGAAACATGGATCAGCCGCCTCTTGCACACCCCCTACTGGGGATGTGCCCGCAACCAAGGTACATGCCTTTGACAGGAATCGAACCTGGGACCTTTCAGTCTGCAGGTCAATGCTCTATCCACTGATAGAGCAACATGTCTTAGCCGGGAGTTACTTCTCATTGCTCTTTTGAATTTTCATTCCTTGTGCTTTCACTTCTTTTGTGAATTTTGTTAATACCCCATGCTCATCTATGCAGCTTCTTTTTCTACCAACGTCATTTATGTCCTACCTGCTTTCAAAAGGATTGCAAGTAACTTAACAGTGAAAGACAAAGATGCTACCAAAACCTTAACATCAGGCCACACAGAGCATGCTGTGGGAACATTGCTATTCAATCACCCCTTTCCCCCATCCTCCCATGTGGTCCTCACTAGTTGTCTGGGAGGGCTGGGATCTTACAACTCTCCTTATACAGATGTGGAAATTGAGGGTCCAGAGGGGAGGAGTTGGTGCAGGAGCAGCCAGCTGTTGGCTCTAGGCACCAGGATTGCTGCTGCAACCAGTTGCACGGTCAATCCACACTGCCACTGGCCCGGCCCGGGTATTCAGTAAATAACCATCGAGGGCCTGCTCGATGCCAGGCACCGTGCGTGGAACTGGGGATACGGAAACGAGAGAGAGAAAGCAGTGCCTTCAGTGTGTGAATGGATGAGAGACAGGCACCACGCAATGATGTGTACTGCACTGGGTGCAGGAGGGCAGGGGGACAGCGGGAAGGGCTCACGGCGGGGAATGCAGACGTTATTGCTAACAATGTGATCCGCTCTGTCCCTCCAGCCTGAGTAAGATTTCTGAGCATTGACAGCCTCCTGTGCCAGGGCTCAGATCCGGGCTCTTTAAATGAAGACGGAGAGAACTAGGCAGCTGCAGACCACTGCCCACCTCGCTTCATCGGGGGTGTCATGCAGCCGGAACGTGCTCAGAAGCCAGAAGTGAACTGTGCATATCCATCATCGCACTGCCTTCCCGGTGACCTCCAGGGAGCTGAGCACACGCCTGCAGGGGGCGGAGCACAGGCACGCTGGGTGTCTGGTGATGAGACAGACATTCCGGGGGAGACGGGAAGGGCAACATCTGCTTGTATAGCAAACCCATAGGGAACCGCCAGAGGAAGACAAGGAGGTGCTAGAGGAGACGCTGCCCCTCACAGGGGCTCAACGTCATTTCTTAGACACAACCAAATACCTCCCCTGCTCTTCCATACCCAATGGCAGCCCCTCCCCTGGCCTTGGCCTTGATAGTGTAACTCTGATGACAGACATGGCCCAGGGGATCCCAGGGCACTCCCGCAAAGCTAAGGAGTCTCTGGGAGACCAATGCATCGATGCCAGGAAACTCCCAGTTCCTAGCATGAACCCCAGGAATGCAAGCCGAGGGGCGAACAAGGGAGTGTGCATGCATGTCAGGTAGCTGTCCATGATCGAAGTCTGGAACTGTCTGTGACCGGAGCCGGGGCTGTGTCTGTAGGCGGGGAGAGCCTGTCTGCAGATGCTGACCCGTTTCCTACAGACAGCTCCCTTGTGGAGGGCACTGACGCTAACGAATCTCCATGGCCAAAGACATGGTAACCCCAGGGGTCCTGAGCAGTTGTCTGCTGGTCTCCTAAGATAGCAGGCGGCCATCTGGTCCTCACTGTGCCGACCATCTGGCCAGGCAGGGCTTCACTAAACCTCTCTAGGTCTGATCCACACAAAACAAAATATTTTCTTTTAATTCGCCCCAGCTGGTTTGGCACAGTGGATAGAGCATCAGCCTGAGGACTGAAGGGCTGCAGGCTCAATCCCCAGTAAGGGGCGTGCAGGAGGCAGCTGGCCAACGATTCTCTCATTGGTGTTTCTCTCTCTCTCTCTCCCTCTCCCTTCCTCTCTGAAATCAATAAAAACATATGTTTTAAAAACTATTTCTTTTTTAATAATGGTAAAACACACACACACACACACACACACACACACACACACACACACACAATGAGACATACCCTCTTTAAACGTTCATGCATACACAGCAGTGTTGTTACTATAACTATAATGTCCCACAGCAGAGCTGGAGAACTTGTACATCTTAAAGTGACTGAAACTTTATACCCATTGAACAGAAACTCTCCCTTTCCCCAGCTCCCCAACCCTTGGTATAATTCCATTGACATCTAAATATAACTACATCCAAAGTGGTCAAGATTGTTAAAGCAAAAAGTAAGTTGAACTGGGCTCTGAAGCTTCCTGCTTTTAATTCCCAAGCCTTCTTTGCCTGCGCTGACATTTTAAGGCGCAACACACATTAACTGAGCACATACTGCAAGCCAGGCATTAGAACGAACACTGTAGACATTTACATTACTTGCTGGGGAGGAGGGAATTGCTGCCGTGGGAGCAGTAAGAATAGCAACTGCCACCATCATCATAATGAAGCTCAAGGTCCCTCTCATAGTACTCACACACACTAACACACGCACACACACATACATGCACAACCCCCGCATACACACACATACTCTCTCTCTCTCTCTTTCACACATACATCCCAGACCTTAGAGGCAGGGTCCTGAGTTTGCATGCTTCTTAACAAGCTGGGAGGACCCAGAAGTGACAGGCTATTGGGATCCCTCGGTCAGTCCTGTCTCATCCAATAGCATCGCCTTCCCTGCTGCCTACAACCTGTAACTCAACATTCTACTCAGCCAGGGCTCCTCAATTCAGCGAGGGCCTCCAAGTTCCATATTTACTAACTAATGTTTGCAGCTGGGTATGTAACAATGATGCCAGACGCCGTGCTGGGGACACAGTGTCCAATAAGTCAGAAGGAAGACCCTGCCCTGTTGGAATTTTTGCTCAGTCAGCTTTAAAGGAGAGCCATCTTACCCTAGAGAAATGCATGGTGCTGCATGAGTGGGTCGCAGGAGTCCTGGGGGTTATCAGGGCCTCTGAGTGAGTGATGTTTAACCTGTTACCCAAATGTGTGTGTGTGTGTGTGTGTGTGTGTGTGTGTGTGTGTGTGAGAGAGAGAGAGAGAGAGAGAGAGAGAGAGAGAGAGAGAGAGAGAGAGAAGCTAAGCTTGAGTGAAGCCAGACGCAGTCCCTATTTCCAATGTACATCTCCCAGCCAGGGCACTGCTATTTGTTGTTTACTTAGCATAGGGGACCCTCTTCAGCCAGGTGGCCCTGACATCCCTCTTCTCCCCTCCTCACCCTCATTCACCTCCCTCTTCTCTCCTCCTCACCCTCCCTGACATCTCTCTTCTTCCCTCCTCACCCTCATTCACCTCTCTCTTCTCCCCTCTTCATTCTGACTTCCCTCTTCTGCCCTCCTCACCCTCCCTGACCTCCCTCTTCTCTCTTCTTCACCCATCCTAACCTCACTCTGCTCCCCTCCTCACTCTGGCCTAGGGATTTCTCTAATACAGACAGGACCCTGTTGCCTAAATCTAACACGTAAAAACATTTGGCTGCTTTAGCCAGACTGTCATCTGCATCAAAGAGAAGGAGGCGCTGAAAAGAGAACCCAGTGGCGTTAAAAAGGACCAATGTGGGTGTTGAAGGAACACAGATGGTCAGTGTGAAGTTTCACCCCAGGACAGCTCTGTTGATTGTGAACAGAGATGGGCCAGTCCCTGACCGCCTGCCGGGCCCCCAGTCAGCACCCAGGGCTGGGTCCAACCTCTGTCAATTAAGCCAGAATCTCCTGGCATCTTCTTTGCTTTTGCTCCCCCCATTTCACTAAAAAAAAAAAAACCCAAAAAACAAAACCCAAAACCAAACCCAACAAACAAAAAACACAAATGAGCAAGACAAAAAACTACATAGCATGTTTTGTACTAAACAAGTTACATGTATTTTCTATTCTAACGCTCACAGCTTTCTTATGTTGGAGATATCATCACTATACTTACTTTACAAAAGAAGAAAATCAGAGTTAGGGAAATGAGTTCCTTACACAAGATCCCAAGCCATGTTGTGAATATCAGAAACTATTCTCAACCCCAAGTCTGAATCCATAATCTATAAGACCCTGGAATTCCAAAGTGCATAAAAAATAGAATAAGAAATAACCCAGAGGTTTAACTCTTAACATAGCGATGCATTTCATTCCTGCTTAAAAAAAATTGCATACTTTTTAATCCTCACTTGAGAATATGTTTATTTTATTTTTATCTTTTAAAATAGGTTTCATTGTTTTTTTTTTTCAGAGAGGGGAGGGAAAGGGAGAGAGAAATAGAAACACTGATGAGAGGAATATTATCCATTGGCTGCCTCTAGCATGCCCCCTACTGGGGACCAAGCCTTCAATCCGGGCATGTGCCCTGACCAGGAATAGAACTGAGACCTCTTGGTTCATGGGTTGATGCTCAACTACTGGGCAACACCAGCCAGGATACATTTATTGATGTTTATTGGTTTTAGAGAGAAAGGAAGGGAGAGATCGAGAGAGAAATATTGATTGGTTGCTTCCCTTAGATGCCCTGACCGGTAATCAAACCTGCAACCTAGATATGTGCCCTGATCCCTGAAATAGAACCCAAACCTGATACACGGGATGACATTCCAACCAACTGAACCATCCAGCCAGGACACTTATTGGATAATGCTTTTACATAGTTGATATTTGTTTATTTGTGTCTAAGTATAACTTTGTATATTGCTTTTCTCAAACAACTGTAATATCATGACCATATTAACATCAGAAACTCCTGGTACCCATCATTGTAGTTGATTTCATAGTCTGCATAGTATTGATGTAAAGTACAAGTGTGCATACCACAACTTATTCATGCCAATAAGCTGTGGGTACATGTTGGACCATTTCCCTCTCGTTTTTATTACTTTGGGACTATGAATAATGTAGCAGTGAGCATCGTTCTATATACACAGTTCACTTATCAGAGTCCAAAAGTGATAATGTGTTAACTGTCTTGAAGTGGCTTTCAAGGAAGACTCCGTCTTCTTCTTAATAAGAACCACACCCTAGCAATGGTTCCCTCAAGGGACGGAAATAACAGTACCTGACGTATATGTTTTATGACTGTTGGGCATCTTTGTGCATGTGTGTTTCTGTGTGTGTGTCTGTGTGTGTGTTTCTGTATGTGTGTGTGGCACAGTAACACTGTGCAGTGTTGGCTGCTCTGAGGACCGTTGATCACGGTGATTAAGTCGCACAGCAAGGCTCTTGCTCTCTTTACCACACAGCACTGCATCCTTCTTCCCCTGGTACTTGATGGAAAGGTAGACATCTATAACAAATAAGCCCCTTTATGTCCTGCCTCTGTATTAGACCCTGTACCCCTCAACTTCCTGGCTCCTCACTACCACCTCTCGAGAACGAGCCTGAGAGGGAAGCAGAGCTCACAACGAAGGGACTGCTCCCAGGTTATACCACCAGGAAGACTTACTCTGGTTTCAACCACTGGTACTCTAAGCCCACTTTTTCCTACCGTGCCTCAGCATCCTTCTGAGAGACCTTCATAACGAACCTTTAATGAGTTACATGTAGGGACAGATAGTGTATGTAATATAAAGATGTTTTCCACGCTTTGGGGGACACATCTGACATATTCCGTTCTGGGTGGCTTTTCCGAAACATCTTTACCACGTGTCAGGGATGTTTCCTTGTCACATCCTAGACTTCAGAGGTCCCCTTCCCCCACATCCCACTTCCCACTTTGCTCCCAGAGATGTGGGCAAGGCCGGCAGCCTGCTGTGCTTGGCTGCAGTTATGGGGAGGGAGGTTAAGCCGAGAGGCGCCAGGCACTGCTTCAATTACACTCTGCCTGTTCCAAGGGCTTTTAATCATGACCTCTTTCTCAATGGATCCTTTCAGAAAAGCTGGGGGGGGGGGGAATAGGCAATTGGAAACCCTGGTAGTAATCAGGGTCCTGGACCTCCAGCTCCAGGGAGAAACACAGCTGGAGCATAAGATTCATTAGGGAAAAGAAAACTGAGACAGACTAGCCGGTCCTGAAGGGTCTGTGTGCACCCGGGGCAGGGCGGGGAGTGCAGGGGGATCATAAACAAGAAGTGGAAAGAGTAGGTGACAATAATGAGTTTGTGGTTTTAATTAGGAGGTCTCTGGGGCCAGATGTTCAACTGACAAGGAATGGAGACCCCTCCCGAGACATGTAATGAAACTTCTATCCCTGTGGTGGAGAAAAGGGGAAGATGCTGGGTTTGGATGCATTATAGATGTGCGGGCCTTTACCCTGAGGCTCCCCATGACAGGGGGTGTGGGGGGTGGGGGCAAAAAGCACATGTAAGGAGAGGGGATGTACTTCTGGTGCTGGAGTGCCACTCTAGCCATTTGTGTGCTTTCCTGAGCAGCCCGATTCTCCATAGCATAGGGAAGACAGCCGGTCCTGACTTCCCGCCTCGCTGGTCTTCCCCAGGAACCTGGGGCTCATTAGCCTGAGGAAAGGATGGGAGGAAGCATCCCTTGAGGCCATCTTCCTGGGCATCTCTGGCCATCAGACCCCTACCAGAAGTAAGGGGTGACATGTGTCTGGCTTCCCCCACGGAAGAGGGGTAAGCTTCCAGAATAACTCTGCCAGCCCTGACACTTCCCAGACATCTTCCCATCCCATGGCTTAGTTGTTGCTGACCAGATCAGTTATTGTACTATGAGCTACCAGCTATTCAGTGCCCAACTCCTACATGAAGCAATGTGGAGATGGACATTTATTTGCCCAGAGGGATGGATGATGGAAATAAAGTCACTGCAGCAGTGGCTAATATCCACTGGGTCCTTTGTCAGCAATTTCTATGGAGTATCCCACTGAAGTCCCAGGAGAACCCTGTGACGTGGTTCTGTCCAATCGCATTTTCCAGAGAAGAACACTAAAACTCGGATAATCTGTGACACGCGCCCAGACTCACACTATTAGTGAGTGGCAGTGCCGGGATTTGATCCCAGCAGAATGCGCTCAGAGATTGGTCTTGATGATCCCACAAAAGGAACTGAAGAAGAGCAATATCAAAGAGAGATGAGAAATGGTCAAAGGGCATGGGTGCCTGAGGCAGAAAAAATTACTTTCCTCTGGGCCAGAGATCGGCCAACGTGTTCTGTAAAGGGTCAGATGGTAAATGTTTTATGCTTTGCATGTTATACCGTCTCTGTTGCAACCATCCAACTCCACTCTTGTGGAGCATAGACAACCATGAACAGGAGGCCAGCGGATGAGAGTGTCTGTGCCCCCCTAAACCATAATTTACAACACTAGACAAATCTGGTCCTTAGGTGAAGTTTTCTAATCCCTGCTCTAGACTATTATCAGCACTTCACCTATGGAAGGACTTTGAGAGAGGATATGATTCAGCCTTTGAGTCCACCTTCCTTGGCATCTTTAGCCTTCAGGCCCCAAGCCCAAGTAGGAGGTGACACGTGGCTGGCTTCCCCCATGGGAAGAGGGGTAGGCTTCCAGAATAACTTTGCTAGCCCTGTCACTTCCCAGACATCTTCCCATCCCATGACTGAGTTCCCATTATTTACAGATCCATACACTGAGGGTCCTAGAATCCAGGGATAGAGATCTCAGAACCAGGTCTTGTTTAATCTACTTGCCCAACATCCTACATTTTGCAAGAGGCCGATTCTGAACTTGAACCCACATTGGTCTCACTATGAAACCCTTACTTAGCATGGTCCGCTGGATTCTATTGGCTTTGACACTAACTGAAATGAATGCCTGGATGGTCCCGTCTCCAGCATTTTCCAATGCTGGGCTGAGTTATCTATGATGAATGACACTCTTGTCCTCTTCCTGCTAACCCTGTGACCTAGGACAAGGGACTAGCTTTTCTGAGCGTCAGTGTTATTCTATTGTTACCAGGGGTGTTAGGAAGACCAGTGACTTTACACAGACAGACTTTGTTTTGAGATCAGCTCTGGGGTCGGTTGCTGGGAGCTCTTAGGGGATGTCGCACTCTCCTAGAGATGCCAACCAACGCACTTACTTATATCTTTCTAAGGTAATCCCAGCCCTGTCCCCACCAATGCGCACAATCTGCACACAACGAAGACCAAGGCACCTCACAGGAATCACTTTGCGCACCCCTCATTCAGAGCTCACTGAACTTGACCCAAGGCAATCCATTCAACTGGATGAACCCATCAGTTTCTCTCAAAATTTGCACTAAGGAGGCCTCCTAAGAGTTGGAAGCTGACTCTTATTAATGGAGAATGGAAGTATTCCTAGCAACTCTTGGTTCTGAGGTCCTTGAAGCTCACTGGCTCCCGGGCATGCCAAAGATTTCCATAGTTGTTTTCCTTCAGTCTTGATACTTTTACATTTTTGGACAGTTTGATTATATTTCTACTTTTTAGGGGCAAATGTGTTCTATGACTTTCCAAAGATAACGGACACATACTTAACAAAGTTTGTCCTGATGAGAACTAAAGTAAAGGGGCCAGAAGCATAGATGTGATGCATAGTAGGCGTGGGGAAAAAATGTTAGTTCCATTCTTGCTATTTACTTTCTGAAATGGCGATTCAAAATCTGTTTTCAAGAAAGGAAGTACAGCAGCTATATTGGAAGCACAGACCCAAGCACACTTATGAATAGGAAGAGGGAGTGACCAACTGCTGACTGGCTTTAGAAAGCCCCCCTGGAGCCTTACCTGCAGACCCCCTTCCAGTGTCTGCTCAGCAACCCCAGGGGAAGGAGCTCCTTCCCAGCACGGTGTCTGACTCCATTGTCGGATGGCTTTGATGGTGAGGGCTCTCTTAATTGTAATGCACTACACATGTGGAACCTCTTATTAGTAATGAGCCACACATGGCCTCCCTGCAATTTTCACCACTGGTCCTCTGATTGGGTTTTGGGGCCATCGGGAGGAACGACATGTGGGCTGCATAGTTGGAGAACTAAAAGGGAAGATGTAAAAGACATAAATATGCCTCATGTTGAAACCATGAAGGTCTATTTTCAAGTGTTCTCAAACTTGGTCAAAATGTCTCATAATTTTTAATGACAGATTCTTTAAGAATGAAGCACTTTTTCTAAACTTAATCACTAATACAACCTATTTTTTTGTTTGTTTTTGTATTTTCCTTCAAAAATTTTTTTTGTCTGTAAATTCTCACCTGAGGGTATTTTACCATTGATTTTTAGAGAGAGTGGAGAAGGAGATACAAGAGAACATTGATGTGAAAAACATCAATTGGCTAGGGGCTGGGGATTGAGCCTGCAACTGAGGTATGTGCCTTCGTCCGGAATTGAACCCAGGACCCTTCAGTCTGTGGCACAACTCACAGGTCAACTATTGTGTGCATGCTGAACTCCATGTTTTTAGAAGATGTTGATGAGCAAGATGAAATCCACTGAGCCAAACCAGAGAGGACTCACTAATGTAAGTTAAATTAGATTATATATAATTAGGATGATAAATGGAAAAATGTAGACCTGTGAAAAGATACATGAGATATTGAGTCCTCTAAGATATAACATTTTCAGATCGGCTTCTTTCACTGAGTAAAAGTTGTCATCTTTTCCAGCCCGTTTCAATGAAACACATTAATGCGTTTAAGGTTCCACTACGTCTTTTAAAAATATTTATATTTATTGTTGAAAGCATTACAGATGTACCCCTTCCTTCCCTTTGACAAGACTGCAGCATCTGAAGGGGATCTGGCACCTCATCTTTTTAAAGCTATTTATTCCCATCACAACATTGCCAAGCCTTGCCATTGTCTCTAGTGATATATAATTTCCGTCTCTGGATTTCATCTTGCTTATCAACATCTTCTAAAAACACGGAGTTCAGCATGCACACAATAGTTGACCTGTGAGTTGACTGGGGTTATCATTTTTGTTCAGTTTTCCACCTACACTGCACTAAGTCCCAGAGATATGGGAGAGAGGAGTTCGCCCAACTCAAACCCTCCTCTGAGATCCCAATGGGCTGTAACAGTAAAATACAACCCAAGTGGAATAACAACTTGTGAAAACAGTCAAGAGCCTTTATTTTAACAACCACTCTGGGAAGCCTGTGCCTGGGACACAATGGCAGCTTCATTTCTTGTGATTGCACCTACCAGGGCTCACTGTCCTTATGGCATCTCTTTCTTAAATCATCTTTCTTAAATCATCATCACTGGGCAGTGATTCCACAACCTTCATTCTCCCATAGGAACTGGTACTGGCTATTATTCGGGAACCAGCTAGTCCTGAGATGGCCTAAGATGTTTTAACTCAAATTTCCAGTTTCCTAATTTGATGCTTTTTTTTTGGCAACACTCGGGAAGAGATTTTAGCCTTTTGAACATCACTTTTGCCCTATTTAATTATGAAAACTGCCAGCTTCCATGTTCTGGAATTGGTATTTTAATGAAGTTCTACAACAACTATAAGTGATTAAGTTACCAATTTGAACACATCCTTCTTGCCTTCAGCTGGGCCCACCATAGTGACAGGAGTAGCCCAGAGCACTGGCCCACGAGTACTTGTTCATGGACTATGGCCCCGGATGGAGGGCACACATCTGGATGCTGAGAGGTAACGGGAGGGGTGATTTCTTTGAGACCCAAGCCCTCGGGCCCTCCAGGGTGCCTGCTGAGAAGCCAACCTGTGAGTCCTACTCAGCAGGTAAGGAACTCAGGGAGTCAAGACAGATTTGGGTGCCTCAAAGCAACCATATTCTACTCCCTTGCCTCTTTGCATCTCACCACCTGCAGCCACTGAACCGGTGGAAGTGAGACTGGGCCATGCAAAAAAATTATTTCACTGGGAGTTGTTTTCATTGAGGAAAGACAATGAAAACAGAAGAAAGCTGTTTCTCTGTTCCTAAAAACCAGAGCTTTCATTGAAATGGGCTGGAAGAGATGACATCTCTCGAGACTAGTAGCAGGGGCTGCTTCAGAAGACAGCTGCAGGTGTAGGGCCACGGTTCTCCAACAGTAGTGTGTGTCCAAATCCCCTGGAGGACCTGTTCTGGCTCAGACTTATGGGTGCTGAGTAAGTCTGGAGTGGGATCTGGGGATCTGCATTTCCCAAAAACACACATGGAGAAGCACTGATGCAAAGGGAGGAAAAGTTCAGAGTCCAGATTACAAAAGCTCAAGCCCCACTGTTGCTGCCACTTAGAACCACGAGTTCTTGGCCAGATTACTTCACCTCTTTGAGCTAAAGGGTAGTATTGTTGCTGCTGCTGCTATTGTCTATAAAATGTTGAAAATAGTCCTTAGGTCAAAACATGTTTCCAAGGAATGAATAGGATAATGTGTATCAAAGCACAGTATGCACACAGTAGGGCAACCAGTGCTGGATCCCTTAGTTTCTGGGTACCCTTCCATACCTGCCCAGGTGGGGCTCCAGGAAATGATGCTCTTTCATGTCACAACCACTTCCCCTGACCATTTACTGAACAGAACTTCTTCACGTGATCTTCATCAGCCCACCTTGTCCACCACAGCAGAGAGCGCGCCAAGATGCTAGCCCCGCCAGTGGAGACAGGATGTCCCTCTTGTCTCAACATCTGGCCTCTCCAGAACAAGCCTCTAATTTTCTGTGGCTCTCGGCTGGCCTCGCTTCACTGTGGGAGAGTGGTGTGGCTAATGAGCCCCATGTGGGAGGCAGCTGGGTTCCGGGGGGTGGGGGGAACCCTCCTCCAGGCCTTTGAAGAGTCCATCCCGGCTCTGCTTGGAGCTCTCCCATTGTGGCAAGCATCTCTGTTCCCCATTAGTGGTGGGGAGAGCATTGATATGCTAAAGGGAGGCAGCGAATCAATGTCCTCTTCTGACATGGGCTGAAAAAAATCAGCATGGAGGAGGGCTGCTGCAGATGCGAATGTCCTGGACACAGAGTTGGCTAACGTGCATCTGAAATGACACTGGTGTCTCTCCCGGCACCTCAGAACAGGCTGGTGGTAAATGGAGAACCGTCTGATTTACAGTGAAGCACAGTGGGGTTTGAATTCAAGCCCTGCCATATCCCAGCGACCCGGAGCCTCTGAGTGACTGGAGAACTTACAGAGAAAGCCACAGAGGACTTGGAGTAAGATATCCACCCTAAATTACCTTAGCATTTTTTGCTTTTTAAAAAGTATATTTTATTGATGTCAGAGAGGAAAGGAGAGAGAAAGAAAGAAACATCAATGATAAGAGAGAATCACTGATCGGCTGCCTCCTGTATGCCCCACACTGGGGATCGAGCCTGCAACCTGGGTATGTGCCCTGACCAGGAATTGAACTGTGACCTCCTGGTTCATAGCCTCATGCTCAACCCCTGAGCCACGCCAGCCAGGCTCACAGTATAGTTAAAAGCAGAGACACACAGTTAAGAAAACTGTAAGATAGTAAAACCAACTGACCGTTTTAGACACCCGGATGTGAGCCCTTCAAAGGTGACGCACAGAAGCCAACGTCCTTTCCTAACCTCTACGCTCATCTGTAAAGGGATTGTCGCTGAAGTCCCAGTGCGGCCCCACTGGCCTCTTCCTGCATCTGTCCCTGTGGTGTCTGGGGTGGTTTCCATCTAAGGGTGCTGGGGTGATTCTGTGTGAACGGGGGCAGCCTTGGTTTCATTGGACACCTTCAACAATTGCTGAAAGGGTCAAGGACATACATATCGGACCTTTCAGAGGGCTACTCAGCAGTGAGCTTCTACCACCTACCACGTCCATACGTTTGGGCAAGACATTTAATCTCGCTGAGCCCCCGTGTCCTTCTCTATGAAGTGGGGATAAAACCTGCTTTGAAAGCTTGCTGAGGATTGCTTAGGAAAACATATTTCTGGCACACTGAAGCAGCTGAACACCGGCTATCAGCCAAACCCATCCCTGCCACACACACATTTCTTCTTAGAATATGGGTTTCTTTCTAAGTATTGAGTATGAGTAAACTCTTTCAAAGACGAGTGTTCTGCCCTGGCCAGTTAGGCTCAGTGGATAGGGCATCAGACGGCAGACTGAAGGGTCCCGGCACAGACCTAGGTTAAAGGTTCTATGCCTGGCCCTGGCCAGGGTGTGTGAAGGAGGCAACCAATGGATGTGTCTCTTTCAATTCGAACCCCTATCTAAAACCAACAGAAAAATATCCTCAGGTGAGGATTAACAACAACAAGGAAAGATGAATGGTTTTATCGCCCTTTTCTCTTGAAAAGTTTTGCTCATTGTTATTTTAACCAGAAGGCTATTTATGCCAGTGCCTCTTCCAAAAGTGGTCCCAGCCCTGGGTGCTGGTCAAGTCTGGACAGCTGGCTCTCCTGGGGTAGGGGAGATCTGTCACCTTTGCTGAACGCCACGGTGTAAATACTCCTCCAATGGCTGATTTCAGACTCCCGAGAAAGACATCAAGCTGGTAAGACCTAACTTTAGTACCCCGTGGGGTCCTGGCACAAGGAATTGGCTATTTCAAGATAATTATCGGGGAAGGCAGGAGAGAAGGGCAGAGATGGCACATAAACAAACAAAATAATGAGAGAGAAAGACTGGAGAGGAAAAGAAAAGAAGAAAAGCAGGCCTTAGATAGCATTCCTTCCAATTCTCCTAATTTTGCCAAAAGGGGAAAAAAATGAGGGCCAGCGATAGGAAATAAGCTTCCCATAGTCACCCTTAAAGTCAACGGCGGACTTGGGACACTGAGCCCAGAGTTGAAACGTGTAATTAGAGAGCGTGCATTCCGGAGGGGAGCTGGAATTAATGAGTGTAACTGAGCAAATAACACGATCGTTTGAACCAAATAAAACATTGCCCCAGAGTTAAATCTACGATGTTATAATGACTTCCCTGGAGAAAGCCCATCACTCAGTCAGTCACTTCAGACTCGGCACAGAGACACGAAGGCTGGGCTTCAGGAACAGCCCGGTGGCTGGAGCAGGGGCAGGATGGCCCAGCAGCAACTCCAACCCCCATCGCCTGCACCTCTGCGACCAAAGGGCCTGCCTCTGGGTACTTGGGGGCCTCGCAGGAACTGGCAGTATTACCCTGCAGCTACGAGCAATTAACATGCACGATCTTGTGAGAATTGCTGAGAACTCTGGCAGAATTACTCTGTGATTTCTCCCTCTAGCATTCGTTTTGCAAAGGGAATAATTTCTGTTGTGTTTCAGGTTTTATTCCTTGTGGTGTCAACATGCATTTAGACCAGATGTTCCAATCGTCTCAGAAAACTCAGAGCTGCAGCGCCTTCGTGCCCAAATTGAAAAGCTCAGCATCCAGTTAATGACACCAGACGCCTGTCTGTCACGATGGGGTGCAATTATTTTGAGACCGAGAGAAGGAGCTCAGTGTTGGGGATCCCCTAGCACCGGGCCCCCTAGTTGGTTGGCTTAAGCCTCCCCGGAAATCATGTCTCTGCCACTTACCAGCTAGCTAGTCGCTTACACAGCTCCTAAATTCTCTAAACTCCCTCGCCCCTCATTTGTAAAAGAATGATATTGAATCCATCAAAAACCAGTTTAAAGTAAGAATTCCAGAGCAAGAATATGAACGTTTGACTCCTGGTTCTGCCATACAATAGCAGATCACCTCAGGTAACACAATAACAGCTCTAAGTCTCAGCGTCTCACCTGCAAAAACAAAACAACGCAAGACAATGGCATGATAGTGGCAAAGAGTTCTTTGTGAAGATTAAAGGAGGAAATATGCATAAAGTGCTTAGCCTGGCGCCTGGCACAGAGTAAACACAATAAATGCTGGCTTTCCAATCTTACTAATACGCTTAGTAACAAAACTGAAAATGGGTGACCCTGTTATTGAAGTTGAGGACCTTAACACCAGACAGAGAGAACCGACTTCTCCAACGACACAGAGCTAGGCTTGCAGCTCAGGCCTGGCTGACTCCAGTTGCTGTATTCCTTGTGCTAACATCTGTGTTGAGAAGTCATCTCATAGGAAATAAGGGAATATGTATTCTTACTAAGTATTACAATTGCTCTTCTTTCTCTGTCTTTATGACCAGAAACCTCTACACCAGTAAGTCAAGCAGCCCGGCAAGAACAAACTTGAACGTTCTGGGATAAGTTTCTTAAACACTCTCCAGGCAGTCGATTTTGCAGGAAGCTGGGAGCCAGTGTTATCATGGTTATTTCCGTCTTCCTCAAAGGAAAAGGGCAAGAGACAGATTAGGGGGAATTCTCCAAGTCAGATCAGTGTTTAGGCTTCAAATGACTGGTCTCCTATTCCAGGGAAGCGTAGAAAATGGTTAGGAGCACTTTGTGAGACCACACTAAGCATTGTCTGCCACAGGCCGTGGGCTTCTTGAACCGGACCGGCCATTTACTTAGAGGGGAGATGAGAACCATTTGCTAGTTGGACAATTTTATTGCAGTGTTACTTGATCTACTCTGCAGCCTCCTGGGAAATCAGTGCTACATTTGACTTCTCTTCATGTCATCGTGTTAGCTATTAGATGGCTAATTCGCTTCACGAGAGATGCCAATGTGAGAGGCACCGGGCTCCTATCGGGAGTAGAATTTCACCACTCGATGGTCAGATCTTTTATGATTAAGACAGAAGAGCAATCCAAACAAGGCAGCCAATGAAAATGCTCTCCAATCACCTGCAATCACTGCTCTTGGGTTTCTAATGGAAGTGGTCTCACTTAGCACGGATCATGCAGGGCTAATTTATCCTGAAAATAATAATGTGGTTTGATTTAGAAGCTGAGACGATGGGCAGCTCTGGGCGCTCTCCCCCCCCCCCTTTCTCTCTGTTTTATTTTCCTTTCCCTCCTTTATAAATTTTTTTTCTGCATTTGTTTTAAAATATATGTATTTTTGCTTTCAGAGAGAAAGGGAAAGGGGGAGAGCTAGAAACACCAATAATGAGAGAGCATCATCAATGGGCTGCCTCCTGCATGCCTCTTCCCTGGGATTGAGACTGCAACCTGGGCATGTGCCCTGACCAGGAATGAACAGTGACCTCCTAGTTCATAGGTCAATACTCAACCACTGGGCGGTGCCAGCCAGACTCTGCATTTTCATCATGTACTATAATGAAGACACACCATTAATGTAAAGCATAAGAATGGCCAACTGTGAAAACGAAAACACTGTTTTCTAAGGAAGTAAAACATGGCAACCTGGGGGTCATAGAAGAATCTTAGATTCTAAATCCCTAATTGGTTACTGATTGGCCATGCATCTTTGAACTAGTCAATACATTTAATTAAAAACCATCTTGTCTTTGTGTGTATGATGAAGACACTTCCGGCACTCTTTGCAAGGAGTGGCTGGGGTGATGAAGGAAGAGCATTGCAGATGTGATGCCATGACGGTTAGGGAATTCTCAGGAGACATACTACCTTCCCTATTTGGCCAATAAATAGGATGACACAAATGTCACCAAGACAAGGTGAGGCCCAACTAAAACCAACTTTGTTTTCAGATTGTAAGTTCTCTGGGAACTAAACAACTTTGTCTTTTGGAATCTCCCATCCTCTTAGTTAAGAATCAGGATTGGCAAGGGTGGGACAAACCTCACCGGTATGATCACGGCCCTGTGGTACAGACAGGGGTCTAGAATAAGACCCAGGGTAGAAGAGGAAGGAAAATCAGAAGAAGAGGAGTTTGGGCTGTATGTCTGCCTCAGTCTATATAGACAGAGAGATTAATTTCTAGTTAATGTAAAAGGGCATATATTCTTAGATCCTTTGTAAGTGAAAAATGTACCTCAGCTATTAACAAACCTTGCACTCTGCCAATCAAACATACCAGCAATGTCCATGGAAATGTTTGAGTAGCGTGAAGGGATTCATCAGAATTTATTATAGTAGCTGTCTGCTCAGCCACTAGTCAGGTGGGCAGCTGGGGGAGGCGAGAGGCCAGATGGGCAGAACTGGGTCAATGGTAAGGCAAACTCCTCACAAGGTGATCAGCAGAATAAAAGGAAATAATGCGGCCCCGTCCTCTGTGTGGGGGACCCTAGGGAGAGTTAGGCTATTCCTAAGCAAAGGTAATATTCCAGCCACCGATGGGTAGGGGGTCTGGGTAAGGTGGCATTCATTCATGCATTCATCCATTCACTCTATTCAACTTTTGAAGGAATAAGACAAAGTGCCCTATAATCAGCCAGGATATAAGATGGGTAGGAGGGATGGCTCCCCACTTGTCAGGGCTTGGTACCTGCTTAGGAAGTGGAGTGCCTAACAAGCAGACCTTATGCAGGGAGAGATAAGACAGAAATTGGATGGTGTCACCAAGACCAAGGTGAGGGGGGAGGGGTGGATGGGAAGCAGTTGTTTGTAAAAGAATACATGTGCCTGAGATGCCCTCCTACTCTGCCCCAGACACAATACACACTCAGGTAGTAAGACTAATTCCAAACTCTCTACAAAGGCAGCTACCAATCTCAGAGGATCTTCTCAGCCTTCATCTGCACGGGTCTCAAATGTGGGTGGGACAGGAGGACCTCAAGGTCTTCGACACTTAAAGCCAGCCGAGACTGGCCCGTGAAGTCATTGACAAAATCATACATGTTGACACATATCGATATGTCCTCATGCCCCCAAACAACTTCCACAGAATAGGAAAACAAAACCACAAAACCAGAGTAATGCCTAGCCTGGGTTACTCGGTGGTTGAGCACTGACCCATGAACCAAGAGGTTCTCGGTTTGATTCTGGATCAGGACACATGCCCAGGGCTGTGGGCTCGATCCCCAGTATGGGCTCTCCTGGGGATCCCTCTCCCTTCCTCTCTCCCTAAAAAATCAATAAAAACATATTAAAAACACACAGTGAATAATGTGTTTACAAAGAGAGAATATGCAAATGACCATGTCTGGACTTCATCTGTGCGGCGGGGGCCTCTGCTTGGGGGGTAGAGGTGGCTAAAGGAAGAAGCATCCATGCCTAATTGGTGGACGTTTCAAGGAAGCCGTGAGGCAGAAAGAAAAGTGCAGCGACAGTGCCCACCCCGTTCGGAGTGGTGAGGCTGTGAGCAGGGAAATAAACAGACCAGTGTCATTTCAGCGGTGTTCCCTCTCTCCACTCGGCCACATAATGCAATTATTTAGTAGTTCAGAATTCTTTTAATTCTGTGTGAAGAACTCAAGAGGTTAAAGGCTCGAAAAGATAAATGCATTATTAATGGTGCCTCATAGAAACATCCAAGTCTATCATTTCCGAGGCTGGAAAAAAAAAAAAGACTAATAGGTTTTTACTCACTCTTTCCCCCTGGTAAATTAACCTGCAGGACCTATGAGAAATGTATAAATTAGACATTATTAGAGAAAGTAATAATGGGCCCAAAGCCATCATTTGAAGGTTTGATTCATCAGCCAGAGTGATGTGCACAACTTCTGTTTGTGGGTCTCTTTTACCGAACCCTGCGAAGCTGGGAAGAAAGGGAGGGGTTAACAGGAAGGGAATATGTTCACACCGGGAGGCCATATTGTTCTTATGGTCTAAGTCAGTGGTCCACAAACTCGTTAGTCCACAGAGCCAAATATCAACAACACAACAATTGAAATTTCTTTTGAGAGCCAAGTTTTTTAAACTTAAACTTCTTCT
Source organism: Antrozous pallidus (assembly GCA_027563665.1). NCBI lineage: Eukaryota > Metazoa > Chordata > Mammalia > Chiroptera > Vespertilionidae > Antrozous > Antrozous pallidus. The sequence goes on from CM050525.1 coordinate 47,967,740, forward strand.
AATGCCACTTCTTCAAAATAGACTCACGCAGGCTGAGGTATTTTGTGGAAGAGCCACATTCAAAGGGCCAAAGAGCCGCATGTGCCTCGAGAGCCGCAGTTTGACGACCACGGGTCTAAGTGATCTCTGTGAGTCCATGTAACAACCGCAGAAGAAAAGCGTACAGAAACACAGAGCATGGGCTTTGGGATCTGACCGATCTGCATTCAAATATCAGCTCCTCCAACTATAAACTGTTTGTTACCAAGGCCAACCTGTCCTTCATTGTCCCCACTTAGGAAAGAGGAAAAATAATTCCTTACAGGATTTTTATGAGAATTAAGAGAGATCATGTATGTGAAGTTAAGCATGTGCCCAGATGACTATAAGCATTCAGGAAATGAACACGACTAGTGTTATCATTAGCATTAGAATTAAAATTGGCATTAGAGTGAATAGTAGTACAGTGTCAGCATCAGTACCTTGGAACACCTCCTACGAGGTTCACCTGCAGCTGAAATTTGGGCGAGTGGAGTGATGTCCCTGAGGTCACAGGGTTCCTCAGTGGCATAAGCAGCAACGTGTGGTGTACCCTTGACAGCGCACATTCTGTGGACTGCCACCATGTAAATGTGCAAGCTCAATCCTTCCTTTAAACCTCTCCTGGAAAACAGTCACAATATTCACTATGATTTTCACAGATGGCATTTCAGAAAAATTGGCACAACTCTGTTAGTCATTCTTTTTTTTTTTTTTTCATGGACACAGCCCATGACAATGTAACAGATACCGGGCTCGCCTTTCCAGCATCAACAACTATAAAACTGGACAAAATCATGGGGGAAAGTTTTCAGGCATCAGAACACAGAGTAGATCAGATAAACACATGTCCAGCTCGAACTGTAACCAGATATTCACATCATGGCTTATCTATGGAGCAACGAAACTAAAATAATCCCTATCCTGAGGCAGAAGCAATTATTCTTCGCCTAGAATTTTCATGAAAAATCTCGAGCCTTTGGGTCAAATGAATTTAGATTATAGTCCAATTTCTATGGTCAGGTATCTTTCTACTGCAGGGTACTGCCATACAACTCAAAGTATTTTTAAATAAAAAGAGGATTTGTTTATTTGCATGCCCGGGAAATCAAGGGTTTTCATATAGTGTCAGAGAGAGCCCGATGTAACCACTCATAAAATTGTTTTAGCCAAGTTTTGAGTTATGTGGAGAAACTCTGAATAAAATATTGAATCCAGGTAGATGTTCTCATGTGAGGCCCTGCCCGGATCACATCTCTATTCGGGATCCTGCAGTGAGATCACCTCCAGAAAAATCACTAGACTAAAACTAAGGGAGAAGAATGTTCCAAATTCGGGGGTGGGGAGGTCTCTGTTAGCAGAAGAAGGAAGAATAGATGGTGGGCATAGCAAGCTATACTGATAACAAAATCCTTTAGCCTTATGGCTCAATGCAGAAAAGGGAGAAGTGCATGGAGAGATGACATACAGCATGTGGGTGACTTTCCCACTGGGAATTCCTTCTGAGTCTGACTTCAATGCCACATCACTTTGATCACGTGGTATTGTGTTTCACAAAGTTCTCACGTTAGAGAAGCACAGACTTTGTGGTGTGTTCGAGGTGTAGGGGATGGATGAAAATGAGCACAGATTCTTATTCCTGTGACTTAATGAAATGTGAAATAATGAAACAATGGCTGTTGTGGGCTGATCTGAGGCCCTTCAAACTTCATAGGAGAAGCCTTACCCCCTCCCCACAACAGTATCTCTGAATGTGATTATATTTGGAGGTAAGACAGTTAAAATAGATGATTAAGTTAAAACAAGTCCCTCTGGTTGGGCCCTAATCCACTATGATGGATGTCCTTATAAGAAGAGGGAATTGACACAAAAAAGGATTCCAGCCCAGCTGGTGAGCTCAGTGGTTGAGGGTTGACCAAAGAACCAGGAGGTCATGGCTTAATTCAGGGTAAGGGCACATGCTGGGGTTTCAAGGCTCAATTCCCAGTAGAGGGTGTGCAGGAAGCAGTCGACTAATGATTCTCTCTCATTATTGATGTTTCTATCTCTCTTTCCCTCTCCCTTCCTCTCTGAAATCAAAACACACACACACACACACACACACACACACACACACACACACACACACACACACACTAAAGGGATACCGGAAGCCTGAACATAAAAAAAAAAAGACCATATGAAGACACAAGGAGAAGGCAACCTTCTATAAGCCAAAGAGACAAAGAGAGAGGCCTCAGAAGCAACTAAACCTGGCAGACAAATGCAATAGCTCCCAATTACTAAACACTTTCAGGATTGTAGTGACTATTCTAAGTGCTCTTATAGAGAGATCATTGAAGTCCAATGTCAGTCTTCAGAAGGATGATTAATATATGTGTTCACAGATGGAAAAATGAGTCGCAGAAACATGACCAGCTATCTAGTCAAGGTCATTCTGAGAGTACATGGTTCTAATCAGACTCTATAAATGCTTACTTGAAGTCTCCCCTGAATCATCTAAACATGACTTAAAACAAACTCAAGGTCCATTCACCAGACCTGGTTTTCTTATCCAATGTTCCTGAGATATAAGCCAGAATCCAAATAATCTTTTTTTTTTAAACAAAACCAAACTCTGCCTCATCCTTCAAATCTAATCCACCGTGAGATTTTATTTATTTAACTTCATCTTGTCACACAGTGACTGACACAACAGATACACAGTCAGAACTTATTAACTTTGTGGAAGTAGAACGGATGCGCTTAGCTGTAGAATAGATGGGCATCGGGATGAACTGGAAGGAAGATCAAAGATCATGCCAAGATTATCATTCAAGGCACAAAAGGGAGTCTGTGGAAAGTTCAGGGAGATCAGCCCACACTGTCCTTCTCTGCTCTTCCCATCCAGGCCCCCCTCCAGGGCCAGAGTGAGGGCCAGTGTCCAGATCATCATCTCCTACCTGGGTCACTGCAGTGTCTCTCTTTGTTCCTTCTCTCCTTGTCTGTTCTAAGGCCTTTTCCACAACAACCATTATAATTGGTTAGATTAACAAACCCTTTAAAACCCTTCATGGGATCCTCTGCTGGACATGTAGGCATATGAACCACATGTTCTTACTGAGTCTTACTCCAGCTCTCAAGAACCCCTGGATGTTGATAGCGAAGTACTTAAATCAGCCAAGGCTGCAACCCCAATTGTGTCTCAGTCAAAAAACCCACAGGTTTTTCTTTGCCTGTCATGGCATGCTGCTTCCCTGGAAGCCTAGTTTCATGTAATAGTGAAATCCAGACTCCTCTTCCCCTGGGCATGGGGGACATTGGCAGGACCCCTAGAGATCCAGGCCTCCCTCTTCGATGAACTGTGAGTTTTAAGACAAGTCTGGCTTCTATCACTGAGCTGTCTCATCTGTAACATGTAAGGTCTTAGGTACTAATCTCTGGGAGCCATTTATGATATGCAAATAAATTAAGTCACTTGCTATATGGTCATGAAGAAACAAGACCTCAGGATGAACTAGAGGGAGAAGAAAACAACACAGGCATGTGATGGAGACCTGAGAGAAACACTGCTACTGAAAAAGGAATGTTTGGATGCATTGCCTCAGAAACCAGTGGTTAAGCAAACGTGGGTTTTCCCCCACCCTCTGAGCTTTCTCTACACTTGCCCAAGAATTCCAAAAATAAGAACTGATTTTTCTCCAGCAGCAAATGGAACAGAAACCAGGACTCAGACACACCTCTTTCTACCCAGACTGAGCTAGGATCCACCCAGGAGTTTGTGGCTGTGAGGGCAGAAAGCCAGGGTGAGATACATCCCTTTCCATTAACATGGCTTCCCGTGGAAGCCACACTGGGCATGGGTGGTGTAAAAGGAGGAGGAGAAGGAGAAGAAGAAAGAAGAAGAAGGAAGAAGGGAGAAAGAAGAAGAAAGAAGTCACACAAAAACACCCCAAAACACTAGAATCGAATTCTATGGGCAATAAGCTATCTTGGAAGCAACTATAACCACACACATACATTTCCCAAATAAAGGCACAAGAAAGTGAGCTGACATACCCAAGTCCACAGAGCCAGGATGACATATTCAAATCCTAATCTTTCTGTCTCCAAAACCTGTGTTCTTACTGTGACACATCTTCCTAAAGAAGGATGCTGGAGGAGTGTCTGGCTGACACCTCTGGCTTTTTAAGAGTGGAGATATCACATTTTTGGTTTCTTTAATCAGGATATTGGGACTCAAGATTAATCCTATCCCACTTGAGAATTGTTACCTCATTTATAAAGTGCTTTACATGTATTGTTTTATTGAGTCCCTTTCAACCTTGCAAATTAGTTTCTTCTATGATTCCCATATAATGTATGAGGAAACTGAGTCTGAGAGGGGTTAGATAACCAGCCCAGAGTAATACAGCTAGGAAGTTCTGGAAGGAAGATTTGATCTTAAATTGATCTGACTTCAAAGACTACTCTCTAAACCACTCTGCCTTAGGATTAAGAGGCATTCTCCTCTTTGGTATACATATTATTGTTGGAATTAAGTTATTGAGTTCTTTCAACTTGCTTTGACCAAGCTAGGCAAGCCAACACATTTCCTGATCTATGATTTTGCAAATCTGTCTCTTCCACCAATAGCTGAGCAAAAGAAATAACTACCAAGCTATTTTCTTAGAGAGTAGGGTCAAGCCCCACAGGATGACAACTCCAGTAGCTGTTAAGACAGAAGCTCAGATTTTTAAGAAGCTCATTTACAGGAGGATCCCAAAGTTAGGAGGAATAAGCATAAAACTCTCCATGTCACAATGTGGGGTTGATTTTTTTAAATGTGTGTAGTACCATACCAAGCCACAGAGTTCAGGGAAGAGGAAGGAAGAATGCTGAAGGATTTCCATTTATAAGTCATTGTCCAGAACACTAGCTTCACTGCAGGCTGGTAAATGTCTACACAGTAGATGAGGTCAATAGGGAGAGGGGGACTAGAATGAATACTGACGTAATCAACCTACAGTTCCTGCCCCTCTCTTTGACAGCCACCCTGATAAAATCCTCAAGTAAATGATATCATGCATGTCTAAACATGCCCAACCCAAGGAATAGTCAGAAAATGGGAGGCGAAGGGAATGCAGGAAGGTATGAGTTTATCAAGATGACCCGGGTGGATCTGAGAATGGCATAACCAGGTTGGCATATCTAAACTGTTAACGCAAGCTACAGGGTGATTCAGCACCAGACGCACATGTCTAACTCAATCACTGCCAATAAGAAAGGGCAGAAAACCTTGATCTGGTTTATTCCTTGTTGCAGGTAATGTACAAAACTCTCATCTCCTGCAACAGATAGAATGTACTCTGCACCAAGAGGAGGAGAGAAAAGGTAAAGACAGTCACATGAAGGTTCTCTTTCATGGAAATGAAACATTCTTGTAGGACCCTCCTTATTCTATCAGCTGAGCCCCATACTCCAATGTGGTGTAGAGTTATTTCACCCACCTCTCTCAAGGGCCTAGGAGAAATAGGTCTCAAAATCGACCCACTACACTACTTGCTGAAGTTCAGACTGGCTTCACACTTGCCTGAAAGAGCAGATAGGTGTATCTTGGCAATGTATAAAGAAGGTTCTACAGTTAAAACAAATAAATTGTGATCACAATTACATACTGGTATCCTATAAATTTGCTTGGCATTAATGAATTACTTCTTAGGTGTAGTTAGCTCTCTTTTCCATCACAAGGCCAAACATAGTTCCTTAAATATTGCTAATTTTATCATACTAGAGGCCCAGTGCATGACATTTGTGCACTGGCGTGGGGGTGTCCCTCACCCCTGCCTGCACCCTCTTGCAGTCTGGGACCTCTTAGGGGATGCTCACCTGCCAGCTGAGGCCCAAACCCCATGGGTTTCAGGCCTAACCTGGCAGTCAGACATCCCTCTCGAAGTCTAGGGCTCTCACAGTCCGGGACCCCTTGCTCCTTACTGCCCACCTGCAGTAGAGGTGAAAGTGTCTTCCTCCATTCCATTGCCACTGTGCTGGCCAGACATGAGGGGGCAGCTCCTGCATTGAGCATCTGTCTCCTAGTGGTCAATGTGCATCATAGTGACCAGTTGTTCTGCCATTCAGTTGATTTGCATATTAGGGTTTTATCATATAGGATGACATCTCCCGCTATACACTGACACACACACACACGCACACTCACTCACTCACTCACTCACACACACTCAGTGGTTTTGTCTATATGGCCAATTAGCCTCCCTAGATAATAGGTCTATATACCTGTTGACTCTTCTAATTGCAGAAGACAGATTCAGGCTCAATAAAAGAAGGAAGGACAGTTTCACAGTCATAGTTGCCCCAAAGCATTGCCTTGGAAGGCACTGGGTTCTCCACCCCATGACATAGACATGCGTGGTTAGAGTACCATAGAAAGATTCTCAGCATCACAGCAGAGACAGACTTCAAATCCCCTTTGTCTCTGAGGTCCTATGTTACTTCCATATTTTTGAGTCCAAGTAAACCTTAGGGGCAATGAGAAGTGTGTTCATACATCCATTTGACTTGTCCACTCATTCTTTATTTATTCAATTAATAAAATTACACATAGAACTCCCCCTGAGTCATGCCACATGATAGGGGCAGAGAAAACAGAGAAAAATGTTAAGCACTCCCCCTCCCAGGAGGAAGTCATTGGGATACTTGCCAGTGCTATGCGCTCAGCACTCTGATAGCTAAAGGCCACACCTATATGCACTTGGCTGGGTTGAGAGAAGAGCTGCTAGTGAAGAGCTACAAAAAAAAATTAAGCAAAATCATTTGTACTCTAATCTGAAATTCGCTAGGTGTTTTAATAAAGTTCATTGTCACTATGTTTCTTTTATACAGCAGTCAATGGGTAGTTATACAGGCAAAGATCAGTGTATATGTGGACATTGGTCTTATTCAAGGAACCATGTGTTATCAGAAGTAAAAATGTTCATAGATAAATCACTGAATCTGATTTCATTGTCATGGTGGGAAACTGAGGCCAGGCAAGGTCTGGTAATCTGTCCAAAATCCACTGTGATATTTTGGGGGGAGGGGCAAAGTTGAAAAATAGTGTTTGTGTCTGTCAGACTTGTGTCGTGTCAACTTGATCTAATATGTGTTATTTTAGATGATGATGGTCATGATGATGGTGAAGGTGATGACTAACATGTGTTAATCGCTTGCCATGTGCCAGACAACTCTCAAGGTGCTTTAAATGTTTGCCCTCTTGAATCTTTAAAATAAGTTCTGTAGTTTGGTGTGATGGTCCTCATTTTACAAAGGAGGAAATTAAACACTAAAGAAATTAATTACTTTGTAAAGACACAGAGTCAGAAAGTGGCAGGGGCAGGATATGATCCCAGATCTGTCTGACTCTCAAAGCTCAGAGTTGGGCGTTATCCCTCATGACTGTCTGGTCTACTCTGATGGACTGCTTGGTGATTTGTCCGGGCCATCCAAGATCATGAGGAATCAAGTGCAAGTCTTTGACCTCAGCTTAATGCTAGCTAATGTTTGTTCATGAAGTCTCAGTGAGGGAAGAAGAAGGTCAGCTGATACCCAGTAGCATTCCCATCCTTTTCTCCCTGGGATGAGAGAACTCTCCAGCCAACGGAAACAACACTGGGCCAGGGAGCAGAGATAACTAATCTCCAGGCATGAACCATCCCACTGGAGACATTCACAGCCGTTGCCATAACAAGAGCAGAAGCTGCGATAAGGAGCTGGGAAAATGTGTTATAAAGAAGGCTACACCCAAATCAGATTGTGGACACAGACCAGAACCAGCTCTGGAACCCACACAGGATAGGGGGTCAGGGGGCGGTGCAGATCCCAGGGTGTAAACCCTGCTTCCCTTTACAAAGGGCTCCTGATTCTTAGCTGAGCCTGGTCATTGCAAAGCCAGCCACACGGCATTAGGAGGGGCCCCTGTTCCTTTTGGATTTGGCCCCTGACTAACTCTCACTGTAGCTCTTGCTCCTGCAACACCTTCATTGTATTTGACAGCCACAGAGAACTGGATTTGTAGGTGCTATTTCTCAGCTTTGTGCTATGAGATAAGGCTTCCTTCTGCCTTTTCTTCCTACTTCTTATATTTTCATTTGAGAATGTCTCTTCATTCTCCAAGATTGATTCAAAATAACACCTTATCGAAGAATTCCTCCATATACCAAAATCCATAACACTCTACTCATCTAGATGAGAATGATTTAGTGTCCCTCTCTCAGGAAGTCATTATACCCTGCGAATATCTACATCAGAAACTCCTCATATTATATTAAAATTGTGGGTTCATGTTTCTGTAGACTGTCCTGGCAGAGAGCAAAGACTATGCTGAACTCCCCTTTGTTTTTATAAGATATAGAGAAATAAACATGACATTGCAGATTTTCAAATAAGATTGAATGGATGAGTATACAAATGTATTCATGAATAAACAGAACAGCTTTTAATTTCATAAAAGAAACCCTGGCCTAGTAAATGGAGCCAAAAATAATTTATCTTACCCACCTCTTCTATGGGCCTGTCCCATGGTATTAGGTGTAGGTAGAAGAGTTCTTGAATCAGTATGACTCATAACCTAGGAAGAAGGTCCAACTCAACTCTGTGGTTTGGGGAGGACAGGTGACATTCCAATAACCATCCATCGCAGGGGTAGGGGACTTTCAAGTGTGCGGCAGACTTGGCCCTTCACCATCAACCAGAGAGATGCTTTTGCCACCATGTTATAGATGAAGCAAGTACATTACTGAGCATTCATAATGGGGCAGGTTCTTGTTGGAGCTGGGGGTCTAGTGGGAAATCAGACAGAAAAGATCTCTGTGCCTCAGTGTTTATAGTCAGGGAGGAGGGGAGACAGATGAATAAACAGAAGTACAGAGTGCATGAAGAGGGTCACTGGACCTGGAGCTGGAGAGTTTAAGCTTTCCTGGAGGAAGATTCTGGCTAGAGTTTGGGGAAGTAACAACTTAGATCAACTGTGACACCTCCTGAGTTTAGTAATGGCTATTTTTATTATCATTTTTTCTTGCCCATTCGTTATCAACCTATTAAAGTGCCAGACCTATGCAGGGTATTTTACATAGTTCACCTTTTAAATCCCCCAATTTCTCCTAAAGTTAAGTTTGATTATTCCCATTTAACAGATGAAGAGACTGAGGTTCCAAGCAGGTAAGTAGTAAGTCCCCCAGGCAATAAGTGATAGAATCAGACTATGGATGCAGGTCTGCCTTTGTCTCTCTCTGTGCCTACCCATTTACTGTGGCTTGTTTTGAATGTGTACTTGAGTTGTTGAAGAATAGCGATTCCTAGATTTCCACAAAATCACTGCCTTTCCCACAGTTATTAAGCATCAGCTAAGTGCAGAAATTGGGGCTGAACTCTAGAAAGAGATATGAGGGAGACTAAGAAGGGCTTTAATTATGAAAGGACCAACAGTTGAGAGAGAGAGAGAGAGAGAGAGAGAGAGAGAGAGAGAGAGAGAGAGAGAGAGAGAGAGAGAGAGAGAAAGGCAGAAATGCCAAGAGAGATAATCCAGAGCACTGTGGGAAACATAAAAGGAAGTGACTCACTCCTAGTGCAGTCAGAGAGGTGAATCCTGTCACGATGGCTTATTTGTTGATGGCCAACTTCTAGAGATTGGAGTTCAGAATGATAACCAGTCCCCCTGGTTATTAGCACAGAACAGGATCCGACCTGTGAGTTTTAACGAGACTGATTTGTTGGCAGCCTCTGCATTTCCAAGAGCTCCCCCTAATCCTGAGCAGCTAAGCTGTTCAAGAACTGCGTGAACTGAACACTAGCAGCTGGTGGGTCTCAAACCCAGCTGCACAGTGCAGGCCCCGGAGGAGCCAATGCCCAGGCCACACTTCAGACAATTAAATCAGAATCATTGGGAGAGGAGTCACAGTTGTTACCTTTAGAAACTACACACACACCTCTTATTGTGACTGTAATCTGCAGCCAGTTTGGAAACCTACAGCTATGTGGGCAAAAAAAAACACCTAGTTTTTGCAGCAGTAAATTCACAGACAGGTAAAAAACAATCTCTAAGGTAACTGAGGTAGGTAATAGCATTGTCGTACTAGCTCTTTCCACAGAGCCTTTAAACATCCCTTTCCTTCTGCTTGAATCGTCATTTCCCATTTCTACCCACCCTCCCCCCATTTAATTAACTCCTTGCTCTGCTAGCTCTCATCTCAGAGGCTCTTCCCTGATGAAGGCCACCAGGTCAAGTTCTTTTGTCATCTGTCCTCAAAGGGCCTGTTTCCTTACTTCACAGCCCTTGCCGCAGCCCGTAATTGTATAACCAAGAGAAAAAATATTGAATGAAGTCCATCTTGCCTGCTAGACTGGAACCTTCCAGGAGCAGGGACTATAAAAATTGTGATTTCCTGTGTCTGAATCTGGACCTAATTCAGTGACTAGCACAAAGGGAGCACTCGATAGATATCTGTTGAATGAATGAATAAATGAACAGATAAATGAGTGAATAAGTAAAGGGAAGGATTCAAACCTAGGCCAAAACCTGATCAAATTTAGAGTTGTTGAGTGTGTATGTGTTTTTTCATTATTTTTTTTTGCCTCTAGGCTTTTGTTTTTTCTCAGTGTTTCAACATTAAATAACCTCTTCCATTCTGCATTTCAAAACCCTACTCATCCTTCAAAATCTCATTCCACAACCTCCTCTTGCTTCATGCCTTTCGAAATCATCCGGCAGGAAGTGAATTCCCTCTTCTCTACTAGACTTGGAATCCTAATTGGAATGTGCTCCTCTATTTTGTCTTAGAGACATATTACCACTTTCAAGGGATTATAAGCAACGTAAAGGCAGTAACTGCCTAATTCATTTCTGTCCTTTGCCACTAGTACCTGGTAAAGTGCCTGTCACATAGTAGGGATTCTGTAATTATTTGCTTTAATGCCTGTCTGAATGAATGTGTATATGTCATGGGTAAATGGAAAACAGATTTCTGCATTCATTTTTCAAAGATAAGCAAAAGAACAACCACATAGATTTTTAAGCTCATATGTATTCCAAGGATTTAGTTTTGGGAAAAAATTACCAATCAGCCTTCTTTTTTCTTTTTCTTTGTAGACCACACTTAAAAAAAAAAAAACTGGAAGAGAGAATGGAGATAAGACAGTGGTTCTGGATGAGTCTGGATAATTTTATTTTTCATATTGCTTAGCAGTTAAGATTGGTGTTATCTGAGACACTGTGGGATTTTAAAAAATAATTCACAACATAAAAGCAGTAATTGAATATAATTGCAAAACCAACTGTGTCAGTCTCAGCACACTCTTGAGTGTATTAACCTCAGTTTCCCCATCCTATATAATAAAAGTGTAACATGCTAAGTGTTTGACCAATTGAGCATTTGGTTGACCACTCAACCAGTCCCTATGATGTGCAGTGACTGCCAGGGGGCAGGTGCTCTGACAGGTAGGTTACCTTGCTGCTGGGGTCTGGCTGATCAGGATTGGGCAAGAGGGCCAGACATGACTTGGAGCTCTTCTGCCATCCCTCCCTGGCCATATAGCCCCCATTGGGACTGAGAAAGATGGCCCCAATCGGCCCTGATCACCAGCCAGGCTAAGGGACCCCACCCATACACGAATTTGTGCACTAGGCCTCTAGTCCATAAAATAAAAGGGGTTGAATCTACCATTGTTCTTCAGAGCTTATTCCCCCAAGACATACATCACAACTCATTCAGGATTCATTCATTCATAAGGTAAATATTTAATGAGTATCTACTATAGTAAGCCAAAAACAACTCCTAATGGAGAAGGCAGGCATTGTTCAATAGTCATATAAATCTCTGTAGTACTGCTATGTCTAGGAGATAAAAGTACTTTAACAGAGATTTGAGCCAGTTGGAGATGTCAGTACTAACTAAAACGGAAAACCTCTTCCTGGAATATGAGCATGTATTAGTGAGGGTTCTCCAGAAGAACAGCACCAATAGGATGTATGAGAAAAAGAGACTTACTGGCTCATGAGAATGTGGGGGCTGGCAAGTCCAAAAACTGTAAGGCAGGCTTGGCAAGCTGGGAGCCCAGAGAAGAACTGATGCATTGAAAGGTAGTCTAGAGACAGAACTCTCTCTCCCTCAAGGAACTTCAGTCTTTTCTCCTAAAGCTTTCAACTGATTGGGTGAGGTCCATCCACACAACGGAGGGAAATTGGCTTTACTTAAAGGTCTCCTGATTTTTCAATGTGTATCTCAGTGAAAAAGTCTCTTCAGAGTAACTTCAAAACTGGCACTGACCAAATATTTGAGAACCATGGCCTCACCAAGATCTCCCCATAGGGGACACACACACACACACACACACACACACACACACACACACACATACACACATACATGCACACACACATACACACACTCACATACGCACATATATACACATACAAACACACATACACACAAATACACCCACGCACTCACACACTCACATGCACACATACACACATATGAACACACATACATACACACACCACACACATACACACATACACATGCATACACACACACATGCCACACACATACACACACATACACACATACACACATACACACACACACCACACACATACACACACATACACACACACATACACACACACTCATACACACACACACACACACACACACACACACACACGCGCGCGCGCGCGCGCGCGTGCGCGCACGCGCGAACAAAGCAAGGCCAAGGGGAAGGTGGGGGAGAAGACCTAAAGCAGAAAGGCCATGGCCATGTACCTCAAGAGCCATGTGATGGATGTGTGTCATTTTCCTAAAAGTAGCATGAAGTCTTTCAAGACTTTAAAGCAGAGGCTTGAAGTGATCCGATATGTTTCCCAAAACCAGCACTGTGATGAAGTTATGAGCACAAGTTAGAGTGTGGGGAAGCTGGTCTGTTAGTAGAGCAGAGAAGATGTGAGGTTACCAGGGGTTATAGATCTTTGTTTTCACTCAACAATGAACAATGCAATAAAAAGTTTTCTTTATAGTGTTGCCTCTCCCTCTCCTTCCTCACTCTATCTCTAGTTCTTAATACATATATTTTCCCCCTGAATGCTTTGTGAGTTAAAGACAACTTGGTTCTTTACAGCTATACATTGAATGTGCTTTTACAAAGAACAGCGATATTCAACATTGATACCGTACTATTATCTAATTTACAGTCCACATTCTAATTCCTTCAGTGGACCCAAAAATTATATTTATATGCCTTCTTCCTAGGCCTGTTAGCACCTGGGTCTATAAGGCTTTGCATATATTAATTTATGCACTTATTTATCATTTATTTGTTAATTTCAAGAACATGTTTTCCATTATAATGTAAGTGATGCTCACAAGAGAATGAGAAAATAGAGGATGGCAAAGAAAAACACACTCAGTACCTGATCTCAGCAGTAAATTCCAGTCTTTTTCTAAATATCTTAACACTAGAGGCCAGAGGCTGGGGGGTCCCTCAGCCTGACCTCTGCCTTCTCATATACTGGGAACCCTTAGGGGATGTCTGACTAATGGCTTAGGCCTGCTTTCCATAGGAAGTGGGCCTAAGCAGACAGTCAGACATCTTTAGTGCTACCACGGAGAGGGGAGAGTCTCCTACCACCAGCACTGCACTCCTCAGCCCTGAGCCCTGCTTCAGGTTGAATGGTGCTCCCCCTGTGGGAGCACACTGACCACCAGGGGCAGCTCCTGCATTGAGTGCCTGCCCCCTGGTGGTCAGTGGGCATCATAGTGATTAGTCATTCCGCTGTTCAGTTGATTTGCATCTTACCCTTTTATTATATAGGACTAGAGGCCCAGAACATGAAATTCGTGCACGGGGGGGGCGGGGGGGGAGGGTGCAGGGGTGTCTCTCAGCCCAGCCTGCACCTTCTGCAATCTGGGATGCCTTGAGGGATGCCTGACTGCTCGTTTAGTCCTGATCCTGGTAGGATCGGGCCTAAATGGGCAGTCGGACATCTTTCTCACAATCCAGGACTGCTGGCTCCAAACTGCTCACCTGCCTGCCTCCCAGACTGCCCCTAACCGCTTCTGCCTGCCAGTCTGATCACCCCCTAACTACTATCCTGCCAGCCTAATTGATGTCTAACTGCTCCCCTGCCAGCCTGTTTGCCCTCAACTTCCCTCCTCTGCCAGCCTGGTCACCCCTAACTGCCCTCCCCAACAGGCTTTATCACCCCCAACTGCCCTCCCTTGCAGGCCTGGTCCCTCCCAACTGCCCTCCCCTACTGGGCTGATGGCCCACAACTGCCCTCCCTTGCAGGCCTGGAACCTCCCACTGTCCTCCCCTGCTGGCCATCTTGTGTCCACATGGGGGTAGGATCTTTGACCACATGGGGGCAGTCCTCTTGTGTGTTGGAGTGATGGTCAATCTGCATATTACTCTTTTATTAGATAGAATAGAAGCCTGGTACATGGGTAGGGACCAGCTGGTTTGCCCTGAAGGGTGTCCTGGATCAGGGTGGGGGTTCCCTTGGGGCATGGGGTGGCCTGGGCGAGGAAACTATGGTGGTTTGCAGGCCAGCCACACCCCCCAGCGACCCAAGTGGAAGCCCTGGGATATGGGATTAATTTATGTTCTACAATTGAAATGTTGTAGCCTGGAGCAGAGCCAAGCTTTCTGCTGGCTCCGGGGTGGCAACCATTTCTGTTTGAAACTTTGTAGCCTAGAGTGAGGCCTAGCCTAGGGCTCTGAAGTTTGGCTTCCTCCACCACCCCAGCAACCCTAGCCTCCTCTATCCAGCTCCGTGGCTGCCACCATTTCTGTTGGAATTATGTATCTTCTATAATTGAAACTTTGTAGCATTGAGTGGAGGCCTAGGCCAGGAAGGGCAGGTAGAAAGCTTGGCTTCCTCTGTTGCCTGGGAAACCCAAGCTTCTCTCCTGCTCTCAGTGGCAGCAGCCATCGTGGTTGGGGTTTATTTGCATAATTTGCTCCTGTTTGGCTGGTGGGCATAGCTGTGGGTGTGGCTTGATCAGAAGTATGGTCAATCTGCATATTACT
The DNA here is from genome assembly GCA_027563665.1 of Antrozous pallidus. Classification (NCBI taxonomy): domain Eukaryota; kingdom Metazoa; phylum Chordata; class Mammalia; order Chiroptera; family Vespertilionidae; genus Antrozous; species Antrozous pallidus. Next base: position 47,982,794 of record CM050525.1, read on the forward strand.
CTTTTATTAGATAGGCTAGCTTTATAGATCACTATATGGAACAATACTGTATACATCCAATGTTACACCTATGGTTTATTTCACTTCACATCTCCATTTTATCTTTCAACAGTGGGCTATCATTCCCTGTGCTCTCTGTGTCAACCTCTTTAAACAGTTTGCTTAATAATTTCATGTTGGCTCAGCAAAATGTGAGCTGCATCAGATACCTCATCACTGGCCATTGAGGAGAATTCACACGTTGATTTTTCTTATACAAATAAGACAATTAATGTATTTGTGCATCAAGCTGTTTTTGTATTTCTAGTGAGTTCCTTGGGCTACATTTCCAGAAATGGAATTTCAGGGTCAAAGGGCATTGGCAGTTTTGTTCGCAATATGTAGGGCAAAACTGCCTTCCACAGGGACTGTAGCTCTGTCTACATCTGCCAGAACGTAGGGAAGTGCCTACAGAACATTTGAAAACCTGCACTGGAGGGTGCCACAGGTACTGGGGACTTCTGAGCGCTGCTCACTTGTCTCGTCATCCCAAACCAAACAGCAGCAGCCTTTTCATTTTCCAGCCAGGCAAGTTCTCACCAACGTCAGCATCCCTTTAGAACAATTCCTAAAAGAGCTATTTGACAAAGTAACTGTAATCTAAGGACAAGTTCCATGAAACCTTTGACTCCTTCAATTCCTTACGGAACCTTTGGTTTGGGTTTGGTGTTTGTTATATAGGCTTATGTCCTAGGAAAATGCTCAGTTTCATCAGATTCTTGGGAATATCTGTGGTTAAAACATTGTTGCTTTTGCTGACTACGATTCAACATTTTTCCTAGTAAAAGAATACTCATCCTTTTCTTCAGGAAAGAACCATTCCCCATGCTCAGCCCCTTAATTGGAATGGGTTTGACCTCTCCTGCTGGAGGACCCGGTGACTGGGTCAGACTGACCAGTGACCCAATTCAGGACAAGGAGGTTCAGACACCAATTGCTTGATTTGACTATTTGCTGAGAAAAGAACTGTTTTCCTAGATGAGAGCTTCAGACTTCTCGTGCTCATCTGACCTTACCATAGCATTTAGCACAGAAACCCACACACCTTTAAAAAGAGCTTGCAGATGGGCGGGAGATACTGGGGCTCCGATGATATTGTTCCCTGGACCAGTCATGCCTAAATATAAATCTATCCTTGGGCCCTTCATTGAGCCAAGGATTTTATGTTTTTCCTTCGTGGGTTGGGTCTTGTCCCAAGGCACCATCGGAAGAGCCCTAACTAATACAAGATACATGAAGACATAAAATTAAGACATGCAAAGTTTCAACCTCCTTATTTGACATCTGGTGATATAAAAGCGGAGAAAGGGCCATTGGCTTGGCCAAAGTCAACCTAGAGAGAGAACCAGGATATGGAGTCTCCTTTGTTCCAATATCATGCTCTTATCAAATGCCTGACTGTTAGCCTTTCATTTTAAAAGAAGATAAATTACAAGCATATCTCAGAGATATTGTGGGTTCAATTCCAGACCACCGCAATAAAGAGAATATTGCAATGAGTCACACAAATTTTTTTGGATTCCCAGTGCATATAAAGATTATGTTTATAGTATACTACACTATGCACTGGGCAATAAAAGTCGGTCCAAGCCTGGCTGATTTTTCTCAGTGGTTAGAGGCTTGGCCTGAGACTGACGGGTCTCAAGTTTGATTCCCATCAAGGGCAGGTACCTAGCTGGAGGCTCCATCCATGAGAGGAAAGCAGCCAATTGATGTATTCCTCTCACATCAATATTTCTCTCTCTCCCTGTCTCTCTCCCTTCCTCCCACTCTCTCTAAAAAATCAATAGAAAAAAAATATCCTCATGTGAGGATTTAAAAAAAAAGTAGGTCTAAAAAAATCACAATTTATTTACCTTAATTGGAAGATACTTTATTGCAATAACACTCGAATCATGAACAGAGCCTTCAGTGAGTTGTAATCTTCTTGTTGGTGGATGGCTCTGCATCCATGTTGATGAAGACACAATGTCTTCAAAGCACAATTCAGTGGCGTGCAGTAAAGCGAGCCATGCCTGTGGTTGTACAGGAAGCACTTCCCAATTATTTGTGTGTTTTCTGCAATGCAGAGTGGTCACTATTAAAGGCTGTGCATCCAGAAAATGGACCAAACAATGACAATGATTGGAAATACAGTCTTTTGAAATTTTTGTCTCTTTTCTACAATCACAAAGTTTTCTCTAAAAACAATGAAAAATTCTGCCAACTGCTCAGAACCCCATTCAGAGTGTCTATCTTTAGGGACTCATCTGGAGTTAGAGGACAATTTTTAAAGGGAAACCCAATAGTTCCCTTAGGTCTTTGGCAAGAGACAGGCATTTTTAGGCAGTTGGCTTGGTTACAAACTCAGTCAGTCCCTGGGGAGCCCCGGGTTTGTCTTGAAAACACCGTCCATGGGGACTTTCTGGAACAGCTTCTAGCGCATGATTTTGGTCTCAGGAGCTTTCCGGTTTCTGGTGCCATGGCTTAGCGCTGACGGTGGGAACTTTAATTTTCAGTATAATCTGGAAAACTTCACTTGGTTACATAACTCACGACTTCTTCCAAGGACAGAGAAGTTGACTGCACTTACAAACAGCGGTACCGTCTGCATCCTCAGGAACAGATACACTTTTAGAGTTGGACGGGCTGAGAGAACACTATTAATAAAGCCTCCTCATTATCCAGAGGCTCCAAAATAAGAAAGTGAGTTTCTCAAGGGCACACACTGCGCCGGTGGTAGATCCAGCATTGATTCTGTGTTTGTTTGTTTTTATTTTTATTTTTTGCCTAACAGTCTTTTCAGGGAACTGGCTTCTATGTCTTACTGCCTCCTTCGTTAATTTGGCAAAGAGAGAACCCCCCACCGGTCTCTGAAGATTAGTTACACAGCTTACTGTCACAGTTAAGGGTTTATGAGTATTATCACCTCTTATTCCGATTCTTTGAAATAAGATTTAGCCATTAAAGATTATAACCATTGTTCCATCCTTTATTCCTAAGCCTATGTGAGCATCATGTTGAAATAGGACAGCCGCAGCCGCCCACTAAGATTCTCATTATCCAATCCTTTGGGGCAGATTTTTGCCAGCCTACACAACTATCTGTTGTGATTCATCAGGTGGGAATATAGTAGGGCCTCCCAGCCTGTGCTACTCACAATAAAGAGGCCCTTTGGGGATACCCTCTGCTAAGGTCCCTATGTAAACTTCCCTATTCTCTCTTGCTGCTGCTTTCAATTTCAGGATTGCAAATATTAGTGGTATGTCCCTATTTGTTGCTATGCTTCCTTCATTTGCCTTGCTATGGTGGAGAATGGTTAAACAACACATACACACACACACACACACACACACACACACACACACACACAGAATGAGGGAAGCAGCAGGTGATCATTTGACATGCAAATTTTACTTATTTAACATTAAAGCTGCTTTGCCCAGTGGTGCTCTTTCCTAAGTCACTGGGGGTCTAGAGTCCTGAGTTCCAGGACAACCACTAAATGGCTGTGTAAGCCTCTTCATTCCTCTGAGCCCTTCCATCCCCATCCTGCCAGGTCAGGGGCAAGGAAGACGGCTTTCACAACTTTAAACAGCTTCTTCCATACACTTGTTCCAAAAGTGTTGAGAAGAGACCAAAAGACAAGACATGGGAACCAGGAAACAGACTCATTTTTCAAGGTCTTGCTGTGGCCTGCAGAGGCCTGGAGCCCATTTCCAGGTCTGGCCTGACAGGCTGCTTCAAAGAGTAAGAGCCATAGCCCTTCTGAGTGTCCATGTTTCCATTTACAATGCAGATCCTTGATAGGCATTTGTAGGGTCAAAAATAATTGATTTTGAGAGCTAGAAAGATCATTTACTTCCACTGCCTGAAACTAAAACGCAACGGCAAAGATGTCAGGTTCTTCCATCTAACTCCAGAGTAGATAGATGCAGAAAAGGTGTCCTGAGAGGTTCAGGGCATGGGAGTCAGCAACAGGCCAGACCAGTTCACTCCTGTGGGACTCAAATTCGACTTGAGGCCCTGAAGACCAGGACCGGATTTTAGCTGAGGAAGAGAAAGAGGTGGTAAAGGTCTCAATCAAAGAAGATGGGCTTCTGAGGTTAGTTACTGCCCCCTCCACCTGGGGGATAAGACCTCCAGCCCCTTCAGTAAAAATTAGCCTTCTCCGAGACCCTAAGAATGGGGTCCATTGCCTCTCTTCTGATACAGCCATTAAATTCAGTGAGGCCTGTACTGACAGAGGAATCCTTTCTCTTGCAATTGTGGAAGATAGAGGAAATCAGATCTTAAGTTAGACTGGGAAGCCAGAATGAAACGGGTCAAAGAACCAGCTTCCTCACAGATCCTCACAGTCAAAGGAGCTAAAATAAAATATAGATCTCAAAGGTCCAGAGCTAGGATGTCCAAGGTAAGATGAGCAGACATACTTATCCTTTTTATTTTCTATTTTTATTGATTTCAGAGAAAAGGGAGAGGCAGAGAGAGATAGAAACATCCATGATCAGAGAGAAACTGATTCTTTGTCTCCCGTAGGTCCCCTACTGGGAATGAAGGGCAGGTACCTAGTTGGAGGCTCCATCCATGAGAGGAAAGCAACCAATTGATGTATTTCTCTCATCAATACATCTCTGATGTATTGAACCGTGACCTCCTGGTTCATGTATTGACACTCAACCACTGAGCAACAAACACTGCCTGGGCAGGAGTACACTTCTTCTGGACCAGGAGAGAGCAACCTTCAGAACATTCCAGTGGGCTGGTGACGTAGTTGCAGTAGTGGCAGTAGAGCAGGTGTGGATGGGTCACTGAGTTCCCAGCACATGAGATGAACAGAGGATTGTCTGGGACAGTCGAGAAATGAGACCTGGATCACCTTACAGGATATGTAATCAAACAGAACCAGGCAACAAAGTGTGCGATTGGCTTGAAGGAAACAATTCCAGAGGACAGGCCAAGGCTGTGCTGGTGAGCTGTGGCTCTTGGAGGGTAGGTTTGTGCTCATTTTCCAAATTTCCCCATCTGCTCCATTCCAAGCCGCATTCATGGCCACTTGGCCAGGGTATGATTCTCTCGCATTTCAGAGGAAGCCTCTCTGCCTTCTGCCCTTCTCCCCTCCTTCTCAGCCAGCACTACCAGCTCTTAAGGATCTGATTGCCCTGTGATTAAGGAGGTTTGCTGGGGTCTAACACATTGAGAAAGTGATGGGGAGAAGGTGATAAATATTTAATGATAATTCAGCTTTGGAGTCCTCCTCTTCAAGGGAAGAATGGAAATCAAAAGCCTTCACTGGAACCCCTATTGTTGGAGGACAAAGAAATGTTCTCGCACTGCTGTGAAAATGAGCCGCTGGCACCTCCGGCAGCTTGGAGAGGGGGAGCCTTAATGAATCACAGAGCAAAGAGCTCTTTCCTGGAAGGAATTATCCCCAGTGCTTTCTCTAATAACACTCCCAGGCCTCGGCCTGATGGATGTGGAGTTATGGCTCTGGAGTAAGGCTCCCGGGTCATGAGGTTGAGATTTATGCAGCATTCCTCACCAGGGCTCCCCACCCTAGGCTGAAACAGAGCCATCCAGCTGGGTTCTTGCAGTTTGCTTAGCCACACAAAGGGGTTCCTGTGGGCCTTGCACTGGGACAGACTGGGAGACAAAACTTTCTCTGAGGGAGCCTCAGGAATTATGGGGGCTGCATTAATGATGCTGGACAAGTCAATGAACGTCTCTATTCCTTAGATTCCCAAACTATGAAATAGAGATACTAGTACCTGCCTCATGGTGCTATTTTGGGGGAATTTAATGAGATATATTTTAAAAGCACCATGAATACAGCCTGTCATTGCGCCTCATTTCACCATTTCAGATTGCAAAGCCAATCAGTTCACTTGCCTCTCTCTGCTTTCTTCAGAGTTGGATGAAGAAGAGGTAATCACTGAGTGAGAGAGAATTCACTCCTGTTTTTGATGCCTGATTTTCCTCTATCTAGTCTTTGTCTGGCTTCCTTTTACCTCTTCCTGTTTTAAGAAGTCTCCCTATATGCCATATCCACATCCTCCTCACTTAGCCGATTTCTCCAAGATTTCATCGCCCATGGTGGCCCCAACTCTGCTTGGTCATTTTCATGTGGTGGAAAGGACCTGCTCCTTTGAATAGTGGCACCCATACTTGCTCCCCTCCCCATCCCCTGTTCTCCCCCTACCCCATCACCTTGTCAACTCCTCCAACTGTCTTTGCTGGCTCACACTACTTCATTCCTCAAATTTTAGGTCCTTGTCTTTTTCCCTTCCATGGTCAAAAGCTGATTTGATATGGGAAGATGAAACACACTGATATGTGTCCACTGTCTTAAAAAATATTGCCTCTTCTTGCTCAGCCAGTGTGGATCAATGGTTGAGCATCAACCCATAGAACCAATAGGTCACCAGTTCCATTTCTGGCCAGGTTGCAGGCTCAATTCTTAGTAGGGAGTGAACAAGAACAGCTTATCTGTTTCTTTCATTGATGTTTCTATCTCTATCCCTCTACCATATCTCTTTCTCTTTCAAATAAAATTTAAAAATCTTGTGTCTTCCTTCTCTTGTACACTCATTGTTCACAGACCAGCATCATTGCATCACCAATATCAACAACAGTGCTCATGGTATCTTGGGGTCCCGGTTCCCCATTTTCCTTTTTTTAAAAATATATTTTATTGATTTTTCACAGAGAGGAAGGGAGAGGAATAGAAAGTCAGAAACATCGATGGAAGAGAAACATTGATCAGCTGCCTCTTGCACACCTCCAACTGGGGATGTGCCCGCAGCCAAGGTACATGCCCTTGACCAGAATGGAACCTGGGACCCTTCAGTCCGCAGGCCGACGCTCTATCCACTGAGCCAAACCGGTTCGGCCCGGTTCCCCATTTTCCTTGGGTTCACCACTCTCTTTGTGAAAGGGCTGCCTCTATCAGCTGACCTGGTCTTTTGGTTATTGTCTGACTGTCACAGGTGGTCTTCAATGCTGACATATCTAATGAGAGGTTCTTCCCTGGCAACGTCCCGTTCACCACTAGGACAACAAACTCAAGGTCAATAAATGAGTTAATGGTCAAGTGAACGCACCACAAGTGAACGCATGCACAGAGAGTCTTTGCTAACATGGTCTGCTCTGCATCAGGGGGACCGTGGAGTGCTATCCTTTGGAGAGAAACAACAGCTTGAGGGTCTCACAAGTGAACAGATGGGAGATTTGGGGAAACAGATGTAAGGCCAGGAAGGCCAGGTTTAAGAGGTTCAGGCCTCCTGGCTGCTGGTGGCATTCTGGGTGGTTGCAACCATAATCCCTTGCCAGCAATTCTGTGAGGCAACAGGGTGCATTCTGAGTCTCCCTTCCCTTTCTCCCCAACACTCATTCGCAGTTCTCTGAAGGGACAGCTGGAGCTGGTCCCGGTGGGCCCAGGAGCCTGTATTGTGCTCACCTTTTTTTCCACTGCAACAGCTGGCTGATTGCTGTGGGTTGAAGGGGCTTATGGTGACCCTGTTAATTGATGCGTCAAACAACCCATCAAAAGGTAAAATGATAGCACCGCTCCCCGAGGCAGCAGGAAACTTTAATCTGCAGTGTGCCTTCTGTTACCTGTTCTAAACCTGAACTAACAATGCCTCCCCAGTGAACACCAGCAAGCAAACAGTTAAGCACTGTGTAGTGTATTTCTCTCCAGGAGGGCAGGTCTGCGTGTGACTGAACATTCCATCATCATTTGCCATCTTCAAATTGCCCATGAGAAACCCCAATATCTAGATGCGGTATTAGAACAAAGAGGGCTGGTTACTTTGCATTGTAGGCAGTGGGCAGAAAAACCTGAGCCAAGGCATTAGGACAAATGGGATGAGCAGAGGGATGATAGAGAGAGAGACTTTGCATAGGCTGCTTTTGGTGGTGATTTCTCTTTTTCATGTGGAAAGGCCGTATTTTGTGGGGGGAGGAGCAGAGTCAAGAAATGTGGTTTTGAATTCTAATTTCCTTTGATGAATACAGCCTTCATCCCAGCACCTTTCTGCATGTATATGACAATGCAAGGGTATGTACTACATATAGATAGTCCAGAAATGATCATTTCACTACCCGATAAGCTGGATTAGACTCTTCCTTTTAGAGATAAAGTATTGCCAATCATTTTCATTTTTTCCCCTTTTCTTTTGGTTAGCCATGCTAGGTGCATGACCTGGTGCGATGGGTTTTCTGGCCATTACTCATTTAATCCTAGCAAATAATCCTGAAAATAAATATTAGTATGCCTATTTTACAAAGGAGAAAACAGAGGCCCAGAAACTGAAATTGCTTACATTGGTCAAAGGGTCAGTGTATTTTAAAAAATATGTTCCTATTGATTTTAGAGAGAGAGGAAGGGAGAAGACTGAAACATCATTGATCAGCTGCCTCCTGCACGCTCCCTACTGGTGATGGAGCCTGCAACCCAGGCATGTACCCTGACTGGGAATTGAACCTGTGACCTTTTGGCTCATGGGCTGATGCTCAATCATTGAGTGGGTCAACGTATTTTTGAGCTGGGCTTCCACAGCATGCTGATTTAACTCAAGGTGAGTCAGGTGAGTCATCAAGGGTGATGGATACCTGCCAGGTTGAGTTTTGCTGCTACCAAATACCAACTGGTTGCTGTTAGGCAACTTCGTCAACTTCTCCAAGGTTTAGTTCTCTTATGTGTAAAATCGAGGTAATGAAAGCCCCTTCCTCACAGTTTGTGGTTGTTAAATAAAGTAATTCCTGCAGTGCACTAAGTAAAGACCCTGGCACAGAATAAATGCCAATGAGTGATTATTATTGTTCCCCTCACACAATGGGATGCCGACAGCCTTTGTTACTAGACCTACCCTCTTCTCCATAGACCTGGGATTGCAGATTCTAAGTATAGGTGACCAGTTAGGAGACGGGACCAATTTTCCCAGAGAGACATGATAAAGCCAAGGCGGTGGAACATGAGAGAAAGGGACGGTGCCCAAGGAGACTTAGGTGGGAAGGGGAAGATTCACGGCATTGCTCACTGGGTGACGTATAAGGGAAAGGAGTCAAGGACAACTCCCAAGTTTCTGGTTGGGTCAAGCTGTTGGTTGGGTTGCCATTAACAAACGTGGCTAAACAACTGGAGGAAAAAGCAATAGCAGCATGTCTGTGGAGACCTCTTAGCTAGAAGGGCACACATCCAAGAACCATCGTTTTGTGGAAATATTCATCAATAATTCTATCTCTAACTGAACTTACGTTTTTATTATAAATAGAGAACAATGAGAATCTGGCACTCAGCTCGGGTAGAAGAAATAGCTCTTAGAATGAGAGGCTTGGGAGAAAACACTATGGCCCAAGGAGTTCACTTCATCACACTCTCTCTCTCTTCCTGGAGCCTGTAGGCTCAATGTTCTTGTTTAACACAAGGAAATGGTTTTTTTTAAAATATGTTTTTATTGATTTTTAGAAAGAAAGGGAAGAATAGGGATAGAGATAGAAACATTGATGAGAGAGAAACAGTATCGACAGGCAACCCAGGCATACACCCTGACCCGGAATCAATCGGTGACCTCTTGATTCATGAGTCGACACTCAATCACTGAGCCACATGGACCAGGCAACAAGAAGACAATTTTACCATAAACTTCTCAGGTACCAGTTTGCAAAAGCCTCAATATAATTACATTAAATCCGCTTTTGCAAACAAGGTCAAGGAGTAAATCGGGTTTGATCAGAGCTACCTTTTAATAAAAGCAACCACTGCACCCCTGCCTCCTTTGCCTAGTGGTGACCATGAATCAAAGCCCTGTCGTCAATCTGAAACTTAAAAATGATGCTGAACTCTGAGCAAGCCAAAGGAATGAATGGGGAAGCACAGAACCATTCTTTCAAGTCAAGAATTTCTCAAGGGAAGGTTTTCCTAAGAGGCCCCCGTGTGGGCCACTGTTCCAGAAAGGCAAGTGATTGGCATCCTTAGGCTAAAGACACGGGATTTGCATCTTTAGGGCAAATGTGCTGCACAGGGAAATTCTTCATTTTTCCTGAGCAGTAAAAATATTGCAAAAGTCAGCACCTGGAGGACCCCTGAGCCTCAAGGCAGAGTGATTCTGTTGAAGGATGGAGGGCTAACAGGTAAGGAGCATCGACCCGGTGCCACTGACTACAGGTGCGGGGTTCTCAGATTCATTCTTTCAGCGCCGATTTATTTATTTAAAATATATTCTTATTGATTTCAAAGAGGACGGGAGAAGGAGAAGGAGATAGAAACATCATAGAGGAGAGAGAATTATTGACCTGCTGCCTCCTGCACACTCCACCCTATAGATCGAGGCAGCAGCCTGGGCGTGGGCCCTGACCAGGAATCCAACTGTGACCTCATGGTTCATAGATCGGCATGCAATCACTGAGCCACGCCGGTTGGATGCAACACTTATTTATTGATCCTCTACAAAATGTCATGCACTGATACCGGCACTGGGGACACAGGACCTTGCTCTCCTGGAACTTATATATTTTGGGGGGCAGGGGCCCATACTAGTGGCTAAATTGCAGCCCTTGCCTTCCTTGAGCTCAATACCTGAGAGATGCTGGGATTTCTGGTAAGAACAAGGAGAGAAGGCCATCTTTGCGATTGAGAGCACAGGCTTTGGAATTTGATACACATGGCTTGAATTCTGGATCGGCCACTTAACTGCTCCCTGGTCATGGGAAACACACCCTAATTAAGGGAAAATTGTTTGGGCAAAGATGGAAAGGATCCCAAGTCAAATTTGCAGAAAGGATTCCATACCTTAATTCTATGAGCTACCAGAGCTTGCACGAAAGACTGTGACCAAAATGTATATGAACTGATCCGGGGAACAAGCTAAGGCACATGGGAGCTACATATGATGTACTGCATAGATTAGAGATGCAGTTATTAGCCTGAAGCTACTTATTTCACCTTTCTGAACCTCCCTCTCCTTAGCTGTGAAACAGGTACACTCAGACCTCCCACAGGTGTGAGAAACTCTGGTACTTTCTGTGAGGCGCCCAGCCAGCACTGGAGCTCAATATAGAGTCAAGGTTATTGTGAGTATCAAACAAAGCTAACATGCTAAACCCTCTGGAACCAGTGTCATCTGCCCCCTCTATGGACAGCAGAAAAGTGTAGAAGGGGACTGTTAAAAGTCTGCCGACTGGGAAGTTCTTTTAAAAATCATCTCCCAGGGAGTCACTGAAGAGATATTTTGATGAGGACATAAACAATTCACAGAGCAAGAAATTGTATTTCCCTTGCGGTAAGTGTTATCCAAAAGTCTAATGGGAACGGGATTGCTGCAGACATTCTGAACACGTCCGCTCAGAGAGGAGCGCGGTGTAATAAAATGCACTCCGGAGGTGGGAAATGGGTAGGGCTTTCTTTTAGAGGACGGAAAGGGCCAGTTTTTGACATATATACCTGTTTCTCGGAAAAGCGATATTAAGTGACTCCCACTTCCATTTCCAAGAAAGCAAAAGAGGCCCTTTTAGCAGATACCATTTATGAGTTGGAGATTTTTTTTTTTTAATCTAATGAATCCTATGGCAGATGGGCCATTCCTAGCAGGAGCCAAAGCCAGAATGCATCGGGAGTCTTGGGGCTGCCCTCCCCCAGGCCCTGCTGTCTTCACTGGGTCCCCAGCTACTGCAGGGTGATGGGTGATGTGGGGTCACCGTGTGTACGCCTCTCTGGTACAAGCCTTTCTCCAGCCTCAGCCTCTTCCTCTTTGTCTCTGACCTGACTGCCTCTCTCTCCTTGCTGTCAACTCCTCCTTCCTCTCTCCGTCTGGCCTCTGGGGGCCTCTTCTTTCTTCCATCCCCAGCTCTTGGTGTCTGACTGGGTCTCTGTATCTCAGAGTATAACTTTCTGTTCCTGACTCTGTCTCCCATCTCTGTGGGCTGTTGCCAGTCTTTTCTTTCTGTTCATTTCCTATGTCCTTCCTCCATTCTTTCTCTGCCTCTATCTTTTCCTCTGGGCTTTTCTCTCTGCCTCTTCATCTCTCTCTCTTTTCCTTTAGCTGTGCTTTTTGTAGATTCTTCCTCCTCTCTCTTGCTCTCTCCCTCTGTCTGCATCTCTCTGTATGTCTCCCTCTCGCCCTACCTTCCTCTTTCTGTTTCTATGTTTCAGATTTGTTTTTCTTTTTCAGTCTCCCTCTCACTGTATATCCTTCATCTCTTCCCCTGTACTCCCACCCCGCCCGCCCCTCTGCCCCCGTTTCTCATGGTTATGCCATGTTTCATTTTCTCTCCCTTCTCAGTCACACTCACAGACACACACAGACACACACACATACCCTTTCCCTTCCTGCATCCTGACAACAGGGTCCTCTCCACAGGGAGCAGGTTGTAAATTTAAAGGGACTCAGTGACGCCCACAGCCCAGTGGGTGTTGTTTGGTTTATGGTGACTTTGTCACAGACACTATTTCATTCCAACAGCTTCTTTCGGGTTGAGTCGGGATTGAGCTCAGCACCCGGACATCTGCAGTGTAGCTGCCTCTTTCCCACCAGGTTTCCAAAAACCCCGGGCCCAGCACCCCAGGGGTTCTCCTCAGAGGCCTCAGTGGCGGTTCTCCTCTTGCCCATCGTACTGCAAGAGCCCAAACCACACCCAGTTCAGAAGCTTTCCGGCGCAGGACTTAGTTAAGGCAAATGGCATTTAGGTGGAGAGAGTCAAAGAGCAGAAGTAAAAAGGAGCCTTTATTTTTAAAAGAGGGTGGGTGGGTGGTGCCTGGCCCCAGAAGATAAGCTGCCAGTGGGCTGGCTACTCCCTGGGGGACAATAGTGAAAAACGCAGGGCGGTGGGCTCCCATTCCTCCCACCCCCTTTCTCTGTGGCTCTGCCCCTGTCCACCTGTGTGACACTTCCCCTGGCAACTGGCTCTGGTGGCAAGTGGTCAGGGTTTAGCTTTGGAAGAACCGGATTGAGACATCCTCTCCCCTGTCTATGAGCTGCTAAGCCTGGACCATTTTCTCAGGGCATGCAAACCCTCAGCCTGATCAGCTAAGATTCAATCCCTTCTGTACTAGTATTAATCAGTTTTGACCTGTCAGGAGGGGTGCCTGGGACTGTCAGATATTCATCCCATGGGGGCCACCGTCCCCCAAGGTCTGCCAACCAGCAAGAATCATCCAACCCCTTCCCTGCGGGGCTGTTTCCTTCCCCAGGTCTCAGTGTTAATATCACCTCCCATGCTGGAGAGTTCCTCCTTCATACTCCATCATGGCAATCTACTTATTTTCATGTTAGTCCGTGGGCATTTTAGGATCACGTATGTACACATTTGTCCACTTATTTATGGATCACTGGCCCTCACGAGACTGTAAGCTTCATGGGGGAAGAAAGCATGTGTGTTTCATTCACTATTACACACCCAGTGCCGAGCAGTAGCATGGAAACTGAGGTGAGGGGATGAGTGAATTCACCTCAGCGCACACACCTGCAAGGAGGTGGCACTGGAATGGGGTCATATCAGTAGCAAGCAAGCTTCCTCCTCACCTTTTTCTTTGTTAATATATTTTTATTGATGTCAGAGAGGGAAGGGAGAGGGAGAGAGAGAGAGAGATAGAAGCATCAATGATGAGAGAGAATGGCTGATCAGCTGCCTCCTGCATGCCCCTCATCATGGATCAAGCCCCCAACCTGCGCATGTGCTGACTGGGAATCGAACTGTGACCTCCTGGTTCATAGGTGGACCCTCAATCACTGAGCCACGCCAGCCGACCCTCCTGACCTTATTGACACTATCTGCCATCCAGAGTCAATGAACCAATAAGATGCTGGAGATGCCAAAGGCTTTGCAAATGGAAGCACTGGGGAAATATTTTTCTGTCGAAATCAGGAAGGTTAAGTCAGGCCATATTTACAATCCCTTGACACGGACAGATGTTTCTTTGAATCGTAAAGAAAAGTGAACAAAGAGGGCTGGCTTTTGTCTGCATGGAGTTTGAGCAGAGCCAGGGGAACATGTAGCCCTAGAGCCTGAGGAGTGATGAGACCCTCTGGGGCTCCGCAGATGTGCAGGGGCTCCCCCCCAGGCTGTGCTCCAAGGAGCCCTGGCCTCCCTGAGATTGCTGAGAGCATCTCCTGGGACCAAGGTACACTTGCTCTGTGCCAGGCACTGTGGCTGGGGGTGGGGTGGGGAGCAGGGGACCTCTGCTTCCCCATTATGTGGCCCTGGAGGCGATCAGAGAAAATTCCTCTGGCTTCCATGGTGAATAGCGTTCTACTTATTTGATTTCTGCAATTTAGGCTCCGTACCAAATGCCCTGACTCCTTCCTCCAGATCTTAACTCGATTCTCTTTGACATCTGATGGGTCTTTATCCTCTTGTCTGGGTGCCTCAAGGGACTCCCCCTGCCTTTCTGCTTTGATTACTGGGCCTGAGAGTCTCCAATTAGGTGTACTGTCTGGTTAATGAAGGAAAAACCCAAGCCTCACTTGGTTCAAACTTTGTTAGAAATAAAAACAACTACTGTATTTCTGATGCATTCTATCTAATAATAGCATATTTGATATACTCACATTAGATATGTTAGGTGAAATATACTAGGTGTGTTAGGCATAATTAGAATTATAAATGTTGATGTTTACTGTGTTAGATAATTTGCTTGTGGGGATTCCTCAGGCTCCCAACAGCACTCTTAATAAGTGTATTACTGTTAATCCCATTTTAGAAGTGAGAAATCCGAGGTCGAAGGAGATACAGTGACTCACCCAAGGCTACATAGTTAATAAAAAACAGAAATGGCAACCCAAGCCCAGGTGGAGTCTAGATACTGAGGGAGGTTGACATTATTATCTCTTACACTCTTTCTATCTCTATTAGACTGAGCTGTCTAGACCATGACTATTAGACTATGAACTCTCGAATGAATTATTTTTTATCTTAGCAATAATACATCCCTATTTAAAAAATATTTCCACTGCCACTGTAGACTACTATCACCTCTGGGTTTTGCAGTATCCTAACAAGTCTTCCCTTTCCACTCTCATCTCCTCTATTTTTTTAAAGGTTTATTCAAACTATTGATTCTATATGATGTTTCCCAATTCATAATGTGAGCCTAAGGAACATTTTCTGGCTCTCTTTTTTAAAAGATACATTTTATTAATTTCAGAGAGAGGAAGGGAGAAGGAGAGAGAGAGAGAGAGAGAGAGAGAGAGAGAGAGAGAGAGAGAGAGATCAATGATGAGAGAGAATCATTGATTGGCCACCTCCTGAATACCTGCTACTGGGGATCAAGCCTGCAACCCAGGTACGTGTCCTAACCTGGGAATGAAACCATGACCTCCTGTTTCATGGGTCGAAGCTCAACCACTGAGCGATTCTGTCCAGGCAAGAAATAGTCTCATTAGTGTGTGACATTTCTCTCAGGATTATGACCAGTCATAAGCTTCTTAGTCCTCAGGCCTGCTCCGCAGAGTTCCTTCTCTCTCCCTTCCTCCCCCGCCCCTCTCTCTCCTCTTCTAATCTCACCATGCTTTCCTCACCTCCCTGAGAATATCCCCTCCAGGAGTCTGGGTCTAGGATTTTCTCCTCACAGGTAAAAACCACGGACTTGCAGATTGTACGGGGTCTGAAATAATCTGAGAAATAAGATTAAGAATCTTCTCTATGACTTAACTCTAGTCTCTGCTTAAATAGCCCCACTGATAACACATTTACTATCTGCCCAACTAGTGCCTTTTATCTGGAGACATCAATATACATTAACATTAAAACATAGCTGGCAATTCTCCAATGTTCTTGGTGTGCTAGCCACCCTGTGAATATTATATCTCCTTTAATCGTCTCCTAATTCCTACAAGAAAGAGTTAACAAACCCATTTTATAGGTAAGGAAACTGATATTCAGACAGGCAAAGTGAGTTGGCCAAGGCCCCAGGGTTACTAAGTGGCAGTGGCTGGAATTAAACCTGTGGCCAGAGCAGTCTCCATTCTGAAATGCTTTGGGAATGAACTCTGACCTCTATTAGGCATTGTTCCTGGAAAGGGCTCTGCCTCTCTCTGCTTCTACAGCTGCTTTTGCAGATCTGGGCACCGGTCCCTCGGTCTTAGGTCTGCTCCCCACAGGATAGGCACTCCTGGAGGGCAGAGCCCCTTGCAGACCTGTCTCCAGTAGTCACAGGCCCTCCCCCAATAGGTAAACATATGTGTTTATTGATACATGCTAGCCTAGCACTGAGGTCAGCTCCAAGGACTCTCCAGATGCTAGAAATAGACAAATGAGCTGAGAAATCCCAACAGGGTTTTCCATCTCTGACTGAGATAAACAGAGCTCCGAAGACCCAGCCTCCAGTCTGGTTTTGCTACTACCTAAATGTGAGATTCCAATAAAGGCTGGTTTCCCTGGCTTCAGATTCCACGGACATATCCCTGAATAGTTACTACATATTAGAAAATTCCCCATTCAATCCTTAGAGCTGTCCTGTGAAATGGGGATTATTATTCCTACTTTAGAAATCCAATCGAGTAAAAATACCTGGGTGACAGTGTTCCCAGTAAAGGCAGCTCCCTCTCAGCACTGCTGTTGCCACTGATGAGATAATAAACAGGGATGTGCTTTACACTTGGAAGGAGTGGGCCGGACAGATTCTGCTGTAACACAGAACCCATAATTGAAAGAGTAGATGTTTGTGACCTTGACTTGGTCTTTCAGCATCTTAATTAGAAGTTAACCACCATGGAGTTGGGGGAGGCACAGGGATGCTGAGATGCAAGTAGGACTCAGATGCTGTGAACATGTATAGGTGCAGGAAGCCATTCCAGGGCACGGGGCCCAGGCTCCAGGCTCCCCAAGGCTGTAAGCCAGGTGTCCTCTTGATCAATGAGGCAGAGATGGTGGGGTCTCAGCTGGGACCCCCCGTCTCCATCCACCGAGCTCCGGCAAGGCTGGGCTCAGAGCGGCAGCTCTGGTAGCAACTTTCTTATGCACAAGAAACCAACGAGCCTTCCCGGGGCATTATTCTTGCAGATTTCCAAGCCTGGCTATTGGCTTTCTGTCACTTCTTTCAGGCCTGATTAACACAGTATAAAATTGAGGGCTTTTCAGCCATTCTTCAAAGAGGAGGACTCAGTTTTCTTTGGTCTCACTCTGAAATAAGAAATTGCATTCCCTCTGTATGAATGGAGGCTGAAGGTACAGGGAGCTGGGATCAATACACAGAAGGGAGACAGGCGCTGAAATAGCAATGGATGCTCAGGCTGAGCTGCTGGGTCCTAGAATCCAGGGAGAGGCTGAGGGGACGGCTAGGGATGTGCTTCTCAGCCTGCCAGTAGAAGGCAAGCTGGCAGCTCAGTCCCTGAAGGCTGGACATTGTAATAATGGTGATTGCTACTGGGCACTTACCCACGTGCTGTGCTAAGTATCCGACATGATTATCTAATCCAATCTCCCACAAAACATCACATGATAAGCGCTATCTTGTCCCTACTTTACAGATGATGGAAACTGAGGCTCAGAGGGCTCAGTACATTGCCCGAGGTAGCATAACTGGTGAGGGATGGAGCAGTAATAAATCCCAGGTGATCTGAAGCCAGAACTCGTCTCTTCATCAACACCCTCTAATGCATCTAGGGTTGAAGCCAGAGGTGCTTCTTAATTGGACCTATTAGCCCAGCCTATCATTCTGGAAGATGGATGGGGGAAACCTGGAAGACTCAATGACAGCGGCTTCCTTTGGGGCCCAGAAGCAGTCTCTCTCACTGATGGAAGTCTAAATTCAGATGTTCCCACAGGGGTTAGCGTGGTGTAGGGGAAACAGCACAGAAAGATGGAGGACTCCATTTGAATCCCAGCTCCATTCACTGCTCTGGGACTGAGAGCCAATAACTTGACCTCTCAAAGCCCAAATTTCCTGACCCTTGAAATGAGTATGGTGATACCTATCTTCCAACAAAGTGCCTGGCCCATTAGAGGTGATGAATATCTGTGGGCTCCCTTCTCTCTTCCTGGGGGCCTAGATCCCCTGTGGTCTCTGAATGTATCCACGCGTCTATCCTCCACTCTCTCCACTTCTTGGGAGCCTAGCAGGAGCCACGCACTCGCGCAAACACCTGTGCTAGATCACATACAAAGCTGAGGCTCTTTGCTTTGGGTTGGAATGGCATCAGTGGTTGCATCCTGCTTAAGAGAAACTCCACTTAGTAGACAGAAGGGCTTATGAGGATACATTTAGGAGGAAAAGACATTTATTTTGTAAGGAAAGTTTTCCAACATCAAATTTATGGGGCACATAGTAGAGAAAAGTTCCTGGTGGAATGTTTTGTGAACATGTGCACTAGAGAATTTTCACCTGCTCCCACTCATCCTTCTGCGCTTCTCTTGCCTCCCAGCTCCGGCCTCACCCTGCAGAGCTCCCAAGCTAGACATGTGGTAGCTACTGGACCTCTTCCCTATACTGATTTAGTCATCCTGCCTCCTTAGACCAGAAGTGAGAGAAAATCTACCTATGAACTCTGACCTCTATTAGGCATTGTTGAAGTAAACAACCTTAAAAACCTACTTCTGAGTTCAAATGTAGGTACATGGACCATTTTGCTTAAAATGGTCAAAGGGCAGCAGGAGACCAGATTAAGATTCGCTCATTGACTCAATGTTTTGTGAATGCTGCTGGCAAGATAGGAATGACACAATTCTAAAAGATCTGACCTTTGATCCACGCCTAAATTGTTCATCTCAGGACACCTAACTCTACAGGGGAGTTCTCAGCCTGATAGCACATTAGGATCACCTGGGAAGCACTGGCAACCCCCCACACTCAAGCCTGACACCAGATCACATAAATCATCCTCTTTAGGGGTGGGACTTGGACATTCGCATTTTTGTTTAACTCCCCCAAGTGACACTGATTTATTGCTAAGATTGAGAACTACCATTTTATGGAAAAAGAACCAAAACAGTTCAGGGGGGAAAACGTTTGTCCTAAACCCCACCTCTCTGCCCTTCCCCCTGGGCCTATAATTAAATTGCCTGCCAATACTATCCCCGGAAGACCTTGACTGAGTTTTCTGGTGCCTTCGTTTCTAAGGTTGGGCATCGGAGGCTGAAAACTGGCTGGCCAGTGATCTGTACACTCACTGACAACAATTCAACAGCTCTTCTTGGCATGTTTGAGCTTAAAGAGCCGAAAGATAAAGACCTCGCATTAAGCTAAGGGGTCTCACTCTCTCTCCTCCAATCTCCCCAGGCTGATAAATAATGGATAATGAAGAACAGTGTGATTACATGCATAAAGCACTTGGCATCTGCCTCCAAGGCAGCACTTTCCATCTCATCCGAGGTCCAGTTCAGCATCAAATCTGTTTGGTGGTAAAGCCAGGTCCTTTTCGTGGGCTCATTGGTGCTGCCAAGTTATTCAATGGAAAAAAGGAAGCAATTCAACTCTATAATCAACTGCAGTGTTGGTTTGTACAAGGCCAAAGGGTTGGTTAGCATGGATGGATTCTCTCTTCCTCTTTTTTAGCACATGGGATTCAGTATCTACATATTTTTTAGGAGCAGAGCAGTAGACTTCTCAGAGAGGCCATCTAAAATTCAGCTTCTTGCCTGGCCCATGTGCCTCAGTGGTTGAGCACTGACCTATGAACCAGGAGGTCATGGTTCAATTACTGGTCAGGGCACATGCCTGAGTTGTGAGCTCAATTCCCAGTGTGGGGCATGCAGAAGGCAGCCAATCAATGACTCTCTCTCATCATTGATATTTCTATCTCTCCCTCTCCCTTCTCTGACATCAATAAAAATATATTTTAAAAATAAATAAAATTAAAATAAATAAAATTCTGTTTCTTACTAGTAGCAATCTCCTATTATTTTTCTCTTTCTAGCATGGGTCCCAACCATCAAAGCCTGTATGCTTAATTGTTCTTCGACTCCTTTCGCTAGAGTTTAAACTTCACACAGCTGACATGATTTCTATTTTGTATTTCTTCTGCCTAACACAGTACCTAGCATATGGTAGACACTCAAATATTAGCTGAATGGATGCTGGATGTATTACATGTAACACCTGCTCTATACAGAGTTTCAGGCTATGTTTTGCTTTGTTAGGTATATATTCTTTATGCTTTTTGCAGAAATCGGGGCCTTTCAAATGGTGAAGAGGCAGCATTGAAAAGTGGGGAACAGCCTCACTGCTACTGGGCATATAGGAGAAGTCACATCCTCAGCTCTGTGGACAAAAGAGGGATTCTATTCTAACCCCTCTGATCATGTGGATGCCCTGGCGAGAAAATGTGCCAGACGAGGCAGACCCATCAGTGAACCTGGCATGCAGTAGTGGGCATTTTCTCCCATTGGACATGAAAGAACTGAGGGCTCAAATCCATAGTATGGCACAGGCTTTTGGGTCATTTACTTAACCTATCCTGGTCTCAGATGCCTCATTTAAAAAAATGCCTATGTCTAAAATTATACTTTATTTGGACCCTTATGACCACAATGTTTCACAAAGTATGTTCCACAGAGGACTAATTTTTCCAGTGCTTTATGGATAAATCTTCTAATTTGAAATAAATTTGAGAAACACCATCTAGTCTACTTCTCTTGATCTGGAGAAGATTTAATAAGTATTGAGCATCTAACGTATATCACACATTGAATAGATCAATGAACGGAATATAAACAAATCCCTGTCCTCATAGAGCTTATATGTTACTAAGGGGGCACAGATAATAAATAAAATAAAAAGAATACATAATATGCTAGATGATAGTTAATGCTATGAAGAAAAATATAACAAAGAAAGTGGCTAGAAAGAAGGAAGTAAAGAGAAGAGAACTTTTTTTTTTTAAGTCATCGTTTTTTATAGAATTCCAGGGAAGGCTCTGACTGACTAGCCTCGTTCATATGCCCACCTCTTGGAATAACTGGATTTAAAGAAAGTTCATGGACTATGTGATTAGCCAGGTTTGGTCATGTGTTCAGTCCTGTGGATTAGAATGAAGAGCTGGCTTTCAGAAGGAATAAGAAGACAAAACTTACAGGGATGACAACATCAACTGGAGTACCACAGTCAGATAGACCTCTCCTGGAAGACCAACTGTGTTGTTGTTTTTTTATAAATGAATTAAGAATTCTGAGAAAACCTATAGTAAATAAATGTATATAGCTTCACTTAATCCTATAGTTCCCCAGTGCAGTACATGCTTTTGTTTGTACAATACCTATTACTGACAGTGCACACTTTGAGAAATGAGCTATAAACTTAAATTATTTAACCAATGCTCCATCTGTAGTTCAGACAATCTCATTATTAATAAACCAAGTTTGAGCAAATTTTTAAAGGATTTTTTTGGACTCAAAGAGTTTCATTCCCACTTTTTTATTTCTTCTAACAAAAGTATATCTTGGTGTAAATAAGTGTCGTTCCTCTGATAAAATGAAAGCAGAGGGGACTCATGGTTCAGCAAAATATATGCAAAAAAAAAAAGAATGAATTAGAAGTTGGAGCACTGAGTTTTAATGTGAGAAGAAGCCTTACAAACCACCAGTTGTCCAGGTCAAATTAGTCTAGTTTAATGAGAAACTTTCATGATGTTTTATAAGGATGTTTGCAAAATCACAACCCTGTAAAATGTCATGTCATAGTCCTGGTGACTTTGGAAAATGTCATGAAGTAAGTTATACCAGTAGGGTTCTTAATGCTTCCAATAAAAGTCTCTCCTGGAGAGGAAAGCAGATATTTACAATTGCTGTTGAGCCATAGGTTACAAAACATAAAAGACCTGTGTGAATGGCAGAAGCAAAAGAACCCAAACTATTCACAGCAGCTGTCAGTATCTGTGGGTAAGGTCCACAACTGACCTCATTACTAAGTCACTGCTTTACTCTAGCAAGTCATTTCTCCCTCTAGGAAACCTGGATTCTCTCAGTGGGTGCTGGGGCAACAATAATGAACACCTGAGGTTTAGAAAGAAAGGTCAGTGGATTTGATGACTAAGGGACCACCTAGTATTATTTTTCTTCAGGCAAGTTTCTTGGGCTCTGGTTTTCTTTCATTTCAAAGTTCTATGAATAACCATTTAAAAAATATTAAAATTCATGAATAAACAGCTCTCCATTTCTCAGCTTAGAAATAAGCACTATCAAAGTTTTCGTGAAGTGTTAACTTCTATGTGGTCTCTTTTTTGGTTTTTGTTTATGCAGATAGGCAGGTAAGTGTACTGTGTGATTTGTGTGTTGATAAATTGTAGTTCTGTCTAGGATTTATCTTAGTTTTAGATCACAAACATTTTCCCACATCAACAGAAAGTCTTCATAGGCATCATTTTAATCGCTACATAATATTCCATCTATTAAATGACCTATAATTTACTCACTGTGCTACTACATTGGAAATGCATGTTGCACCCACATCCCCATGTTTTTACCACTGTAAATAAAATTTTGGACACAAGACTTCAGAAAATATAATTTTGCCCCCCACAGGAATGTTAACACTTTAGATGAAAACATATGGGCTGGTGCAATGGTCGGCAAACCGTGGTTCACGAACCATATGCGGCTCTTTGGCCCCTTGAGAATGGCTCTTCCACAAAATACTATGTACGGGCGCGCATGTACAGTGCAATTGAAACTTCATGGCCCATGCGCAGAAGTCAGTTTTTGGCCTGGGCGCGTCTATTTTGAAGAAGTGGCATTAGAACATCCAAGAGGCCAAAGAGCAGCATGTGGCTCGCGAGCCAAAGTTTGCCGACTGAACTAGTGGATGTTTCTTCCCAGTCATTGTGAAAGGGCTAAAAGAGCAAGAGGACAGTGTTTCCACCACCACGTCTGCTATTGCTGCAACACAGGAATTTGCGGTGATGTTGTGGAAGAGTTTTCTTTAAATTGTTGGAGGGAGACATTTCAAGAGAGTCTAAACCAGAAATTACTCTTTCTCCACAAAAAACACGGGAAAAAAGCAACGATCAAACAAAGTCATCAGGAGGGATGAAGATTTTGGCCTTACTGCAAGGAAAAGAAAATGATGGACTTAGGGTGTTGATGAAGGCAACTGGCCGCATTCAATTACTAACAGTTTTGAGGGCCCTCTGAGAAGAGAAAATAGAAGAACCAAAGAGGGGGTAGGAGCCATCAATTCCAATCAATTCGTTCCCACCCTTGATTTGTGTGTGTGTGTTTTTTTTCCCAATGATGCTAAACTAAGAATGTAGTCTATACCTAACAATGGAGATTCTGTGATAGAGCCTTAGACTGTAATCACGCATATGTGTGCACCCATACACATATTTTTCTTCTAAGTCACAGTTTTCCTCTGTAAAGTTCTAGTAAGACTTTAGTAAAGACAGGAGTGCAGTTCCCTTTTCTGCTAGACAAGTGGCAAGTGGGCTAATCCTGCCAGTAACTTAGGCTTGTTTCAAAAACCCGGCGAAGCCGGGCTGACAACTTCTATGAAAGTGCACCAACAACCCCCCCCCCCCGGGGAAGGTTCACTGTGTTAACTTTTCCACAGCAAGTCATGAAGTTGGTTTTTAAAGCATGTGGGACCTGTCCAATTAGCTCTTTGTTTCTCTGGGATGCCCCCGATCTTCAAATGGAAGTGATGGCATCTTAGCCTCCGCATCTTCAGTCAATACCACACAGATCCCTGGGCCATTCTGCATCCTGGTGTTTTAAAAGATTGTCATTGTGGGAAATGTGGCACTGGACTTTAAGGTGAGGACCACTTGCCCACTGTTCTCAGTTAATTATCTTGGAGAAACAATTCCCAGATTCTTCTTTTCTCAGGAAGGATATGTTTCTCCCCCCAGTGGGGGTGATGTAGATGGGCAGCTGACCATTTAGCGTGCACGAACTAAAGATACCATGTGCAATGAAATCTAATTTTATGCCCTGCTCTTGGGGTAACATAAGCTCTGCTTCCCTGAACTGAGGGTGGAAGGCGTCAGAGTGGCGACCTGGCCCATTTCCATTCATCCCATCCGTGTCGAGGGGATGGAATGAGGAGGGAGAATTGACCTATAGGAACCCTTGGCTCGGTGCCCTCAGAAGTCAGGGTGTTAGTTTTCAGGCTCTGGCAGACACTATGGCCAAGGCCAAGGGTGCTCCGTCAAATCTATCCATTTCAATTAAAGGCTAGAGAGTGGGGAAGTAAAATAATCAATTTTGCAAGCTGAACTCAATCATCCTGTCAACACTTTATCTTTGCTCCGGATGTACTTGTGCAGGATATGACTCTCCTGGCATTATTCACTGATGACACTTCTAGTTAGAAATTGATCAAAGCTACTTTGTAAAAGTCATCAAGCTAAGGGAAAGTGGCAAAAGTTTTAAATGCGTGTGTGTGTGTGTGTGTGTGTGTGTGTGTAATATAGGTGTGGGATGTACAAAATATCTTTATGCTAAGGAGCTTCTTATTTTTTCATTGAAAGTTTTCCTTGACCAAATGCCAAGCTCTATTAACAAATCAGCTAAATTGTTTCTTAATGGATAGCCAATCAAATTTCTTGATTACCATCTCTTTCACATACCCCATAAATACATGGACTTTTATTAACGCCCTTTCCTTTAACAGTGATGCTTTCAACAATTTACTGTCTCTCAAGGCAATGCTTTGGTTATTTATTGAGTAACTATGTTGTGAGAGTCAGTGCATTTGGAGAGGTCTATATGTTATCTGGTTTGTGCCTTAAATCTTTGGAATAGACATAAATTCTAATATACAACTGTGTTCAACTTATTTTTTATTTATTTATGTATTATTTATTTATCTATCTATCTACCCCATTCTATTGCTATTACTTTTTATATTGTGCTCACTGAGAGGTGATAGATTCATTGATGGTAAGGACTGAGTCTCTCTTTACCACTCTCTCTCTTTAGCATCTAGCAGTGTGTGTGAAACTGAGTAAGTGTTTTGAGTAAATTCATAAGTTATAATGTCATTATTGCCCCATTATATGAGTCAATCACCTGGTACTTAATCCATTTAAGTAACCTCACCAGATGCCACACAACTTTTAAGTGTGAGAGCTGGGATTTGACCCTGGCTTGGTCTGATCCTTTCCCTCTTCTGTCTAAGCCCATTGCTGACAGATGTCCATACCTTGGTCTAGAGTTGTTTTCTGTTTCTCTGAGCATATGTCTTCAGATAATTAACTCTTTAAAAAAGGTGAGGTTCTGCTAATCAGGAAGAATGGAAATGAAGAAATAGCTATAGGTAGATAGGTAATAGTGCCTACCGCCAAGAAGGAATACTTAAATAGTTCATGGAAACTTCAGAGTGAGGGTGTTATTCAGTGTATGGTCTTATCTACCACTTTAGTTTTTTATTTTTAAAAAATATATTTTATTGATTTTTTTACAGAGAGGAAGAGAGAGGGGTAGAGAGTTAGAAACATTAATGGGAAAGAAACATCGATCAGCTGCCTCCTGCACACCTCCTACTGGGGGTGTGCCTGCAACCAAGGTAACATGCCCTCGACTGGAATTGAACCTGGGACCTTTCAATCCACAGGCCAACGCTCTATCCACTGAGCAAAACTGGCCAGAGCTTACCTACCACTTTAATGCTAATAGTCCTAGAACTTTACTTATAATCAATGCCTATTGCTCTCTACATAAGTTTTCAGTAAATATTTCACACTAGAGCTTTCGACAGGCTCTTCAACTCAACAAGCCCCAAACTGAAGTAATCATATTCCCCACAATATTTGTTCCCTATCCTGTGGCCCCTCTTCTTTTAGTCCTCTGGTACTACATCTTTCAGTTAACTGAAGGCTTATATCTAAATGGTTTCTTAAAGAGATTTCTCCACTCCAACTAATATCTGCCACTCAAACACATGGATAATAGCTTTGAAGGTCATTTTGAGATCCAAATACCTCTTACATTTGTCCACTCAACTCTATGACTACCGTCATTATCTAGATTAATATACACACGGGATTTCATCTGGGCTATTTCCAAAACAAATGAGGTGGGCCATACAATTGTCTAGCATTTACTGCTTGTGCAAACATGTCAAATGCGCTACCTACATGTTTGACATGCTTGCTGTAGGGTTTCCAGGCCTTAGTGGGGGGTGGGGAAGGGTGAAACAGAGCTTTGGCCTCTCTGAGTGGAGGGGATGAAATCAAGAGTTTGGGGAAGCCAACATTTGCAGGGTAGCACTCAAGGGCACAAAAGAGGGGATGAACACAGAGAGGAGAAGGCTGCACAAGAAGAACCCTGGAAAGGTGCAGAGGGTCCTCCTAAAGTCTCCACCTGAGCACTGATCAGTATGCTTGCATATAAGGAAACTGCTGGAGGCTGGGGGAAAACACTTAAAACGAACAGTTGGAATAACCACTGGAGTTCATACATGGTCAGAAATAGTTTGTGCTTGCCCCAGCCTGAGGAAAAAAGAAGAAGAAAAAGAAAGTAAGAAATAAATAAATTAAAACTTGAGAATGTATGTGACTTCAGGTAGAGAAAAGATATTGCCTCCACAGGGAAGTAAAATTAGCCCCATAGTCTTAACACTGCTCTGAACCTACAGCAAACCTTGAAAATATAAAACTGTTTTCAAGTAAATTATCTGTACCCCAGAACAAAGCTCAAATCTATTTAAAGGAATACAAAAATACCCAGCACCCACAAAGGTAAAATTCACAGTATCACCAAGAAAGAACTAGGCATGCAAAGAAGCAAACAAATATCATGCATAATAAAGGGCAAAATCAATTAATAAAAACAGACTTACGGATTACACAGATGGCTGAAGTATCAGATAAGGTAATTAAGAGAGGCACAGTAAATATATATATCCAAGAAGGTAGAGGAGAGTATGTTAAGGAAAGATGTGGAAGATATATAAAGAAGATCCAAATTGATCCAAATATTTTTAGTAGTTGCAGTTAAAGATACACTGAATGACATTAACAGTAGGTTAGACACTGAATAAGAGATTAATGAACTTGAGCACATAACAGCTACTATCCAAAATGAAATGGTAAAAGAGAAAACAAAACGAAACTGACACAACACAGCAACAACAGAGCTGTAGGAAAACTTTAAGTGATGTAACACACATGTAATTGGAGTCCCTGGAGAGGAGGGAAGGTTATATTTAAGAAAATAATTGCTAATATTTTCCAAGGCACATCATAATTAAATTGCTTAAAGATAAAGAAAAAAATTTTAAGCATCCTGAGAGGAAATAAGGGCATCATTTGAGAAAAACAAAAATAAGAGTGATGTTACAAACAATGCAAGTTGGAAAACAGGGCTCAACCTTGTTAAATTATTTGCTAAGTGGAAGTGGCTGTCAACCAAAAATGCTATACCTAGTGAACAAGTCTTTCAAAAAATAAAGGCATAATAAATTTTTTTTTTTAGATAGTCAAAATCCTATATAATAAAAGCCTAATATGCTAAATGTCCTATCAACCGGTTGGCCATTCAACCAATCAAAGTGTAATATGCTAATGAATGCTAAGGCTGCTCAACCACTTGCTATGTTGTGCACTGACCATCAGGGGGCTGTTGCTCCAATCAGCAGGTTAGCTTGCTGCTGGGGTCTGGTCAATTGGAACTATGTGAGATGGGCTGGGCACACCCTGGAGCCCTCCTGCAACCCTCCCCTGACCTATTGTACACCAGTGGGGTCCCTCAGCCTGGCCTATGCCCTCTCTAATCTGGGACCCTTCCGGAGATGTTGGAAAGCCAGTTTTGGCCCAATCCCATAGGCCAGGCCAAGGGCCCCACTGGTGTATGAATTCATGCACTGGGCCTCTGGTCTGAAATAATCCATCAACAATAGATCTGCATTATGTGAAAAGTTAAAGAAATTCCTTCAAATACAAGATACCAGATGGAAATGGAAATGCACACAAAAAATGAAAGAGCCGCTGAAATGGTGAGTTGGTTGATCTAGATAAAAGATATCTTACCTATTTCTAAAAATCTCTTTAAAAACATTTGATTTTTTTTAAACAACTATTTTAAAATCATTATTTGGTCTAGAAATATATAGAAGTAAAATGTATGACAAGAATAGCACAAAGGCAAGGGGAGGGACATGAAAGAATACTTTTATAAGGTAAAAGATAACCATTATGAACACTAAACCACTAAAAATAAAATAAAAAGTGCTATTACCAATAAACAAAGAAAAGAGATCATTTGCATTAAAAAAATTTTTAAGAACTCCATCTAAGAGCCCAGTGTTCTCCCTGTTCTTTCTGTTTCTGTGCCTATTGATACAGATCGCCTCAGTCTATTTCTGCTCCAGAATACCTGGCAAATATCTGCTTATCTCTCAAGAACCAGCTCAACTAACTCCTACTCTGGGGTCTCCTATGATGCTCACAGTCATGCATACTTTTAGAAAAATAAATCTTATCACTGCTTGTTTCCAAAGCTGACCCCTCACTTGATTTTAAGCTCTTAAGATCACTCTAAATTCAGCAACTAGTGTAACCCTGCCCCACAATAGGTCCTTAGTAAATATTTATTGAATGACTAACCAGTCTACATTTAATGTGCTTATTAATGCTAATTACCCTTTGGGTCTTACCATCCAGAGCAGATTTACCTAGCTTGTGACCTCCTTGATTCTAAAATAATCTGCTGGGAGACTAACAATTCAGGTTTAATAATAGGTACCCTTATTACTCCTCAGATCATCAAGCCCAAACATTTCCATAAAATGAATGAGACTAGCTCCAAGTAGAGTTAATGATGCTACCTTGTTCCAAGAGGAACTCAGGAATTTATACTATGGTACATGATCTATGAAATCCTTTCCTGTCACTCCTCTGCAAGGTCCCACTCTAATAGTTCCTTTTCATAAAGTCTTCCCAGGGTCCCCAAATAGAAATGAGCTTTTACCTCTTCTGACCTCCCCTGGTCCTCTGCATATCCACTTGGTTATCAGCTGTGTATGCTTAGATATCAACCAGTTCTGTGTGCTTATCTCTCTTCCTAGAACATGAGCTCCCTTAACTTTACTCATGTGTTCAGCCCTCCCTGGAGAATATCGCCAAGTTTAGTATAAGTCCAATTACTGTCTTAAAGAAATAAATGAAGAATTCAAAGAATACAATATACACAATTTTGATAAAGATTGTCCCAACTATATGGAACTGTAGGGAACCATTGAAGCAAGATTTATAGAGTGAGAAACTGAGGCTTAGAGAGATAATGGCACCAAAGTGTCTTTGCAGGATGTTTGTTTTTTTTTATCAACCAGCATTCCATATCTATATTATGAAATTTTACAAGGTTATATTTTACTTGAGGATTTTCAATAAGAGGCCAAAATACCATTTTTACTTTTCATTTGATTTCCTTTTTGAAAACAACAACAACACGCTTATCCATAACCTTTATTAACCCACAAGTCATTCTGTTACTCATTCATTCTTTCAAGTATTCACTGAAGGCTATCCACATGCAAAGTATGGTGCTACCAAAAGATGGTGATACAATGAATGATAGAATCACACTCTCTGCCCTAATGGGGCTTCTTGTGATGATAAAGACTGACCTTATTGATACAAAACATTATTGATATATGACAACAGAAAGGAGGTGGAATGCACCAAAAAGGGGCACCTCCACAGCAGAAAGAGCATCCTGCATGGCTCTCTACCTAAAATGAAACCCATGAAAGAGAAGAACGAGGTCAAAGTGGGGGTGAGCCCACAGGAGAGCAGAGCATAGAACAAGTGCAATAGGAGAGTGTTGAGAGGTGTATCTGCAAAAGGACGTAAAGGACAAAGAATGGAGACCCTGTTGTGCATAGCAACAGAATTCAACTTGATGCTGAAGACAGAAAATCATTGAAGTGTTTTAAGTGAGTGACGTGTTTATATTTGCATGAAAGAAAATCAGTGTGTTCCATGAAGAGTGTTTTGGAGAGAGTGAGATTCCAATGAGAAAGTCAAGGAGCTTGTATTGAGATTAATTTTATCTGGAGAAGGAGAGGATAACAATAGATGACTCCCCAAAATTGTGTATATTATATTCTGAATTCTTTATTTCTTTAAAACAGTAAAAAAATTTCTGCCCTATCCAGTCTGGCTCAGTGGATAGAGTGTTGGCCTGTAGACTGAAGGGTCCCCGGTTATATTCTGGTCAAGGGTACATGATTGGGTTATGGGCTTAACCCCCAGTGTGGGGCATGCAGGAGGCAGCTGATCAATGATTCTCTCTCCTTGCTGATGTTTCTCTCTCTCTCTCCCTCTCCCTTCTTCTCTTAAAGCAATAAAAATACTACTATATCACAATGCAAAATAATAAATAATAATAAATAAAATAAACAAATAATAAAATAAATAAATAAGTAAATAAGTATGTGTGTGTGTGTGTGTGTGTGTGTGTGTGTTTTAAGACAGTGAAAAATCCATTGTTTTCCCAATGGTGTGTCTCTTCTTGGAGGCTATTGAAGGAATCTCAGGCATAGTGCTTTTCTTCTCTAAATGTCACCCTCTCAGGAAGGAGTGATCTGGGCAAGGCAATCTCTGAGGTCTCCTTCCACACACACCATCCATGGTCCCGAGATCGCTTTCCTTCTCTCAGGTAATAACAAAAGTGTCAGAACGTGTAAAACAATGTCCAATAATTTCACAATTAAAAAAATTACAGGACTATTGCACTCCAATGTCTACTCATTTCCAGCAATTAGAAACTAATTATACTGCAAGTTTTTAAAAAGTTCCCCCAAATTGGATGGCTCAGCAAAATTTATTAATTGAAACTAAAAATAAGCATGTAACCCTCTTCATGTTCCCCTCCTCCTGCTCTCTACTGAGCTATCCCTAGGAAGCCCCTCACCATTTCAACAAGTAAGAAAATATGCAACGGCCCTTCTATTATTGATTCTTTATTAGAATCATGTGTCTTGTTTGAACACAAGACTCTGTGGGTGACTGAGGGCTCCGGGGCCCACTGGGTAATTAAGCTTGGGATTATGAAAGTTGGAATTGCTTATTCCTGCCCTGGAGCTCTTAGAAAACCGGTGCAGCTGGCAATGCAAATGGTATGGACATCATCTGCCACTGAGAAAGAATATATAAATTGTCAATCTCAGAAGACTAGGCTACCTGGGTTTGAGTCCTGATCCTTCTCTTACTAAGAGTCTGATATCAGTGTGATGCTTATATCATTCGGTCTACAGAAAATAAAGTACTGCCAAGACCGGTTTGGCTCAGTGGATAGAGCGTCGGACTGTGGACTGAAGGGTCCCAGGTTCGATTCCAGCAAGGGCATGTACCTTGGCTGTGGGCACATCCCCAGTAGGGGGCGTGCAAGAGGCAGCTGATCGATGTTTCTGACTTTCTATCCCTCTCCCTTCTGCTGTGTAAAAAATCAATAAAATATATTTTTAAAAAAAAGAAAAAGAAAATAAAGTACTTACCACCCTATTTGATACTTACTGTCCCCTCTGCAGTTTAATGCTTTATTCAGCTCAACTTTTTCTTTTTCCGACGATACTCATCACCTTCTAAAATACTATAGACTGCACATATTTGTTTTTGTGTGTTTCTTTGGTTAATCCTCACCAGATGATATTTTTCCATTGATTTTTTTAGAGAGTGGGAGGGAGGGTGAGAGACACCGAGAGAAACATCAATGTGAGAGAGACACCGATTGGTTGCCTCCCACACATGCCCCAACCAGGGCCAGGGATATAGCCTGCAACCAAGGCATGTGCCCTTGACCAGACTTGAACCCAGGACCTTTCAGTCAGGACCTGGCACTTACTCTATCCACTGAGCCAAATCAGCTAGGGCTTCTTTGTTATTTTTAACACTTATTTATTTCTCCCTCTCACAAAGCATATGAAATCCTTCAAAACAGGGCTCTCTGCTTTGCCCAATGATTATTCCAAATGCCAAAAATGCTTCCTGGCAAATAGTAGGCACTCAATACACAGCTGTTGAATAAATAGTGAATTTTAAACTGGCTATTAGCATTCAATGAATGTTAAATTATTGTCATTGATATCAATATCATCATTAAATTCCATGTAATTTGGTGTTTTTTATAGTTATCAAGAATTGCCTTACTGACTCTTACTTTTCTACCATTGACAGTGTCCAATGTCACATTTACAAGAGATGAGGAAGTCGGGTTGGGTTTCGTTTTGACTGGGCAGCACCTGGTTGGCTGCCTGCTGAGAGAGGCGCTCTGCCACATGGCAGGGAATCCAAGGAAGGGGTACCTAAGTCCCAGCCTTAGAAGCTCACAAGCAGGTGCTGATTATTAGCTTACAATGAATGTCTGAAATCTGAGGCTTCTCATGTATTGATTCCTCATCTAATTCTATCACCGGTGATCCTCACGCACACAGATAAATGCTTTTTCTCTCTTAATTCCCCGCCCCAACTCAGGAACGCCAAGGCCCATGGCTTATGAAGCAGGAATAAAGAAGAGGCACAGAAACCACCTGGGAACTTCCTAAATAGGGAAGGACCTGCTCCAAGAATTTCCAGCTTATTAGGTGGAGGCGGGGCCCAGAAACCTACACTGTAACAGGTGTCCCAGGTGAGTCCCCCAGGTGAGCTGCAGACTACACATGAAGGAACACCGACTTAGGGTGTGTATTTCATGTGAGAAATGGTTACAAGGTCCTGCGACGGCTGGCTTTGGGGTTCTACAGAGAGTGCTAGGAATCATGAACAGCGTTTGCCAAGGTACAACAAGGCTGGGACATAAGTAATGGGTTGTCATATTTGTTTTCAATGCGTGTCAAGGCTAAGGAAATGACTGAGGGAAAAATAAGGGAGTACCCCAAGGATATGGCTCAGGACAGATGCAGCAAACTGAAGAGCTGCTACAGTGCTGTAGAGGCCAGGTAGGAAATATTTATTTTATTAGGTCTTTTCCTTCCAGCTCCAGAACTAGCCCCATTTTAAGCTCGTCTTTCTCATTCCCCTAGTTCCATCATCCTTCAGATGTGCGGCATCGTGCAGGTCTGCGCTCCTCCTCTTCACTTCCATGTGCCACCTCGTTCACTCCAATAGTTTCGATGTCGCTTTAAAGTTTCCCCACAGTCCTCGCTGCTCCCCTCACTTTTGCTGTCACGCATGCCCATCCAGCTGGTGGGGGGCACTGGGTGACGACCATCAGCCCAAGTCAATGAGCTTGCTCTCTGAGTCGCTCCAGATCTCAATATTCTTCTTTAAACCTCCTTTATAAACTTTAAATCACCTTTATTTGTCAAAAATGAGTTCATGAGATCTCTTCATAGGGGCATTGAAGGTAGTCAGTATTATTTAATAAACAGCAGACATTCAATAAAAGGTATAAATTGATGATAATAATAAGGTACATACATATAAATACATTATAGTACATTTATATTGTAGACTTATAGTCCACATTGATTCAAACACTGGTTAGATCCCACTTAGTCATTTACTTTTATAGGATGAATTTTATGGTATATTACGTATAACTTAATTTTAAAATGTGATTAGAATCTCAATATTCTTACCTGACATTTAAAAGAGAGAGAGAGAGCCCTGGCTGGTATGGCTCAGTTGGTTGGAGTGTCATACTATACACCAAAAGGTTACAGGTTCAATTCCTGGTCAGGGAACAAGCCTAGTTTGGGGGTTCCATTCCCAGCTGGGGTATGCAGGAAGGCAGCTAATTGGTGTTTCTCTCTCACATCAATGTTTCTTTCCCACTTTCTCTCCCACCATGTGCTCCAAAAAAGTCAATAAGCATGTCCTTGGATACGAATTTAAAAAAAGACAGAGAAGTGAGAGAGAGAGACTGATCCTTGTGATCATTAAAGGAGATCACTGTTGGGGGGCAGGAATGCAATGCTCACTGGGCAGAGAAAGGATGCCCTGCAGACCGAGCTTGTTAGAAAGAGTATGACTCTATCATGGAAACCGGGCAGACGAGCCCTAGGTCAAGGGCACTAAACCGGGAGTCTCAGTGTCCACTGTGAGCACACTGTCTGGTCTTGGGAACATCTATCTATAATCATGTTCACGTCTTCCTCACCCCCAACTGCGCAGGTGGGGTTCTAGAGAGGAACACTGAGCTGTGTCAACCACCTGGGATGAAAGTGTTCTCTGACGTGTGAGGAAACGCTGTGTCTGCGGTTTCTCCCTGTGACACAGAGAACACAGACAACGGCAGGTGTTCACATAAAGTTCAGATGTTCCATTTCTGAAAAGCTGTCAAGCTCTCCGCAGCCTGCCAGCATCCGGGGCTCGCTCGCAGCAGCAAGATGGCTTCATTTACTGTCCCCCACACTTTCCTCCCCAGTGCCTCCCCTCCGTGGGCCATCAAGGCAGGCTTCTTGCCATAACTTCCCTTGTACGTAAATTTCAGATGCCACTAGGGACCATGCAGCCTTTCTCAAGAAAGAGAAAGACATGCTGCTTCCACTTCAATTTCCACAACAATTTCCAGCCAAACATGAGTCTTAGTATGTTATATTTATGATTTATTGATTGACTGATTGATTTCAGAGAGGAAGGAAGAGGGAGAGATAGATAGAAACATCAATCATTGATCGGCTGCCTCTTGCATGCCCCAGGCTAGGGATCCAGCCTGCAACCTGGGCATGTGCCTGACAGGGAATCGAACCGTGGCCTCTTGGTTCATGGGTTGGTGCTCAACCACTGAGCCATGCCGGCCAAGCCTGAATATGTTTTTTTTTTTCATCTTTATTGTTGAAAGTATTACACATGCCCCTCCCTTTTTTTTGCCCGATTGACCCTTTCTACCCTGCAGCTGCGTCCCTCAGCTACAGGCCCTCACCACTCTGTTGTCTGTGTTCATGGGAATTGTACAGGGGAGCGGCCACTTTCTCCAGCATTTTCAATGTGACATCCACTACAGTGGGCGATTCTCATTTCTCACCATGATTCAGTGATGTCGTGATTTTTGTTGTGGCGTATGGGAGATGTTTTGTGAAACTGGTATGAACGACACCAGGCTCTTCCTTCCGTGAGGCCAGGTGACAGGCGAAGTTGCCCAGAAAAGCATTTCTCTGTCCCATTGACTTTCAGGTCAGGACCTGGTAATGGATTCATTTCTTCCACTTCCTAATTGGTGAAGGAACCACCTCATGTCCCCATTCTCTTTTGTCTTAGGACAGTTTGACTTTCCCTTTCCTCTTTGGTAAGTGGAAATTATCCAACTAAAATATGCATCTGTTCGATGGATGCTGGCTCGCTGGAAACCAATAAAACAATAGGGATTCAAGCATCCTTGTCGTTGGGGTCCAGGTACCAGGTAAGCCAGCTGCATCTGAAAGTACTTCAGTGCTTACAGGCAGTGCTTGCAGTAGATGTCACAGGATTCCTGAATTAATCATGCCGCAATGAGAAGATAAAATCGCTGAGGACTCCGATTTCCAGATTCTAAATGAAGGCTGCATTGTATCGCTCCTACTTGTCTCAGGAATGGTCCAACTCCTTGGCACAAAACTGGGATTGGTATGTGTTGGAAGAGAGCCGCCGTCAGAGAAATGTAATGCAGATCGTGCATGGGGGGAAAGGATTTTGGACTTTAGAAAGTGCACTCCTTTGAGGCCGGGTCTGGGTGCCATGTGGTCTGCTTCCCTGTCGTCAGTGGGCATCGAGAAGGCTAAGAAATATGCCTGCAACTTTATGAGAAAAGGACCCCCTATTTCAGAAGCAAAAAGGTGTTTATTATTCTCACTGATGCTTACTTATTTAATGATTTCAGAAGTACGAGGGGTGGAATAAAAAATAATAAATCCACCAGAGTGATAAATGATTCTATAATCCTAAACAACACACCTCAGATACGAGAGACTTATGATAACTCTGAACTGCAACATACTTTTTAATGGGAGCATAGGCTACTGTGGGAAACACAGCAACACAGAAATCCGGCGGCTCAGCCTGTCATTTCTCTCTGATGAATGGGGTCTTATGGGAAAATTTCCATTAATACTCAAGAGGGCAAATGACATCAATCATATCTGTCCCCCAGAGGAAATATACAAATATAACAATTTCTAGATAGAAATATTTGAATTTGGAAAAACCCTAAAAATTTTAAATAACATAATACTTTGCTGGAGTGGCAAGTGTCAAGAATTCTGAGTCAATTCTCTCACTGCCGGTCATGCAGAAGTTCAACAGAATCAAATTAACATTTTAATCTAGATGAATACAGCTGCAGCAATGCAAGGAGTGACTCAGTTCAAGGGTCGTTTTTTGAGGTGGTGGCTGACTGAGGAATAAAAATGCTGCTGATAAGAAGACATATTTGGTTTTTTACTTATGAAACAGCATGGCTCCTCCCCTAGGACTCATCTGATTTGCAATTTTAAACCAGAAAATACGTAGGAAATCTCTTTGTATATGAGGACTTTCTGCAAATATGAGGTGGCCATAGTGGTGTTTGTAGTAGTCGAAATAGTAACAGCAGCAATAGTGGTAGTAAAAGTAATAATGGCAACAGTGATAGTCATATTAGCGATAGTAATAATAGGAGTGATCGTAACAATACAAGGAGCAACTTATGTTATAGAAATACTAGGAGAACACTGGGTGGATACCTTTCAGCTTTCCCTTCCCATTGTACAGATCCAAAGCTAAAGTTACGAGAGAACAAAGGGTTTACTTAAGGTCTTAAAACAAGTAAACAGGACACCCAGGAAGAAAATTCAAATAAAATGGAACACAAATCTATAAATCTACAATTCTCCAAGCTGTTCAGAGGTAGAAAATCTGGAACTCTTGGCAGTCTTTGTAGAACATCAAGACATATTACCATAACTATGTCCTCACATAAACCAAGAATAGTCCCAGCAAACACACACACACACACACACACACACACACACACACAAAATAACAACACAAAATTGTGGTTTTGCCTTCAATGCATTCATTAAAAGTGGGAAAAAGGTTGCTAAAATAAGCCTAATTAAGAGTCTCTGAATATTTACATTTCTTTGGATATTTTTAGGGCCTCCTCAGACAATGGGCTGTGGAATATTTAACCAATAATATCTTGAGAGGTTGCAGTTGGGTATTTTTATGTGTCCAAGAAAATCTCATGTGTCCATACATGTGTCCACTAGGAGATATTATTCAAGAGGTGATATATTTCAGCTAGGATCCAATTTTAAAATTGCTTTTTACATTCAAGTTTTGGTGCCATTGCCAGAAGAAGAACCCAGAGACCAGAGAATCCAGAGTGCTCCAATGTGAGACAGAAATCCTTAAGACACAGACATTTCCCAAGATGACTGGGTGGTGGCAATCTCACCTGCAAAAGCATCGCCGAGGGAAGCTAAGTCCCCTTCATAATGCAGTGGACAGAGAACTCTAAATGAAGTGTAACTGAAGAAGTCAACCCCTGCAGTTCCAGCTCACATGGGCGAACCCCCACGTAGAACACATGGGAGGGAATCCTCAGGAAATGCACAACCTCAGAACATCCATCTCTAGACTTCTGTTTTAAGCAACCCCATGGTAAAGAGGGATTAGAGACATGTATTAGAAACTTGGGATGCCATCTGTAGCGTGTTATATGTAATTATGCTTCCGTTAACAGTGCATTACATAGTGTCTGGTTCTCATTCCACAGTGTGGTTCGACCATCTTCAGCTAATCCTGACATCTCTGTGAAGTCTTCAATTAAAGAATCCCTCCAGAGATTATCACAGACGGAGCTAGGCTAAGTGAACTTCAACCGACCATCAAAGTCCAGATCCATGTGCAGGCCGTAAGCCCCCAGTGACATCATATCCGAAAGTTCCTTCCCAAATGCGCAATAACACAATAACCCAGAACTTGCCAGTAGATACACAACAGCACATGCAAACGTTTAAGGGGGGGGGGGGGGGGAAGTAACTATGTTCCCCTATAATTTTTGCAAGAAAAACATCACTTTGATTCTATATTTACTCTCAGATCCCAGGACCTGAATGTTATGTGACAAGATCACTTGGAGACAACTTTCTAGATTATAAAAATATCTTCTTCGAGGAGGGGAGCCAATGGGATGTATGTGAAATAAAAAGTAATAAATTCACCAGAGTGATAAATGATATCCAATATTTTCAACAATAAAGATCAAAAACACAACAACAGCCCTGATTGGTTTGGCTCAGTGGATAGATCGTCGATCTTCAGGGACTGAAAGGCCCTAGGTTCGATTCTGGTCCAGGGCATGCATGTATCTTGGTTATGGGCACATTCCTAGTAGGGGTTGTTCAGGAGGCAGCTGACCGATGTTTCTCTCTCCTCGATGTTTCTAACTCTCCCTCTCCCTTCCTCTCTGTAAAAAAAAAAAATCAATAAAATATTAAAATATATTTTTTAAAAACCACCACAACAAAAAAGATAGATTTGAAAACACACATATTTCCTACCCTCACACTATGGCTTCCTCCCTCGCCTCACCAATGTTCCATTACCTTACACTCCTTTCCACTTCTGCCCCTCCCACCCACTCCATGATCCACTACTGCCTTATAGCTTGGTGTGCTCGCCTGCTCACCATGTCCCATAATCCCCTCCAGAATCAGCCTGCACTAAGACAACAGTGTTGCTCTCATGCTTTTGAAGAATGCACCAGTGTATCTCTTACCTTTCAAGATACGCCCTGAGTTCAAGCATTACAGTACACATTTCCTTGGCAGCCTTGCCAGATGAGGACAGCTGGTTTTAATGAGGAGAATGGATGAAGAGGGGAGAGTGGCTGCCATTGCAAAGTGTGCTGGGGTTGTCTACAAACACTCTCAGTGACCTCTGTGGCCCACAAACAATGATGCTGGAGCCCATTTGGGGACTGAATTCGGTCCAGCTCCATAGGAGGCTGCAGTAGAAGCCTCATGCTCTGAGCTAAAGCCACTATTTGGCCTCAGGAAAAGTTTCCCCGCCAAGCTTAAACCCCTGGAGTCTCGGGTGTATTATTTAAGCACTAATATAAGCTAAGAGGGAAAGCAACAATACTAGTGCTCCCATAATGGAAAGATCATTATTTTTAGGTCTGTATAGAAAGCGGCGCTGGCAGCTGTGAGGGAAAATGTACCTTTTGAATAGAACCTACCATTGTTATATTTAAACTGTTGGGATACAGCTTTTGACTCAGAGGCAATTGTCAGATGCTCAGAATTACCCCATGAACAGTCACAGGCTTAATGATTCTGAAAGTAGCAATATGCAAACAAAGAAAGGTAACAGGCCAGGGCTGGAGTGTTCTGTGACCTATTATTTCTTTAGCCTGCAAAAGAGTTTGTAACCATATTCAGAGTGGATGGAGAATGACAATGCCACCTTTTTTTAATTTAATTTTTCCCCCCTCATAGATATTGACCTGTGTTTCTTTAGGCAGGATAATGGAGGTTAATACTTGGTCAAACAGACTTCATTTAAAAGACTACATCTGCTACTTACTCTGTGTCTATGAATAAGTTACTAACCTCTCTCAGTTTCCAGTTATTTATCCCGTAGCTGTAAAGTGGAGATAAAAACAGCATCTGTGTCAGAGAGACAGTGAATAATGTTTTACTCATTCTACACATATCTACTGACAGCCACTCTGCACCTGGCAATGTGTTAGGTGGTGGGGACACCACAGAAAACAAGGCAGGCACCAGATCCCTGTCCTGTTCGAACCTTAAAATCTAGCGAATCAGATGATAAGGCAGGTGTGTAACTGAGTACAGTGTGGGGCAAAATGTAGGCACTTGCTCTGGCTAGGTGACTCAGCTGGCTGGAGTGTTGCCTCGTACACTAAAAAAAGGTTGTGGGTTCAGGGTGTGTACAGGAGGCAGCCAATTGATGTTTCTCTCTCACATCAATGTTTTTCTCTCTCTTCTTCCCTTCTTCTCTCAAATCAATAAAAACATATACTTGGGTGAGGATTAAAAAATATAGGCACTCAATAAATGTTAGCTTTCTTTGATGGTAACATCCCACTGTATGGACCACTGGATCTGGGGGTGAATGGAGAGCCAGATTTGCCAACTCTAAATATGCCTCTTTGGCATAATGATTATATTGAGCTGGTTGTTTCTAAGAAACAGCAGACACAGGAGAAACTCTGAAAATGGAGTACAAGTTACCCTTTTGTAAGAGACACACGTATAAGGGAAATCTCCATTTGCAGCATATTCCCACACCAGGAAGAGGGAGATAACGGAATCTCTAAAACTCTTATCAATGGAGAAGGCAAGAACTTAGATCTGCATATCACCCCTATCTGTGTTCACGATGCTTTTCCTGGTCACCTCCCATGACCGGCCTCTCTCTTCCCCCCAACATTTTCCTCTTGTCTTTATCTGAAGAAGGTACTAAAGGTGTTCACTCGACCCATCTCAAGAGAGTTGCTCAATTTCCCCATTTATCTCCCATGTATGCAGGA
The DNA here is from genome assembly GCA_027563665.1 of Antrozous pallidus. Classification (NCBI taxonomy): domain Eukaryota; kingdom Metazoa; phylum Chordata; class Mammalia; order Chiroptera; family Vespertilionidae; genus Antrozous; species Antrozous pallidus. The sequence continues at coordinate 48,023,144 of CM050525.1, forward strand.
GGAATACAAGTTTTTATTTTTTATTATTTTTTAAAACATATTTTATTGATTTTTTACAGAGTGGAAGGAAGAGGGATAGAAAGTCAGAAACATCGATGAGAGAGAAACATCAATCAGCCGCCTCTTGCACGCCCCCTACGGGGGATGTGCCCGCAGCCAAGGTGCCCTTGACCGGAATCGAACCCGGGACCCTTCAGTCTGCAGTCTGACACTCTATCCACTGAGCCAAACTGGTCTTGGCAGGAATACAAATTTTTAAACTTCTATTCATTTTCCCCCTGTTAGTCTGTCTTTTTATTATAGGGTCTCAGGCAGGAACCTAGAAGGGTGGAGGGATGATTATTTTTCCTCCCCTATAGGGGTTAGGTTGACTAGGCTTGATCCCAGTTGTACATAAATGAATGAGTTAAATCGGAGGTAAAGCATTTTAAACATCTTGGAGTTTGTTTGCTCATCTGCAAATCAGGGGCAGTAGTAACACCTCCCTCTCAGGGTTAGAGTAAAGATGAAATGAGATGACTCTACAATTCCTGCATTCAGGGAAAGTTTGTGAATCAGAAATGCATTAGACAGAGATACTGACTAATTGGTAATGGCCAGAAAGGACTGGAAAACTGAGTCTGAAAATCCACAAAAACAGCTGGTCAATCTCTGGCCCTAGTCCCATTTGATTACCCTTTATTAACACCTGCAATATTTCAGGCCTCACACTGTGGGCTGGGAAGAAGGCAGAGAGAAAAGCATAGTTTCCTAGTCTATGGGTTCCCTGCCTCATAAGAAAGATAGAAAGGCAAGGAGATAATTCTAAGGGTGGGAAAATGCAGTAAGTGCCAGATACAAGCAACGGGTTGTGTGTGGGTGTGTGTGGGGGAATGCACTCAGAACCGATTCCTAGGAAGGCTATCTACCTTGGTAAATACCAGACCTCTAAAGCCCTGGGTACATTGTACACTTAATGCTTTGTCATTTTGCAATCATAGATGACTACCTGGGGAGACACCACTGCTACACATGAGTCCCACACTAAGCAGGGGGAAGGGACAAGAACAATAGCATCTAGGAAATGCACTAGGGACCAGGTAAGGGGGCAGGTACATTAAACATTATCCCCCTCGACCTCCAACAAATCTGTGGCGGAGATGCTTTTGTGTTCCATTCCAAAAGTGAGAAAACAAAGATTTAGAAGGTCTCATTTCCTTAAGTGAGATCATACAATCAGTAAAAGACAATACAATATGTGTACCCCTAGGTCTTATTGACTCCAAATGTTTTGTTTCCTCCTATACCATGTTGCTTTTCACTAGTCCTATATAGATCACAGTTTTCCTCCGGCAAAAAGTAAGTTAAGGAAGGCAGAAACGGTTCAATAAATTGATTCCAAGTGTCATCCAAGTGCAATGCACTATTATTGTCAAAGGTCCAAAAGAAATGCAGGATTTATACAGGCAAAGCAATTTACCAAAGAAAGTAAGGCCTGTTTCAGGCCTAGCATTTAAGTTACTTCTGCCTGTTGATTTTTGCCTTACCCCTTTATAAGACATAATCTACTGTGACCATACGTAGTAGATTTCTAAAGGGCATGAGTATATACCTTGACATTGAGTAGGAACCCATAACATGATCTTGAAATCATTATGGTGGTTAATGAGCATATTAAAATAGTCATATTGTCTAGAACTATCCATGAACTGCAATATAATTGGGTCAGTTGGTAGGCATCAAAGAAAATATGAATTCAGGAAAAGATTCAAGGTAACTAAGCAATGTGTGTTCAAAGATCAGGGTCCTAAAAAAGGAGGCTGGTTGTCCTGTGAGAAGTCAACTTATAAAATTCATGAAATTAGTCATCTGAAGCAGCTTCTTTATGGACCAGATATATTCCAGTTCAAAGGCGAAAATAAATGTGCTTACAAATTCAGTTAAGGCTTGGCAGAATGTAAAAAAAGTCCTGGAGCCTAGTCAATGGTATTATTAAATCTGATTAAAGAGTGTATTTTCTTAAAAAGAGGGGATTTCTGTATCCAATGAGAATAATGGTGTAACATTTTGTCAGTGTTGATTCAGAACTCCTCAGGGAAAGGAATATCAAATATATCATGCACATATATTCTGGGCACTACAAGTGTTCAAGAGGTATCTCCACTATAAGAGAATATATCTCTCGTTATAACTCACAGATTTTTGCTCTAATTGCTATTCACAATGAAACAATTAAAGATCCTGATGATGATTACTTAGATTTACAAATGTATATATTATTATTACTTGCAAGATATAACATACAAATATATAACTATAAATTGATATGTTGGCCTCTGAGTTCTACACTGAGCTCTGGCAATTTAGGACACTGTGAGTCATTCCCAAGTGGCCACTTCCGTTTGAACTCTCTGACATTGTTTCTGAACTCATCAAGCTGAGTGAAGACCCTGAGTCATGAAGATTATATCAGGCCTACAGCTCAGAGACATCTTGTCTGAACACTTGGCCAACACCATCAGTATTAACACTCTATTTCAGCACATAGAACAATCTTCTTTTTTATTTAAGGTAGAAAGTTATTCCCTAGACCTTAGGCTGGCAGACAATAGGTGTAGCTATTTTTTACCATGTTTGAGTCACTCTTGCTGTGTGACATTCAGCTAACAACATTCAATATGTTAGCAGGTACAGAAATGAGTAAGACAAAAGCACTGTCCATTGAGTAGTAAACCAGGTGGAAAAATCCATTCATGCATCCATACATTAATTCACTTACTATTGCATCCATCCATTCATTCATATAGTCATTAAAACTATACACACATTGAGTGACTACTGTACGCTAGCTTCTGCAGATGCAGCAGTTATTAAAACAGACAAGCTCCTTGACCTCACCGCTCCAAAAAGAAAGAAACAGGTAGCGTGTCTGATGATCATCAGTGCTTTGGAAGATGTTAAACCAGGGAAAGTTGGAAAGACCGTACCAGGCTACAGGTAGGGACAGTGGTGGTCACCATTTTACACTGAGAGGTTATGGGATGCTTTAAATTAAGGAGACATTTGAGCCAAGTCCTGAAGGAAGTAAAGCCATAAGCTAAGTGAATACATGGGAGCAGAGTTCTCCAGGAAAAAGGAAATACCAATGTAAGAGCTCACTTAACATGGCCAATGGACAACATGGAGTGAGGTGGACATTACGAAGAGCAGTTGGAGGTAATTTCAAAGGATTCATGGGACCAAGATACATGGACCGCTATAGGTCATGGTACAAACTTGAGTGCCTCAAGCCCCTCTTCTGTATGATAGCGTAATGGTGGATACATGACACTGCATTGGCCAAAACCAAAGAGAATTTTGCAGCAGAGTGAACCATAATATATGATGTCAGTTTGTCCAGGACTACACATGTGCTCCTTTCTCTCATCAATAAAGTTGTTTCCCATGGGTGAGGGATTATAGTTTTCTTACCACCATGCATGTGCCCTGGAAATGAATCATTAAGTAAATGATGGTGAAGGGTGGCAGCCGGGTTTCTCACTGTTGCGTGGAGGTTACACAGAAGGAAGGAGAAGAAGCTGGAATGACCTATGTGGTATTGGATCATAGTTGAAGACAGTGTGAATTCAAGTTTTGTTTAACACAGATGCAGGTGGTTCTATATAGACATAGCTGTCGATATATGTACATATGCATATACTTCCCTGCTCTGTCAGCTGAGAGGGCCTAAAAGCAATGCCACCCCATGACAATGAGCACACCTACCTCCCAGACCTTGGTTTCCAATACCATTCACCAATAACAACAGGAGAATGGACTCCCTGGTAAACAAATTATTCTAGAACTGGGGAAGAAAATATAGAAGATGAACTTAGGAAGAGCTAAAGATAAATATCAATAAAGGGACATAGGGGGCAACTGAAACAGCTTCCAATGACCGAAGCTGGAACAAATTGAGCAACAAAATAAATAAAGGAGTATGGCTTAATATTCTTAGTAGGAAGTAAACAACAATGGTCCATACTGACAGACAACACTAAATAAAGAAATCAGTGTGGCAGGATGGACAAATCTTCCGGGCAAAAGTATTACAAATAGCCCTGACTGGTTTGGCTCAGTGGATAGAGCGTCAACCTGAGGAATGAAGGGTCCTGGGTTCAATTCCAGTCAAGGGCATGTACCTTGGTTGTGGGAACATCCCTAGTAGGAGGTGTGTAGGAGGCAGTTGATCGATGTTTCTCTCTCATCAATGTTTCTAACTCTCTATCCCCCTCCCTTCCTATCTGCAAAAAATCAATAAAATATATTTTTTAAAAGTATTACAAATAGCTTACATAGATATTCCACCCACAGGAAGGTGGAGCATAACTCCCACCCATTAAAATAAGCTGTGCACAGCAACTCCCACCCAAAGACTAGTGTGCAAAGGAGGACACAAAGAATAGCATTACAGTGGAGGCACCTGGCAGGCACTATCTCAGCCAGGTGACTAAAGTCAACATCAACAGTGATTAGTCATCCTGAGACCTGTGGCCTTGATGTGATGTGAAAATGGTACTTCACCTCTCTTGTCTTCCTCCTCCAGGTACATAATTCCAGTCTAATCATGAGAAAAACATCAGACAACTCTCAATTGATGGACATTCTAGAAAGCATCTGAACAGTACTTTCAAAAAATGTTAAGATAATCAGAAACAAGGAAATTCTGAGAAACTGTCACACCCAAGAGGAGCCTAAGGAGATACAATAAGTAGATATATTATGGAATCCTTAGTGATCCCGAGACACACAAGAGACAATGGGGGCTGGGGGAGGGAGGAGTCAGGGGGAAGGAAATCCGAATAAAATGTAGATTTTTGTTAATAGTAATATAACAACATGACTTTGTTAACTGTCACAGATATACTAGATTAATGCAAGGGAAACCGGGGATAGGAGAGATAGAAACTCTGATGCTATCTTCACTAATTTGGGGTAAATTTAAAACTGTTCTAAAATAAAAAGTTTATTTAAAAAAGAACAAAAACTTAAGTCCTTTCATATTTCCCTACTATCTTTTTCCCATTTATTTTATGGACACATTTATTTTATATATATACTTATATAATGTTTTTCAACTATTTTAGATATATACATATCCTTTGTTATTAAAAACCTTTTATTGAACACATTGCCACAGCAGCGAAAATTATAATTGCAGATACTACAATTTAGTCAACCTCTAGTACTGTACATGTAAAGTGTTTTAAAACACCTCTTTTTATAAAACATCTATCATGTAGTAGACTATTTCTTAAGGATCAGCTATAGGTTTTTTCTTCTTTAAAAATATCTTTATTGATTTCAGAGAGAGAGGGAGAGGGACAGGGAGATAGAAACATCAACAATGAGAGAGAAGCATTGATCGTCTGCCTCTTGCACACCCCACATTGGGTATTGAACCCACAACCCAGGCATGGTCCCTGACTGGTAATCAAACCATGACCTCCTGGTTCAAAGGTCGACCCTCAACCACTGAGACATGCTGGCTGAGCAGCGGTTATTTTTCCCCATCAACTTATTTTCAAGGATGAGTGTCAGCAATGTGGTCATTTCAAGGGCAGAGAGGAAACAATAGTATATGCTAAATGCTTGCTTCTCACTCTACACATGCAAGAGTGGCCAGAAAATCTTAGTAGTTCATATGAGGCATGCTGATTAGGTGGATCTGCACTGGGTCCGAGATCCTGCAATTCCAATAAGTTCCCAAGTGACGCTGGGCCCTAGACCACACTTGGAACGGCCGGGCCATAAAGAACACTGTGTTTAGACCCATGTGAGCTGCACTGTCTGCTTTACCATTTCTCTCGTGTGAACTTCAAAAATCACACGCCAGCTGAGAAACACAAGCCCCCCTCTTTGTCCCACCTCCCCTGTGTGGCATTGGGAATTGGATGGTGAACGTGAAAGTTCTCAGTGAACTGTGAAATGTCTAGTATAAGTACATTTGAGCCAGCTCTTTCTCTCTTGCTCTCATTGGGAAGCTCACCACAGGAAAGCCCCAGCCCCCCCCCCCGCCATTCCACCTTTTGCAAAAGTGTCTCAATCAAAAAAAAATGGCAACATTAGCAACTAAGACATGCATGGCATAGCGGCAGCGCCATTAAGCTTCTCACAGTCCTCATTGCCAGGAGTCAGACCGTTTAATCCTCATTAGGACCAAGATCATCAACGAGAAGGAGTTAGGAGACATAAGTGGCAATAAAACCTGAGCCTTGTTTTCAAGAAAATTGACATTCTTAGTGAAGCCAGGCCGGGTACGGGTCGTTAGGAATGGTGGTATCATCACTAAGCAAGAGCAAGTCAATCACAGTGAAGACGGCAGGCGAGCCTGGTGTTTCCCCAGAAACGGATACTCCCAGCAGTGAGTTCCCACCAGGGGCCCACAATAACACACTCAACAGAATAAACAGGCATGTTGTGGTTTGCATCTCTGTCCCTGGGATGTGATCATCACCGTGTCAAGTAATGAGATCCAAGAGATACAGATTTTATACAGACAAATCCATCGCCACCTCACAATAAGGAAAACCCACTTTATTTCATTTATCTCATTGCCTGGAAATTAATCAAGTAAAGTGTGATTGCATCTTATTAGGAAGGCTTTGCTGGCACTGAAAGATAGATGGAAGGATGGATGGGTAAACGAGCTAATAAAATAAGTGAAAAAATAAATGAATGAATAAATAAAGGAGAGAGTAAGGGTCTGACAGACACAATCCCTTGGGATTTAGTGAATAATGCGATTGCATTTTTAACATGGCAGAAACTGCATTAAACGAAGGTTCTAACTTATAAATGAAGAATAATACTAATGCTACTGGAAAGTAGGAAAATCAGGTGCACCTACTAGTATATGCCAAATTGCGAAATGGAGAAAGAAGAGAGGAAAATTACAAAGGACTACCTTCAAAAGAATCTGTGAGGGCAGGAACCCAACTTATTGATCCACAAGTACATATCCAGCACCACGCACAGTTCCTCACACACAAGTGCTAAACAAATATTGCTGAATGCAAGAATAAACAGACGATTGTGGCGATTGAGCTAAGACTTTCAAGAGTAGGAGGCTCACTTATGGAGTATATGCAAAGGCTCCATTTCCAAATAGTTTGATTCTGTGGGTCCAGGGTAAGTCCAAGAGATGTACATTTTCCATAACAGTCCTTCGATGGCTCAGAAACAAATGAGCATCACTGAGAAACCCCGGCTCGTTTTCTTTAAAAAATATTTTTATTGACTTCAGATAAGAAGAGAGAGGGTGTTAGAGATAGAAACATCCATGATGAGAGAGAATCACTGATCACCTGTCTCCTACACGCCCCACTCCGAGGACCAATCCCACAACCCTGGGAATGTTCCCTGACAGGGAACTGAGCCATGACTTCCTGGTTCATAGGTCAACACTCAACCACTGAACCACACTGGCGGGTCCATTTTATATCAGAAGTTACTTGTGGGTGGCCCCAAAGAGGCACTAGAGATGCCACATGACATTCTGATGTGGACAGTTTCATAGATAAAAAATGAAACCACTCTTTGATTTCAAGACTTCACTTCTAGAACTCTAAATTTGCCAGACCTGTAAACGACAAGTCACAGTTCCAAATGTACTGTATGTTCAAAGATTTTGGTATCCCACCTTTTTCCAAGAGATGAGTTAGCGCAGTTGTTCTTAACTTTGGGTCGACATTAGACCATCTGCTAGAAGGGGGTTAAGAAGAGCAACGCCGAGGTATACCCTAAGCAATACTGAGGCATACCCTAAGCCAGCAAAATCACAGACTTGGAGCAAGGGCTCAGGTGTCCATCCGGATAGAGGACAGGGGTCCTTAAGACAGCCCGCCAGAAGGTCATGCCTCTACTTGTACCACTTGCACTGCAACCCACACAGCCCCTCTTATCTCCTTCCCCACTACTGGTTGTTTTATTTTCTAAAATCTGCTGGATTCCACACATTTTATGCCCTAAATTCTGATGAGTAACAAGGGAAAAGCCCACTACATAAAAATGAACCAGAGCAGAAATAAACTGGGAAAGAACCCATTTTTAAAAATAAAGTTTCATCTCATTTGCTTTTATTTAATAATTTAGCTTGGCAAGGCCATTTAATGTACCATGGCCATGCAGCTTGGATTCAGGAGGGGAGAAATGTTTTGCAATTCCAGTCAGTGGCTTCGGTCTTACTAGCCTGTCCTTGAAATGACCTCAGGCAGGGTCCTCAGGCTGGAGAGGACCATTCACAAATTCATAACCTCTCTTTATTAATTAAAACTATGGATGCATTTTATGTGTGTCCTGTCTTGTTCCACAACAGATTTGAGAAATGTTTAAATGCAATATGATATACAGTATAAGGGAAAGATACATTGGAAGGAGTTGAACACAGTGAAACTGAGCCCAGGGCAAACCCATAAAATGAAGAGATATGTGAGCCCATGTCACCATCTACTCTTCCCAGGCCTCCTAGAGGCTCCCAGGCCTCCCCAGGCTGCCCAGAGCTCTCAGCTCTGATGGTCTTCTCCCAATTCCATTTTGCTGATCACACCCCTGCAAGCTTCCTCCAGCATCAGTTCTTGTCGAATGTCCTGGAGGCTGGTTCACACCAGATTGCTGGGCTCCCCGATCTGAGGGTTCAATTCAGCAGATCTGGGGTGGGGCCTGAGAGGATGTTTTGCCCATAGGTTTCCAGGCGATGCTGCTGCCCCTGGACATACCAGGAAACCTAGGGTTCACAGTTTCCTGTGGTCACCTGTGTTCCTGGAGCAAGATGGAATATTTCACCCAACTTATAAGACCTTGCAGCTTTGGCTCCTTTTTTTCCCTTTAGGTGTAACAGCATTCTCTCCTTAGCTTCTAAGCTAAGAACCACAATGGGGCCTTCACCTCGCTGCTCCCATAAGCCATGCTCCTTCCGTTACAAGCACGTGCGGTGTCCTCTCACCACTAACCTCGCCACATAAGCCCTTCCCCACCACCATCTCCAACACCCTGTTTGTCCAGTTCACTCAACTCATGTGGCATTTCACAGAGAAGCCCTTAGTTTAAATCAGTTTTTCTTATTTCATACTCCCAGCAACCCTATTCTTTTCCTCTACAACACTTATCTCCACTGGTATATAAACATTCATGAGTGTGATATGTGAATTAATGTCTTTCTCTTCCTCTAGACTCCAAACCCCAAGAGAGTGGGAACCATGATACATGTGGGTTTGTTTGGTGTGTGTGTGTGTGTGTGTGTGTGTGTGTGTGTGTTTTGCATTGATTTATCCTTAGTCCTAGCACACTACTCAGAACAGAGGAAGGCCATTCACTTTTAATGGTATATGATTGCATACACGTGCAAGGAAATCAGCTGTTCAGAATTATTATAACTATCTCTGATCCTTAAACTGGGGTGGAAGCTGAGAATGACCCCAAATCCTGGTTTGCCAAAATGAGAAAAACATGCATTGATGTCCTCCCCACTGCAAACCCAGTAACCAGGGTCTCACTCTGTGCCCAGGTCAGGCCAGGGGAGACCTCCAGAGTATACCATGGTGGTGACAGACAGACAGAATGTGACACTCGGCAGGTACACTGCTGCTGGCTGATGGTCTGGCTTACTCCAGAGACCACTGATAGTTCCCTGATCGATGGGCTCTGTATACTCCAGGCCATATTCCAGGAATGTTATTTCTCTGGGCCAAAACTTTGAAAAATATTGATCATCACCAGTGTTGTTAAGATTTTATTCCTTGACAAGTCACTGGAGGGTAGTCCAAGTGGATTCTATTAAAGAGTGCAACCAGCCCTGCCCAGTTTGGCTCAGTGGATAGAGCATCGGCCCGCGGACTGATAGGTCCCGGGTTCGATTCTGGTCAAAAGCATGTACCTTGGTCACGGGCACATCCCCAGTAGGGGGTGTGCAGAAGGCACCTGATTGATGTTTCTCTCTCATCGATGTTTCTAACTCTCTATCCCTCTCCTTTCGTCTCTGTAAAAAATCAATAAAACATATTTTTTAAAAAGAATGCAATCATATGCTTTACAAGACTGTAGATGAGAAATCTGACCCATGGGTAAGCTGCCCAGGGTCTCCTGGGATAGCCACGGTTACTATCGTTTTAATTCTCACATTCTGACCTTGCTGATCTGCAAGCCCAAAGCTCTCAGGCTCCAGATTTGTTATAGGAAATGATGCTGGAGGCCCAGGGATTTGTGCAAGAGGAGCAGGGGATGCGCAAGGATCACAGTGACCGGGGTCCAGACCCTGCCTATGCTGATGGCCATTTGCAGTTCCTTGAGCAAATGATAGAAACCCTTTCTAACCACCAGTTTCCTCAAACGGAAATGTTAAATGTGTGTTTTCTTTTAATTAGGGATAAATAAATGTATGGAAAATATCCAGCTTATAAAGAACGATGCATGCTATTTTTATTGTCTTCATGACCCAGGATTTTCATCAGCTATTGTTTTAAGAAACCCAAAGCCTGACACGCCACCGCCACAAAGTAATGTCCCGGGAAACTCTCATCTGTGAAGCAAAGCAGATTTGAAAGCAGGCCAAGCCTGGCTACCAGCTTTTGTTCTTGCTCCCTCTAATGCCTGGAGAAAAACCCAATGGATGCTTTTCTAAACACTAAAATAGAATACGGTGATTCCCCAGGGCCTCCTAGATGACAGGGCCTCCAAGAAGCAGGCTGCCCACTGCTCCCAGTCAGGTGATGCGGGGCCGGCACCTGGTCCTACCTCCGAGGCTTTGTTCACAGCGGAGTCCTAAAACTGAGGGTGAGCATGAACACCTTGCAATTCAGGTATTCACCTGGCTGGCCCTGCTGCCAGATCCTCTCCCAGTGGTTTCTGCAAAAACGTTTTAAGTTTGTCAGCTCATTTTTCACCTGCAGCAGGGAACTCTGGAAATGGCAAATAGTCTTCGGCTGCCCCCAACTCTGAGGAACGCACAGAGCAGTTTTTAACAGACCCTTCCGTTTCGAATGTTGTTGGGAGCACTGTAGTCCACAGCGCTCACTGAGCATCAGGAGATGAGACATAGTTTGGACCTGTCGCCGCCTGTGAGGGGCGGGAACAACAGGTGCGCAGCTGCAGTGTCCAGCAAAGGACCGGCGCTGCAGAGAGCATCTGGAAACTCAGTGTAGCTGGAGCCTGCAGTTCAAGGGGTGGTGATGAAGAATCAGGTCGGGCAGAGGTTGGAAACAGACATTAAAGGGCCCATCTTGTCACAAGCCACAGAAATGGGCATAGAGGACACAGAAGTGATGGCACAAGCAGATTATGTTTATGAAATACCACTCTCACTCTGGCTGGCATTGGGAAGGATGGAGAGAAGATAATATAGACACAAGTAAACAAAGCACCAGCTAGGATATTGTGAAGTACTTTTTGAAGTAATCCAGATTTGAAATAAATAAATATATATTTATTCATGCACTAGAGGCCTGGTGCATGAATTTGTGCATGGGTGGGGTCTGGCTGGCCTGCCCAAATGGGGGGTAAAGGAGTGACCAAGGGTGGGGCCGGATGTAGGAAGGGGCAGCAGGCAGATGGTGGGCTGGCCTGCCGCCTGGTCAAACTCCAGGTTGAACTGCTGGTCGAGGGGACAATTTGCATATTAACTTTTTATTATATAGGATGTAATTATAAACAAAATATAATATACAGTTATATTGTATAATAAGTGTAACATACACATAACATGTAAATAGAATATATAATTATCAGTAATTACATATAAACATAATAATATAGACATAATATATAAAGTTACATGTATAAAATTTAAATATATATATATATATTATTGGAATAAAACATTCATTTTTTTCCTTAGTGACATCTTAACCGCGGCCTAATGCATACATGTGTGTGCATGCACATGGATTAAACAGAGAAATCTCAGGGAGGATGGAGAACAGTCTGAGTGGAAAGGGAAATTATCATGAGAGAGGCTTTCAACAAATGCCCTTCCCTCCAGCATCTCGGTTTTGCCATTTGTAAGATTAGCAGATTCGAAGGCAGGGCTTTATTGGGGCAGAGAGAGAACATGCAAGCTCTGTTGCAACCAGATGCCCAAGGTGCCCTTGTGGTCAGCAGGCAGCAGCTGCATGTTGGGAGGAAGTTGGTGATTTGAATTTTCAGCACGAAGCTCTACATGCAAATATTTAAAAACCAGGGCTAATGCTCTGGGACTTGCTACATCTTTGAATACTCGGATGAGAACATGTAATAATTCCACAACCTGGAATCATGAATCTGGTTTCTCAGAGTGCCTACCTAGACTTTATACATAAAAACTCAATCAAAGACAATATTTCCCAAAATGTTGAGTTCTCTTCCGCATGAACCCGTGAACCAATTCTATGTCCTTATTTAATTTATGTAAGTTGTCTCAGCCTTCATTGCCTTAACTGTAAATGGGGTTATACATACTGATCCCATCAGACTTACTGAGGACAGAATGAAAGTGATACCAATGACCAACATCCTGTTTAATAAGAGAGGGAGGCTCAGTTGAAGTTAGCCCTTCTGTTCTCTCTCTTGTTTAGAGGAGGCAGCCTCATGTCCTGGAATCTATGATAAATTGGAGTCCAGTCGGCCTAGAGCCCATCTTATAAACTTGAGTAATAAGTTCCCTGGGCCTCACTTTTCTTATCTATAAAATGGAGATAAACTACTTTTCGTACAGGCGACAATCTGGTTTCACTTACTCTTGTTCAACATATGGTCCCAATAAACTGTATCAGCTTTTACCAAATGGGCTTCAACAGGAAGCAGCGCATGGTAATAGCCAATCCAGGAGAGAAAAAAGTGGGAGCATTCTCTTTTTAGCTAAGTCAAAGGTGATGAGTGTGTGTGTGTGTGTGTCTGGGGGTGGTGGTGGTATGATAAATATGTAAGGAAAATGGAGGCCTAAGCTCTGAATCATTTGGCAAGAACCACTAACTATTTTTCTAATATTACTAACAAGACTATAACAATTTGATTAGCAGAAAACAATGTATTGCAGCATTGATCAAATACTATGTGGAAGACGCAGTACTGGGTTTAGATAGAAATAGAAGAAGGAAGAAGAAAATACAAGATCTCGCCTGCTTTCCAAGACAAGTAACCCACAAGCGAGTACGAGTAGAGAGTTGAATCAGTGTTCCAATCGATGCTAAGCACGTGTGTGGCAATGCACCGAACCTATATCTTAGTTTTCTTTCTTTTTCTTACGTGACCAATACTTGCCCTTGCAAGGAGGGAATTCCTCAATTAGGAATAAACCCACAATTTTGACTGTTTTAAAGGAGAACTAAACCGTAGAAGTAACAGAATGTGCTCTTCAAGAGAGATCCACACAGCGACGCAAAAAAGACCTTGAACATCTTTAAAACATGGCCCTCCGTCGAGGGCAGCAAAATGCATTTTTCCAGTTCTACACAAACTTTAATATATTTTTCATCTGGATTCATTTCGATACTGTCAGCAGAAAAAAATCTTTGCATGTGGATGTGTATTTATGAGTGAGTTTTATCTCTAAACAGATTTGTAACTAAAAACAGAAATATCTTTTTATGGGAGACAGCTGGTTAGGAGATTAAAGATACACATGGTTGGGGGCGGGGTTGGGACTTAAATTAACAAACATTCCTAGACATAGAATGTCTGTGAGTATTAGGGCTCTTTTAACTTCTGACCTAAAAAAAAAATCTAATCCCCACTGGTTTCCCAGGATAGATTTCAGCTTATTTGGCATTTTAAAAAAAAAGAAAAGAAAATAATCTTGGAAAGCCTACTTAACGAGCTATAACTCTTCAAAATCTTAAGAATCATAGATAACCTATAAATACTATGTGAACATGAAATTCCTAAATATGCAGTTCCATTTACGGCATCCTGGAAAAAAAAATAACCAGTCAAATCAGGCCAATTCTGGGCTCACTTTCTCCCTCTTGGAATATAAAAAAGATGTGCTTCTGAACCGTTGGATGTGATCTCCACAATTCAAGCATCTGCCACATGTTTACGCTGGGAATGTGCTGTCGTTGCAATGAAACTATTCTTGGGTTTGTTTTCCAAAGGGCACCAGCAAACATGAGTTTTCCAGCCTTTTCATTGAGGCGGGGTGAAACCCTTTGAGTCTGGTAAACCAATCTCCAGACTGGATATAGGACACCGATGGTCAACCATCGCCTGTTATTGTTTTCCTAGTCCAAGAATGGATTTTAAAATACATGGTGTGAACAGAGGCTGGCTGCCTCTGAGACTGTGGCCACCGTCATGGGAACATGGTGGCCAGGGTTGGAGGACAATCGCTTTTATGTGGGGAGCTCCGTGCCCCAACACAGGAGTCACATGTGTGTGAAGCTGACTTAATTTTTAGAACCCTCTGAATTAGACCATGGCATAGGACTGGCTGCACTCAGTGATTTTAACAGGAAAGCCAATGTTGCAAACATTAAGGTTGGCAGATGCACGAGAAATTAATTAATTATTGCCAAGTCCATTTTCCACACTTCCCCAAGTGTACCTGGGTATTTCTCATCATTCCATTATCTAAAAGTGACATGCATGTTTTAATTTGTTTGAAAGGGAATGTATGTCTCTCTCAAATATGGAAACCCAGTATTAGCTGGCACAAGTAACATGTTATATAAAAATAAATACAATAAATACCCTTGGCTGGTGTGGTACCGTTGATTGGGCATCATCCCATGCACCCAAAGGTTGCAGGTTTGATTCTTGGTAGGGGGCATGCAGGAGGCAGCTCATAGTTAGATGTTTTTCCTCTCACATTGGTGTTTCTCTCTCTCTCCCTTCCTCTCTCTCTAAAAATCAATAAAAAATAGTAAAAAATAAAATAAATAAAATAAAAGTAAAACAAACAAAACATTGCTAGATAGTATTGCTTCCTGAAGATTCTCAGTCTGATGATGCCTACTCCTGTATGACTGCTATTGGGTAAAGTGGGGTAGGCAAGGTTTAATAGATATTAAAGACAGATTACCAAAAAAGTCTTTGTGTGGATTGATTGATTACTGAACAAGTTATATTTTTACACCTTGTAATATTGATGGTCATGTGCTCATCCTACCATGAACAGTCATCCTTACTATCCTCAGTGGTTTGTACCCTAGGCTTTAGGAAATCCTTCTCCACCAGACAGCAGCCACTGCTATAGAGAACCCATATCACTTCATAAGGCATGGCTTTTTCAGAGCTTATCAGTCATTAGCTCCTGGTAGTGGATGACGTTTAGAATCTTTCTTGATCTCTTTTCTGCCCATCAACCCTGCCTGCCTCATCTTCTTCATTCTAGACTCATAGAGCGAAGCCTTCCCTTGCTCTTGTTTATCTCCACCCTTTCACCTACATTGCTTCTATAAACAAGAAATTTCTCTACCTCAAGGAAGTTCTTACTCCCACAAGCATGCCACTGTACATTTAGGTAATGTCCACTCACCCACTAAGGCTCAAAGAATTGATGGGGGACAAGTTGGTCAGATATTAAATGCACTACACATTAAAGAATCTATTAATCAGAGATACTTTTGTAAAGGCATAAAAATACAAGTAGGAGAATGATTATTTTAGCAATTTGAAAAAAACACAAAAATGGAAGTTATGACAATATCCATACATATGAGACTAACTAAACAACTGGGATGCCTCCATAAAATATAATATTTTGAAGTGGTGAAAAATAAAGAAGTCATCTATAAACTTAGAAGGGAAAATAGCCACTTTATCTATATAATTTACTGAGTGCCTCCTTGCTATTTACCTGGATTAATTCATCATTGACTCTTCAAGAAATCACTGAGGAGTAGCAGTATTGCCCCATATTACAGACTAGAGGTCCAGTGCACAAGTTCGTGCACAGGGGGGTTCCAGCTGGCCTGTCCCCAGTCAGGGCCGGTCATCAGGCCTGGGCCCGGGATGAACAGGTGCAGGAGCCACAGGAGGTTGGCCTGCTGGCACTGGCTGTCAGACTGGCCAGCAACAGTACTCGTCATAGTGATTGCTATGGATACAGCAAGGTGAGGTTATTGCTCAAAGTCACCTTTGGCTGTAGAGCCAAGATTTAACCCTATGAATTTATTTTCTTTTTCTTTTTTAATACATTTTATATATTTTTTGAATTTATTGGTGAGACTTTGGTTAATAAAATTATATAGGTTTCAGGTGTGCAATTCTATAATACATCAGCTGTATATTGTGTAATGTGTTCACCATCCCAAGTTAAGTCTCCTTCCATCACCATTTACCCTCTCCCCATTCTAGCTCCCCCAATCTCCACCCCCTTCCCTTTGGTAATCACCATACTGTTGCCTGTGTCCATGAGCTTATTTATTTTTTCCTTTGCTTATTAATCTCTTCACCTTTTGCACCCAGCCCCCCAACCCTCTCTCCCCTCTAACATCTGTCAGTCTGTTCTCTGTATCTATGAGTCTGTTTTTCTTTTGCCTACTACTTTATTTTGTTCATTAGATTCCATATGTAAATGAAATCATATGGTACTTGTCTTTCAATAACTGGCTTATTACACTTAGCATAATATTATCTAGGTCCATCCCTGCTATCACAAAAGGTAAGATTCCCTTCTTTTTGTGGTCAAATAGCATTCCACTGTGTAAATAAATGTACCAAAGATCTTTTTTTATCCACTCATCTACTGATTGGCACTTAGGCTGCTTCCAAATCTTAGCTATTATAAATCAGGCTGTAATGAATAAGGGGTGTATGTATTCTGTCAAATTAGTATTTGAGGTTTCTTTGAACATATTCCGAGAAGTGGGAAACCCACTGAATGAGAGAACATATTTGCCAATCATATATATGAAAAGGGGCTGATATCTAAAATTAATAAAGAACTTTAAAAATCAATACCAAAAAGCCCCACAAACAATCCAATTACAAAATGGGCAAAGGATCTGTGTAGACACTTCTCTAAAGAGGAAATAAAGATGGCCAATAGACAAGTGGAAAGATACTCAATGTCACTAATCACCAGAGATGTACATTACAATCACAATGAAATATCATCTCATATCTGTCAGAATGGCTATCATCAATAAATCAACAAAGTGTTGGCGAGAATGTGGAGGAAAGGGAACCCTCATGCACTGTTGGTGGAAACGCAGATTAATGCAGCCACTGTGGAAAGCAGTGTGGAGTTTCCTCAAAAAATTAAACATGGAACTGCTTTATGGCCAGCGCTTCCATTTCTGGGAGTTTAAGCCTAAGGATTATAAATGACTTAGTTCCTTTAAATTTTAGATTGCATTGTAAGTTTGGAAGAATATACCTCAAATTGTTAACTTGATTTTCCTTGGAAGGGAGCAGCAGATTCACAAAGGTTATCTTTGCATCCCCAACAGAGAACAGGTGTTTGTTTCCATTGCCTAGTTGGCTGATGCCATCAAGCCTTATTTTGAGGGGACAGATGTTAGAGGGGACATTTCTAGTTATGCTCTGGGTCCAGTACTAGGCCCATAATATTACTCTGTGAGTCCCAATGTCCTGGAGAAAGACCTGAAGGGACTCACCTTCAGGACTGGGTTTTCATAGCCATGGTCTTATGGTCTCATGGGGCTCAGTAGCTTCCAGTCATATCTACCAATGACTCTCATCTCCTTGACCTTCTTGGTCTGCAGTTCTTGCACCTAGCTTACCTACTTCTGTTTCATTTGTACCTCTCCTCAAATTTTGGGTTCTTTGTTAGGTTTCCTGAATATCAGAGCTCCAATCATTCCTCCTTTATTGTGGTGGGAGTATTCTTACTTCCAGAGTAATGCTGAGCTTGCACTACTGTCCCCAAATGAGCCTGGGTGGGACTGAAGGTGATCATAGTCTATGGTGTTCATCCTTGGGTCCCATCTGTCTTTTCAAGGTGAAGCACAGAGATCTATTCCAGGGAGCTGCCGATGAAATCACCGAGGCAGGGGCTGGCTTGTTTTTAAGCGCATTATAATCACGACTGGCAAATCTCTCTTGCTTTGAAAATGAGAGCCTTGGGCGGTATGACAAGTATTGTGAAGTACCACCTTCCCACTGACAACAACATCCGTATTATTATGGCTGTTATTATTCTGCAGAGGTTTATTTGCAAACATTAAATGGCAAGCATTTTTATCTAGATACCTGGTATCCCTCTCTCTGTCTTGGTTACTAAACATCCACTGGCAATGATTCTGCCCTTCTGTGAACATTTCCACAATTCAAAGAGGCAAAGATGATTACACCAGGGGGTTTGAACCGGGGCAACGAGATCAGCCTTCCTGATGGGTCTGATGCCATGAGGCAGACACTGTTCTGTTATTATGTTCAGGATCTCTCCTTTTCTCAAGAAAACATCAAGATGAGCATTCCCCATTTCAAAGAGTGGGATATTGAGGCGCCATCTGATTGGACCAAGGCCATCAGTAAATGAGGGAACCGTGACTCAGATGTACAGCCTTCCTGACCTAAAACCCCAACATCTTGTCTAATTCCAGCTTCCAAGGCCAAACCACAGAGTTGTTTGGTAACCTCCCATCTTTGAAAGGAGTTCCTTTAACAAATCTGAACACCAAGAAAAATCCTGTCTAATTGCTGGGTTGTGGCCACCCTGAAGGAGTAAGGGAACCTAGGGGGGAGGACTGCTGGCTGGGTCTGCTGCTGGGGAGTCGGGTCAGCCAGAGAAGTCACTTGCGATGGAAACAGAGCGGGTGAATTTTTCTAGATGGCAAGGCGGGGTCTCTGAAACAGCCATTTCCAGGGCTGTGTTGAGAGCCCCTGGGTCCCCTCCCCTGGTCCTCTGCACCAGCGGCAGCTACTCACAGTTGGCGCATGATAAGTGTAGTATATCAAAGCTTGGGTAGGAGCTCACTTTTGTCCTCCCCATGACAGCTATGCATTCCGGCAGCTCCCAGATCTCAGCTCTGTGCTGCCTCAGAGCACAGCTGCGGGACATCTTCCAGAGACGATGTTTATTTTCCCTGACCCTGCCTCTCCCACGCTTCGGTTTTATCATTATTATTTTTTATGGGTTTAAGTGTGAACAATCACCATCCACATGAGATCTTCCAGCTGCTTCTGGAGTTCTTTGGAGACTGAGGTCTGAGACCCGAAGTCTCTCTCCCCTGCACTGTGGGAGGCACTCTCTTGGGGGGAAGAACCTAGAATCAGAGGCGAGGCTGGGAGGGAGCAGAGGGCAGGGACAATCCAAGCCAAGGCGCCTCTGAAGCCTCAATGGGGGAAGGATGATCAGCAGACAAGTCCTTGTAGCTCTGCTCCTGTTTTTCCCCTGCTGGTCCTCTTTGTGGATTGCAAGACTTGCTTTCAAGGGATTTTCATTTCTTCTAAAGCACAAGGTCCCAAGATTTCTAACAGGAGCTGCAGCTTTAACCTGATGGACAGGTCATGAGACCTACTGGATACACCCCAAGTGTGTGGTGTTGCCTTATGTGCTTTAAAAAAAATGCTTTTAAGCTAAAATTCACGTACTATGAAATTCGCCACTTAAAAGCGTACAGTGTAGTGTTTTCCTATTCGGAGCGCTCAGATGGTGTGCGACCTCGCCATTGTCTGATTTCAGAACATTCCCATCACATTATCCCAGTGAATCCCATCAATAACACAGTCTACAGAGGAAACAGGGGAGGTCCCCTCAGGTTTGCAGTTGAGCCCTTTCACGGGGGCCCTCATCCTCAGTGACCGGGCTTCAATTACTATACCCCCTTTTAATCCCTTGTTCCACTGAAATGATCCCATTCAAAAGAAAATATTTAAAAGCATTGCCTTAAAGAATCAACACAGCAAAAATGTCAATTCTCCCCATATGGATCTGTGGGTTTCATTGAATTCCTCTAAAATCCTGGCAAGATTTTTTTTTCAGACATAGACAAACCTTCTAAAATTTACATGGAAAGACTAGGGAGTTAGTACAGGTAAAAAGTTTTGGAAAAGAATAAAGGAGTCACTCTACGTGATTTTAAGGGATATTGTGTAGCCATAGGAATTGAGACAGTGTGGTGTGTATCGGCAGAGAAGGAAAGATACAGAGCAATGGGAGAGAACAAAAACCCCAAGTAGAGACTTGTATAAATATAACCAACTGATTTTTTGACAAAAGCACAAAAAATAGCCTTTCATAGAACGGTACTGGAGCCACTGGACATCCATAGGCAAAACAAACACAAAGAAAACACCCACCTTGACTTAAAACTCACAACTTGTTAAAAAAAAAAAAAGAATTGAAAACATCACAAACTTAAACGAAAAATGAGAAACTACAAAATGTTTACAAAAAGAGAATAAAATCATCAGGATCTAGGGCTACAAAAGATGTTTAGACTTGACACTAAAAGCATGAACCATAAAAGGAAAACACGTTAAATTGGACCTCATAAAATTGGATTTTAAAATGTGCTCTGTGAAAGACCCTGATAAGAGAATAAAAAGACAAGCTGTAGGCTGGGAGAAAAATTTGCAAACCACATATCTGGCAAAGGATTAATCTCTATAATATAAGGAGAACTCTTGAAACTCAAGAGAGAAAAACACACACACTAGCAAAAGAATTCAATTAGAAAATGCACACACGGAAACATGAAGAGCTATTTCACCAAACAGAACATATTGATGCCAATAAGTACACCAAAAGATGCTCAATGTCATTAGCTATTAGGGAAATGCAAATTAAAACCACAATGAGATATCATTACAACCTATCAAAGTGATTAAAATAAAAAATAGGAAAAAAAAACAAATTCTGGCAACAATAAAGAGAACTGAATCAGTTATATATTGCTGGTGGGAATGTAAAACAGTATCACCACTCTGAAAAACAGTTCAGCAGTTTCCTATAAAACCAAATATGCAACTACTCTATAACTCAGCAATCATGGTTTGGCTTTTATCCTAGAGAAACGAACACAGGTTCACACACAAACCTGTACATGAATGTCTGCAGAAGCTTGTATTTGCAATAGGCAAAACTTAAAAACAACCCAAATGTTCTTCAACAAATTAATGGTGAAGTAAACTCTAATACATCTACACCAGTGGTTTTCAAACAGTGTGCTGTGGCACATTGGAGTACTGCAAGAACTTTTGTATTTTAAGAGAGAAAAAGGAAGAGAGAGAGAAAGAAAGAAGGTTTGTTGTTCTACTTATTTATGCATTCACTGGTTGATTCTTATATGTGTCCTGACCAGGGATTGAACCCACAACCTCGGTGTATTGGGATGAAGCTCTAATCAACTAAGCTACTCAGCCAGGACTCAAGAATTTTTAAAATATGAATTACCTGACTATTTAGTCACTGACCTCTTTTCCCTTAGACTGTCAAAAACCATGACAACAGTCAACATAACAATAGCCATCCATTGTGAATGCTGTGTCTTGAGCCATAATTATATAGTTCATATACTAGAGTTGCATCTTATTGGTCATATCACATAATTAGGTTGCATCTGATTGGTTAATTCATGGTACCAGAAATCTTTATATACAAGTATAGATACCTGATTTTTTTTAAGTCACTGTGGAGGAAAAAGGGTAGGTAATTACTATTATTTGGGGGGGGGCAAATCAATCAAAATTATACTTACATTTTTGTCAGATCAGCCAAAATATATGTTTTGGTGTGCCACGGAATTTTAGAAATTAGTTTATGTGTGCCATGAGATGAAAAAAGTTAAAAATCCCTGGTATATACCATTAAATACTATGTAGTAATATTTTTAGAAAACAATGAACGATTGATGCATATAAAAAGTTGGGTGGATCTCAGGGGAATTATATTGAATGAAAAAAAGCCAATCTCAAAACATTAAATACCGTACAATCCAATTTATCCTAGAGAAATGAATATGACTTTACTGCAATAAAAAAAAATTATAGAGATGGAGAAGAGATTAGAGTTGCCAGGTCTTAAGACTGGGGTGATGGGATTGGTGGGTGTTGCTATAGAGGGATAATTCGAAGACCCTTATGATAACAGAACAATTCTCTACACTGATTTAATTACGGTGGTGGTTACACAAATCTACACATATGACAAAATTGCATATAACTATAACACACAGAGATGAGTGTACATATATAACTGATGAAACCTGAATAAGCCCTTTGAATTGTGCCAAGGGCAATTACCTGATACTGTTATTATACATCAAGCATGTCAAACTTGCAGTTGCGGGCCACATGCCTCCTTTATTTGGTCCTTGTTAGCCTTTGAGTTTGACATGCTTTTTATACATAGTTATACAAGAGATCACCATTGGGGGAAAGTGGGCAAAGGATATATGAAACCTTCCCAGTGTACTATTTTATGACTTCCTCTGAGTCCATAATTATTTCAAAATGAAAAGTAAAAAATAAAAATTCCCTTGAGCACAGTATCTCTACAAATGATCCCCGTTTTTTTCTCGCATGAAAAAGAGCCTAGATTTGCCTCCCAAGCATCTGCCTCTCATGAATTCTATCAATTATAACCTCCTTTCCCTCCTACCAAGTCCTTCTAATTATTTTCCTGGAGGTCTCTGGCAACGCTTTAGTCCCTCAGTCTTCTCGAGGGATTTGATCAGGTGGTGAATATTCACCACAGTCTGTCCTGAAGAACACTAATTAAAGATATCTGAGTAGGGGAATGTGTAGCTGAGGCTCTTGTTCAAATACATTTCTGAAATGTTGAGCGGAAACAACTTACTTTGCTGTTACATTTCTGAGAGCCGTAAATAAGGTGATTGACTCTAAGTCTGTAAGACTCTGTCAGAACCTGAAGAAATCCTTTATGTATCTTTCCACATCAGCCTTCTCTTAGGGAGCTAACTCATGGGCTGGTGTTCCACGTGAGAGCACTTTTGGAAATTTTGCTCTGCACTATGTAGCCCCCCACTTCACACACACACACACACACACACACACACACACGCACACGCACACACACTTACACTTTGTTCTTTTTATGTATTCTCCCTCTGACCACTGTTTTTTTCATTATTCCTGTCATTTGTTCTATTAATGTCTCCCTAAAGTCTCATTATATTTCTTCCTTGCAACCTCGCATCCTGCTTCCAAAACTATCATCCTATTGTTTTATGAGACGCAGTGCTCAGGATGCACATCTTTTTGCTCTGCTTGTCCTCTCTTGATGTCAATTTTCATGGGTTTATCTATCTCTGTGTGGCATCTTCTACGTCTGCCTCGGCCAGAGGTTGCTTCTCTAATTGGGCATGTAGCCAATCAACCACTGGGTCTTTCCATTGGGCGTTACAAAAGCAATTCCAAATCAGCGTGTTCAAAGATGAAGAAGGCATGAAGACCCTAGCGTTACCCAAGCCCTAATGTTAGGAGTAACTATCTCCTGCTACTCCACAGGAAACAAAAGGTACATAGAAAAACCATAAAAAGCAGTGGCTGGACATACTGTCCTGCCTCATCAGTGGATCTCCTATGGACTTTAGTTTCCTCATTGGTAAATTAAGGGCACTGGATAAAGTAATGTGGTAGGCTCACCCCCGCCTTAGTCTTCTCTGGGCTTTATGCTTGCAGATCAGCTGTGATTAAAGCTTTTGCAAGTGTGGCTTTCACCAACTTGGCCTCAGGGAACCATGAATCACTTTCAGCATGAGCAGGGTGGGACCAGGGGGCCTTAATAGATTACCTGTGTCAGTATTAGCTTCCCTTGGAGAACCCACTGATCTATCTTCGTTTCTACTGCAGATCTAGTTCCCAAGGAAGGAGATGAATGTTCCAGGAACTTTACTAAGGGTACTCTTGGGAGTCAAAACCTATGGGAGGAGAGGGAAGAGGATGGATGGAGAAGTCAAGTGCAATGTAGTTTCAACAAAGGATTTAAATGACTTCCTGAGCTCTGTGAAACTTGGATGGCCTTGTCGAACTGTCCCCAGTTGGAGCAGAGAGATGGGCCTTTGTTGACCAGGCATCAGAAAAGGCTGCCCCCATTGAGAAAATCAGTTCCCTTCGGCCGAGACACTTCTCCAAAGGATAGACTGCTGAGGGCTAACTGGCAGGGACACTTTCAGTAGCTGGACAATTAACTATTTGTCCCTAAAAGGAGGTAGGGTGCTCCACCCTAATGATGGGTTCTGTTCCCAGGTGAAGCACAGGGCCTGGAAATCAGTAATGCTGAGCAAAGCAGCAGGAGAGCTTTGTGCAACCGAGGTGTCTGAGAGAGTAGTTGGAATGCTCCTGTCTTTCTCACCATATGGAGAACGACCTGACGCTAGTTATGGCTACTTAGAAATTCCTCAGCATGCTAATTGGCATTGACATTTGTAGAGCCATTTACTGGCTGGCCTGTAACCTTCTTCTCTCAACCTTTTACTGCCTGGTTAATTTTCTCAGTGATGTTTCTCTATCTCTATCTCTGTCTCTACCTCTCCCAGTTCTCAATTCACCTTCTGGCCAAACACAGCCATTTCACTTCCTTCTGAACTAGACATCCATTGTTCTTTTGGATGGATTTCTTGAAATAGGTTGAGACATACAAGGCTGACTTGATGGAAAAGCAATTTGATGGAATGAATGAGGGAAAGGGCTTAATTTATGAATGGGTGGATGGGCATATCTGATGGAAAACAGAGCCCTCTCTCTGATTTATCTTGAATTCTTCACTCTGCTCCTTCTGTTGCAATATCATGGAGAAATAATGAGATTAAAACAGTAATGTTGGCCCGGAAGAAGGGAAGAAAATAATCTAAAGTACACCAGTGGTAAGGGTGCTCAATCTTGCTGAACTCAAATGCCCCCTGCCCAGGTCCATCTGTGTCTTTGCATATGCAACTCTCACCATTTGTGATTTCTTACCTCCCTCTGCTTTCCTCCAAATTCCACTTACCCCTCCTCATCCAAAGGAATTTCTCTAGATTACTCTATCCTCAATAATCTATGTTGTTCTAAACCAATTTAATACTCGCTGCCTTCTGTGTGGGGAGTGTGTCAGACTACTTCAAGATTTTTTTAAAAAATGGCCCAAACTCAGTCTTCTGTCAGGAAGTTTGTTTTCCTTTTTAAGATCTTTCCCAGCAGTACAACATGGTAGTCATTACCCCAGAAGATACAAGATGTGTTGAGAACAGAGGATGTATAGGAATGCTTAGTACATTTTTAAACTAAATGAGTAAACAGGTTTGCATTTTATTTTTACTTTTTTTAAAGAATAGCTTATTAATCAGTGTGTCTCTTTCACAGTGATGTTTCTCTATCTCTGTCTCTACCTCTCCCTTCTACTCTCTCTGGAAATCAATGGGATAATATACTCCAGATGAGGATTAACAAAAAAAAAATCTTATTGATTTAGAGGGAGAGAAAAAAGGGGAGGGAGGGAGGGAGAGGGGAGGGGGGGGTGAGAGCTTAATGTTGATCAACCACACCCTGCACACCCCAACTGGGGATCCAGTCTGCAACTAGGGCATGTGCCCTGACTGGGAATTGAACCAGCAACCTCCTGATACATAGGGCAACACCCAACAAACAGAGCCACACCAGCCAGGGCAGGTTTGTATTTTAGCATACTATTCAGGATGATGGATCAAGTTATGATGCAGGAAGACCAGGTAGAGGGTGTGACCTGCAATGAGATCCTGAACCTGGGTAAGGGCAGACAAGTCGCAGAGCTACCTGGATAGCCAAGAAAGTAGTGCCCTATTTAGGGACACACACAGCTCCTCTCAGGGATCCATCATCACCACATGTTGGGTCAATGAATGAATGATGACAGGTCTGCACCCTGTCACATCCAAAGTAATAAATCCACAAATTTCAGGAGAGTTTATTTTCTTTTTCTTACTATTTGAAGTCTTCCTCTGGAATCTTCGATATTTCTCCTTTGCCCCCAATGTGTAGCAAATGCATTTATAGTTCTATTTAAGTAATAAAGCATTTTGCATAGTGGATAGTGGTATTTTTACATTTAGAATTCAATTGTCTCCCGCAACATATTTATATTAAGACATTTGGGGAGCAAACTTGTAGTCTTCCAGAAATCCACATATATTAAAGCCTAATTTCAGCACATTGCCAATTAAATAAAAGAGAATAAAATCTGAGTTGTCAATTTCTCCTTGTTGGTTCAGGAATGACCAGTTGAAGTAAAAAGGCTTTCTGTTAAGCGCAGTGCTGAAGCATTAAGCATCTCATTTATTACTGATTGTAGTTTGAATTTTGGATTTAGAAAAATTATGTCTCTTACCCATCCCCCAGCCACACATGCATACTCACACCAGGCAACTCCTTTTGTCCCCTAAACACTATGTCTTTTTCCCTTTCTTTGTGCTTTTGTTCATGGGTTTCTTCAGTGATAAATGTTTTCTATTACACTTGTTTCCCTGTTACTTAACTCCCAGATTTCCACTGTGAGAATTAGCCACTGTCTTCTCTGTCTAGCATACAAAAAATCTATATGTTGTCATCGATTTTTTAATTTTATTTTATTTTAGGGAGAGATAGAAACATCTACGATGAGAGAGAATCATTGATCAGTTGCCTCCTGCACACCCCCTACTGGGGATCAAGCCTGCAACCCGGCATGTGCCCTGACTGGGAATCAAACCAGCCACCTCTTAATGCATGGGTTCACCCTCAACCACTGAGCTGCACTGGCTGGCTAGCATACATCATACTAACATTTGTTATTATTAATGATTGGCACAAAGGCTATGTTTAGTAAACATGTACTGAGTTAAGTATATAGAGGAAACTAGAGAAAATAAAAAAACGGGCAAGAAATGTCTACATAAAATTGTGATAAATATGCACTTCAGATTTTTGCATTTCATTGTATGTAAATTTTCACATGAAAGATAAATATTATAAATAAATATTAAATGGTTAGTAATTTATAATGAAAGAGTTAGGGGCATTGTACAGGTATCTACCATTTACTTGGGAATGTATAAAAAAACAGATGGATTGATAACAGATAGAGGGATGCATAAATGGATAGACTTGCGATGTACAAAACAAGTAAAATGTCCCTGGTAGGAACTAGGTGGTAGGTATGTGGGTGCTGACTGTAAAAGTCTTTCAACTTTGCTGTACATGTGAAAAAAAAATTAATGTTGAGGAGAAATAACTAGGTGGAAAGAAAAGATTCACCAAAGAATGTATAAACGCAAACAAAAGTAATGAGTATCATTTCTCCTAAATCTGATAATCAGCATTAATGTAATTTTTCCCATTAATGTATGTTTAAGTAGCCACTATGATTCACATACGATGTTTTGCTACAAGAAAGATAGGAAAAAAAGCTTTGTAAAATATTTCATTGGGAGAAAGAAGCCAGTAAAGGTAACCCAGGTGGTCCCTCTCTTTTGTGCACTTACCCAAATACTCATGCACCCATCTCAGCTGATAACACAACTCATAAATGGAGAGATTAGTGCTGGTTTATGTGTGGTTTTGAGGTATGGACAGGGACGTTTTATGAAAACAACCAACTTAAGATTTGTAGCAGGATCCCAGGGAGCTCTGGCCTGAGGCCATTACATCATTCAAATAGAATATTTTATTTATTTGGATTTCAAGGAAATATATTAAGGACACATTGGAGGGGTGAGAGTGAAGCTTTGAAAACCATATATATCCTCCTTCAGACTTTCCAGTTCAGAGCAGACTAATAAATAAAGGCCTGGGCTGATTAGATTTAAGGAAGGGAGAGAACACAGTAAAAAGAACCCAGGTTTATGGCCAGCGTCAGCTAGCCCCTCGGGAAAAACACCTAATTCACAAGCTAACTCACTTTCTTTATGACCTAAGTAACTATAAATTCTCCATAATTGAACTGCCTCATCTGTAAAATGGAGCCATAGCCTTTACCTGGGACTATTGTCATGAACTTCTTGATGACCATGACCGTGGCAGACAGAAGACACAGGTCTGCCTCTGATCCCTCCGAATAGTTTATTATAATAACGGCAAGAGATTATAAAGGAAATCAAAGAAGAAAAGAAATGAGGACATAGGTTCGGCATATAGAAAGCAGATGGGAGAGTGAAAACAGACTTAGTGGAGTGGAAGTAGCTGGGGGACCAACCAGAAGGAGCCACTGTGTGGCTACGAACTGAACAGAAAGGCTCTGAAGTCGGCACTCCCACCCTCTCGGGTTGCAACGTGAGTTCGTTCATGCCTTTCTGAGGTCGCTCAGGTCCTCCTGTCATGGCTTCCACTCTGTGGGGCCAGGTGACCAGCATCTCCCAACTGCATGAGGCTGTGAAATTTATACATAGAGAAAGTGAACCAGAAACTCCAGCCTCAAAGCTAGAATGGAACCGGTGAGGGTTTAAATGAGTCAACATATTAAAATGAAAGAGACTGAGTGAACGTCTGCAGTGAAAGGTGAGTGTCCACCTCAAAGCCCTTTTCCTTGTTTGGCCCCTGTAATTTTGGTCAGATGTCTTAGAATTATAGGGAATGGGAGGAAACTGACCAGCTCAATAGAAAGGGGAAATTCTAGATGAATAGATGAATGGAAGGGGGAGAGAGAGAGAGAGAGAGAGAGAGAGAGAGAGAGAGAGATATTACATAAAGCTTTTTAGGAATGTGGAGAGAGGGAGAGGAAGATGAAATGTTTGACAAAGGGAAGTGGCTATACAAGTACTGAATCTCATCTTCATGCCAGGAAGTCAATAGAGAGTAACTAAAAATGAAAAAGTACAATATGAGGATGAGCCTATTACTTAGAAATATGTGGGTAAATACTCGGTGAAAACAGCCAAGGGATTTGACAGCAGCCGTTAGAAACAGAAAGGTGGGGAGCGTTTGCACTTGGAACTGTTGATTTTTTTAGCCTATGTTAAAAAGGTATGTGGTTACACACACAAAAAAAAAACACCCCAAAACTATGTACATATGTATTCGGGCTTATCAATCACTGTGCACAGAGGCAGTAAGTCCCAGTGTTAAAATATAAGCTCTGAGTTGGTCTTTCTGGCTCAATCTCTTACAAACTGTGTGGCCCAAGGCAACATACACTCATTCCTCAACACCCCCATCTGTAAAATGAAGACAATTTCATACTAAAACAAAGGGTTTATTCCATAGTTTTGTTGTGGGGATTGAAAAATTAGTAAAATTCAGTGGATTTGGATAGTTTCCAACGAGCAGGAAGTGCTCAATGAGAGCCATTTATGAATGATGTTTCTATGTCAACACACATAGTAAATAATAAGGGGACTCTAGGATTCTGGAACCGCAACCACACAAAAGAGTGTGATTGTTTTTCTCTTAGTTGTGAAGTTTTTTTATACTTTAAATGTTTCCTTAGTGAAAATATCTCACTTTTAAAATCAGCAATAAGACCATGATTTAAAAATGCAAATGAGCTTTGAAAGATAAATCTGGCTATCATAGGAAAAAATTGTATGAAGATTAAATGAGAAAAGGTAACCCCTGGCACATCCCAACAAGATATTAGCTTTGTCCAAAGTTGATGTTTTAAAGGCAAGGTGACCTAACTGTGATGTTGGGTCCTGGCTCACATACACCCATCTCCACCAGATCTGAAGAAATCCCTTTATTCAGATGCATGTGTACCAATGAGAAATAGTTTAGCCAAAAGTGACTTAAACCACTAGTCATAAGCACTGCTACTAAATACCAGTGTTTGCTGGGTAGTAAACAATTTAAAAATATTGACTGAACTGATAAATAAAGTGGGATAAAACCTACATTCAACTTATGAATTATTATTTCCAGTGTAATAATGCACAACAGCCCACAGGAGCTACTGACCATCTTCCTGACAAAAAACGTTCAGTTCCCTGTTCATTAACTCTGCAGCCCTGTTTACACCACTCTCAGTGTGCCTGCTCTGCAGTTCCTTCTGGACTTCTTTCCTCATGCTGCCCACGTTCTGCTGATGTGCTCCCATGTACTCCTCAGGCTTCCTCTTCGCAGCGATCTGCATTTTCACGTTTCACACTGACCACTCCTGTGTCAGAAACCCTGTCACCCTGTGCATAAAACCCGTCACCCTGTGCACCAAACCCCTATCTTTGGCTGATATCCTCATTACCGTTCCCTTGACGGAATTTGTAATCTGTCTTGCGTAATGTTTTAACTCTGCTTCTCCACCAGTATCACTTGGATGGATACATTAATGAACGGACAGCAGGAGATAGTCACTGGTTTTCAAGGGAAAGGGCTGGATGAGATGGTTGCCAAGTCCTGATGCTGCTCAGAGACGCTCTAGTTACGTGTCTGGTGGATCTTTTCAGGAGACTGTTGGCCCCTCTGAGCTTTTCCCTTGCTTTAAGCGTTTCAAAGAGAACCCATCAAACAATAAACCAAGGACCTTCTAATCAAATGCGTATGGACCAAGGGGGTGACAGAGTGAGCACAGGCCCTGGAGCCTGGTCCTGGTGGGGCCGGTTACTAATTATGAGACAGGGGCAATTCAGACCCATTCTCAAGGCCTCTGCTTTTATCATCTCCAGAAGACAAAAGGCCACATGCACATGACAGATAGAAGGCACTGAATCCGTATGTGTTGAACGAAGGAACTCAACAGAAAACTGAGTAAAATAACCAATCTACATTGCCAGACCTAAGTGTTCAGCTATTCATTTCTTCTTCCACACATGTTGTAACCAAATACAAGTAAATAGAATGATAGCCAGAGTGATAATTATTCCATCTAAACACACACACACACACACACACACACACACACACACACACACACGGATACACACGCACACACACACACAACAGTCCAGATGAGCTACTGATCATCAAATTTTTTGAAAGGCATAAAACTGCACTGTTTTTTGAGTTTCCACAGAATTTAGATAGAAAAGAATAAGTGAAATGAGACAAGCAATTCATTAATCCAGTTCACAATGGGCCCATATTCCATTATCTTTAAGGCCCTTTAACAAACAAAAATTAATTTCCAGGCACATAAGTTGTTGGCACATTGATCGACTCCTTAATTATAGGGTCTTTGGTTTAGAAAATAATGATTGATCATGTTAGACTGTATTTCACTTAGTTATGGATGAGACCCTGAATATCTGCACAGAGAAATTATTTCAAAGTTATTATGATTAATAAGTATTATAGACAGGATGTCTGAGTTAGTGCAAAATCTGAGACAATGAACATACTTTTTTGAGAGTATCTGAAAGGGTTTTCTGAGGTAAATGACAGGAAATTGGGAAAATAAATTGTGCTTCTATTTATCTACCCCACAAATATTTATTTTCTACTTTCTAAATACAAAGCCCTGTGTTAAGACATCAGAGATGTAGACTTAGATGAGGCCTGATTCCTGTCCCAAGAAAATCACTGTGCAATGGAGGAGATGGAATCTTACACAGACAAATGCCATGTGGTGATAGGGGTGTTATGATTGAGTTCAGAGACAGGGTTCAAATGTGCGATGTTATCTGATGTGCTAAAGCAAACACTGCCTCCCAGGTCAGATGACAGGAGCTGAAGTTGAAGACAGATAAGGAGGGGACTCCTAGGTGCAAGGGGGTGGGGCAGACATGCCAGATGGCTGAGATAACGTGAGCAAAGGCCGCATTATGACGAGAGGTCCTTCCACGGACGTGGTTGTGGGGTGGAGGGGACCGATGGTGAGTGACAAGGATGAGAGTAGGGAGGTGAACTGTCCACTGGAGGTTTGCAAACAAGCAAGGGGAGAGATCCCAGTCACATTTTAAAGAGACCGTTCTGATGTCAACACGGAGGCCTGGAGACGGTTAAAAGGACTCCAGGAGGCTCTGGGAGAAACTATGGATAAGCGGGAAAGGCCAATGCTGGGGTCCAACATGGCAGTGGGATGCAGTAGAGGTAAGCTGACCCTCAGGTTTCTGACTAAGGGCACTGCTCCTAGGGTAAGGAGTGAGGTCATCCATGCAGGCATGGAACTCAGAGAAGGTGTAAGTTTGATGATGGCCTGGATGGATTTCAAGGAAACAAACAAAAACCAATCACAGAGATCTAAACAGGAAACTTCTGTTCATTACAGATACAGTCTTAACTAAATATGATAAAGCATTTGGTAGCGACAACACTTGGTTTTCAAAGCAGGGATGCAGGCTCCTTCAACCCTCTTGCTTTCTACTTCTGCCTCTCCCAGGGAGGACACAGGAAAATCGATTCCCGGTCATTTTTGTGGTGATTGCTCTTGCTTTGGGATTCATCACATGCCGTATAAAGGGACAGAGTCTCCTGTGTGATTTACAGGATAAGGATATCAGAAGGTCTAGCTGTAGCTTAGGAAAAATATAGAAACTGGTGGCTTCTCTTCAGCTAGGCCCCCAGTTCTGTTTGTGTGTTTAATGACAGAGGAATATAAATTATTAGAGAAGGAAATCGAACTCCAGGATGACCTGTGGTGACTCCCATCTTCTTCCCTTGGGTAATCCTTGGTATGTGGCTCAGAACTTACTCTCTCCCTTTTTTGGTTTCATCTGCATTGAATCCCTTGGCCAGAGGGTTCCAGAAATCAGTAGCGATCACCAAGATATCACTGGACAGCCAGCTAGCCGTGCGCCAGGACTAGCAAGCAAGAGTAAGTTTAACTTCTCTGTGTAGAGATGGTATAAAATGGGATTGTTCCAGGAGTTAGAAAGAAGCACGTTTGCAGAGAAGGAAATATTGCCCCAGACAAGCAGAGTGCAGTTCTTTCCAACGTCAAATCAAATCCCGGAGAGCCAGCCTCGTGTCCTGGGACCCCACCAAAGTGGGCGGGACTCGGGCTCAGCCATTTGCTAGCTGCATGACCTGAGGACCAACGCTCACTTTCTCTTGTATTCATTCACTTAATACACTCATTCATTGGTGGAGGCAGGGAGACACCATTGTCAGGTATTGGGCAGAGATGCAGTGAAAGAGTGGATTCGCATTTCGTAGGTGAGAAAACTAAGGTGCACAGAGAGGTTAAAGGGGGTGGTGCGCAGTCGAGCCTACACTGGACCTCATCTCCTGACAACCACCACGTGTACTTCCTGTAGGAGACCACGAAGGAGGACATTTTTCTGCTTCTGAGAAGAATGGGACTATCAACTTGATTTGGGTTCTCTGGAATCATATCAGCATTCTTCCTCTGTTCTCAGATCTATTTAGGGTTGTGGGGCTTCAAGGGGAACGTGGGCAAAAATATTTGAGTAATTTATCAACCCTCTACTTTGCTTAGGCTGCTCAGCACTGGCCTGAGGGAGTCAAACCAGGAGCCTTGCTCACCAATGA
This sequence comes from Antrozous pallidus, assembly GCA_027563665.1. Taxonomy (NCBI): domain Eukaryota; kingdom Metazoa; phylum Chordata; class Mammalia; order Chiroptera; family Vespertilionidae; genus Antrozous; species Antrozous pallidus. The sequence goes on from CM050525.1 coordinate 48,056,354, forward strand.
AGCCCATCAATCACTCAATCCATGCTTGTCCACAGCCCACAGAGAAGAGCTGGAGTAGCTAAAGGGAAGTGTGCTGTTATTTAGGGAACAGCCAGCACATAAATGTGGTCATTGAAGATGCATGCCTTTTTGAAAAAGAAATTGTTTTGCAATAAAGAGGAGTCATGATTATCAGGGCAAGAACCATGAAGTAGCAGATTGAAAATAAAATGTGCTTTTATTAAATCTCCATTTCCATGTGGCAGAAAGAGAAATAACAGAATGCAGAGCGAGGGGCCGATGAAATATTAAATATTGCTCAGGGTGGAGTCTCAGAACTTGACTTTGAAACAAAGACCCTGCTTTGGAGAGAGCTAACCAAGTTGGTGAAATAAGAACCAGTTTTCAAGTTCTACACTGACCTCACACGCGATATTTCCTTATTTCCTGAATTTTAAACTCAAGATGGACCCTTTCATTCATTTTCCCCCTTTTTTGTCTTATCTCCCTTGATTTCATTTTAAGAAGTAATTAGCCATTGTTAGGCTCACACAAATCCTCTGATTCATTAGGATTCATTGAGATTTTATAATATGGTGTTTAAAATAATACTGCAATTAACATTCTTTATGCTCTGTGTTTTTATTCTCTGGTAATCTCTCTTTTGTCTCACTTCTGAATGCTGCCTTGAAGCTAACATAGTCCATTTCGTGTGTGTGTGTGTGTGTGTGTGTGTGTGTGTGTGTGTGTGTGATTTTGCGGTAAGTTGTCTAGGCTAGATTCTGACTGCTTTCATTTTGTAGGTCACTTCAATGTCATACTCCTATTGAAGTCTTTAGATACAGAAAAGCAGAAACACATTAACCTTCCTTCTCTCCTATCCTTAGAAAAAAACTAAAACACACAATCTCATTTTTTAGTATCTTGATGAATTTATAACTCAGGCGTAAGGTTTTATTAAGTTTCAGGTAACAGTAAATTAAAATCTCATTCTCGGGTGCTTCATTAATTTCATTTGTTACCAATACATGCATCTACATTTCTTGATACATTTGAATGTGTCCTATAAATATATATTAATAATGAATTCCCAGCAGGAAATATAATACATTGTTGTGTAAAGCGTACTATAATGACAAGTATTTTTAAAGTATGTGTTTAATACATAATTCAAATGATCAAAATGTGGGGGGAGTATAAATCACAGCAGAGTTTAGAAATGAACTTTTCAAATTTATATATGTAAATTTCTAGCAGGAATTTTTCTTGTGAATGCGTGGGTTTGAATAATTACTTGATACACATCCACACATACTATATTAATGATATCTAAGCATGTCACAATTGAACTGCCTTCCTAAATCTAATGCAAAGGTATTTTTTTCTTTAAACTACTTCCACCAAAGGTTTATAGTAGACATGCCACAGCTTGTGTTTGCCTTATGGAATATCCTTATTCTATATCTGCTTTTCCTCTTGGTTCAATGAGCTGTCCAAATACTGGAGAGGCTGGGGTCATTAAGTTTGCCTTCGTGTGATTCAGACTGAGCGCTGAAGAATTTGGAATGTAGACTCAGGAATAAAAGAAGCAGGTGTATCCAAGCTCTCTTCTCTCCTGGATGCTGTAGTGTCAAACATTTATCCTGAAGCTGTCCAGAATAAGGATCATCAACAGGGAATGGGACAGTCACACACCCTAAGTAGATGATATAACCTCATCTTGTCACACAGGATTGAATGTGAAACAGCCCAACTGTAGAGAGAATGTCTGACCGCTGACCAACCCACAGTATCCTAACATGAATGAGACAGCCTTTGAGGTAATGAGTTTCCTGCCACTGGAAGTATTCATGCAAAGGGAAGGACTCCCTCACCCCTGGAACAGGGCAGGCAGATTCCCCTAGATGACCCTGAGAGGTTCTCTCAACTCGCCATTCATGACTCCTTCCCTAGGCCAAAGGCTGCTGAGGGAGAACAGAGCCTCCTGAGCCTTGTGAACCCAGGAGTCCACATATTTTGGGGTCCCCTCAATTGCTTTAATCCTCTCTGCACTTAAGTTAGAGTCTGGTGTCTTGAGATCTCAGAGCCTTGAAGCTCTGGGTGTTTCTAGACATTTTGTGGCAAAGAGATATCAAGCTAAAGAAATGGGTGCTGATGAAAGAAAAATACCACATGATCTCATTCATTTATGGTAAATAAAGAACATTATAACCTGGTGAATAAAAAGATAGATACAGAGGCAGTAAAGCACTGAACATACTGTCAAATTACAGCGGGACGGGTGGGGAGTGTTGGGGCTGGGGGGAAATAGAGCAACCAAAGGACTTGGACTTGTATGCATGCACATAAGCACACCAATGGACACAAGACACTGTGGGGGTGGGATGAGGGCGTGCGACAGGGAGTGGGGGAGGCTGGGGAAGGTCAATGGGGGGGAAAATGAGATATATGTACTAATATGTGTAACACTTTAATCGATAAAAAATATATTAAAAAGAAAGAAACGGGTGCTGAATGACAGAGAGTAAAGGTGATATAATTAAAATTACACAGTAAACTAAGTTAGGCCTTGTTTGGGTTGACTTGTGTCCCCAGAAATGAATATGTTGAAGTCCTAACCTTCAGAGCCTCAGAAGGTGACCTTATTTGGAAATAGGGTCCTTGTATGTAGAATTAGTTAAGACGAAGTCAGTATAATGGGCCCGATGTGCTTGTAAAAATAAGAGGGGCGGGGGGGTGCTTCAGAAGGTCCGGATGCTCCAAGCCTGAGGGTGACACCACCAGGATCGAGGGAGTAGGGAGATTTTGCAGTCCTCTTTTTTTATTTATTCACTTTGTCTTCATTTTTGTTCATAAAGCCTAAAAGAAGGGGTAGAGGTGGGGAGGATTTCAGATGTAAGGACAGAGATGCACACTGGGAGAATTCCATGTAAACAAGGGAATTATGCTGCCACAACCCAGGGAACCCCCAGAAACGAAGAGAAAGGCCCGACCAGATTCTTCCCTCGAAGGTTTAGAGGGAGCATGGCCTTGCCACAGCTTGATGTCAGACCTAGGGGTCAGTCCTCTCTTAGAACATGTCCAATTCACAACCAAGCCTGAAGACAGATCATGGAAGGTCAGACTTCCTTTACATCTAAAATGACAACCTCTTTTAAATATTTGAAATAACATCAAAACTATTTTTTATTGATTTTTAGGGAGTGAAGGAGGGAGAGAGAAAGAGAGAGAAACATGGATGGGAGAGTGAAACATCGATTGCACAGCCCCTACAGGGGATCCAACCCAGACATGTGCCCTCACCAGGAATCAAACTGGCAACTTTTCATGCAAGGGACAATGCCCAAGCAACTGGACCACGCTTTGACAGCAATACTGTAAACTAAACTCTTCTGAGACACAAAGGATGAAGCAAATCTTCACTTGTTTTCTTGCTCCATGTTGCAGATACTACCATGGTTCTTCCTGTCTTAGCACAAATCCCTGGTCCCTGAGGCGAGTAAACACGGTGGCAGCTGATCCCTGGAGCTCACTGGACTTTTGATTATTTGGGTTTTGTCTGATTTGCAAAAATACGTTGACACTTTCATCCCTAATTCCTTCCTATGGCCAATTCTAAAAAGTAGGTGAAGAGTCTAGTATTTCTACCACAAATAAAAAAATTCCTCACTGGTAGAAAGATTAAGTGGACTGCTTAACATTACAAACAAAATTAATGACAGAATAGTAAACTATGTATTTGGTATTTGGTACCAAATGCTTTTGCCTAGTAGATGTCTGCCTGTTCTAAGCTTCCTTTAACCTGGGGCTCTCAGCTACTATCTCCTCCAATGCTTCCTCTGACAGGGAACTCTTAGATATCTACTATGTCTTCCTTAGCAAGGGGTAACTATTTTGGCCTCATTGTCCTCTGGTTTGGATATGTAATTAGCATAGTGAATGGAATGGGAGTGGAAATTATATGTTTATATTTCAGTCACTGTGTAATTCCAACATGCATGATATAATCCCTCCTCTGGCATAAGACAGGCATGTCCCTAACAGGGAATTCTCTCTCAGCTTGAGTTCTGACATACGGGTAACATGGTGCAGGCCACACCTAACATATTATGGTCACAGACTGTGTACAGAAATAATATTTGATTGTAAGCTAGTGAGATTTGAGGGCACTTCCTTAGCACAGCATAATGTAAGCTACATGACGAATGGAGGCTTCACAGATGTTTACCTCTCTATCCTATCTCTGGAAGAAAAGATTTTAGTGTTATTCAAAAATCAATAAAATAAAAAGAGATATTGAGTGTATTTTGCAGAATTTTAATTTATCATGTGCTTTCTTTCTTATATAACTACAAATAAATATGTGTGATATCTGTGTGTGATAATACCTAAAATTTATTGACTTATTGAGTATCTACAGTGGGTTCATTTTACACTTTATATTTCATTTCTTCTCTCATATCAACCCTAAGATGTAGTGTGGTGGATTATACAAATGTCAACAAATTCTTCCTCTCCTGTACCATGCCTTCCCAATGGAACACCTTAGGTCCTCCATGTAATGTAAAAGCTAAGAAACGGAGAGGGAGAAAGAAATAGACACATCAATGATGAGAGGGAATCATTGATCTGATGCCTCCTGCAGGCCCCATACTGGGGACTGAGCCTGCAACCTGGGCAAGAGCCCTTGACCAAAATCAAACCCAGGACCCTTCAGTCCACAGACTGATGCTCTATCCACTGAGCGAAACTGTCTAGGACTCTGTGTGTGTGTGTGTTTAAACATATTTCCTTCTTTTTAAAATGTGAAAATTCAATCTCAAAGAAAACCAGAGGCATATTTAATATTTCTTATCTAACATTTGTGGGAGAGGCAGGACTAGAATCCCACATTCTCCATCTGAATGTCAACAACACCAACCACCTCAGAAGAAAGGATTATGGAGGGACATGTTAGGTTTGTGTTATTTCCTGTCATGTGGAACAGCATTCACCTGGAGCTTTTCTGGGTCTGGAATGTTGAATTGCTCCCATTTTGCATTAAAAAAAATTTCATTTTGGGCCATTCTCATGATTGGTATCATCAGGGCTTACATTACAGACACCTTTTATGATATACAGACAAGAAGGGACCGGCATCTTAAAGCAAATGTGGAGCATACATTTTGGGACAATATATATGTGAATTCTCAGTCGTAAAGGTATCTATGAAGATGTGTATCTATGTGGAACTATTAAGACAGAGAGCAAGTACACAAGATCAAGGGCCAGTTGTGGAAGGCCAAGATCTGGCGGCATTCACTCCCTGAGGGTCAAGAGAGCTATCACACATATTTGAAAGGTCCTCATCTGTGAATGTGGCACCCATGGGGCTGTTACAGGTGATGAACTGTCTGCCATTCATAGGTGAGAAAACTACAAGGGTGTCTAGTGGCATCAATGACAAAGTTGCCATTGATGATGGTCTCATGCCATGGGCTTGCATCACTAGGAAGCTGCAAACTAAACCGAGAAGTGAGTGGCTGTCATCACCATGAACTTGAGAGTGGAGAAAAGCTGGAGGACATGAAGACCACCTGCCTTCATGCCTTACAGAGGCAAAGACAGTACTTGTGAAAAACGAGAGAACTGTACAAAATGCCTGAGGTCAACTGCATACATTGCACAACATAAATCACCACTAAATTTTTTTTTGGTGGGGGGGCATCAGTATAAAACTTAAAAGCATTTCAACAAGGAGAAAGGGGACAAAGAAAACTTGTCATAACCAGGAGAGAGAAAGTTAGAGGTTTAGAAAAGAAACAGGAATGCATTTTGGGTTTAAGGACAACATGGACAAGTGTGTGTGTGTGTGTGTGTGTGTGTGTGTGTGTGTGTGTGTGTGCGTGTGTGTGTGTGTGTGAGTGACATGCCTTTAAATAGGAATGACGATGAGGGTGGGGTTTGCCAGAGGGCAAGGAGGGACCTGCATTAATTTGGTACCATTAGGCCTATCCTAGGACCAGCTAATTATAACCACTTGTCTCTGCACCCCTTGTTGCTAAAATCACAGCTCTTGCTAGATAATCCAGTAGGGAGGATCCATGTGATGTGATAAAAGGAAGAAAGGGGCATTTGCAGGGATCCTTTCTGCCCCCTGTGGTTTCACACACTAATGAAGCTCACCAGCATTCCCTAAGTAGAATCCTAATGATGGAGGCCTTCCGACTCTCTCTTTGAACATGTGAAAGCTATGCTGAAGTGTTTGATAATTAATTATACTTTATTTGACTTCCTTTCATTGTACAGAAATAAGGAGTCCCTAATGGAGTTCCAGAATCAACCTGTTTCAGGGACTGCACCCAACAGAGTGAAGGAGAATCTTTTAAAAACAATGCTCCCTGTACAGGTTAGCATTTATGAACATATGTATGTTCACACATCTAAGTATGTACACCCACACACTCACCTGTGTATCACTCATGGCATGGCTACATAGCACACCTTGAAAATGAGGCGTACCCAACTTTAAAATAAAGTATGCATGTGGCAGATTACACAGGTAGAGAGAAAAAAAAAACAACCAAAAAAAAAAAAGAAAAAAAGCCAAAAAGAAAGCAATTCAGAAGGGCAATGAAACAGGGAGCAGTAGTTAATTATGATTTATAAACGTATTAACTTGCTAAGCATTGTAACGAACCAAAGAACAAATTTAATTTTAAATAACATTAAAGTAGCAAAATTGTCTAGATAAAAACACCAACTGAGGAAATGTATTTAAAGACTTGAGAAATCACAATTTTTTTTAAAGAAGTAGACCAAATGTCACCTTTTAATTTAGCTTTCATCCATTTAACATGAACACAAGTAGAACTAATACAAAATGATGATGATGCAACATTTTCTAGATAATTGTTACTAAGTGAAATGACGTGTGTATTTCTCTTCCTTTGACATGAGTTGAGTATTGTTTGTAGAAACAAATGGCCAAGGAATTCACAGCTTTGACCTCCAATGTTCTTTGTGCACCTGCCCTGTGCAAGACATGGTCTAACAGTCTCCATATTGTGCGTGTACAACAAGGAAAAAAAACAGCCATTGCATTCTCTACTTTGAAAGCAAGAATAACATCAAAATGGTATATATGTTGATATCGTAGAAATCACCTACTTAATATGTCATCACAGGTAAATGTGTTGTATTTCATTACATAATATTCTACTCAAGTTGAATGACAGCTCTGAGCTTTGCTGTGCTTGCCCACTTGCATGTGAAACAAGAGAAACATTGTAATGAAAAACATATCAAAACAGACTTCTTTAGGTATTCCCACCACCCCTTTCTAGTGTTTTAGCACCTGGGAAGTGAAGCCATTCCTACAGCAATCACTCCAATATGAGCATGGATTGATTATTAGAGATAAAGAGGAATAATGGCATCTCTATAGTAAAACAATTTAAGGAACTAAAAGCTTAACATACCTTCACCCTTTTTAAAATGATGGATACATTTCTACAAAGCACTCAGTTTTTAGCTTCACTTCTTTGTTTCTCTGAACTCCCCAGGCAGAGGTCATCTGTCCCCTCATTGAATCCAGCTGTTTTTATATGTAATAAAATTGTGTGTGTGCTGAACATTTGGTCTATGCCAGGGGCTGTGCACAGTGTTTTACAGAGATTATCTAATCCGCCCCCTCCCAAGAAATCCATGTTAATTTATATATATGTGTGTGTGTGTGTGTGTGTGTGTGTGTGTGTGTGTGTGTGTGTATTAATTTCAGTGAGCCAGGAAGAGGGAGAGAGATCAGAGAGAATGATGAGAGAGAATCATTGATTGGCTGCCTCCCAGATGCTCTCCATTGTGGATGGAGTCTGCAACCTGAACATGTGCTCTTGACTGGAATTGAACCTGGGACCCTTTTGTCTGCAGGTCAGCACTTTATCCACTGAGCCAAATTGGCCAGGGCTGTCCCGTGTTCTTAAGTCTCACCCTGTTAGTGTATTGGGACCCAGTTGATGGAGGGGTGGATTACTGCTGGATTGGTCAGTTGGTCAATTAGTTGGCTGGTTGGTTGGTTAGTTGATTGGTTGACTGGTTTCCATGTATTTTTTAAATAGACTGGGAGATTCTTTAAAGCCAAGATTATGATTTATTCATTTATTCTGAAAATAATGATTATCTACTAAATACTAGACATTTTTCTGAGTCTGTGGTCAGCAAACTCATTAGTCAACAGAGCCAAGTATCAACAATACAACGACTGAAATTTCTTTTGAGAGCCAAATTTTTTAAACTTCAACTTCTTCTAATACCACTTCTTCAATACTCGCCCAGGCCAAGGTATTTTGTGGAAAAGCCACATTCAAGGGGCCAAAGAGCCGCATGTGGCTTTTGAGCCACAATTTGCCTACCACGGTTCTGAGTAATTAGGGTATAACAAGAAATAAAATAGAAAAAAAATCAACCTATGTAAGCTTACTTTCTGGTTGGGGAAGAAAGACAAAGACAACTTTAGAAACAGTGTGCCTGGTGCTATAAAGTGTTATGGAGAAGAACAACCCAGGAAATAGACTAGAGAATGCCAGGCGTGAGAAAATAAAGGAGCTATTTCATAAATGGCAATCAAGGCAGGCTTCATAATAAGGTGATATAATTTCAGCCAAAGGATCAGTCATCGGAAAGGCCAGGAAGCATGACCACATGAACTACATCACAAAGAAACTGACAAGAGCAGGTAGCAGCAGGTGAGGTTATAGGAGTAACAAGGTGAGGGAGATGGCCATCAGAGAGAGCCTGAGGCCTATAGTAAAGCCTTTTGTTTATGAATACAGCTGATTTACCATTCAATAGGTTTTAGTTAAGAAAAAATACAGAAAACTTGACATAGACCTTAAACCGGTCACTCCTTGTCTCACAGATACAGAGTCGTCACCGGATAAACAACAGAGCTAGTAATGGGCCCCTTGACCTCGCAAATCTGACTTAAACTTTCTTATGTAGATTCATAAGAAATCTATTCCTTAGTGACTTGATAAAATGATTTACATCCAAAATCAATAAAGTCCTGAGAAGCAATTAGACTAGTCCTAGATGGACTATACTATGGTCAGGCCTGGTTTATGGGATAATTTAGGGTGTTATATGTAGAAACTATACTTAACTAATTAGCATCCACTGGGAGAGTATTCAAAACAAAAGTGTGTTGGTGGTGGAGGAGAGGAAGGAAGAAAAAGAGGTGGAGGAGGGAGAGAGGGAGGAAGGGAGGAGAAAAGGAGGAAAGAAGAAGGAGGAAGAGGAAAAATAAGTTAAATACGTGGGTTCAAATCTTAGTCCCTCGGCTTGAACATGAGATGCCTGGATACCCACCGGCAGAGGTTCCCATGTCCCTTCTTTGCTCATCTTGATCTTTGTCTTCATTATCCTCTCAATGGCCACATCCCTGGAGAGACTGAGCCCGCCTCAACTTCATGATCTAAATATTCATCTGTGATCACATTATGGCAGTCTCATTCATCTTGCCATTGAATGTGTAGAGGTACAAATAGAGATGAATCTATAGTCAGCATCTGGGAAGCTCTTAGGAGAGTTTTCCTTGATCCTAAAGAAACCCAGACTGGGAACGTTCCCTAAGACCAGACTCTAGACAAGGATGCCAGCTGCCTGCGCCAGGCCGTCCTATTTGGATGGTTACAAGTTCAAGGTGGCAAGAACGTGACGCTGGCAGAGACCTGGTCCACTGGGATGATGCTGAGTCGCTGAATTAAACTGTCTTGTATTTGAAATGGCCGTAGTATCCTTTAAGATGGGTTTTCTGTTTGTCGAGACTGAAAGCCAACTAAGTAACAAAATTCAAAAGGAAGGAGACCAACTACTTAGAATGCCCTATCAACCCTGCAAGAAGCACTGGGTACAATGGTGATAACACTTCCTATTCCGGCTGAGCCTTCAATTACGAATTGCAAAGTGGTACCACTAATACTGACCTCATAATCTTGCTTATGGAGATGAGGTTATTATTATTAATCTTGTGCTTTGGAAATCAGGGAAGAGATTACTGCTGGTAGAAGTGGAAAAGTTCAACGGATGCCTCTGGCCAGGAAAAATGGTTCCAATTCAAGCTTTGATAATTGAATGATGACCTCTCTGCAGAATATTCCCACTCAGGGAGAATGTCTAAAATGTAGACAAGTGCTTGTTTTTACCCTGAAGAAGGTTAGGGCTCCCAGTGTGGTGTCATGAAAAGAACGCAGTCTGGGATCTGGAATCCAGACGGCTCTGTGATGTATTGCTATGTGACTTGGGGAAAGAACATCATTTCTCTTGATTCGCTGAGAAAATAGGAGCTAGAGCAGAAGAGAAATTCCACCTGCGCCCATCACAGGTACGGCAAAGTCCCTGCATCTATATCCACAAGGCTGTGTCTTTGCTCTTCTGATGATGTGTGAACTCAGTTCACTTCTCCAGAGTGCCTGGGCCCTCTCCCACTAGGGGAAGAATATTTCTTTTACTGGTATCTCATTCTTTCTTGCATTATCAAGTTTCCCTTAGTTATTCTATCACTCGTATCTTGATACAAAAACCCTGTAATATTCTCCATCTCACCAAGGCCTCCTTAAACTACTGCCTGGTATGGTATCCTCCATTTTCAACACAACTCTGAGAAGGAGATGCGCATTCACCATTTTCTCTTTCCCCTCCCACCTGTGCTGAGGCCAGCGAGGCTTTGCATCTGACCTCTTCTCTAAGAACCCCTCCTGTCAATTATTTCCTTCTTCTCTTTTTAATACAATTTTATTGATTTCAGAGAGGAAGGAAGAAGAAGAGATAGATAGAAACATCAATGATGAAAGAGAATCATTGATCAACTACCTCCTGCATGACCCCTATTGGGGATCAAGCCCACAACCTGGGCATGTACCCTTGACCAGAATTAAACTCAGGACCCTTCAGTCCACAGACTGACCTTCTACACACTGAGCCAAACCAGCTAGGGCTCCTGTCAATTATTTCTGTTGTCAAAGACCACTGTTATTTCTTAATCCTCATCATACAAATCAAATCAGCAGCCAGGGATACACACTCCTTTCATCTTTAAAAACATAACTTGGCTTCTAGTACAGAAACCCATTCAGTTCTGATCCTATGTCATTGGCCACTGCTTATCACTTTCATTTTCCCTCATCCTCCCCAGCTCTAACAGGTGAAGTGCCCTGGGAGGGATCCCTGGCACTCTTATATTATGACACTCAGTCCCCATGTCATCTCTTTCAGCCCTTTGAATGTTGAACTCAAGTGTTTATCTGCCTATTTTACTAAGCATCTCAAAATTAATCCATCCCAACCCAAACTCTCCATTCCCTCTCATCCTACCTTCAGACTGGCTCTTTCTGCAATCTCCTCTCAATAAATGAGGACTCCATCTTAACAGGGTCTCAGTGCACAAGCCTCCCTCCATCACTGAGTCCTCTCCTATCCTCACATCCCATTTCCAATGCAGACACAAACCCTGTCAGGGTCATCTCTGGAACTTTAAACCCGGACATTCCTTAATGTCCCCAGTTGCTATCTTCCTGCCCTATCTGCTGATTTCTTACCTAATTTGGTTGTGCCAACCCTGCCCCCAATCTATTTCTCCACAGCCATCAGAATGACCCTTTTCAGATAGACCAGGCCACACCTGAGCCCAGGGTCCCCCAAGAGCTTTTCATCTCTTTCAGTAAAAAAAGTCAGAGTCCTGAACACTTTCTACAAGGCTCGCATGATTCCCTCTGCCACCGATCACCACCCTCTGGCCTCCTTTCCAATTCCTCTCCCTCCCTCACTTCATTCAATTCAAATTGGCTTCCTTTTTTGTCTAGAAGGTGTCAGGTACCCCCAGGGCCTTTGCATCTGCTGTTCTCTTTGCCGGAATGCTTGTCTCCAGGTACCCACCTGAATATCTGCCTGGCGTTGCTCAGGCCTTTACCCACACATCATCTTGTCCAACATGTAAAAATAATCCCCCATCAAAAGCACCCTGTCTCCCTCTCCTGTTTAGCTTTCTCCAAAGGCATTTGACTAACATATTACAGGGATAGGGAAAAGTAGGTTTCCAGGTGTTCATATGGAAAAACATACAGTACAAGGAAAAATGATAATACAAGCATAAACTGTTCTGTGTACTCACAGTGTAAACCTACATTTGCCCACCCCAGTATATGATTATTTGTTTCTCTTATATGTGTATCTGTTTCTCTATGCCTTTCCCCCATTGTAACATAAACAGCATGATGTCGCAGTTAGGTTGATTTTATTCACTGCTATGCCTAGAAGTGTGTCCACAGTGTCCTCACCTCTCCATAAATGCCACCTGGAAGAATAACCAAGTGAATGTTTATTCTATAATCATATGTGGTCCTCCAGACTACATACACAGACACTAATCCTATATAATAAAAGGCTAATAAGCAAGTTATCTCCCTTGGGAGTTCGACCAACCAGTTCAACTGCTCGCTATGATGTGCATTGACCACCAGAGGGCAGCGTGGAACAAAGGAAGGCCCCAGCTTACAGCTGGCAGCCAGGGCAAGGAAGGCCCCGATCAGCCCTGATCACAGGCCAGGCCTAGGGACTCTACCTGTGCATGAATTTTGTGCACTGGGCCTCTAGTAGCACGTAAGAGTAGATCTAGCATTTGTGCACATTTCCTCCTTATCTTTTCCTCCAACTGCATATCCTTTTATTTTTCCATGCATTTATCTTAGAGTGAAGATCTTACAATAAATATATTCCATTTATATTCTAATTGTTTTACTTAACATGAAAGCCAAGCCATCTTCACACATCATTTTGAGCTTGTCAAAAATTAGTCTTTTAACAGGAGGGGTAACCTTTCTTCACACAGATGAGTCAGATTTTACTTATCCAGCTCTCCATCACTGGACATTTAGGCTACTTCCATTTTTTTCTTCTCATTTACTGTATGATAAGCATTTGTACCAAGTAATTTTTTACTGCTTCAAATAATGTCCTTAAACCTGGGTGAGTGCTCTGAGTGAGCTTTTAATAGTCCTCACCTGAGAGTATTTTTTCATTGATTTTTAAAGAGTGGAAAGGAGGGGGAGACAGAGAGAGACAAACATTGATTGGTTATTTCCTATAACTGAGGTATGTGCCCTTGACCAAGGTACATGCCCTTGACTGAAATCAAACCCACAACCCTCAGTCCATAAGCCGATGCTCTATCCACTGAACTAAACTGGCTAGGGCTGAGTGAGATTTAAATATTATTCCTACAGCCTTCTAGAGGGTTAAGCCTGCTTGTTCTCCATCACTGGGTCCCTTGACCAGTGTTTGGCTCCACACTGATCTGAATGCACTCCCTGGCTAACTCTTTCCTTCTATTGTTAATAAACTTCTCCATAGGAATTCTTTACTCCTTGTCAGTTCTAGAAATACATGTTTTTAGTCCTATTTTCAATGCTCCAAAAAGAGGATGATTAAAAAAAAAAAAAACCCAAAACATTTTTCTTGAAAGAGCTGGCTCTCCCCACCCCCTGCCTTATTTTGATGGTCAGTGAGGCTCACGTTTTGTTTTCGTTTTTCTTATGGAAAATGCATCGTGGGAAATAACCTTGCCATTTCAGTATTTTTCTGCTTCTAGAACTTCACCATTTCCTTCCATCATTCATGCATCAATTCACACAAGGGCAGTGTTACTGAACCACGGTGTTCTCAACAGGGCTGGAGGCTTCCTTTTGCCCACACATGAGTGTGGGAGTCACGTGTTGCCTTAGGAAGAGCAAGGACTTTGAGTTGGTTGGGCGGCACTGATTCAAACCCCAGCTCTTATACATACCAACACTGCGACCTGAGGCAGGTGACTGAGGGAGCCTACCCTTGGCTTCCTCATTTATAAGAAAAGAGGAGGGAACAGCATGTATCTCACAGGGTTGGGGGAGGTCAAGACTGTGTGATAAAGAATAGTATGTAAAGTTCTTGGAAAACTGTAAAGATATTTGCTCTCTTACCCTTTGTCCAACCACGTGCTCATGATTATTCTTTGCCAATGATTCCAGGTAGCCATCCACAGAAGATTCAACCTGCCCTATTAAATGCTAAGGGCCAAGCCAACTGCTTTTGCCAATAAAATGTGGACGTGGTGATGAGTCACTTCCGAGCAGAAGAAGCTGGAAGCTGGGCTAATAACATCTTGTTGCCCATAGGTCAGAACAACTTGAGGAAGATCATGCTAGTAGCCTGGGCCTGAGGACAGGGCCACAGTTGACCTTCAGTGGACACGCAGCATAGGAGAGAGCAACAAACCGCCATCACTGGACTCACTAGAATTGGGGATCATTTATTATCACAGTTTAATCTAGCCTACCTTGACTACCCCACCCCCACCCCCAAAAGAAGCATCTAGTGTGTGTCTAGGTGGGGGGGGGGGAAAGTAAAGCAAAAACCCATGTTTAATTAGAACGGAAGTATGCCCTCAGCTCTTTGTGACGTATTAAGATTACTTATAGATGCTATTTGCCCTCAAAGAGATCACTCTCCGTTATTTCAGCATACATTGTTACAAATGACCTCTTTTCCCCTCACACCAGGGAAGATATTCTCTGCCCTGGAAACATGGAAGAAATGCCCAGAAATGTCCCCCTGCCAAAAGGGTGTGGCGGGAGGAGAGACCGTTTGTTTCCTCACCGCAGCCACATCACACTCCGTCGATGTCCCAGAGTGGCTGACTGGCTCCCTGCGGCGCCTGTTGCTGTAGCAGGGCGAAAACACAGTCCCACGAGCTATTTTAGTTGTCCTAATGGAAAAACTAGATGCTGCGGATGACAGAATTATTAGAAAAATAAGTCTTAGCTTTTCTATAAAAGCATCCCAAATGTGCTACACATCTGGGCCAGTCCATCAGGGCTGCGAAGGTGTACATTAACCGATGGGACTTCCAATGACAATGTATTGTATACATATAGACTCTTTTCCCTCTAGGAAGCACCCAAAGAGGGAGAGCCAGAAAAGGCACCTGAAGTTGAATCAGTGTGTTTCAGCCCCATTTCTGATGTGTCCTGCTTCCAGTGACACACAGAAGCCCTGGTGCTGACCCACGCCACTCACCACCCTCCGTTTCCTCGCTTCCCTTCCTTGGCATGCTGGTTCCTTAACTCTACTCTTCACCTCTGCTTTTGATGGTGTGCTTGTCTGTGCCTCGTCCTTGCCATTTCTTCTTCTTGTGTTTAAATTTTTAACTGTGACAAGCCACATGTGATATAAAATGTACCCTCTTAGTCCGGCCAGCATGGCTCAGTGGTTGAGTGTCAATCTACACACCCCGAGGTCAGGGCACATGCTTGGGAGCTAGATTCCCAGTGGGGAGTATGCAGGAGGCAGCGGATTGACGATTCTCTCTCATCATTGATGCTTCTATCTCTCCTTCTCTGAAAGCAATAATATACATATCCTATCTAATAAAAGAGCAATATGCAAATTAATTGTGCCTTTGCTATACCCACAAGCCACACCCATAAGCCAATAAGAACGAGTATGCAAATTAGTCAACCAAGATGGCAGTTAATTTGCATGTCTGCACGCAGAAGACAGTGTAGAAGAAAGCCAAGCACTGCAGAAGGGAGCAAAGCTGCAGAGAAGTAAGCAAGCAGGGTGGGGGAGAAGGGAGGAAGCAAGGCAGCAGAGACAGGAGAGAGTGAGGTAGTGGAGAAGAAAGTGAGGCAGCGGAGAAGAGAGAGAGCTTTGCTCAAACCACAAGAAGCTCTATTCTTGCAGGAATCTTCCTGCAACGGGTCTCTAGTGTGTGTGTGTGTGTGTGTGTGTGTGTGTGTGTGTTTGTGTGTGTGTATGTGTGTGTGTGTGTGTGTGTGTGTGTGTGTATTTAAAAGTACCACCATAACCATTTCTAAGTGTGCAGTCCAGTAGTGTTAAGTACGATTGTGCAACCAATCCACAGAAATGTTTCACTGTGCAAAACAGACTCTGTGCCCATTAAATAACAACTTTCCACTTCCCTGTCCCCATTCCCATTTTCTGTCTCTATGAGCTTGACTTCCCTGGATGAGAAGCTATGGATCAGACCAAGCAGTGGTTCCTTTATTTACAGTGGTCAGCAAACTCATTAGTCAACAGAACCAAAAATCATCAGTACAACGATTGAATTTTCTTTTGAGAGCTGAAAACCGACTTCTGTGCATGGGTCACGAAGTTTAAATCGCACTGTATGTGCGCACCCACACGTGGTATTTTGTGGAAGACCACACTCAAAGGGCCAAAGAGCCACATGTGGCTCGCGAGCCGCAGTTTGCCGACCACTGCTTTATCATTATCTTTCTAAACCTGAGAAGCAGGCCAAGTCTCACAGCTTCAGTTATCATCCACCCTGCCCATAATCCTGCCAAATATATCATTCGTTGAGACATCCCTTTTTGGGAAAATAAAGTTTTCATGGTCAAAGGAGTTTTGCAAGTGATCGGTTTGATCATAGCTAAACAGATATTACTTAAGAAGGTCTAGGAACATATGGGGGAGGTGCTAACATACACAGATGTGCCAATATATGTTATACATCTCTGAGGGAGGTGGAGCCTGCAGTATTTTCAAATTTCAGCAAGAAGGCACCTTTTCAAGGCCACTCCAGCTCAGACTCCAGAGATATGCCTAGATAATCTTAGGAGACATATCTCAACAGACTTTCTCAAAGAAGATTCACGCAGACTCCGAAGAGGTAAGTGGCGAATAGGCATGCGGGCACAACCTGAGAAACAGTGTCACAGCAGAAAACTGCAAACAGCTACTCCTGGGGGGAAGAGTTTACGCTGCATGATTTAACAGGCTCCTGTTGGTAGATCACATGGGAGCTTCAGGTAGGGGAGGGGAGGAGAAGGACGGGATCGTTCACAACCCACTTACAGTCGATAGATTTGCATTGACAGAGAAGTATCATTTCGCTAATTTCACTTTCACGTTCATAACATCATCATTTAGTGTTGAAAGGCAGGGTCAACGCTGGCTTTTTAAGAAGGTGGAGAGATGAATTGGAATTGATTAATCTGAAGGCTTGGAAAAGGCTTCTCTCTCAGCATGCCAATGGCGAGATGCATTTCTCTGGGTGAGGCCACGAAGGGGGGTTTCTGTCTATTAGACACTGGCAGACTGGCACTCTTACATCCTCGCATAAAGAGCAAATTCTCCCTATGCCAGAACCTGGGCTAAACACGTACGTGCATTATCATTTTTAATATATAGGACAGCCCCATGAGGTAGACACTGTAATCGCTCCCATTTCACACCAGAAGAAATGAGGATCAGAGAAGTTAAGTCACTTGTGAAACTCACAGACCCCATAAATCTAGAGGTTACAACCTTACAAACCGCTGCCTTCTACGGTTCAGCAGGGGTTAAGCTGGCATCCATATGAAAGCAAGTTCAAGTGGGAATGTAAATGGTCTGGGCTCGGACCACCTTACAGGATGCTAACTCAGAGGGGTTAGCGCACAACTCACAGAGGTGCCGGCAGGACCGTCCGCATCAATGAAATAACAGCCTCACACTCTCTGTGTACCTTCAAGGTCAAAGAGAAGCAAGGAAAAGCACTCCGTGTTCTCACAGTACAGATAATGCTTCCCGGGAAAACGGGAGAGGAACTCTTATCTACACCCCATCACAGACACACACTTCCAAAGAAAGAAGCTCAGAGGGTGAATGATTCTCAAAACCTGACTGTGGCAAAGACACTCACTCTGCTCCCAAAACCCATGTCCTCCCTGTGTTTCTCAGCTCCTATCCTGGGGGTCCCGGAGGTAAGTCCTGACCCCAAGGGTAGGGCAGAGGTTTAAGAGCTGGTGTACAACCCATCAGCTCTTCTCTTTTTCTCCTGCAAGGACACAGACAGGTCAATGGCGGATTCAAAGCCAGAGAATCCTGGACGGTTACTGCCAGGAGGGCATCTTGTGAATACGATCGCATTGTATGGATATGCTACACCTTCTTTATCCATTCATCCAGGGATGGACACTTAGGCTGTTTCCACATCTGGACTACTGTGAATAACGGTGCAATGAATGTGGGAGTGCAGATATATCTTTAAGATTCTGTTGGCATTTCCTTTAGATAGATGCTGAAAAGTGGGATTGCTGGATCATACAGCAGTTTTGTCTTTAATTTTTAAGGAATTTGCATGCCGTCTCCCATGGTGGCTGCACCAATTGACATTCCCACCAACAGTGTATACGGGTTCCTTTTAGTTCACATCCTTGTGGAATCTAAAAAAGCCAAACCCCTAGAATAAAAAAATAGAATGGGGGTGCCCAGGGGTTGCAAGTGGGGGAAGTGGGGAGATATTGGTCAAAGCATACAAGCTTCCGGTTATAAGTTTGGGGGATCTAGTGTACACCCTGGTGATGACAGTTTATAATACCATATTATGGACTTGAGCATTGCCAAGAGAGCAGGCCTTAAGTTTTCTCACCACGAAAAAAGAAATGACAATTAAAGTGAGGTGATGGAGGGGCTAGCTAACCTACGGTGGTACTTCTATGTGTTTCATATCAACAGGTGGTACTCCTTAAACTTACACAATGCTAAACATGAATTATATCTCTGTAAAGCTAGAAAAAATAAAATAGAAAGAGAACGTCTTCTTTATAGAATCATCCAAGCCATGCATTTGAAAGAATAAACATTAATAGGATGAGTTCCTAAAATTCATGGTTAACTTGCTACCGCATCATTACACAGCCTATCCTGATAAATACACGGCATCAGGATCACCTGGGAAGCCTACAAAAAATACAGCATCTACACCCACACTCCAGTCTACTGAGCAAAGTTCTAAAGGGAGCAGGAATCTCTGTCTTTACAAAGCTAAGATACCCCCCAAATTAGCAGATTTGAAAACCACTGTTAGAAACACTTAGGCTAGTCCCATTGGGCCTTCTAACCTGTCTCCTTTCCAAACCCCACCTATTATGGACATCCTATCTAATAAAGAGGGGATATGCAAATTGACCATCACACCATCACAAAGATGGTGGCACTGCATAGCTACAAGATGGCCACACCCAGTCCCCTCTGCCCCACCAGGGGGCAGAAGGCACACAGTGCAACCAGGCAAGCCCTCAGCCCCCTCAGCCTCCCAAGGTCAGCCCGAGGTGCAGGCAAGCCTTGGATGTCAGCTGCCCAGGCACTTAGGGCTGACCCAAGGCACAGGCAAGACTCAGATAGCAGCTGCCCAGCTGCCCAGGGCTGCACAGGGCTGCCCAAGGCTCAGGTAACTAGGGCTGGCTGAGGCTTGCACTGCCAGCAGTGGCAGCAGCAAAGGTGTGGTGGGGGCATCACCTTCCCCTGATTGCTGGGTCGCTTCTTGCCCCTGAGATATCCTGGACTGTTAGAGGAACAGGCCGGGCTGAGGAGACCGCCTCCCTCCAGTGCATGAACTTTCATGCACCGGGCCTCTAGTTAAATAAAAACAACAACAACAACACACACACACTAAAGGAAATCCACAAATGCTGAATCCAAGCCGTGGGTGTCCTGGCACAGCATAGTGAGGAGCGTGGACTGCCAGCTCTGCTCTTTACTCCTGGTGTGGAGTGGGGCAGACTAACTCTTCGGAACTGTTTGCTCATCTGGAAGTCAGAGCTAAAAACAGCATCTACTTCTGGGGTGAAGGAAATGTTATCTGCTTGATTGGAGAGTTGGGACAAATGCATACATTTGCCAAAATGTATAAAATCACATAGCTAAAATATGTGTCTCACCACATATACATTTTTTGGAAATAATAATAACAATAGTAATAATAATAATAACAACAACAACAATAGTACCTACTTGGCAGAGGTGTTGGGAGTATAAAACCAGATAACCATGAAGGAGCCTCAGCATGGAGCCTGGCATCCTTGGATTGTCTGGATACTAGTTAAAAACAGTAGCTATTATTTATTATGTTTGTATTGTGTGTTATGTATTACTTATTTTGTATCACTATCACATGTTCCAAAGCTAAACATACCTAAAGCCAAGGTAGATTGGGAAAGCTGGGAGAAGAACTATTTTAAACTATGAATTGTGTTCTCAGAGTGTATTTCTTCATGTTTTAAGTTAGTGGTTCTCAACCTTTCCAATGCTACTGTTAATGAGTCATAATGTAAATAAATATATGTGTTTTCTGATGGTCTTAGGCGACCCTACTAGTGGTTCTCAACCTGTGGGTCGTGACACAGATATTTGCATTATGATTCATAACAGTAGCAAAATTACAGTTATGAAGTAGCAACGAAAATAATTTTATGGTCGGGGGTCACCACCACATGAGGAACTGTATTAAAGGGTTGCAGCATTAGAAAGGTTGAGAACCACTGTTTTAAGTGCATAGATTCTCTACCAAATTTTTTTTTAGGAAAGCAAATTTCATACTTACTTCGGCAAGTTTCTTACAGAATGTTTGGATTCAGACCTCTGCTTATCCATGACTTACAATTTTGAAAATGGTGCATGTTCCCATGCACAATATATATTTTGTTACGCCTTTGTCCTAATTAATCAAGCAAAATGGACGTATTCTATTTCCTAATGACAACTGTCTGCCTGTAAAGACAGACATTGTGTCTGCTTCGCCACAATGTTAATATATCTATACGGCCGCCTGCATAACATGCACAATCCTTGATTCTAATTTCAAGCTTTAATTGCTAGAGGCCATACTAATAAGGATTTTTAAAAATATCCTTCCCATAGGGATTATTTTTTAAGAAATGCACCATCTAAAATGACGCATGGCACGCGGAGGACAACAGGATAAAGAAAACCAAGCATTGCAAATGTGTTTCCAGAAAGACAGATTAGGTTGCTAACATTTTAATTCAAGGAACCAAGGAAGATGAATTTAATAACAGAGTTCATAAAGGCAATGTTTTTGTAGTAGAAAAATGTGTGAAATGTAGTTGAGAGGACTTCCAATTGAGAGGACCCTAGGACATATTTATTGAGCTGTTCTTCTGTGCTAGAAATTCTGGGGATGCAGACAATGAGAAAAGCAAGATTCCTTTCCTAAGAAATGCACGCACTGTGTTGGGAATGCTGCCAGTAGGAGTTGGGGTTTGGACAAGTTGTGAGTCCCCTGTCTCCAGAACTCAGAACAACAACAAGCTCTGAGATTAAACACCTTAAAATAAAATGAATGATACCTATGATCATCCCGAAGAGATAAACAATTCCTGGGTGACAGATTCGGCTGAGGCAAAACTGCTTATATTAACATTTTTTAAAAATATATTTTTATTGATTTCAGAGAGGAAGGGAAAGGAAGAGAGCTAGGAACATCAACGATGAGAGAGAGAATCATTGATCGGCTGCCCCTTACTGGGGATTGAGCTCGCAAGCCCATCACGTGCCCCTGACTGGAATAGAACCTGGAATCCTACAGTCTGCAGGCTGATGCTCTATCCACTGAGCCAACTAGCTAGGGATCACCTCCTGGATTTTGATGACAGTGGTCCCACCTGAAGTCGTGCCATTAAGAGCTACAAAATAAGTCTTGGGAATGTAACACACCACACGAGATTTTTAAAAAATCCTATCTAATAAAATGGTAATGTGCAAACGAACCACCACTCTGTCACAAAGATGGCGGCACGCATAGCCACAACATGGCGGCACCCAGTCCTCTCAGCCCCACCAGAGTGCCCCAGTCCCGGGAGGGTGGCCACTGAGAGTGGGCAGTGTGAGCGGCCTGGCAGAATGCTTGCTTTGTTGCTGCAGCGGCCAGGTAAGCATTCCGCACCCAGCTGCAGATGGGCCTCTGGGCAGCGGGCGGGGAGTGACCAGGCCCCACAGAGAGCCACTGGAGCACAGATTCGTGCGCAGGGCTACTAGTAACACCGTCGTAACTTTTATGGTGACAGACAGTTACTAGTCATATCACAGCGGTCACACAGTCAGGCATATAAACATAGAATCACTATGTTGTGCATCTGAAACGAATATAATTGTGTATGTCAACTGGACTTCAATATGTACAAAGAGAAGAAAAGAAGTCTGCCTTGATGCTGACCCCCGTGTTTCATTCCGTAATGCTCAGGCACTGCACGGTAAGTCCTCCGGCAGCTCGGATATCCTTGCCAAGGCGATCGGAGTGCTGTTTGCCACTCACCACCCATCCCGCATGTGATGTATCCCTCTGAAACACACACGGGGCTCCTCAGAGGAGGCATTCTGGGGCATGAGGTCGCCTTCTTTGCCTTACAAGCAGTTGGGATTGTGAGCTTCTATCACCATTTCTGGGACTCGGACAAGACTGAATTCTTGGAGTTGCAAAGGTGAAGGTTCGGTGCATTCGTGAACATTAGAGCCCTTGTGAAGGACCTCCACAGGTATCTCTTCCCACTTGCATGGAGAGAGGAAGTGCATGCACGCGCGCACAGACACACACATGCACACGCTGCTACGAGACAGTGTGTGCGTCTGAATCTAATGTTGTGATGCAGAGGGTAACTTCCCCAGGAGCTTGAAAGGGAAGTCAGGAATCAGAGAAGTGACTAAAAGACCTCATAGGGGGAGTAGGTTGTGGAAGACGGAGGGAGATGGGGGGACACATCAATAGGACATCGTAAGTGGAGGCCCTATTCATGTGCCTTCCCCGTGTGTAGGCCCTGAAGCTGGCATGTTTGTCTGAAGCAGCTCATCCAACGTGGGTGGGTAAGTGACCCTGGCAGAAAAGGCGAGCTCTGTCGAAATTGCATTCAGATACACGATTACCTTGATTATGCTTGATGAGGTGATGGTATCCCCAGATTGCCCCACTGACTCTTCCGCATCTCCCAATTCCTATTCAAGCGATTCTGCTTAATGTACCTAAGCCCCTCCCTTTCTTTTTAAGAAGAAGTGTGTGAGCCGTGCACATAACCTGGTCTGTTCACAGGCAGGTGTAAGGCAGAGCTTCCAAGGAAGGGGGCAGTGGCCACAGAATTAAGGGGACTCATCAGAGAAAGAATCAAACAGATGAACTTGTCATTATCATCTACACAACCACAACGGACAGCCAGATGCATGAGAAATGAGAACATTTCAAGAACAGAGTATCATCTTTTCCCCAAAATAAATCAGGCTCACACTCCGGGTTAGTTTATATTGTCTCTCTTTTGATGTCCTCTCTTCTCCTTTTCTTCCCGTACCCTCGCCTGAAACCTCCACTTCCCCCCTCTGCAAAACGGAGATGACCAATTTGTGGTCAGACACACATGGGCTTGAGTGTTACTATCTGGATAACAATGAGCAGATTACTTCACCAGAGTCTCAGTTCCTTAAAGCTGTGATACAGGGTGAATAGCATCAACCATCCAACTCAGGACCTTGTGCAGGTTAAATAGCATATATTATGCAGAATGCAAAATTTCTAACCCAGGGAATATGTGCCCTTTTAGATATAGCTACCCTGGAAGTAGCACTTATATGACTAGTAGTGGCCGGTGCATGAAATTCATGCATGGGATGGGGGCTGTCCCTCAGCCCAGCCTGCATCCTCTCCAATCTGGGACTCCTCTCACAATCTGGGACTGCTGGCTCCTAACTGCTCACCTGCCTGCCTGCCTGATCGCCCCCAACTGCTCCCTGTCCAGCCTGCTCGCCCCCAATTGCCCTTCTTGCAGGCCTGCTTGCCCCCAACTGCCCCCCTCTACTGGCCTGATCACCCCCAACTGCCCTCCCCTCCTGGTCTGATTGTCCCTAACTGCCTCTGCCTCAGCCCACCACCATGGCGTTGTCCTGAAGGTCTCCTGGTCTAATTGGCATATTACCTTTTTATTAGTAGAGACAGATAGTGATTATAGCAGTAGTGGCAGTAATAATAGTAGCTTCAACATAAGCAGAAATAGACTTGGGTTCAAGGCATTTGCTACTCCAAGTAGACTTGTTACCATCTCCAAAACAGTTTCTTCTCAGAGGAGGAGACCATGGTGGTCCTGCGACACAGCCCCTTAACCACAGCAGGAGTCCCCTGGGCAACAGGACAGCGCTTGTCAGATCGATATAGAGTCTGAATCCCCAAACCAGAAATGGCCCCAAATGCTTTACTGTGAGGAGCACACGATCGAATGGCAAACACCTTTCTGGCCAGACACCCTCCAGACCTCGCTGCATGCTCTCTCCCTCCTGCAAGTTTCTCTCCATGAGTCCCAGCCTTGTGCACACTGGGGCCAAGCCAGATAAATCCAATCACTCTTCGTCATGATATGGCCCTTTAAATATTTGAACAAGGTGATCATGATCCCCCAGGGCATTCTTTTCTCAAAATACACGTCCTCAAGTCATTTCTCCACGTGGCTCCCATTGCCAGTCCTTCAATGTCCAGAATACCCATGTGACACCCAGGACTCAGAACTCCAGCACAGACTATGGCTGAAGAGAGCCACCTAGGATCTGCACTGGGTGTTTGTCAATGCAGCTACCTAAGTTGCCAGTCTTTTGTGTTGAAACTTCTCAAGTGTATGATTAAGCAAAATATACAGATCTAATATGTGTGTCTATATTTGTGTGTGTGTGTGTGTGTGTGTGTGTATGTGTGTGTTTGCACAAGTAAGCTACATCTGTATTTATGTACACACTTCCCTCCCTTCCTTCTGCTCTCGCTGTTTCTCTCTCTCTTTTTCCCCTCCCTCCTTTGGGCTAGAAAAGATCCTTGCCACAGGCTTCCATCTCACATATATATTGTGAGCATCAAACAAAGGTACATGTAAAGGGCTTAGAATGGTGTGTGACCCACGTAAGCATCCAACAAATGCTAGTTACTATTTTATCCTCGCATGCATTGGTATAGTCTATTTGCCAAGGGCCGTGTGGTCGATTCTGGGGATACACATGATGTATAAACTGTAGCCCTTTCCCTTAAAGCAATAGTGCCTTGGAAGAAAATGATTTTTAAATGACAGGTAAGGTACTATATCAGAATTAGGCCCACGGCGTGGTGCACATAACACAAAGGAATGACGTTGAGTTCGCTCTGGTGGCAGGGAGTCGGAAAGGCAAGAAATATTGGGGAAACATTTCCGGAGAGCAGGACATCTGAGTATGGAATTTTGGAAGACTACATTGGAATGAGCCAGAGCGTGAAGGAGGGTGCTTGCTCTTAGCAGGGGAGAAAGTGTCTGCAAAGATGATGATGATGATGATGCGAAGGCCATTTGGAGGTGGGCTTCTCTGCATTTGGCGTCTGGATGTAGACGCATTATGAGATGTTCAGTGTCCAGTTTACAGGAAGTTATCAGCCCATCCGACGGAATGCCTGTCAGCTACCATCTGAGTCTTTCCAGGCATGAAAGTTACATCTAAGACACCCAAGCTCCACAATGTCTGATGTGGCGCGGGGGGGTGGGGGGGGGGCGCATATATGGCAGGGATCTCCCTTTTACATGTCCAGCATGGAAAGAGAGATGAACTGGTTCTGAATGGAGGCGGCTGGGCTAAAATAATAGAAGAAAGCTGGGAGCCGGGTGGGGCGCTGTCTTCTCTGATGGAGAGACAGGGACCTGGAGCCCACCAGCAAGTTTATTTTATACCCCCCCAAAATTCCAGGGAGTTACACCAAAAGTTAGGGTCAAAGGAGATTATTTGCATTCTTAAGTAGGCCCCAGCATTCCTGGTGCTTGACTTGATTTACATATCAAGTCCCACTCCCTGACACCTGAGCAAATGTGAAGGTCAAGCTGATAACAGGTCAGCCTTTTTGGTGAAGCGTGTTCCCAGGGCGTGGCTCTGCCTGTTGCCTTTTGAGTTCAGCTGACAATAATTAAAGAAATGCCCATGTGCCTTCCCAGGGGGCCTGCCACAGTCTGAGCTGGATGAACGTGGACATACAGCTCATCACCTGGCACTGGAGTCTCCTCACCAGCAAAACGGGTGCCATGGTAGTCAGCAATGACACAGGGAAGGCCCCTCCCCAATAGCAATGGGTTAGGATGCTGCTGCCACGCCTGCTGCTGCCGATTTCCATATAGGACATGATAGTTAAGGCAGACATTGGCAGGATCAAAAATGCAAGTATTCTGGAAGCCATATTGTTAACGAAAGGGGAGTAAAAGATGTTTATCATGGAAAAGCAATTACTGGCTGTTAGGCATGAGAATGAGGCACAGGGTTAGGAGAAAGGGGTGGGAAGAACCGGCTGCTATTTTCAGCTGCCTTTCTGCTTGGAAACCCCACCTCCTTTTCACTGATCGCCTGGCTTAAATCTCTATTTCTTCTAAAATCAGAATCTTTTGTACATATGCAAACTTTCAGCTGGAAAAAAAAGTAGTCTTCCTACATTTTAGACAGCTGCCACATCCAAAGCAGTTTTATCAGATGATTGATTATTTTGTAGAACATCTTCCAATGTTTGCTTCTGTGACTCATCTCACTCGAAGGAATGAGACTGACTGGCAGCATCTTCCCTCTGCAAGGATGTGAGCAAAGCTACAGGACGGGAGCACTGCAGGTTGCAAATTCATGCTAAGTTTTGATGAATATTTCTTTGTCAGCCTGTGTGGCTCCAATGGTTGAACATCGACCTAAGAAGCAAGAGGTCCCGATTCGATTCCCAGTCAGGGCACATGCCTAGGTTGTGGGTTTGATCCCTAGTAGGGGTCATGCAGGAGGTAGCCGATCAATGATTCTCTCTCATCGTTGATGTTTCTAGCTCTCTCTCCCTCTCCGTTCCTCTCTGAAATCAATAAAAATATATTTTTTTTAAAAAAAGAAGTACTTGTATTAAAGACTACATGATGACTCTATGTCACACAGTAGGGAACTGTTAGTGCAATTGGGGCAACTAAGGGATGCTGGTTTTACTCTTTGCTCCCTTCAGCCCTTCATATTCTACAGCAAAATCTTCCTTGAGAATCTGATACAACCTATGAGATTTCTTTTCCTCCTCTTCGGTCCTCAGGACCTCTTCCAAAAACCCTTCTTCAAACATCCAGGTTGGCAGTCCAGGTTAACACACATTCACTGCACACCTGGCATATGTCTGTCTGTTGGGATACAATGATGTATCAATAATGATTGAAGTCTCGCTGACAGACAGGGGTGAGACAGACAAGCATATGGAATAAGACACTGTGATAAGGTCAAATTATGAGCATGACTCCCTGTGGGAATGGAAAGGTCAAGGGATTTTCTTGGAGATATTTGATCCCTTAGCTGAATTCTGAAAAATAGTGATAGGTCATGCAGAGCAGCATGGAGGGGAAGAGAGACCACAGGGAGAAAAACATTTCCTGAGAATTTACTCTATTCCAGGCTCTGCGAACTGTCACCTTTCTAAGCTACAATCACTCTCTGCAGTAGGCACAGATACGGTGACCATTTTATAGATGAGGTAACCGAGGCTCACAAAAGTAAAGGATTCTCCCACAGCAAGCGAAGGCCACAACCAGAGCTGCAACTTGAGCAGCTGGATTTTCAAGCCTGTTCCCAGGGTGGTGGGGTTCTGCTCTCTCCCCTGAGAGGAGAACATGGGGATGAGCAATGGTGTGGACATCTCAGGAAGGAAAGGAGACAAGTGAAAAATCCATGGATGACATGAACTGCAATAAACTGTTGACAAATGGCCCTGAATGACAATGCTAGGGAACCCGACTGACCTTCCCACTGAGCTCTGCGGTGACCTGAATGCCTGAGTGTGACATCTAGCCATCAGCACTATCCCATGTCCTATCTCACCTGTGTCCCTGGACCCAACCCCCCACTGACCCAGGATCAGTGTAGATGTACCCTTTAGACCTGGCTTTAAAACACTGTGCCTGACGTGATCATAATCCGTAATGAGGGCTTTGAGAGCAAACCGGGAACGTAGAACTCCTCCTCACTGTAGACAAGAAGAAGCGGCTCAGATTGAGGCAAGTACTTGTCCAAAGCCAGAGTCCAGAACTCAGGTATCATGCACAGAGTTGAGAGATTTCTATTTTTAACTAGTTAAAAGCATCAGACAACATGGCCTTCCGGACGTAGGAGGATATCTGTGGGCACAGGGAAGGACAGCATGCTCGTGCGCTCAGTGGTGTCAAAACGCTGCAGGTTGGCGAACCTTACCTTCCACACCCGGCCTTTCCCGAGACATGTCCTAGTTCATAACAGGCACCTCTGCCTACCCCATTGCTCAAGTCAGTCACGTGAGACTGACCCTGGACATCTTTCTCTCTCTCACCTGCCAGGACCAGTTCAACAGCAAGTCCTGCTTCTATGTCCAAAGCACACCAGGAACATGCACCCCTCTTTGCTGTCCTTGCCTCAGCCCAAGACAGCAGCCCGCCTCCTGGGAAACTGCGAGTCCACACACCCGTCCTGCTCTCATCCACTCCCAGCCCTAATGCTCTGTCAACAAATGCCATCAGATCACTTCTTTAAAAAAAAAAAAAAATCCCACAACCGCCCATTGCATTTGAGGCATAATGCAGGATTCATTTCTTACCCTACAATACACAGCCCTGGATTGTTTGTCTCTGTGAACTTCCTCAATGGCCTTATGGATCTGTGTTGGGTCCTCCCTCTGATGCTCCAAATCCCACCTTTTCTCAATGCCCTTCCATACTCTCTTCCTGCCATGGAATACTCTCTCTTACCCTTATCCTAACTAGCTCTGGTGCAAACTAAAAACAAAAATTAACTATATTTTATTGGGGTTTTTTTGTTTGTTTTTTTTTTTTACAGAGAGGAAGGGAGAAGGATAGAGTTAGAAACATTGATGAGACAGAAACATCAATCAGCTGTCTCCTGCATACCTCCCACTGGGGATGTGCCCGCAACCAAGGTACAATGCCCTTGACTGGAGTTGAACTTGGGACCTTTCAGTCTGCAGGCCAACGCTCTATCCACTAAGCCAAACCAACTGGGGGCTCTGCTGCATATTTTAATTCTCAGCTTAACAAGAGTATCTTTAAGAAGTTCTCCACTTATCTCTGTTTACTACCTCTCCCTTACAAATTAGTTCCCCAGTCATATTCTTTTTAAAATTAAATGTATTGGGGTGACATTGGTTAATGGGGTCATATAGGTTTCAGGTGTGGATTTCTACGATACAAGATCTGTCTATTGCACTGTGTGCCCACCACCCAAAGTCAAATCTTCTCCACTTACCTCTCCTCACCGCCTCTCTCCTATAAATTACCTCCTCACTCATATTCCCTTGTAGACGCCGAGCAATTAAACCGCATGGAATAATTAATTTAGTAGCAAACTGAGTAAACTGTTCCGTTCTCTGCGCTTTCCCATCCTCAACCTATACAACGGGCAAAGGAATACTTCCTCTGTCGGTTAGTTGTAAGGACAGGAATTAAAGCACTTGCTAAGCGGTCAATGAATAGCTATTATAAGTGTTATTCTTCAATTCTACCCAGACCCAGAATAACAGTCTGTGCCATGGGGAATCAATCGTGGCTTCAGACCCAGGACTAAGGTGACTGACGTCAGTCAGAATAGAGAGGCTTTTCTGGAATATTGTTTGTCAGACGAAAGCTCTTGAGCCACCTGTGCGTAATACTGCGCTCTGTTTTAACCTACCTGTGCTCTATGGAAACACCGCTATTAGCTCTTAGCCAAGCAAAGAGGAAACTGAACAGGGAGAGGAAACACGCCACGAGGAGACACAGCACTGAACTACTCACAGCCTCTGGTGTGGAACGCAATCTGTCTTAAGCTGAGGGCAGCACACGAAGATTTTTTTTTAAGTTTTCTCCATTGGGTAAGCATGACTTTTGCCTTCCCATCCTCAGCACCCAAAGTCAAGGTTTCCATGTTCGCAAAAACTGGAACACAGAGCTCTCTTAAATCCTGTTGTTCACACTGCAGACTATTTGCAAAGTAAGCCAGTACCAATCTTAAGTAACGTTTCCAATGGTTCCCCTGGAGTGCAAACACATTTAAATGAGTCTATTCACAAGTTTAAAAGAGAATGTAAATACATGCACAAACGAACACTGGAATCGCCTTCTGTGAAGCGTTTTTAATAAACCCAGCTCTTAGTCCACACAACAAACAAACCGGTATTAGAGAGCAGAGGCAGGACCATCAGCAGGCATACCTGTAGTTCATTTTTAGAAAATGCATACGCTCTCAAAAAGGTGTCAGTATACCACCATTTTGTAAATAGGATTGTATTTGTAGAAGGATGGTAACAGGGATCCATTTTAACCAGCTTTCAAAAGAAATCTTTGGAAGGTGAAGAATCATCTTGGCAATGCGAATAACTGGCATCATTCAATTAGCTTTCTAATCAAGGGAACCTGTACCACATTTCTAATTCACGCAGGCAGTCCATCTGCCTTTGGTTTTAGGATTCATTCACTCCGTTAGCATCTTTTGTGCATTTACTATTCATGAATTCACTGTCCAAATATTTATTGAGTACTCACCACATGCCTGGCTCTGTGTTAGATGCTCAAGATGCAGGAGTGAACAAGAGAGATGATGCACTTTGCTCTCCCGAAACTGGACCTTAGGGACGAGATGACCAATAAAAATATGCCATACAATTTCAAGGGGTAGGCAGAAGTTGGCTAAGAATAATAATCAGTAATATAATAATAAATGAAAAATAATAGAACAAATTCTGTGTTTTGCATACTCACAACTATGAACCTACTCATGTCCACCCCTGTATGTGCTATGAACACAAATAAAGAAGTCTAAGGGGATAGAAAGTGATGGACTAGGGGGGCTAGAGGTACTGAATGGGTGCCTCAGCTGATGATGGGAGAGAGCCAGGGAAGTCCTGGTTAACTAAGCAAAACGAGGGAACAAGCCCCGAGAAAGACTAGAGCTGGATGCTTCAGGCAGAGGGCAAAGCAAATGCAAAGGCTTTGAATCTTGTGTTTGAAGAACAGCAAGAAGGTATGTATGGCTTGAGTGACCAAGGGAGAGATGAGAAGATCAGCAAGAGGGTCAGGGCCGGCTTGTTGCCTCTTCTGGGCTGCGGCCTGGAGGCCTGCACCAGGCCACTATCTGAATACCAGAAGGGGCGGGGAATGCATGGCACTCAGTATCCAGAGATTTCTGCTCACCACAGAAAGGGATAGCTTATCCCAGAGGTCAGCAAACCATGGCTCTGTTGACTAATGAGTTTGCCGACCACTGAGACCACTGACCTAGACTCTCGATTCCAATAATTACAGGCTGTTGTTCCTTGTAATTAAGCTCCTATCCCAGCGGTCAGCAAACTCATTAGACAACAGAGCGGAAACCACGGCTCGAGAGCCGCATGTGGCTCTTGAGCCGCGGTTTGCTGACCACTGGCTTATCCAAATAGATCAACATGCTTATATCTTTTCTCTCTCTTTTTAAAAAATTGTTTTTATTTATGGATTGATTTTTGTTTTAGAGATAAAAAAATAAGGTGGAGAAAGGGAGGGAGAAGAAGGAAGAAAGGGAGGGAGAGAGGGATGAAGATAGATAGATAGATAGATAGATAGATAGATAGGCATTGATTTGTTGTTCCACTTGTTTATGCATTCATGGTTGCTTCTTGTATGTGTCCTGACCAGGGATCAAACCCACAGCCTTGGTGTTTCAGGATGTGCTCAACCAAATGAGCTACCCAGCCAGGGCATATCTTTTCTCTTATATTGTCCTTCCTCTCGCTCGCCTTTTCTGCTTCTGTGGGCCTTCCTTTCCTCTCCCCCTTCCTTCCTTTTTGCCTTTTCATCTCCTATCCTTCCAGGTATGTTTATCATGCACCTTCTGTGTTCTAGGCGCTGTGCCTGAAGATCTGACCATGCCCCCTGCCTTGGGTGTAGAGAAGAGCGCTTCTCCCTTCCCCACCCAACTCCCATCACTCAAGACTAGCATCTGTTGTTTGAGCCTCTGCACTGAGAGGCGGGCTAGTGGGACGACTTGTGAAATAGGCTGGACTCCCAGCTCCAATACTCACCAGTGGTATTCCATTGTACAGTGTATGCAATCCCTGTTGTCTCCTCGCTCTCATCTGTAAAACAGAAATAATGAATACACACTTTGAAGGGGTGTCTTGAGAATCCTTAGCTTTACATGTAAGCTGGCGATCAACATTATGACATTGTTATTTCTGATTGCTTTCTTCCTTTCCAACTTACATCTCAAAGCAAAGGAAGGGCACCGTTATACTAACTTTGTATGAGACAGAATTCCCCTCTGATTATCTGTCTCCTCTAATGTTCTAGTATATTGCATTCATGATTATAGGATGCAACCCATGGGACCTGACAACCCAACATGACCCAGAATGTAGGCATGATGGGAAACTCTTTCTGCCTGTGGGGAGTGCATTAATGGTCCCGATCCTTCACCTTTCCCTGTACTCACTCTCTTTGACACACAGCTCTAAAGTTGCTTTGTTTTGTTTTTCACTGAAAATGCAGATTCTAATTCTCTACCCTTAACTCTCAATCTGTCCAGCTAGTGTACTTTCGAGAACAAAATAAAGTTGTGGCTTCCAGTTCTAAGCCTACACCTCAGGAGGCTGTGCTTATTTCTGCTTGATGTCTGTACAGTTAACAGTGTCACGAGAAGATGACCAAGCCAGTCCCCGGAAGAGGATGAGAAACACAGGAAGGGGAGCCGAACTGGCAGAGCCCCACCCTATCTAGACCAGGTAACCCTGGTCTATATATGGCAGTACATAATTGCTATTTTAAGACACTTAGTGCTGGGATCCTTCATAACTTAGTATTATTGTGATGTCTGACTGATACACTGGGCTTAATTTAATCAAAATATTTATTACTAAACATTATCAATTAATCAAGCATATTTATTGGACTTCTATCTTTGAGACACCAAGTACTGGGAACACAGGTATGGCCAGAAGGGTATCATCGTTGCCCTTGGGGAATTTATAGCCTAGGTAAAGGGGAAAGGCACAGATACTACAGACTGAGTTGAAGAAGGTGTATTTCAGAGATGCCCAGAGTCAGGGCTTGGCTTGAGATGAGTGACTGACTGCTCCTAGTGGCAGAAAAGAGAACTGCATCTATATGATGCTTTCATTTTAATTAGGGAAGATTTAGAAATTCTAAAATTTCAGCTCTGGAAGGATCCTCTCCAGAACTTACCTTAGGTCAGCTCTCACAACTATGGACACTGAGGCTCAGAGCAAGAGAGTGATTTGCCTAAGGCGATTCATTGAATTTCTGAAAGATTTAGGACCTGAACCCAGGGCCCTTGCCCCCAGTGTTGCCACACCTAACTCTGTATGACCCTAAACAGGCCTTACAGTGTCAGAACATTTTGAACTGCCAAAATATTCTTGACCCTAAGTTTTATTATCAACATCATTTAAGATAAGATTCATCTCCATCACGATTATAATTCATAATTGTACCATGACTCCTTTCTTGCTCAGACCATTTAAGGTGTGATAACAGTCAGACCTCATCATTAATCACAGTAATTAATACATTTCACTCATCCAACCTCTGCTCTAAGCACAGCGCTTACCTTTACATATGTGGGCACATGTATTCTCGTGACAATGTGGGTACAGATAATAAGCCCCCTTTTACAAAACTAGACACTAAGTCTCCTGGAGATTCAAGTCTTTGCCCAAAGCCATGCCCCTGCTAAGTGGCAGAACCAGAAATGGGCCCCCGATCAAAGGCCTGCGGTCTTCTCTCTTTTCTCTCCAGACCCAGCAGTGGGCATCTCTATCTGAGATGCCTGGCTCAACAATGGCATCCCCATCCCATCATCCTCACTGTTCTCTGCACTGTGATAAAACCACCCCCGTGCTTGGCTCCAGCCTCCCTTTCCACTCCATGGACCGAAGGATGCCTCCAGAGCCAGATGCTCTGAGAAGGCCCGGGGAAGCCTGGAGCTTCTAAGAGGAAAGGAGACGCTGACTCCGCAGGGTCTGGCTCTCTTCAGAGTCGGAGGACAGCCACTTCCAAGGGCTGACAGCCTGGTACCTTTGATGAAGGAACCAACAGGAAATGATCAGCCTGGTGCGGACAAGGACAAAGACTAGAAATTGGCCGTTCGGGCCTTATCTTTGTCTGGATTGGAAGCTGCCGGCAGGAAGCAGAAGAGACTGTTTCAAGACTGCTTAATCCTGGCCCCAGAGTCACCGTGAACCCTGCCTCCCTCCGAAAGCACAAGGTGAAGGGAAGGTGAGGCAAGCTGAGATAAACACCCCAACTGCTGGCTGCCTGGAGGAACGGGATCTTTTCACTGACACTGCCGTGGCCTCTTCTTTTTCCCTCTTTTCCTTTTTTAATCTAAACTATAGTCACGTGATACTCCACCCAAGTGCTTGATATGGGTTTCTAAAACAGATCCTAACATAGTCATAAAAAAAAAAATCCCCTCTGAAACGTGCACTTTGTACTGTGCCTCTGTGTAGGTGTGTTTAAAATGTCATGAACTGGAATGCCGAAGCCTAGCTCCCAGGAATTAATCACTTACAAAAGTGAAAGGGGGGAATTAACTTGCTCTAACACTTATAAGATTCTCCCAAACAGTCGCCAAAATAGAACTTGCTGAATAGAAGTATGGTTATCTTTCCAAAAGAACTAGAACTCTTTAAAAAAAATTTTTTTTTCCTCTCTCTAAAACTGCCTTGCAAAAAGTCCCCGCCCCCTTGGGGCTCAGCTACAGGTCACAGTTAATCTGGGAAATAAAGGTGTAAAAGAATATTCTTTTTGCCTTTTCTTTTCTTTTTGGTGATTGTTAGATAATGTTTAGTACATGTATAGACCTGCCCAATTGTCACCATTTTAGAACACGTTTATCACCCAAGTTATCTGTTTGTTATCAATTCCTGTTTGATACCCTTAGCCGGCAAATCATTGACCTGCTTTCTGCATTATATATACTTGCTTTCTCTGGGCGTTAATGAAAATTAGTGGCATCGTACAATAAATGGTCTTGCATCTGGCTTTTAGCGTCTGCCTTTGAGGGTCATTCCTGATGTAACATGCATGCGGATTTCTTTTCTTTTTAACGCTGAGTAGTATTCCACTACATGGACATACCACATTGTGTTTATCCATTAACCAATCGGTATACGTTTGGCTTGTTTCTAGCTTTGGGCTAATATAAATAATGACGCTCTGAACGTTCGAGAACACGTCCTCATGTCTTTGTGTGCATCCTTGTTGTCCGTTTTCCAGGTGACACTGCTGGGCTGTGCAAGGAGTACTGACTGCTGCAGGGCGCCGCGTTCTGATTCGGCCATGCAATGTCAGTGGTGATCTCTTAGCAATCCTCAACTGGCTTTTTAAAATCCCCTGAGACTATCACCCAGGGAAGGCATGGTCTAAAAACCAAACAAACAAAGACAGCTGTGATCAGCAGCTTGGCTCAGTGGATAGAGCACTGGCCTGTGAACTGAAAGGTCCCAGGTTCGATTCTGGTCAAGGGCATGCACCTTGCTTGCGGGACACACACCAACCAACAAAATACAACAGCTGTCATTGGATGGATTCTGAAGAGGCAGCCAGAAAGCAAGGGACCGATGGCAGCTAACGTCAGCTCACACATTGGACCGGGCTCACCCTGTTTCCTGCCTCCGGAATGGAACCCATGAAACGCCCTCACGGATTGAGAGCTGTCCGGACCCTCACAGATCCCGGACCCCTTCGTGCCCCCGTCATCAGACGGAAGGCCCTGCGCCCCCTGGCTACCCACGTGGAGAGGACGAGAGAACCCAGACAACTGGCGGCCAAAGAGGGCAAAAATCCACCTCTCTCAGGGCGGGGGCCCCGACTCGGGTGGAACCGAATTCCTAAGGGGACTTGGAGGTCAGAACTCCCCGCACCACCGCTGCGCGCATCAGAGTGGGTGCGGAGACCTCAGACGGGGGGCCTGGGCCAGCTGGAGTTTTAGGACTTTCAGGGGAAGGACGTGGCCCTTGAAAAGCCGGGGCCAGCGAGGCGGGGAGAGGCGGCCAGGGAGGTGCGGGAGGGCCGCTCAGGGACCAACCTGCAGAGGGAGGGAGAAGGCAGGGCGCCCGGGCCACTCCCCGCGCCCTCGGGGAAAGCGCGCAGCCTGAGCGGGCTGGAGCACCTCCGCCCGCGGGGTGTGCGCCGCTGGGGTGCGAGGTACCGGGCCCGGGGCGCAGAGGCCCGTCTGTCCGTCCCCGCCAAGGCCTCGCGTGAGGGCAGGGAAGCCACGCAGCGCCCCCTCCCGGCCGGGGAGCGCGCGGTGTCCAGGCGGCGGCCACGCGGAGGGCGCGGGGCTCGGGGCGAGGGCCGCACGCGGCGCCTCCGGGATCCCGACTTAGCGGAGCGGCGCGCGGGGGCGCAGGGCGCGGGGGCCGGTGCGGGACCCGGATGCCCCGCCCCGCGCACGTCGCCGCGCCGCGCGGAACCCGGGCAGCCCCGCGGCGGGCGGCCTCCTCCCCCGCGCCCGGCCCCGCGCCGCCCACGGCGCCCTCTGCCCATTAACTCCGGGCCCCTCTGGCCGCTCGTCCCTCCGCGCCCCGCAGCGGTTCCTCCCCCACGACCTCCCCTCTCCCCCCACCAAAAAAAATTCAGTTTTTCTATGCATTTGCTTTCCGCCTTTCCCCGCCTCTTCTTTTCCTGCCCCCCCCCCCCCCCCGCCTGGAAACTTGTTCCAGGGGGTCCCACCCCCACTCTGCTCCCGGACCGCGAGCGCCCCGCAAAGTCCCCGGCCGGAGTCCCAAGGCCCGGCCCCGCCAGCCTCTTCCCCCGGAGACCCCACTGGGGCCGGAGGCGGCCGGCTCCCCCGCTCTGGCGGGTCCTGCTGGAGGGGCTCCGGGGGGGAAAGGGGGGAACACGGGCACGGCGCCCCGAAGCCCTCGCTCCTGCAAAACCGCACTCTGCAGCCCCGGCGGGTGTGCGGCCCGGGGGGAGGGGGTCGGGGGGCTGAGGCAACAAGTGACGCTTCCCGCGGGGGCCAGTGCACCCCCGAAGGGCGCAGGGTAGCGGGCTCCCACCGACCCCGGCGAAGCCATCCCTGCACCCCGCACCCCGTTCCGCGCGCGCGAGGCCCCGGAGGCGGAGGTGCGGAGAGACCAGGGAGCGGCTCTCCCCGGGTCCGAAGTCTCCCGCCCCAGTTTCCGCCGCTGGAGCCCCCCGCACCATCGCCGGGGATGGGGGTGGGGGGTGGGACGGAGGCCGGGCGGGAGCCGCCGACGTGGAGGGGGTGCCGAAGGTGGGGCTGCGGAGAGAGGAAGCACGACTCCCCATCGCCCCCCACTCCCACCCCTTGGCGAACGCTCTCCCCGCAACCCACCCTCCGGGCCTCCCGGGCGAGGGCCCAGCCCGGCCAGCTGGAGCGGATTTGGGCGAAGGAGGGAGGAAAAAAGGGGCTCCCACCCCCTCCCCAGCTTCCCCTCCGCCGCCCTCCCTGATTGGCTGAGCGTCCCCGGAGCCCAACTTCAGTCGCTCCAGACTCCGTCTGAGCCCCGAGTGCGCGGGAGGACTGCGACCCGGGCCGGGCGGGGCGGCCGGGACTCCGGGGGGGTGGGCATCCCGGGGGCCTCCGGGCCGGGGGTGGGGGGCGCAGCCGGGTCGGCTCCCCAGGCTCCGCGAGGCTCAGCCCGCCGCGTCTCGTGGCCTCTCTCCGCTCCTCTCCGCCCTCCCCTCCCTCCCCTCCCAGCGGCGGCCTCCCTCCTCTCCGCCCCCCCCCCCCCGCCCGCCGCCGCCTCCCCCCGGTTTCTCATTCCTGCCGCCAGCGCGCTCGGCGGCTCAGTCCGCGGCCGCCGCCAGCCGAGGGGAGACGCGCTCGCCGGTGCCGCGGGGGCCGCTCGCAGCCGCAGCCGCCGCCGCCGACTTGTGAATGGGACCCGGCCTGGGGCCCGGGGTGACTCCGCCGCGCCCGCCCTGCGCCGGGGACCGACGGCCGCGGCTCGCGCCCACCCTCCGGGGCTGCATCCAGGTAGGCGCGCCGCCCGTGCCCTCCTCTCGCCTGGATGGGGCTTCTTGGGGCGGGGGGGACGGGGGGGCGTCTGGGGATGGGGATTTCGGGGAGAGGCGCGGACGTCTGGCTAGTGAAGGTGTCCCCGATGCAAAGGAAACGAGAGCGCGGCGATGAGCAGATTTGTTTAAAAAACGGGAAAGAAAAGGGAGAAGGGAGCCAGCTGTGGGCGCGGGCAGCGCAGGGGGCACGGGCGCCGGACACGCGCGCCCACCTCCCTCCCGCCCCGGCCGCCTCCGGGGTCTGCGCCGAGGCCGCGGGGGAGCGGGGCTGCGCTCGGGCTGGGGCGGGAGGAGGCTGCGGAGCTGCGCCCCGGACGTGCCCGCAGCCTTCGGGCAGGTCTCCCCGGGGAAAGTCGCCCCCCGAGCACTGCCTGCCCGCCCGCCCGCCCGCGCGGTGCCTCTTCCCGAAGCGGCGACGTGACTGCGCCCTGCGGGGCCCCTGCCCCTGACCCCCGCCCGAGGCTCGGCTGTCCCCGCTAGCCCGGCCCGAGGCCCCGGAGAGCGGGAGGCGCCCGGCTCGCGTCGGCGATCCCCCCGCACTTTAATTAGCTTGGGGTTGGGGTCGGCCGGCTGTGGCTCCCGGGCCGCTGGCTGCGGCGTGCGCTCCAGCCCTCCAGCCAGAGTCTCTCGGAGAGCGCCGGGGGGGCCCGTTACCAGCTCCCGCCGGCCCGAGGGGAGATCGGCTAGCGGTTCCGACCCGGGCTCAGCCTCGGCGGGCGGCGAGCCCCGCCGCGGTCAGGGTGAACTTTGCGAACCCAGCCTCCGCCGCCTCCGCCCGGAGCGCGCCCGGCCTCGGCCTCGCCAGCCCGCACGGCCTCCTCCTTCCCGCTTTGCCCCAGAACCGCAGCTGGGAGCTGGGAAGCGCGGGGCAGCCGGCGGGATGGGGAGGGAGGGCGGCGAGGAACGCACCGTGTTCCCCCCTCCGCCGGGAGGAGCAGGGGGAGAGCCCGCCTAGTGCAGGGAAGGAAAGGTCCCCAGAGAAAGTGGGGTCAGGGGGGTCCCCCTGGGTAGCTTCTTCCTGATCCTTTTTTTTTTTTTTTTTTTTTTTGCCGAAGCCCTGCTTTCGCTGGGGCGTGGAGGGTCCGGGGTCCCGCACGCCTCCCCTCCCCAGGGGTGAAAGGTTTGCTCGATGCTCCGCAAAGCCCTGTTGCTTTTGCTGATCCTGCAGCAGGAATGTCACGGCCCGTCGCGCAGTTATTAAGAAATTGCATCTTTTAATTATTTAAGAACACACCCCTGCTCCGCGATGGGGTGTCCGGAAGGGGTGGGTGGGGGTGAGGGTGGTGGAGGGCGATTCCGGAAACCCTGCTGCGGGAGAGTGCAGATCTGCCCGAAGTCTGCCCCCCTCCCCTCTTTCCCCCCCCCCCCCTTTTCCGATCATTCCTATCGGTTTCAAACGAGGCATGGGATACGTTTTCAGTTTAATCACAGGGAAGCCACGATCATTAATCTGGCAAGAGGATGGATCAATGGCTTTATCACTTAGGCTAGCAGCGCCGGACACGGAGGGGTTTGCCAGGGGAGGGGGTGGAGATGGAGAAGTTTTCTTAGGAGCGGGGACCCACCAGCATCTCATCTCATCCGCCCTGGAGGCCAAGCTGGGGTTTGAGCGCTCCAGCCTAAACCGCTGGGGGAGAGGAGAAGAGAAGGAGGCTGGCCTTCTTTTTATTAATCCTGGAGTTTATTTATTTTTTATTTTTTCCTGCAAATAAGGAGACACAGACACCACAAATAGTGGCTACCCAACCGCAGCTTCAGGGAGTCTGATCTTCCTTCTGCAGAACAAAGGGCTGAAAGTTGGGAGAAACAAAGGGGATGGAGTTGTGGCCAATCCCAGAGGGACCCTGACACTCCTGGTCCCCGAGGCCCGATGGGCTTGAAACCGGATGCAGAGTTCTAGAGTTGCTGGCCAGTTGGGCCCTGGAATCCAAACCTCTGAAACCTTGCCTGGTACAAAGGAATGCGAGGAGTTTCCCCGTCTAGACCGGGGAGAGGCACCGGGGAAGCTGGGGCGCTTGGCTTTTGCGTGACAATTATCATGACATCTTGCCTTGGAAACGTCGCACATGCATGCTTCCACCGTATGGCAGCCGAGCTTTATTCATAGTCCTCATTTCTCTCATCCTTTGCCCTGTTCCTTTAGCATCTGCATAAGCTGGCCATTTTAGGACCTTGTTTGAAGAAGAAAAAAAAATTACCCCCCACGCCACCCGTGGGGGAAGGGGAAATAAGGAGATGATTGACAGAAGGACTGAGCTAGAATAATCTGTGGAGGCCCGGGCACGCAGGCTTACTCAAATGGGGCTTCGTGCTTGCTAGAAAGATGGGCTTTTAAAAATAGTTGTGACTCAAGCAGCGGGCCATCTTGATAGCACCTCCGAACTTCCATTATGTCCAACGTTATCAGGACACCAGGCGGTAAAATTACTAGAAACCTAAATTCTGTTTTCAATTAAGATGCAATCTTGTGTTAATTCGAGAATTATTTTTAAAAGTTACGGCCTCTTTTTTTTTTTTGATAACACAGAACTGAGGTTTTCTCTTTGCAGGGGAGGGGTTGACTAGCTAGGTTGAATTGTTTATGGGGGCGAGGAGGAGGAGGAGGAGGAGGAGGAGGGCCATCCTGGGAGAGCCATGCCAGTCCAGGATCTGGGGGAATGCAGCTCAATTTCATGCTCCTTTAATGCACTTGTCTTCATAACTCATGGTTTTTCTTCCCCTTTGAATGGAATTACATGGCTGCTTTGTAAAGGTTCTGGTTCGGGGACCCTCGTGTGGGAAACGCCATGACTTTGACCTCGAGGCTGGATTTACAGTGCCAGCGATGCAGTCCCCGTGAGCAGAGTGTGGCTCCGCACCTTGCCAGTGCCTGTCCCTGACTCGGGAAGTTGCCAGTTCATCGGAATGTTAATCTGTGATATTCAAGTCTGTTCTCAGCGCCATCGAAACAAATCAGTAAACCCGACCTCAGGGCTCCCTCATTTTCAATACAACTATGTAGGCAGACGTCGAAGAACCAATCATTTCACTTAAGTTTATTTCCAGTATCGATTTTTTTAAAACTTTGGTAGAGGCATACCGAATAATTAAATCATAATGGTAGCACAGTGGCTTATAGAGTTAGAAAGCAGGTGGCAGACCTTTTTTTTAAATTTTTTAACGGCCAAGTTTGAAGAATGGCCGAATTCCTAGTTGTTGTTGTTTTTCCCCTAGAAAATCTGGGCAGCCGATGGTAGAAGAGATTGAAATGTGTTGGGGATGTTTCCCCCTCGTATGAAATCGATGATTGTTTCATACATAGCTACCGAATTTGTCAAGATCCCTCTTTCCAGATTGACCGAGGATTGTGAGTTGTCCACTTTCCCGGGCAGGTGTGCCGATCTTTGGTCTC
Organism: Antrozous pallidus; assembly: GCA_027563665.1. Lineage (NCBI taxonomy): Eukaryota > Metazoa > Chordata > Mammalia > Chiroptera > Vespertilionidae > Antrozous > Antrozous pallidus. Next base: position 48,097,583 of record CM050525.1, read on the forward strand.
TGTGAATGCGGGGTGCGTTTCAGAACCACATCAACAGGTCTGTTCGAAGGAAAGAAAAGTTGGGCAGATTCCGGTGCCCCCGTAGGAGAAGGAATCAGCTTTCCCGCCAGGATTACTGCGACAGCCGTCCACAGCCTCCTCGATGGGCAGGGAGGACGAAAGAAAAGGACTACTCGAGGGTGGGTCCTTACACATCTTTCAGCTGTAATTTCTTCACCCTGACTTGGAAAGAAAGCCTTGTGCCTCTCTGGAAACGCGCTCCTTCGCGGCAGATTGCCCTTGTGGCCACTAGAGGGCAATGGCGCCCTTCTCCAACCTCCTGCATGGATGGGGCCCATCTGCTTTTGAGGGCACCCTGGAAGAGCCGCTTTGTTACCCGCCAGCCTTGGGGGGGGGGGGGGGGCGGCGGAGAGACCGACTTCAATCTCGCTGTGGTCCAGGCTACTGCTCCAGCAGTTGGTCAGCATGGACATCTTTCTCAGTCGGTGGACCCCGTTACCTTCAGCCTCTTCCTCCTACCTCAGGGTTTGCCAGACAGCTGGGAAATCTTAACCTCTGGAGTTGGACCCGAAGATGGGTGGGGGCTGGGCTGTCTGATAAATAAGGTCAGCTGTCCCCGAGGCAATGACAGGGGAGGGTTTTCTCTGGCTCTTTTTATTTTTTATTTATTTTATTTTTTCCCTGCTGGAGCATCATTTCAGACTCCGAGGGGGAAGGGGATGGGTTAGAGAAGAGAAGCATCAGTGAGACTACTGGGATAGCATTAGCCTCTGCCTTCAAGATGTTTTGAAGACATCTGCAAGCCATTTCTGATTTGAAAAAAAAAAAAAAATCAAAGAGAACGAGTTTGATCTTTGGGACACACGTTGGGGCATGGAGTTTTAAAAATATAACAGTGAATGCTTTCCGATTCCCTTTCACCCGTCCTTGACATTGGAGTACAAACACCAAGAATAAAATTTCACTCAAGATTGGTCCTGGCGCACTGGAGTTTAATCATTTGACTCCCCAGCCCCCTCCCACCCACCCCCACCCTGCCTCAGTGATACGGAAATTACCGCCGATGATTAGATTGCACACTTCAGGCTGCACACCTTTATATTTGTTACAGTGTCATTAGGAAACTTCAGAGAAAGCATGAAAGGAAGGATGCTATGTTGTAAGGAAGAGGAAAGCTCTACTTGAAAAAACAAGTACAGTTGTAAGTGGATTCTTATTTGTATTTTTGTTTTAACTGAGTGCAGAAGGCTCCCCCATGAATCAGCAGTGAAGTCTTGCAGCCCGAGCAGGGGGAGCTGTGATGCTCAGGCAGGAATCAATGCAAAGGGATTAAGGGCGGGAGTGTGCGGTAACTGGGGGAAAGTAAGACAGAGCGTTTTGTAAGCCCATGCTCCCTTACCACTGGGCGGTTCAGTTAACTTCAAAATGTTTCAGTGTTACTCGGTTTAATTAGTCGCCGAGGGTTGCAGGGTTTGGGGATTCTTACTGAGATACAGCCTTGCTCCCATCCTCTGGCCCATGGGGATGTTACATGAGAGAGGAGTGAAAGAGGGAGGAAGAGCGTGAAGGAGGAAAGGGAGAGGGGTGAAAGAGAGATTAATGATGCTGTTTCCCATGGCAGGTCAAATGCTGGTATGTCTGTCTGTCTGTCTGTCTCTCCCCCATAACTCCCGTTTACACCACGTGAGGTGCCCAACCCAGAAAGTTGGCCTAATCAGCTTTGCCAGCCACAGTCGGCACTGGCCAGGGACTTACTCTACCGCCCGGGGAAGCTGCCTTTTTCTCCAATTTCCCTGGTGGTGCCAGGCCAAGAAACACCTTTATTCGCTTCCTCCGGGGACTCCCTTATCTGCCGGAAGTCATTCACAAGTTAAGGGCATGTCTCCACTTCCCTTGAATAAACAGCTTGGGGCTCAGCTTCTTCCCCGATAGGATGGTCACCGAACCTAACGGAGCAATAGGAGTGGAGGAAGCTCTTCCTTGATTTCTGTTCCAGGCCCCTGGAGATCTCTTTTCAGTCTTCTTCAGGCGCCACCCCCGAGAGCCAGCAGGGAGAGTGGAGAGGAACATCCCTGTTCCCTTGATCTTGACAAGATCCAGCATGGATGAAGGCGGGCTTAGACATGCTCCCTCTAACCACTGCGCTCCACCCGCCCTGGGTCTCTGGGAGCGCGATTCCCGTGATCGCATCCCGCAGGCCCAGACCGATGTCTGTCATCCCTGAGGCTCGGATCGGCTCTTCACCGAGGGGCAGAGCCAGGATCCGGCCGAGGAGAGGAGAGGGGGGACCAAGATGCTCAGGTGCGGTTAGGTCTGGTCTGTATTGATCATTTTGATCGTTGACTCCTCTTGGATTTCCTCCCATTCACCTTGCTTTTGTTAAAATTCGCCATTCAAATGTTATTTATCTTGATTTTACTGAGTTGCGGGGAGGGGGGAGCCTTTCCTTATATTTCGCACCTCACCTGCCTCACCCGGGTTCCAGCCCTGCCTGGCATTTGGGGTCTTCACCCCAGCCCCACGGCTTCCGGAGTGCACAGCAGAGAATGAGCAGCACGACTTCTCCGAGCCTCAGTGCCTCGCCCGAGAAAATGGGTCAATGATAATGTCTGTGTCCTGGGCTTGCTGTGAAGACAGAAGGGGATGCCCAAGTTCATGACAAGCACCAGGAAATGCTCAGGCCTTTGACCCGCTTAGAAACAGGCCCGAAGGTATGTCGTATAGACGGACGGTGGCAGGTGGCAGGTCTTCCTTACACTCACTCGGCTGAAACCCTACGCTGACCTCTGACCAAGGCCTCTCCCAGTTAGTGATGAGTTGTTTACTAGTGCCTGACCTTTAAAAAACCATTTCAGACGTTAAGAGATCCACCCCTCTTCCATTTAAAATATTCAGGAGGGGCCGAAACCGTTTTGGCTCGGTGGATAGCGCGTCGGCCTGCGGACCGAAAGGTCCCAGGTTCGATTCCGGTCAAGGGCATGCACCTTGGTTGCGGGCACATCCCCAGTAGGGGGTGTGCAGGAGGCAGCTGATCGATGTTTCTCTCTTATCGATGTTTCTGACTTTCTATTCCTCTCCCTTCCTCTCTGTAAAAAATCAATAAAATATATTTTTTTAAAAATTAAATATTCAGGAGGGCAAGAGGGTGAGATTGTAGAGATAACGGCGGCCTTTGAAAAGAGCCTGGCTCCTGCCTTTGCATCTTCTCCCCGTTGTTCCCTTTTGCACGTGGGTTTTTCTGGGACACAGCCTCACCCGGAAGTAATATCTTCCCTCTCAGGGAAGTTTGCTCAGCGGTGGATGTGGCGATACTCCTCACAAGGTCTGCTTTCATGGGGAAGGGACTCATTGCTGTCCCAGACCAGCTTCCTTGATAATTAGTCTCGCGATAAATCATTACCATTTCAAGACTGCCCCTGCTTGTTTTCCAGGTAAATGTAGTTTGGGGCTCTCAGGGGTTGAGCAGGGGTCAAGTTTGGACTTGACTAGAAAAGTGGGTGCCTTGTCCACAGTGTCCCTCGGGCCCCTGCAAAACCACAGTCACCCCCACGAGGCCTGGAATGGCTTTCTAGCTGTTTTCACACCCAGCATCACAGCCAGGCTTTCTGAGGCTCTTGGACCTCCCAGGTCCAGTGGTGTCCTGTCCACAGCCTTTCTGTGTTGTCTGAGTGTGCTTGGCAGTGACAGGAAATAGCTGCTTACGTTTGTCTGGAAAAGGCGAGGGGAGGGAGCCAACTTTTTGAAATGCTCCTGTGTGCCGGGTGCTGCCTCTGACGCCTCCCTTAGTCTGTGCAGCCACCACCCAGTGGGGAGCGTGCTGTGCTCTGCATTTCTCAGAAGGGGAAACCAGCACTTGTCTCAGCTCGCGATGTTCATGTACATACACGAGAGGAAGGAGAGCGCGTGTCTACGCCGGGGACTCTGCGTGCTCACCCATTTTCTGTTGTTTTTAAAAATTCTCACCCAAGGATATGTTTATTGATCTCAGAGAGAGAGGAAGGGAGAAGGAGACAGAGAAACACCGATGGGACAAACATGGATCGGGCTGCTGCTCATACACATCTTGACCGGGGATCAAACTGGTAACCTGGGTGTGTGCCCTGACCAGGGATGGAACCCACAGCTTTTTGATATATGGGATGATGCTCCAACCAACTGAACATCATCCGGTTTTTATACTAAGTGTGACGCTTGTCCCCAGTGCAAGCTTCCTGAGCTTTGTGGAGGAGAGCAGCCAGAGAGCGGAGCTGGCTGCTGGACCTTGTGCCTCTAGAAGATCCCAAATCTTATCCATGAAAGAAGCTGCCAGATATTCTGGTCCAACACTTTTCTCAGCAGGTTTTCTCTTTGCCATTCATCCTAAGCTTCTTTAAAAAAAAATATATATATATATTTATATATAAATTTATATATATATCTTTATATATATTTATATATATTTATGTTATATATCTCCTATCTAATAAAAGAGCAATATGCAAATTGACCGTACTTTCACTACACCCACAAGCCATGCCCACAAGCTAATCAGAGCGAGTACGCAAATTAACCCAACAAAGATGGCTGTTAATTTGCATATCTGCACACAGAAGATGGAGGTGTAGGAGGAAGCCAAGCACTGCAGAAGGGAGCAAAGCTGTGAAGAAGTAAGCAAGCGGGGCAGGGGAGAAGGGAGGGGGCGAGGCAGCGGAGATGGGAGAGAGTGAGGTAGTGGAGAAGGGAGCGAGGCAGCAGAGAAGGGAGGGAGTTTTGCTCAGGCCGCAGGAAGCTCTATTCTTGCAGGAATCTTCCTGCAATGGGTCTCTAGTGTGTGTGTGTGTGTGTGTGTGTGTGTATTGATTTCAGAAAGGAAGGGAAAGAGAAACATCGATGATGAGAGTGAGTCATCACTTAGCTACCTCTGGTATGCCTCCCACTGGGGATCAAGCCCACAACTCTGGGCATGTACCCAAACTGGGGATCAAACTGTGACCTGGTTCATAGGCCAATGATCAACCACTGAGCAACACTGGCTGGGCCATTCTAAGCTTCTTAAATGTTCCCAGGACAGCCTATAAGGCCCTCTCAGGAACCCAGGATACCAGAGGTGCTGCCTTAACTGCTCATTAAGTTCCCTATTGGAGGAGGAGCTAACCTGCCTCTCTTTTATATCTTTCCCCCAATAGATAGATGCCCTTTGTCTCCTCTCCCCATCGCTTTTTCCCTTTTCCCTACAAATACTTGCAAATTGGTGCCAGGTAGTCCTTAAAGTCCAGCATCTACTGAGCTTGGTGCTAATTTCAGGCATTGTGCTAAGAACATTTCTTGTAATATGAGATTTAGTCACAGTGGCCCTGAGGGCTGGTTAGATTGTCCTAGCATCTTAGAGAAAGAAGAAAAAAAAATACAACAAAAACACTACCCTGACATTCCACAGCAACACTGGGAGTCAAAGTCAGGCATCTGACACCAAACTTAACCACCGTGTCAGAATGCCCTGCCACTTACTGCTTCAGTGAATCTGATGAGATATGGTTTCCAGACCTCCCTCCACCCTCCTCTCTCCCACCTGCTTCCATTCTATTTAGTTGTTGTCCCCTTTAACTACCGACTCCTTAGACTGGTTACTCGTTGCAGACAGTAACCACTGCAGGGCATTTATATGCACCAATCCCCGAAAGGAGGCCTGGGCGTCCCACTTTGCCAAGTAGGATTCTTGGGTCTGAAGTCATTAACTGAGTGACTAGCTATTCCAGGCCACGTTCACTCAGAAATGAGGCAGAGGGACCCAGAGGGACCCACAGGGAGGAATTATGGCTTGCCTACCATCACAGGGCAGTTTAGGAGCAGCTGGAAGAAGAACTGGGCAATCTTAACTCCAGCTTCTACCACTATGCGCAAGCTAAATGTGTTTTGAGTAGACAGGTGTGTGTGTGTGTGTGTGTGTGTGTGTGTGTGTGTGTGTATACACATACAGGTATGCCCTGTATGTTATTGAGCAGTTACATTGTGAGACCACCATGTGGGGTTCTGCACGAATCTTTTTATTTGAAAATCATGGCTGTTTGATCATAGTTTGCAGAGTGTACCACTTAACCCCAGCCTTCAGCTCTGTCCTCCTTAATAGTCACCTGCCATTGATGTCTCCGTTCCAAGTGTCCTTGGGTAACAGTGTAAGAACTGTGTGCTCACCTTGCCACCCCCAAGCCCGCATAGGGCCCTCTGGCAGGGTTAGGGTTGAACTCTGTTTCAGGCTCATTTCTTTATTTCTTAATTTAATGAAAGACCTTGTGCTGAGCACAGGAGATGGTCAAATCCCAGGGTCTTCCCTGAGAAAGCTAACAATATCCATGGTGTATAACATAGTTAACTCTGTCTATTAAAACTCAAGGAGAACATAGTAGGGCTGGCTATAAAACCTCAAGGAGGACATAGTAGATTTGTCTATGAAAACCCAAGGAGAACATAATAGGTCTAACTATAAAAACTCGAGAATATAGTAGTCTCTATAAAAACTTGAGGAGAACATAGTAGTCTGTCTATAAAAACTCAAGGAGAACATAGTAGGTCTGTCTATAAAAAAAACTCAAGGAGAACATAGTAGATCTGTCTGTAAAAACTCAAGGAGAACATAGTAGATCTGTCTGTAAAAACTCAAGGAGAACATAGTAGGTCTGTCTGTAAAACCCAAACCTGCATACAATAGGTGTGGCAAAGGTGGTGTGAACAAACAGGGCCACAGGAAGAACATGGCCCATCCAGTTGGATGATCAAGGGTGCTTTGGGGGAGGAATAACAGACTTGGGCTCCTGAATAGTAAGCAGGGACCCTGGAGGCCAGCTGGACCGATGCATTCTGCCTCCCGGTGCTCCAGTTGTGGCTGCCATGAACTGCTGATGGCTGGAGCCTCACTAACCATGTAGGCCTTAGGGACTTCCACCGTTAGAAATACTTTCTTAGATTTAGCCAAACTCTGTCTTCCCAAGAGTCTTTGATACAAGCCTTCCCATGTCCAGCAGAATAGAGGTCATTCTTCAGCCACATTGCCATGGGCTTAGCTGTCTCCCAGGTGCCTTCTCCCCGCTTTCACACATCCAGAATGAGCGCCCCATCTATTCTGCTCCTGCCCTCCGCAGAAGGACTGAAGGCAGAAGTGTAGTCAGCCAGACAGTAGCTTGTCCACTCCTTTCTGCACAGGTCTCTATTGCAGCCAGAGGCTACATGCCCTTAGCTCTCCTTGCATCCACATTGCCCATATCTGTGGTCGGCAAACTGCGGCTTGCGAGCCACATGCGGCTTTTTGGCTCCTTGAGTGTGGCTCTTCCACAAAATACACGGCCTGGGTGAGTCTATTTTGAAGAAGTGGCATTAGGAGAAGTTTAAGTTAAAAAAATTTGGCTCTCAAAAGAAGTTTCAATCATTGTACTGTTGATACTTGGCTCTGGTGACTAATGAGTTTGCCGACCACTGCCCCAGAGGACTTCTGCACCACCCTTTGTTTTTGTTTTTTTTTTCCCCTCTGTGCTGCCATTCATTCCCTTTTCTCCACTTGTCCCTGTGTCCCTAGACACAAGGAGGCCCCTCCCTGGCGTCCCCATAGGCTCTCTGGCCAGGCTGCCCTGCTCTCAGGCTTGGCCCTGCTGCTCCTCAGCCATGCCACCCACGTCAGCTCTTCTCAATTTCCCTGTAACTTGGGGTCTGCCTTAGAGGGAGGCACTGACATGAAACCATCCTATATAATAAAAGCATAGTATGCAAATTGTCCCCTCAGCCAGGAGTTTCTCTGGGAATTCAACCAGGGGGTGTGGCCAGTCAGGGGAAGAGAGGGAGGCTAGGGACCCTACCAGTGTGTGAATTTTGTGCACTGAGCCTCTAGTATCCTATATAATAAAAGAGTAATATGCAAATTTGACTGTATCTTATGCCAGCAGCCAATCGGGAGCGGGGGGGGCGGGGCCAAGCTGCACAAGGGGTGGGGCCCTGTGGAGGGACCTACTGGGTGCTGCAGGCCAGGTGGGACCACCAGTGCAGCATCCAGCGGCACAAGGGGCAGCAGGGCAGCATGAGGGGCAGGGCAGCGGCGCGAGGGGCAGGGGCCCTTTCTGGCCCTGGGGTTAGGCCACATGCCCTGTGGTCCTGGGTGCCTGTGGCTGCGGCTGGCCTGAGTGAAGCTGGCCCAGGTCCTGGGTGCCTATAGCTGGCCAGAGGGAGGGAAGCCTGGGTCCCAGGTGTGGGCCAAGGCAGAGGCAGTTAGGAGCAATCAGGCCAGCAGGGGAGCACTTAGGGGTGATCAGGCAGGCAGGCAGAGGTGGTTAGGGGTGATCAGGCAGGCAGAGGTGGTTAGGGGCGATCAGGCAGGCAGGCCAGTGAGCAGTTAGAAGCCAGTGTTCCTAGATTGCGAGAGGGACGTCCGACTGCTAACAGTCAGACATCCCCGAAGGGGTCCTGATTGAAGAGGGTGCAGGCTGGGCTGAGGGGACCCCACCCCGTCCTTGCACAAATTTTCTGCACTGTGCCACTAGTAAATATATAAAAAATGCTTAAAAGTGCACAAAATGGGGTGGCTGTTAAAATTACCCCTGTTATATATTTCATATCTTAGGTTCAGTCCATTGACCCAGTCTTCCCAAACATTCTGAAACGCAAACCTCTAGTCTGCTCTCCAGAATACCTGTCCTTCCTCCTATCCTTGCGCTATGGTTGGTTTACTCACTGCCAAACCTCACTAGGTAAAAACAAAACAACAACTGTAACAAAAACGCCAATACAGAATCGGGCAGAATCTGGTTAAGCCACACTAGACCCTGCCTGGAATACAACGCCCTACAGCAGGGGTGGGGAATGTCCAGCCCAACAGTGTATAAAGTTCAAGAGATCATTAATGCCAAGGCATTGGGGTGAGTTCATTAAATGTTTGATCAAATGCAGCAGGCTAATTTTTAAGGTGATAATTTTAAGTTGATAAATTTGTGTGGCCCTCAATGGATGCCATAAATATCCAAACGGCCTTAGCAGGATCAAGGTTCCCCACTGCTGCCCTCCCTATCCCTCATTCCTTGTCGTGCATCATGGTTCTGTCTGCTTGTCGGTTGATCTGGCTGCACAGCCTTGGAACCCCTCCTGTGTGTGGAGAACAACCCTCAGGAGGGTGGTCTAGAGGAGGAAGAGCCGCCTCTAGCCACAGGGGGCCGTCTGCCCATTAGATGGCCTCTTCAGCTCTGACGGGCTGCAGAGTTCTTCCTCTCCTCTCCCGGACGCTGGAAAACCCACTCCGCGCCACCTTTCCAGCTTGCGTTAATTTTGGATTCAGTATCTCACGCTCACCCCATGGGCACACACACCATCCCTGTAGAAGTTGCCTGGTCCTGTGGCAGGTCTGGTCTGCGGGTCTGCCTGCCCAGGCGTCCCACCTCCCTGAGCATTTCCAGCGCCTGCTTCTCTAGTCTTCCCGTAGGAACTAAGCTACACGAGTCTGTGTCTGTGTCTTTGAACTAGGAAACCTAAGACTTACTTCCCTGCGTGTCCTTGCAAGACGGGAGAAACCTCACCCACCGTGGTACTGAGGGGTGTCTAGCTTTCCAGTGCCTTTCATGTGCTGAATAGAATCATGTGAGGTGGAGCAGGAGGTAGCTGCCTTTACGAAACATTGAGTAGTCCCATTGGGATTGAGCAAGAATTGGGCAGGATGTAGGACCCAGGCAAAGCCTAGTGATGCGGCTCAGTAGATGGGGTGAGATTTCCTGGGGCAGCAGTAGCAGATGGCATAGCAGCTACGTGTGGGATAGGAAAAGGGTTTCTTGGAAGGGGCGGGGCAGGGCAGGTTGTGTGGGAAAGAAGCCCATGGATACTGGCTGTGCAGCCAAAGCACAATTCCAAAGAGTGTTATCCAGAGGAAGCGAAGGCCAGACTAGGGACATGAGTCCAAATTGGATTCTGACCTGAGGGGAGCTAGACAGAAAGGAGGATCTGAGCCAAACATCCCCATGAAGCCAGGTTGGCTTACACAGGAACTCTCCAGGCACGGATGGAAGATGTCCCCATAAGAATGGGCACATGGCCCGGCCGGTGGAGCGCCGCCATATCTTACCTGCCCAGGGACACAGGGACAAGGTAAGGGTTCAATTCCCAGTCAAGGGCACATGCCTAGGTTGTGGGCTCAATCCCCAGTAGGGGGGCATGCAGGAGGTAGCCGATCAATGATTCTCTCTCATCATTGATATTTCTATCCCTATCTCTACTCTCTCTCCCTCTCCCTTCCTCTCTGAAATCAGTAAAAATATATTTTGAAAAATAGGCAGATACCCCCCCCCCCCCAGTCACATCCCAGCTTCCTGAGGGGACAGCTCCCATTCCCTGGCAGCGTGGTGGCCTCTGGTGGTGCAAGGGTGGGATGATCAGGTGAACGTGGGTAGTGCTTACAGTGGGCGAGTGGAGGCAGCAAGGACAGGTGGCGAATGCGCCCTCTGCAGTGGGCCCATTTCCTCCCAGGACAGCTTTGCTGACCACCTTGGGGAGGAATCAGCATCCCGCTACCCATGAGTGAAACCTTCAGGGGGAGCTCAGGATCTCAGAACTTCTGTCTGCAAGGCCACAGAGTGGAACCATAGGGTGGCTTTGCTCTTGAGGCTCCATAGGGAGCCTTTTGCTCAGACCTCACCCAGCAGAACTCATGGACCCCTGAGTCTTCATTTCTACGTGATCCTCTCTGGTGGGTCGCAGAGGAACAAGTCCATACCCCAAACCGAGGACGACTGACCAAACCACAGGTGGGGCTGGCTGGCTGAGCAGTGACGTCAGTGGTTACCTGCTTCCCACAGTCTACTTATTAACGCGTGGATATTCAAGGGTTCTACATATTTAAAGGTTTAATAAACGATCCCATCAACAGTGGCGGCAAAGTGGTATTTAAATTCCAAACCCAAATTGAAAAGAAAACAGGGTTCAGGGACGCACACCATTCCAGTTCATGACACTTTGCCCTCATATCTCTTAATAGTCGGAGAGTTCACTCCCGGGCTGCCTTCCACTGCCGACACGGCGCTGCTGTCTTTATTATTATTCTTGGAACCTCAGAGGCACTGCCTAAATGAACTGTCGCTCTTAGTACTATGATCTTAGAGTAAAGAATTGCGACTTAGCAGTGAGAGCTGGGCACGCTCGCCTCCCAAGCAATGCATTGGTGAGTCTTGTGTTTTATTCATCACCTCTCCTCCCGCAAACATGGCAGAGAATCCTCATCTCAGCAGATCTCGGCGGTGCGTCTGGGAGCGTTAGTTAGGAGACTAATGCAGCCTGAGAGGACCCGTCTTTGCAGTGAGGGATGGGTCCTGGGGAACCCCGTCAGCTCTCTGCTCCTCTCCAACCCCGTCCCCGCTGTGCCCTGCATTGCACGCCGGTGCGCTCTTTCTTCAGTAGGTGTATCGCTTCCTACAGATGGAGAAAGGTCACCTGTCAGCAAGTCTGTGGCCAGCTGCTGACACGTTTCCCTTAATAGGCTGCTCTGTGGGTCCCTCCCTCTGGGCAGGCCAGCCCGGGGCGGCCCTGGCGTGGTTGATAAATAGCCACGTGGCCTTGGTCAAACCTATTAACCTCAGTGTCTTCATCTGAAAAGTGGCCTTTTGGATCCTCTCCAGCTCTGAAATGGCCTGGCTCTCAAAGCTGCTTCCACAAATCACCTGGCTCAGTGCTTGCTGACCGTCCCGGCCCAGCGTTCTAGAGAGGAGTGCGGACAGCATTGCTGGCACAGGAATGCACACGGTTCGGTTTGCCCACCCAGAACGTGTCTGCCTGTGACAGTGGGCAAAGATGCCTGCAGGGTGAGGAGTTGGGACTCTCTGTGGAGTCTACTGAGTATGAAATCTAGAGCTTCAAAAATCATTCCTTAGGTCCCAGGCAGCCTTTGCAGAGTCTGGGGCAGGGGAGTGGTGTGTACAGTGCTTCATTAAGTGATTTCCCCATCCTCGTGGAGAAGAACTGATAGAAAGGGCAGAGACTTGAGACAGAGAAACTAGTGTGTGTTGGGGGGGGCGGGGGGGAGGATGAAGGTAATGTTGTTATTATAATAGCTTTTGTATACTGAGCATCGTTATTATAATAGCTTTTGTATACTGAGCATTTACTATATGCACACACTGAGCTCAGCACTTTCCATAAATTATCTCAGTTCATCCCCACTCCAGACTCCGTGAGGAAGTAGCTGTGTAATTATCCCCCTTTATGAAACGTGAAAACCGAGATTCAGCGTAGTCAACGCCCCCTGGGGTTATACAGTTAATAAGGGGACCAGCAGGGATGTGAACAAAGGGGGTTCATTCCCCGTGCTTCAGGCTGGGAATGGGGAGACAGACCCAGGAGGCTTTCGAGGGGTAGGTCCATGAGACGTGCTGCTGACAGTGGAAGAGGACATGGCAATGGATATGTCCTGACATGTTTGCCCAGTGCCTGGGACTCATCTTCCCACGGAAAATCTCCTTGCCCCAATACAGGAGCCCTGAGGGCACATGGATAGACAGTGGCAAAGGATTGGAACTCATCACCTGGAAGATCTAGAAAGCTTTTCCCTGGATCCTTCTAATGCATCTCAGCATGATGGGAAGATTGACATCGAGCAGTATGTTTCCTCTCTACTGGGCACGTACGACTGGGGAATATTTTAAACGACGAGTTGGGCAGAAGAGAAGCTGTGTTTCCAAGACCCATGCTCTTTCTTGACATGGGCCCCTGTCCAGCCTCGGTTTAGATGGATCAGAGATGTCACCAGGAGTATCACACCGGAACATGTATGTTGCACCCTGTGTTTACAGTGCATTTCCAGGGAGTGTTGAGAGAAGACAGGCCGACATAGTCTTTGTCCATCAGTGGGTTCTCTCCACCTGGGGCAGCACCGTGACCTTGGACGGGGTATAGGAAAGGTGGGGAAGAGAGCCTGTCTGTGGCTGCTCCCACGCATGTTAACAAGGACCCAGGCTTCCGAGACATGCGGGAAGCATCTCCCCTGGTTTTGAACGGGACATTGAGAGAAGCTAGGACTTCCAAACTTACGTCGTTGCAAACACCAGCTTGGCGAAGTCTTGTGCAAAGAGACCAAGGCCGCAAGGTCTTCGTGCGTTGCATTTCCTTATCTGCTCTAATATTCTCGGAGCATTTTCACCTGTAGACCTCTTGGTCCATCTCTTTACCCACCCCTTGGTTGTCAGCCCTCTGGGGGATAAGTAGGAACTTGCTTCCCGTGTCTGGACTCCAGTTTCCTCCCTTGTAGAAGAGGATTAGAATGAAAACTCACCTCCCCATAAGAGGCATCTGGAAGAAGAGCTGAGCTCTGTTTAAAAAGTCCAGAAAGAAGTTCTTTCCACTCTGCTTGACCCAGAGAATACATGTATGATCCCCCCCCCCCCCCCCGCCCTCAGCACATCCCCTGGGGTTCGGATTGAAAACAAAATTGATGGGGAGGCTCTTGGGAACTCAAAAACCATGTTCTCCATCCTGGTCAAGAGCCTCCCTGACCTGTCTTCTGGCTTCTTTAAACGAAGGGGTGTCCAAACAAAGCAAGTCAGAAAAGCTTTGTGGGTAGGGATGTGAACTGATTCAATTTATAGAAATAGCATCCCCCGTAAGGATTGCGGGTCTTTGCTTTGAGTTGAAACTATTGATACTATCTCTAGTATTGTTACCTCATTTTCACATTTGCATGGGAGATGATTGGATTAGCATTTTCTTCTGAAGATGGTTTTCTTCTGAGAAAGTTACGGGGACAGTGTCTGCGGGGGGCCCCTGAGGTCGCCCGCCCTGGCAGGGGTGGTTGGGAGGCAGAGCAGAGCTATTCGGGAAAAGGTACCTCTGCCCGCACTGCTCCTCCTTTCAAGGCTCAGCTGGTGTGCAGACAGGAGAGCACTGGGGGTGCCATGCACGTGCTCTCAAATGTGAGGAATTGTGCGAATACCACTTTAATTTTCATGTCGAATTGAGCAAGAAATGAGCTTGTCGGAAATAATCATGTGGAGGGCAGAGGGGCCGAGCCGGGGAGTTACTGAGATGTGACTGTGACTGTGAGGTGACCTTGTGTGGTGGGATGTGTGGATGGAGATCGTCCAGGACCTGGACCCAATTACACCCCCTGGGGACTTCGGGGGACCATTCCTGGCAGCAGCCCATCTGCGGGAATATTCCCCAGTGTCCTGCGACAGCTGGCTCAGCCTCTGCCTTGCTCCCTGTGGCCTGCTGGGCCCCTTACAAAAACCAAGCCAAGGTTTAGAAAAGAAAAGGAAATCTGTATGTAGAGTTCATTCTCTATGAAATGTATGCTCTACCTTAAGTAAAAAATAACGTGTCTTGCCTTGACTGGTTGGCTTAGTTGATCGCAGCATCATTCCGGACACCAAAAAGGTTGTAGGATGGATTCTCAGTCAGGGCTCATGCCTAGGTTTCAGGTTCGATTCTTAGTTGGGCACTTACAGGAGGCGACAGATTGATGTTTCTCTGTCTGTCTGTCTGTCTGTCCCTCCCTTCCTCTCTCTCTAATCAATAAAAACATACCCTTGGGTGAGGATACTATATATTTATATGTTGTGCCTTGATGCTGGATTCGCAAAGCTGGGCCTGGCAGTCCAATGTGGTTTGGAGAAGAACTGAGAAGACTTAAGTCACTCAGTATATTGAACATGTAGACACGGATTTTAAACCTACCAGTTATCTGTGAGGCCAGAATTCTTGCTGGCTCCGTATTGCATAGGTTGCCTTTTGAATGTACGTTCTCTTAGAATCCAGGACACTACTAAAACAACCGAGTTCCCAAAGTCATCTTGGATTTCTCCTCGTCTCCCAGGGCCTGCTTTGTAACCTCATGGAGCACAGAGTGATTTAAACCCCGTGTCCTCCCAGGAGGTGTAATCGGGTCCACAAACCCTGTGTGTGCCTTCGCAGCAACAGTACTAAAACTACACGTCCTTCCTTGCTGACCTCGGTATGTGCCTTGACTTCACTGTCTCCTTCCGTTCTCCCTGGCAACAGGACAAGTTTGCCCTGGGTATGGGAGAGATTGAAAGCTCAAGTGCTAACGGGGTTCAGATTCCACGGCTATGAGGTCTGATCAAATAATTGAATCGATATCCCTCCCCCCTGGAAACTGACCTTCAGACCACTCCACAACTGGTATTCCCTTTATTTAGGCCACATTCCACTTGCTAGGACCATTCTCTCTCTCCTCCGCACTTTCCCAGGACCCAGACCTCCCCAGAGCACTCCAGGTCATTGAAAAAGCCCACCCAGCATCCTTTAAAACCTCTCACTCCCCATTCCCGGCTGCACGCGCCATCTTGGGGCTCAGCTCACCTGGCATCCAGATGACCTAATAAAATTAAAATCTTTACCTCGTTTGGCCTCCTGGGACCCTCCTTTGGGGACCCTAGCAACTGCTGCCAGTTTTTTTAGTGGTTGGCCCTGCAATGGGACTTACCCTCTCTGCTTTAGTTTCATTTGTCCCAGTAGGATGCTGATGGCATCTACCAAGATCCCAGTGAGTACTGAGTAAGTGTTAGCTGTCACCCTATGAGCCAGGCAGAGAGGAAGTGGGGGTGCAGGGAACTTACACATCCTACTCCCAAGTGACCAGGTGGGATCTGTCTCCACATTCAATGACTCCACACCCCTGTGTACCTTTCCGTTCCCCCTCCGGAAGTCTACTAAGCTATGGCTTCCTTCTTCCACCCAAAACCCTCACCTGGATTCCATAGGGAATAGCTTTTCCTTGCTTCTGAGGCTTTCCTGCTGTACTTAAAAAAAAAAAAATTGACATGAAGAATGCTCTCTCTCAGCACGAGTTATATTTGCAGAGCTCTGAGGATGTTAAGAACTCAATTTCCTCCACCAAATCCTTTGTTTGTGAGCATTTCTGTGCTTATAATTGAAATTTCAGCACAATAGTTCCTGAGCCGGGGCTGTCCCATGGACGTACCACACAAACCACATACGTGAGCTACATATGCAATTTTTAATGTTCTGGTAGTCCCAGTTAAAAAAGCAAAGAGGAACCAGGTGATGTTAATTTCCATAAAGTAGTTTCCATTAAAACCGGGTCTTCCCCCTTGGTAAGAAATGTCCCCCATAAGTGGAAGGATGTGGAATGGTTTCCTCAGAGGGCATTAAACATAGCAATTGTCTATCCCAGGGGTTGGCAGACTGCGGCTCGCGAGCCACATGCGGCTTTTTGGCCCCTTAAGTGTGGCTCTTCCACAAAATACCACGTGTGGGCGCGCACCTACAGTGCGATTGAAACTTCGTGGCCCACACGCAGAAGTTGGTTTTCGGCTCTCAAAAGAAATTTCAGTCATTGTACTATTGATGTTTGGCTCTGTTGACTAATGAGTTTGCCAACCACTGGTCTAGAGATATCCTTCTCATTCCAGTTTCCTTAAAGTCCCAGTCTCTCAGTTTTTCTGTACATACTTTTCTTTCCCAGGAAAGAGAAACCTTTTCTGAGTTTCCATGGTTGGCCATTCAGCTCAGCCTTTTCTCTTAAACATTGGGGAGCCTCGGTGCCCTCTCCCTTAGCCTTTTTCTCCCAGGCACCATCTCTTCTCCTATTACAGGTGCTCCCTGGGGCGATTCAGAAACTTCGTAGCATCATCTGCCATCTTAACTAAGTCTGGCTCCATCTCGGGGTCTGTCCCAAACTTAACTTAGCAGACCTTTAAATGCAACCCCTTCCCCGTACCCGGTATTTCAGAGGTATCCGCACTGTCCTCTAGGTTATCCGAGCAGGGGCAAATGAACAAACATACCCCTGGGGTCCCATCTTGGAGACCTCCTATCTAGTCCATTGCTCATTACCATGGATTTTATTTCTGACTTTTCTCTCACATACATATGTCCATTTTCCTAATGTTGCTGTTGTCTACATTTTGTCTTGTTTCTGTTGATATTTCGCAATTTTAATTCCAAAACATTTTTTTTTTGGAATAAAGTTAAAGAGATAACTTGAGATGCTAAAAAAAAAAAAAAATCAGATGCACAAAATAAGAATACTTAAATGTCAAATGGTGGAGGCTGGTTAATTTTTTTTTTAAAAAAGGGGGGCCTATTTTTATGATGGACTGTAATTGTCACTGGGGGTATTACCTAAGAAGCTGTAGCAACAGGACCTGTGCTTACAATGCAATGTTAAGAGGTGCAAAGTAGGCAAATTGAGTTATCTATGCAGCGTGATTTCAACTTAATACAGACACACACTGCGGGAGGAAAAGGAATCTTTCCGAAATACCAGCGGCAATTATGAAGGGATGGTATGACTCACTATTTTCTTTTCTTTTGACATTTATTTATTTGCAGTTATTATTGTGTGTTAGTACCTGAGAAGGAAACACGTAGAAAAGAAGTTCAAACCTGGATATTTAGAGAAGAATGGAAACAGAGGTTCCTTCTAGTCCTGTCTGTTTCTGATGAATAATTTGTATGAAACTGAAGCTAATCCTTGAATTTAAAAATAAACTTTACATTTTGTTGTTAATTGGAAGCTTTTGCTAATTGTAATTTAGTTTTTTACTGTTCACATTTTTCTCTCTCCAAATCCAAATAAAGCCAGAAGAGAAAGCATCTGTGAATTTAGAAAACCTGGTTTTATTGTGTGTTTCTGTTGGCACTGGGAGGAGCTAGTGGGGGTGGAGGGGCGGGATGGTAGATGTATTGGAAATAAAAAGGACCATAGCATCGCCATGTTATAGCTGAGAGCTCTAAGGATTAAAGACGAGGGATGGTTTGTCCTGATCGTATGGCTGGTTTAAAGGGACACTCGGCATTGTCATGGTGGAGATGGGAAGAACAAGGCTAAGACGTGTTTGGTCCAAGAGTCATAGTTAGGTTGATGGTGGTCATAGTGGTATTGGTGATAATACTATATAATAAAAGCCTAATATGCAAATTGACCAAACAACAGAGTGACCGATGGAATGACCAGTCGCTAGATTGCACACTGACCACCAAGGGGGCAGATGCTCAATGCAGGAGCTGCCCCCAGCCTACAGGCCCCAGGCCAGCAAAGGTGAGTGCCAGTGGACCCTCCTCCCTCCCACTTCCCCCCCATTGCCCCACCAGTCGCCCCACAGATTGGTCTTGATTGTCAGCCAGGCCTAAGGACCCTACCTATGCACGAATTTCATGCATCAGGCTTCTAAGTGGTGGTCATAATGTTTAGAGCTAGAATGAGGCATAGAGCTCATGCACAGTTAGATGCTGCCATTGTAAGAATGTAGAACCTTCAGGATACAGTATTTTGTTTGTTTATTTATTTATTTATTTTTAATATATTTTATTGATTTTTTTTACAGAGAGGAAGGGAGAGGGATAGAAAGTCAGAAACATCGATGAGAGAGAAACATCGATCAGCTGCCTCTTGCACATCCCCTATTGGGGATGTGCCCGCAGCCAAGGTACATGCCCTTGACCGGAATCAAACCCAGGACCTTTCAGTCCGAAGACCAACGCTGTACCACTGAGCCAAACCGATTTTGGCTATTTGTTTATTTAAAAATATATAGTTTTATTGATTTCAGAAAGGAAGGAGAGGGAAAGATAGAAACATCAGTGATGAGAGAGAATCATTGATTGGCTGCCTCCTGCACACCCCCACCTGGGGATCGAGCCCGAAACCCAGGCGTGTGTTCTGACCAGGAATTGAGCTGTGACCTCCTGGTTCATAGGTTCGGCCCTCAACCACTGAGCCATGCCAGCCACGCCAGGACACATTCTTATAAAAGCCGAAGCACTGTGTCAGAAAGGGAGATGTAAACCCAATGCTGCATCAGGTGGAACTTAAGTCCTGCAGTTAAGCTTTGCTATTCCATAGAAACTGAGAACATGTCGGTTTTCAAAATAGAAATGTTTATCTCCATATCTGCATTTTAAAATTCATTGTGCATATGTTCTGTGATTTCAGAGTAACAGTCTTTCCCATTTTTCCTCATTCTCGTGCAAATTGCAATCTCACCATGCCATCAAAAAGTTATTTAGTGACAGCGTAGGGGGAGCCCAAAAGTTTCCTGTAATTTTCACGGATTTTCCACTTTCAGAATGTTAGTAATTAAGGGTTTTTTTTTTTTTTGTGTGTGTGTGTGTTCATTTGAAAGAATATATTATTATTGAAAGTAAATATACTAATAAATGCAAAATGCTGGCTCTCACAGCATATGCTAAACATTTTCACAGTGCCGTGCAGCGTATGCCCAGTTCTTCATTAAGAGAGTCTAAAATAACTTGCATTTAGGAAGAATACATTATCTTTGATTCAGAATTAATTATAGGCTGTTTTGTGTACCATAATTTAAAGTGCTATCCACTTCTAATATGGAATACGCAGAAGAAACTATGGTTACAATTCATTAGAATTGGCTCCTTTCCTTTGCAATTTAGTGGCATAATGAACACATAAAACCGAAATGCGATGTGTTACTTGAATCAAAAGTTACATGAAGTGCTACTAACTAACAGTTACAAATCATTCATTTAAAAAAAAATCACAGCATGCCTTAGGAGAATGGAATAAGTCATGAGAGTAACTCAGGCATAAATTATTTTATCATTCTTCGTTAGGTTTAAGAAAAAGACTTCAGAAGGGCTTTCAGAACTAGAGGGGGGAAGGGCATTTAGACATCTTTTTATATTTTATTATTCAAAGTGTTATTAAGTTGTGTGGAATGCCCATACAAGTACTTCTTTTAAAGCAAATTATGACTGTGTAAAGAATGTGATTTTAGGTGGCCATTAGTAAAGGTAACATACCTTCTTAAAAATGAAGCCCCCAGTCTCAGTGACCTAGAGATGTATTAGTTGTCTGATAACGTTTCTTCATCCTTCGTTTGATCAGCTGACTTTTTTAAAAGATGTTTTTAAATTGAGCTTTAGAGAGACAGGAAGTGAGAGGGGGAGAGAGACCATCAGTGTAAGAGTGAAAACACAGATTGGCTGTCTCTTGCATGCCCCCTACTGGGGATTAAGCCTGAAACCTGGGCATGTGCCCCAACCGAAAATAGAACCTGCAACCTTTCAGTGCAAGGGATGACGCCCAACCCACTGAGCCACACCAGCCATGGCTGATCATCTTCCATTTCGGCTATTTTTTTTTTTTTGTAGTGATGAGGAAAACGATGCTCATAGAGGTTAAATCCTTACCTAGGGTCATATAGCTCCTGCCTGGGAACCCGGACTTGGACCCCAGATGGCTCTCTTGGTTTAGGTAAGGCTCTGAGTGTCTCCTGCATGCCTAACGATTACCCAGGAGTTCTATCAGGGAGGTCCATAGGAACCTGGCACCACCTTAACTAAGGAAAGGCCATTTCCATCTTTGAACTCCATGATGATGTGTTGACCTTTCCATGAAAAGTGACAGGACCTTAAACACTGCTCCCGTGACCAGGGTGGCATGAGATGAGCACGCTCATACTTCGCTGATGGGAGTATCAGTCGATACCGGAGGCCACTGGGCAATGCCTTTCTGGAACCTGAACCTGTACAGACCCTGCCTCTCTGTCCTTTCACTTCTAGAATATCGACGCGGGGGAAACGCTCAGAAACGCAAAGACTGCGTTAGGACAGGATATTCTTCCAGGTGATTCCTTGTAAGGTGTACCTCAAAAAAGCTGTTAAAAAAGGTTCCTCCCGTTTTTATGTATGGCGCCAAGTGTGAAAACACGGTCAATGACTGCCCCTGGGAAAACTCTTCAGTAACAGTTCATTCATACAATGTAAGTTTGAGAAGTCATCCATTAGGTTTATGAAGGTATTTTTAGAGAGAGGGAGGTAGAATGAGAGAGAGCAACATCCATGTGAGAGGGAAATAACAATCCGCTGCCGCCTGCAGGCCCCCTCCTGGGGATCGAACCCACAACTTGGCATGTGCCCTGACTGGGAATCAAACGGCAACCTTTCAAGTGCATGAGCCACGCCGGCCCGAGCTGAAGATATTTTTAATAATACGAAAAAATACTAGCATTTATCTGCAGATGCGTGATAAAAATTGGGCAAGCCGCAATCTCTGCTTTGGAAAATAAAAGAAGATTAAAATAATCAGAAATAAATCAGCCTGGTAACTAACGATAGGTATTAGAGGGTGACGAGATGAACCATCCTTTCATCATCCAATCATTGACGTATTCAGTCAGCCAACTTTAGTTTAAACCCCTGCATTTTCAAAATGCTCTTCCCCGAAAATCAGTTCCTATTAAAAATCGGGAAAAGGCATTAGTAAAGGTCACAGCGAGGAATCCTCCTCCCCAGGCACCTGGCCTGTACCAAGGCCTGACGACACTTGGCTGCAAACTGTACAGTTGAGTCTCAGACTCGAGTCCAGGGAGAGACCTTTGCTGGGCAGAGGACCCAGGAACATGGAACTGACAGAATTCATTACCTTTCCCTTTCTTACTAACATTGTCACGGGAGCAGGCTGCTTCACCATCTACTAATGTGGTTCATTTACACGAATCCCCCTCTTTACATACATCCGATGGGCTATTTTCACGCCCATCATTTGTATGGGGGTGGTTTTCAGAAGCCATCCAGGGGCTCCTGAGATTGTATAACCTTGTTCACCTTCCCAATTTCTGTAAAGGAGGAGACATTTTTTTTTCTTTCAGACCCCAGTTCTTTTGAGAAAAATCTCCCAGACTTAAAGAAGAGATTTTTTTTTTATTTTTTATTTTTTAGAATCAATGTCACAGGCACGTCCTGCCTTGAAACCAGGTAATGGCCCCGCCGAGAAGGTAATAGTTTGGTCTCTTAAAAGCAGCGTCAAAATAGCAGGACGAGACCCATTGGCTTTTAAATGAGGTGGCAGGCTCCTGCCTTAAGCTGGCTCCGTGGCCTCTTGATTTGGACGCTTACCAGCTGTGAGGCTTTTGAGACAGGGAGAGGTGAGCTGGAGACAGGCTTTTCATATCTGGAAAAGGATCTAATGATAGTCCCTTCCTTTCGCACGGCGATTTTGAGCGTTAAAGGAGGCAGGAACTTTGTTTGCTGAGGACTCGGAAACCAGCAGATGCCCAGAGGGTGTTCTGAGCCACGTGCCCACGGATATGCATTCCCATTTTCGGCCCTCTGGCTCCTTCCCTTTAACCTGGGGGGGGGGGGGGGGGGGGGGGTGGTGCCTGGGAGTGACGGGGTTTAGTATGGAAACGGAACAGAGTGGACAATAGACCCCGAGGTCTTCCTCTGGAAGAGACGGTCCAGATGGAGACTGCCCCTGTCTGGGTGTCCAGCCTCCAAGGAATGGTCCCTGCATGCGTGCGGCACCGGACAGACGGCAATGAATCGCTGAATGTGGCAAAAGAGCTGTTTCAGAATTGAGTTGTATACTTTTGTTTGGCTAATCCTCCCAGCAACCCCACTTAAGAAGGCCTGGTACCTAATCTTATTTTACAGAGGGGGCGGGGCCTCCATCTCCGGGAACAGGAGTGGGTTGACTAGGGTGGGACAGGGTTACCTTTCAGGTCGCCTATGCCCTATTATTTCACAACGCTACTTTTAAAAAGTATTTTTTGTTGTTGTTGTTGCTAATGCTCACCCGAGGGTATTTTTTAGGGGGAGACGGATAGAAAGAGAAACATCCATGTGAGAGTGACACATCGCTGGGTTGCCTCCTGCACAGGCTCCCAACCAGGGCTGGGGATCGAGCCTGAAACCAAGGTACATGCCCTTGATCAGAATCGAACCCGGGACCCTTCAGCCCTCGGTCTGACACTCTGTCCGCAGAGGCAATCCGGCTAGGGCTGCAGCGCTGCTTTATCTTGCTTTACCCTCTGTGCCACGTCAGTGGGTCATCTCCAGCAACAAGCAGCGGGGATGGGCAAGTGTAGAAGTACATTTGAATGCACCTGTGGAACACACAGGGAAAGCCTGATGCACTCGGATAACCAGGAACACCTTGTAGGTTTTCATGCAATAGCTACACGCTAATGAGGTCCTAGCCCAAGTGAGGAAAGAGAGGCTTTTTGTTTTGTTGCTAATGTGTGATACAGAAAGTGAAAGCAGCTGTGTAGCCGAATGCCTTAATGTAAGGCGGGCACCTTAATCCACCCCCCACCCCCCACGTGAGCAGGTGGCACCAAGCCAGACAGTCCGTTTTCCGGTTTCTTCCTGGGTCTTCAGGTCAGACTTTGAAGTTTCTTTTGATCTGTAAGTGCTCCCATCATACCCTGTCCTTGGAAAAGATGGCATCATTTATTTCAATCCGGGCCTTTTCAGCATCAGCACCCTTGCTGTTTTGAGCAGGGTACCTTTTTGTGACGGGGTTGTTCTATGCATTGCAGGATATTTGGCAGCATCTCTGATTTCTGCTCACTCAAAGCCAACCAGTTGTGACAACCAGAAATGTCTCCAGACTCGGCTACAGGGCCCCTAAGGGCTAAAATCGTTTCCGATGGAGAACCACGGCTGTAGGGCTTTGCTCTGTGCTCTCAATGGTCTGGAATTGGATCTTGGATGGAGTCTCCATCAGATTCGGATTCACTGTTTGTAGTTGTTTATTTCACTCATGGCAAAGACTCCTTCCTGGTGATGGTGTGCATTCCCATTGGAGCCACAGAGGTTGGTAATTTCTCCTTCTGTAATGTCAGCTAGTGTCCAGTGCCTCCATCCCTCACAAGGGGTCTCCAAATATTGACAGGCCAATTCTACCTTCCCTTTGTCATTGACTTGTCAAAATCCTATCTAATAAAAGAGTAATATGCAAATTGACTGTACCTTTGCTGCATCCACAAGCCATACCCACAAGCCAATCAGAGCAAGTATGCAAATTAACCCAACAAAGATGGCAGTTAATTTGCATATCCCCATGCAGAAGACAGCTTAGAAGGAAGCCAAGCACTTCAGAAGGGAGCAAAGCTGCAGAGAAGTGGGCAGGGGAGAAAGGAGGGAGTGAGACAGAGGAGACAGGTGGGAGTGAGGCAGAGGAGATGAGAGGAAGGGAGGCAGCAGAAAAAGAAGGAAGGCAATGGAGAAGGAAGCGAGGCAGCAGAGAAGGGAGGGAGCTTTGCTCAGGCCATAGGAAGCTCTGTTCTTGCAGGAATCTTCCTGCAACAGTTCTCTAGTATTTCTATAAAGAAAAACCTGGCTCAGCTGTGATTCCATTGCCAATAAGGTTTTGAGTTGAAACGGAATGACACAAGGTTCCCATTCTCCTGGGATGTCTGTCCCCTGACTGCCCGTCAGAGGTGAAGTGGCCTGTCCCAAATTTTCATGCTGGTGTGGGTTGAGTCTGGACTTGAACTCAGACCTTCATGATGCCAGAATTTATTACGGGGTTCACTATGTGCTCTGACTTTGATTGGCTGTGGAGATTCCAATGAATTTGTGAATGGATGACCACATGAGTGGATGTAAGAGGATGATGCTGGAAGTTATTGGAAATTATTCTTTCCTACCTGAGCCACCTATTTTCTAGAAGCCAGTTGAATCCGGACTTTGCATTTCCCCCCGGGGTTAAGGCAGAAGCGAGCAGAGCCATGCCTTTGGTGTGGACTTCGGAGGAAAGGGGAATGTCAGCCATCCAGTGCGGCTCCTGTGACTGCCCCGTGGTGTGGTCTGCCTGCTCCTCACCTGTGCTCAGTCATTGCTTGGCACTTGTTTCTGCCCAGCTGCGCCCCCCCCCCTCTTATGAGGAGAAGCTCATGAGTCCACCCAGTCCTATGGGCACCTGCATGGCCTGGGTCCCTGCCTCTTCCTCTCCATACAGCTATTACGCATCAATCTGTGAGCTTCCTTCTTGGCACCTGGGCAGACAAAGCGCAGCTGAGCCCTGCACTTGCCAGATGTCAGGTGACACGGGGGGAGGAGTGTAACCTGCATAGCTCAGAGAGCAGAACTCTCTGGAAAAGCATGGGAGTGGACAGCTCTGTGAACTACTCCAGGGCGTGGGGATCTCCTCCCCATGGCCTCTGGATGGGACTCCCCTCCAGGCGGGAAGTGGGGGGAGAGACTAAAACGGGGAGCAGCAGCATTTGGCATCAGGGGTCGTCGGCACCTTCTCTCTCCTTTCCTTCCTTCTCGGGCATCCTACGTAGACTCTTTGCGATGTTTCCTTGAGTTCATTGCACTGCAAGTCACATCTATGTTTTCAACACAAATTGATCTAGGACCCATCATTACACAATAGAGCTATTTGAAATCGATGATTCATTTCAGGATCTGTTCCGAGTGTGATCTGATGTCTTCAGGGTTTGCAGACTCTGAAAAGCTCAAGTTCCCTTTGGGGTGTCCTGGGTTTTGATACGGACAATGACCTGGGAGACAACCAGTGATCCAGCGTTCTGATAGTCTCTGTTGCATGTGAGCCCATGTCAGGTGCAGCCTACCTGTCTTTTAAAAAATATACGTATATCTTTATTGATTTCAGAGAGAAAGGGAGAGAGATAGAAACATCAATGATGAGAGAGAGTCATTGATTGGCTGTCTCCTGCCTGCCCCCCCCTCCCCCCCAGGGAATGGAGCCCTCAACCCTGGCATGTGTCTTGACTGGGAATCGAACCAGGACCTCCTGGTGTATAGGTTCAAGCTCTCAACCACTAGCCACACCAGCCAGACCTCCCTACCTATCTTGTGTGAGCTAGTCTGTCATCACCATTGCATGGAATAGCTTGTCCTTGGAATGCCATGACAGTTCTATACCAATTTTCAGAACATGTGGCTTGATAGATAAATTTAAATATTTGAGAAACACTAAAATATTGAATATGGAGAAGTATAATATGCAGTCTTTTGCAGTATTAAGTATATTCAATATGTATACATTCTAACTATGTGCATTCTGATATGTAAAAGCACATCATTTAAGGGCTGATATTTCCTAAGGAAGTACAGTACAATGCAGTCTGGCAAGTGTTACTGTGTGGCGACTGTTTTCTAAGCATTGCCATTTCCTCAAATGCCGGCGACGCAAAGATGAATAACTTGAATGCTTGTGCTCATGGAGGTCACGGTGAGCCAGGGAGCCAGGCATGTGAATAGACAGCCACGAGGGAACCAAAACACAGAGAAAAGGATGGACAGGTTACACTGCCCATGTCTGTACCTCAAAAATGCATAAGCAAATTTGTGACAAAAGAGCAAATCTGAGAAATACTCAAAACAAATATGAACTAAAGAAGTGTTTTAGCATGTGAATGAACAACTGTGACAAATAGATAAGAAAAATGTCACCACCCCAATGGAAAATAGGGGATGCCCCTAGCCATACAATTCCCAGAGTTGTACATGACTGTAAACACACACACACACACACACACACACACACAGACACACACACACACACGGGTACATACACTCACATGTATACATACTTACGTGAAGAATGCAGGTGTGTTACTACTCTAAGAAAGAGAAACCCAAGCAAAGCATTGGTGCCTTAAAAACAAAATCTGCGGGGAAAGGGATGGTTATGATGGGAGGGATGTGTGTAACTGACATGCCATTATCATGCTGGTGGACATGTTAATTGAAGCATATTTTTGGGAAATAATCTGCATATGTGCATAGAGGTTTAAAATCTCACCTATTTTGACCCAGTGATTTCTCTTCTAAGCGTCCATTCTAAGAGAATAAACAGGTACGTGGACAGAGATTAATGCATCATTTTGTGGCATTGTTGCTTGTAATAGGAAAACTTTAAACTATTGAGTAGCTTGAACAGTTATAGAATTCATTGTCCATCCTGACAGGCAATTATGCTACTATTAGAAGCAGGGCTCCCAAAGAATCTTTTATGGTTATTCCCGCTCAGGGTATCATTAAGTCAGGTATGATAGAAGAACTGTATTTGTTGTTTAAAAATAAGGGGGTGGAGGAGAATGGCTAGGAATGTTTATTTTCCCATTTGTACCTTTTGTTTTTCAAAATTTTGACACTGCGTATGTGTTACTGGTCATCGGAAGAACATCATGCGATGAAACCTAGGAACTGTCCTGGGGACCCTAATGCAATGAGGTTTTGGGGAGATTGATCTGTCAATTTCCCTCGCTGAGTCAAGCAGGAAGAGCTGGAGGAGAGAGATGGGTTTTAGGGTCTGAGGTATAATTTGCCCGGTGAGTAAGGGAAAGCAGGTCATTTTAGGACCTTCGGGAGCATGCACTGGCGAGTGACAGAAGAATACGCATACCTAGTGTGTGGAAGGAATGAAATTGACCTGGTGTGACCGGAGCGTGCACGCTGCAGGGCAGAGGGCTGCACTGAAGGAAGAAAGATGAGAGACACCTGGAGTGAAGGGACTTTCCATTTTGCAGCCACACTAAGAAGTTTAAGCATCAGAACCCAATCCCAGAATCTGGGAGACAAGCAGCTGATCGGACAACACACGTGCACACCCGCACAAGCACATGGACGAAGTTATGATGAGTTTCATGACAAGAATCAAAGTAAAAGCCTACACGTAAATACACGTGCAAATGCTTTCCAGACAACATCTGCAGGGAGAGGTGAAAGCAATGTTCGCTCCATGATAAAATGCAAAGCAAACCGTCATAGGGGGAAAATGGACCTACTTAAAAATACTCTTCCTTTTCTCATCACTGACTTTTTAAAATATATTTGTTGGAGAGGCTTTTCTTGACCAGAGATCCTATAGCCAGAGTTCCTTCCCACCTATTCTCTAATAACCATCACTCATTAGATTTGTCAAATTCGTGCAGACAAGTCAATCTGTTGTATATGCCGTTAGGCAGGTGTATGGCGTAGTCCATGCTGGTTAGGAGTTGCTACCTTAGCCAACTGGTGTGGCCTAGCCGTTGAACATTGACCTATGAACCAGGAGGTCATGGTTCGATTCCCAGTCAGGGCACATGCTCGGGTTGTGGACTCGACCCCCCATTGTGGGGAAGGGGGTGCAGGAAGCAGCCGATCCATGATTCTCTCACATCATTAATGTCTCTCTCTCCCTCTCCCTCCCTCTCTGAAGTCAATAAAAATATAGTTTTAAAAAAGAATTGCTACCTGGAGGAAATTCACAAAGTCCCTGCACATGAAAGGCTTGGTCAACATTCCGGAGGTTAATGACTCTGACTTATGACTCAGACCACGCCTAGTCCGGGAACCAGCGCAGGCTTTCCAGCTGGGGTGACGACACTTTGCACGTAAATCTTGCTCGTTTTGGACTTGAGGTGAAGCTTGGAGACGAAGCACAGCTGGGTGATCATGGCAGGCATCAGTGGTGGCCCGATGCTAGTGAGGCTTCTGCATACCTTCCCCAAACAATACCCAGTTCCGCTCTGTGCCTTCCGTCTTCTCCCTCACACTGTGAGGATCTGGAATCAGTCTGAGTAAGTGGGTCCAGGAACCCAACACAGGACCCCTTTGCTTCTTGTCTGCCCCTCCCACCGTGGCCAGCGCAAAGTTCAGCAGAAAGTGGCGCCTGGTAAATGATGACTCCTCAACCTAAATGTCTCTCTGATTAGAATTCATTGTATTTTGAGATTCATAATGGCATCCCATAACGTTTCTGGAATGTTCTGCCCTGCCAGCCTGGCTAGGGTTGAGCATAGACCTATGGACCAGAAAGACATGGTTCCATCCCCGGTCAAGGCACATGCTGGGGTTGCAGGCCTGATCCCCAGTAGAGGGTGTGCAGGAGGCAGCTGATCAATGGTTCTCTCTCATCATTGATGTTTCTGTCTTTCATTCCCTCTCCCTTCCTCTCTGAAATCAATAAAAAATATATATATATTTTTTAAAATGTAAGTTTTTGGGGTGTTCTGGGGGGGTGTTGGTTGGCGGTGTTTCCGTGTGGGGGTCCATGGCTTCCTCTGAGGACTCCGTGCCTCTGTGAGGGGCGAAGTCGTGTTCCCCTGATTCGGGTTCTGCAATGTGCTGGACCATCATGTATTAAATGCACCTGCTGCCAGCAGGAACGCCGAGGCATCCCTCATTGCGCGCAGAAGGCAGAAGGCTTGGCGGTCGGTGAATACCTGCCTGTCTCTTCACCGGTGAGGATCTGGGCATTGTTTTTCTACCCACGCACACCGCAGAGCTGGGGCAAGACACTGCCAATCCTGTACACAAACACCACCTTGGATTTAGCGCCTGGATTCCACCACCGGTGTCCGGACACGGCTTTGGCCTGTATAGGCCGTCAGGGTCTGTGCACGGGAAAGACATTTCCAGAAGCCTGCACAGAAGCCGCCATCGTTGGCTTTCCCGGAGAATGGGGCTGCCTGGGGTGGGATGGCCGTGGCTAGAGCAAGTGATTGTGGGCCGAGAAGCTGAGGATCCGTGTAACTGCCACCTTCTGCTTCAGAAACGAGCGAAACGTCCCTGTGGCTCCCGGTCCGGGAGCGGAGTCCGCGCGGGGGCGGGGGGGTGGGGTGTCGGGCACACAGACCATGCAGACGGATGCAGGTCTCGCCCGCAGAGAACCAGAGATATTGGAGAAGAGTCTGCTTTACCCTTGGCAGGGAGAAGTAGGGCGCCGCAGAGAGAGATAGTCTTGGAGAGCAACGGAATCAGGACTGATACCACGTTCGCTGTCTCGCACGTCCCATCAAATGTTTGGGAAAGCTGCTGCTGCCGGGTCCTTTAGCCTGGGAAGGACACTATTTAAGGGAAAAGGATTTCCTCCTGTAGGCAGCTCGTGCTGGTGGCAAAGTCTGTACAGTTCCTTTTAAGGGACCTGGTAATGCACTTTCGCATTGAGTTGACTGCAGGCGCTCGGTCAGGAGGGGGAGGCGGAGGTGTAGCGCTGGCTCATTCTATTTTCCCTTTTCTCAGGTGCTGTCACGTTTTTGCATGAGGGTGC
This sequence comes from Antrozous pallidus, assembly GCA_027563665.1. Taxonomy (NCBI): domain Eukaryota; kingdom Metazoa; phylum Chordata; class Mammalia; order Chiroptera; family Vespertilionidae; genus Antrozous; species Antrozous pallidus. The sequence continues at coordinate 48,127,320 of CM050525.1, forward strand.
CGCTTTTATTTAGACTGCCTGTGTTGTTATTAATTATTCCCTTTACGTTAAATGCACACCTTTCCGCCACGGGAGCCTGATAGTAAACGTTTGTGTTCTGGAGCCAAGATGGGAAGATACGCACCTGCCGTGAGCTATTACGGGGTGCCAAGCCCTTTGTCCCACCATCCGATCTTTTCTGTGTGAAATCATCAATAAAGATGCCCATTTTTTTTACCCTCAGCGAAGAAAACGGACATTTAGAGGGAGGGAACGAGTGGTTTTCGGGGGGGGGGGGGCGGTCTGTATGTTGGAATGGTAGGAGGGGTCGGATATATCGAGGGCGTCTTGCTTCTTGGAAACTTCGGCATGGAGTGATTGCTAAGCAATGAGAGCCCTCGGTTTATTGTTTCTTTTTTCGACTCAGAAAAAGGCAGAACCTGGGACCCTTCAGTCCGTGGGCCAACGCTCTATCCACTGAGCCAAATCGGCTCGGGCAACAATGTCTGTTTCATCAAAACTGATAAGGTTTGGGGGGGGGTGTTGCTTGGTGGTGGTGCAATAGACAGCTTGGGAACATGCAGCAGGCGGGGCTGGGTTTCACTGGCGCCCCTGACCCTCCCTAGATGGCTCCTGGGGCGTTGCTTAGACTCTCTTGAGTCTTTGTTGCCCCTTGAAGAAGCAAGAGTTGCCCAGAGTTTTCCCCGAGTTCCTATGATTGCAAATGGCACACGCCCTCAGGACGGGCTGGAGGAGCGGGAGCTGTTCTGTCTGCACCCGCTGAGGTCCTGGGTCCCTTCGCGCTGGGTGCCCCTCGGAGTGACTGACGGCTCCTCCGGGGGCGGGGGGGGGGGGGGGGAGAGGGGCTCAGGGAGCCCCGGCCCCGAGGGTGTTCTCTCTGGTCCGGGAAAGAGGAAGAGCAATCCCTGCCTTTCAGGCGGGGCTGCGGGAATTGGAAGACGGGCTGGTAGGAGATAAATCACAGCAAATTGCTGAGAATTGGTACAAACAAAATTTGAGCTTAACAAGGGCTGGGCGGCGAGGGAGGACGTGTGCTCTTCTGACGGAAATGCAATCTCTGCCTCTCGAGGCGGGAGGCAGCTCCTTGGCAGAGTCTCGGAGGCACAGGCATCCTGGTCCCGGGCTGCCTGCGACCAGCCAGGGGTCCTCCCCGAAGCAGCGCGCTAGGCAGCGGGCCAGTCCTTCTCCGCAAAGAACGGGGGCTGGGGGTAAGCCCCACCCATAAGCCAGGTGTGGGGGTGCCTGGAACAGGACTCAGGGACACCCCGGGGAAATGAGAAACAGGCCCATCCATGGAACTTTGTATTAATGTTCTACTTCTTGGGTGCTTATTTCGGACTTCAGAAAAAGTGATGTTCCTGTCTGTATATCACACACACACACAGACACACACACACACAGACACACACACACACACACACAGACACACACACACAGACACACCCACACACACACAGACACACACACACTCTCACACACATAGACACACACACACACTCTCACACACACAGACACACACACACAGACACACACACACAGAGACACACACAGACACACACATAGACACACACATGCACACACACAGAGACACACACACAGACACACACACACAGACACACACAGACACACACACACACAGACACACACACAGACACACACATAGACAAACTGACACACACACACAGACATACACTCACAGACACACAGAGACACACACAGACACACACATGCACACACACAGACACACACATATACAAACACAGACACACACACAGACACATACCCACACACACACACACACAGACACACACACACGCACAGACACACACACAGAGACACACCCCCCCACACACAGACATACACACACACACATAGACACACACACACGTATGTATATTATCACACAGCAAGAATGCAGCCGTCATGACAGCTTCAGGAAGACCTCACCACTCCCACTTCACGGGTGAGACAGCTTGCAAGGAGACATTAAGCAACTGCTCCAAGGCCACACAGCTCTGTGGGACAGAGCTGGTCCATTCAGGGTCAGGGGTCTACACTGGCTTTGCAGTGGCTGTCTCTTTCATATTTTTAAAAATCCTCATCAGAAGCTATTTTTGCATTGATTGTTAGAGAGAGTGGAAGGGAGAGGGAGAGAAGGAAACATCGATGTGAGAGAAACACGTGTGTTGGTTGCCTCTTGCTCATAACCTGACCCGGGTCGGGGAGCCTGCAACTGCGGTACATGCCTTTGACCGGAATTGAACCCGAGACCCTTCAGTCCGTGGGCCAGTGCTCCATCCACTGAGCCACACCGGCTCGGGCAACGCTGTCTGTTTCATCAAAACAGATAAGTCTTCGGGGATGTGTTGCTTGTTAGAGGTGGCTTCTCCTGAAACACTCTTTTGCTATCCTGTGAGAGCCAGTGATTCAAAGATCCTTGCCAAGGGATCATCATAAATCCTGTTTAGACAGAGCAATCGTCGACAGGAGAAGGGTTCTTGGCAGTGGCCTGCAGCCTACAGCAATAGTGTCCCGAAGAGGAAAATTTGCAGCCATGCCTGCGTGCGGGCGGGGGCGGGGGGGGGGGTTGTTGACACGGGCAGGGGCGCAGATGGCAGGATCTGATGGAGGGTCCCCCTCACAAGGGCTTTTGGACACTGTCGTCTGAGAGGCCACTGTCTCACGTGGCTCGCTATAATCCTCGGCCTGAGTGGCTGTCGTTTCCAGAGACAAGCAAGCTTGTCTGGTCCTCTGCCCCCTTCCCTGGTGCAAATGGTGATGCATATCCCCAAAGGCGAAGAGATGAGCGGGCTGCCATACATACAAGCTTTCCCTTCTGGGGGATAAATCTGCTCTTACCTGCCAGGACCCTCCTGTGTAGGCCACAGCTCTGGGCCACAGGGAGCAGGATGCCAGGAGGGGAACGGAAAACTGTGTGTGTTTAGCCTTCTTTACTTCACAAAGCTATCCCAATGCATTTCTTAAAAAACACACACACACACACACATTTTTATTGACTTCAGAGAGGAAAAGAGAGGGAGAGAGAGCTGGAAACATCAATGGTGAGAGAGAATCGTGGATCAACTGCCTCCTGCACAACCCCTACTGGGGATCGAGCCCACAAGCCGGGCATGTGCCCTGACCAGGGAATTAAACGTGAGCTCTTGGTTCATACATCGATGCTCAACCCCTGAGCCATTCCTGCCAAGCTTCCTGCACATTTTAATAAAAAATGTTAGCTAACCAAGAATAGGAAATGATTGAATATTCCCCTAATTGTTTGTACACTGTTCTGTACAATATATAGGAAATGTTTGTAAGAAAAATACCGTTTTTACACACACATGCACACACACACACACACACACACACACACACACTGAGAACTGGAGTGGAAGGTAGGAGGGACAGTCACAGACACAGGTACATCCATGAGAACTTCTTATTAATGCTCAACGTCTTGGGTGCTTTTTGGGGACTTTGGGGAATCAATGTTATTTTTTCCATGTGTCTTAAATAGGTGCATATGAATGACCTCACAGCTATAATCCCATAAAGTACACACCATGAGGACCACATTTCAGATGGAGAAACCAAGGTTCAGAGAGGTTAAGTCACCAGCCTGTGGTCGCACAACTAGTCAGTGAAGGGACCTTCCTCTGCACCCCAGCTTCCTAGTCCAAATCTCCGGGCTCTTGCTCCTCCCCAGATGTTTATTGAAGGGCCAAGAAAGAGCGATTTCAGGTATATTGACCAGGCCTATTTCTTTTCCCTCCTCGGGGACTCCTCTCCCTTGGAGCCTGGGTGGCTTTTATTTTGTTTTGTTTTTAATTTTAAAAAAATATTTTATTCATTTTTTACAGACATGAAGGGAGAGGGATAGAAAGTCAGAAACGTTGATGAGAGAGAAACATTGATCAGCTGCCTCCTGCACCCCTTCTCCCCACACTGGGGATGTGCCTCGCAACTAAAGTACATGCCCTTGACTGGAATTGAACCTGGGACCTTTCAGTCCGCAGGCTGACAGAGCCTGGGTGTTTTTGCAGAGCTAACCCTTGCCCAGCCCTGTCCCCTGTCACATCCCTGGTCCTGCCTCCACAGCTGGGCACAGGAACCAGGGGAAGAGAAAGTTAAATGAACTCCCCCAGGCCAGTCACCCGGAGTCAATGGGTATTTGCTTTTTTCCTGTGCGTTTGATTCGGAACAAAACAGAACAACAAACGTTCCCTGCCTCTGGGTCCAAGGACTCAGCTGCAGATCTCCTCGCAGCGGCTCCCATGAATAATGAAAGAGTTTCCAGGTTGTCTGAGAACCACCATGACATCAAAGAGACACTCCAGAAGGAAACGCAGGTGTCTCCTTCCTCTCCCCAGCGCCCGAAGCCTTCGGCAGCAGCACAGCCATCCCAGGGGCCCTCGCTCCATATGCTGGGCCACAGCCCCTGCCCTAGACCTGCTGGGGCAGAACCTGCATGATAATGAGGTCCCCAGCTACCTGGCCCATCACACGGGAGAGGCCCTGCTCCAGGCATGCTGGGAAAGAGGGGGACCTCCCTCCCCGCCAGGGCCAGGGGTCGAACGCTGTGCATGAGTCACTGACTCCGTGTCCACAATGTAAGGGTGCCCAAAAATGCAGCGATCGATGTAAGCAATAGTTAATGCGATATTTAAAAATGTTTTTCTTTAATTTTTAAAAAAAAATATATTTTATAGATATTTATTTATTTATTTATTTATTTTTTTACAGAGAGGAAGGGAGAGGGATAGAAAGTCAGAAATATGGATGAGAGAGAAACATCGATCAGCTGCCTCCTGCACACCCCCTACTGGGGATGTGCCCGCAGCCAAGGTACATGCCCTTGACTGGAATCGAACCTGGGACCTTTCAGTCTGCAGGCCTATGCTCTATCCACTGAGCCAAACTGGTTTTGGCATGTTGTTTTTGTTGTTTTTTTTTTAATGTAAAAATATTTGGACATCAGCCGTCTTCTCCTTTCTGGAAGAAAGGGCTGGAGAAATGGCTGGAGAAGGCCTGGGTGCTTTCTTGGTTTCTATAAATATTCCGAATTTCCAGCAAGTGACATTGCATCGAGTCATTTCCATTTGGGACTGCATAGGTGTGTGTTATTGGATTTGCAAACACAGCAGTTATACACAGGCTGTGATCTAGCATCGTAACCCCAACCCTGAGGTTCGGTCCGCCTGCCGAACCCAGACCGTGCTGACGGTGAGGACAATGGCTGCAGAAGCTCACCGGACAGGGGGCTCGCCAGAGGCTGCATTGCGTGAATTAACTTACTTAATGTTTACCACAACCCCACGAGGGAGGCTCCATTCTAACCTGCACTTTGGAGAGGAGGAGGCGGAAGCGCACAGAATAGCTGACTTGTGTGAAGGCCGTTATGCAGCCAGGCGCTCCGGGAGGTGGAATGCAGATCCCTGCTGGCCCCCGAGTGCATTCTCTTTGCTACTTCACAAATCTCAGCAAAATAACATAAAAGGAACATACGTGGTGTCCGACGCTCTAAAGCAAGTGCATGCATGCTCCCCGCCCCCCAGTGTGTGAGCGTTAGGGTTGCCAAGTTTTTTTTATTCTGAAAATCGGTCCCTTTTTACACTTTTTGTGTTAAGATGCTCTGGAAAGCAGATGAGGGTCCTAGATGATGGGAGTGGCCGCTGAGAAACGTACACGCGGTATGGGCTGTGCTCGCTTTTTAATTAGGCCAGGAGGCGGGGAAGGAGAAGATGCCACTGGTTCCAGGGGAAACAGACAGTTGTGTCCTCCCCGGGGTGCGGGGAGCCCCTGGGGGCCCAGGTTAGGCGGCAGCTCTGCCCTGGCTGTCTCTGTTTGACCTGCTTGGCAGTGGTGCCCACACTTGTCTCTCTGGCTTGTGTCAGTGGATGAGTGTTGCCTCGCAGGGGCTCACTCACAGGGCTGCCAGCGGGGCCAGGGGCCAGGGCTGCCCCTCGGGGCTTCCTGGGAGGCCACCTCGCTGGGCTGTCAGAACAAAGCTGGGCCCAATCCTTTCCAGGTCCTGCAGCCTGTGGTCGCCCCACAGGAGGCGCCCTAAGATGGAGCGGGAGGTGGCTCTGGGCCGGGCCTTGCCCAGGCTGCATCCTGCCTGTCGAGGAAGCCTCCAGGTGGCCAGCTGCTGCTGGGCGCCCTTTGCCAGGGAGGGAGTGGGCACTGATTGACCAGCCCGGCCTCTCCATCTGTCGGTCAGCGAGTAGGTGCCAGGGATGCCACACTGCCCGGACACCATGGATGGGAATGGTGGTGCGGGGATCTGGGTGACGGGGCCTGGCTTCTGTGGACATAAGCTTGAGGTCGCAAGTGCCGTGTGATTCCTGTTCCCGCCCCCTGGGTAGCAGCTGCCCACTCCGCACCGCTGTGCTCGTTCAGGGTTTCTGTGCTTTATACTCGGGTCATGCTCTCCGTCGCATCCCGCGTTTGTTTTTAATTCCAGCTCGGGCACCACGGCTGAGCTGATAGGCCGGGCGTGCCGGATGTTGTGTGAGGGAGAGGCCCTGGCCTGGGCCCCGCTGCCCGATCGCGGTGTCTGGGACACACTCTGGGGCCCTGTTTCCATCCTCTGTCTTTGTCTCCTCCTCATGAAATCTTCCGCGTCTGTGGAGCTGACTACCAATTGGTGCCTGACCCAGTTACCGGGAGCCACCACGTCGCCCCTCCCCAACATAGTAAACGGGTCACAACTGTTTGTGCCCCGGGACCCAAAGGGGACTTTGTTACGTCCCAGTCACCTTATCTCTTTGCAGGGCCTTTATGTGAGTGTGGACACATGTGTGTATATATGTCTGCAGGTGTTTGTGCATGTGTGTTTGTATGTGTATTCATGCATGTTGGTGCGTGCACACACGCGTCTCTCCGTGTACACGTGTGTCTCTGCATGTGTGCCTGTGCATGCCTGTGTGTATTTCTGCCTGTGTGTGTTTATGCATGACTATGCATGAATATCTGTGCATGCATGCCTGTGCAAGTATGTATGTGTGCATGCGCACACATGCACGAATATATATCTGTAATGAATGTGTGTCTCTGTGTGCACATGTGTGTCTGCATGTGTGCATGTGCATGTCTGTGTGTACAAGTTTATGCATGACTATCTGTGCGTGTGTGGCTGCCTGTGCAAGTATGCATGTGTGCATGCATACATGTCTGTAATGAATGTGTGTTTGTGTGTGCACATGTGTGTCTCCGCATGTGGGCATGTGCATGTCTGTGTGTACAAGTTTATGCATGACTCTGCATGAATATCTGTGTGCGGATGCCTGTGCAAGTATGTATGTGTGCATGCATACATGTCAGTAATGAATGTGTGTTTGTGTGTATGGGGGGTGCATCTGTCTAAATGAAGGCTGACCTGTCCCGCTGCTGTGGTGGGCCTCGCTCTGGGACACGGGTCCCGTGGCTTTGGTTTGGGGTCGTTGGTGGGCTTTGCTGCTTCCCTGCGTTGAGCTCCTTTCACTCCCTCCTTGGGGCTCTTTCCCGGAGCACAGGTTCTCACTGTCCGCTCTTGGTGTGGGCTCTGCTTGCCTCCCTGCCACAGGGCACCGCGGAGTCACTCCCAGGCCCCTTTGAACTGCTGTTCAATGGCTGGAGGGCTCAGGCAGGACAGTTGCCAGGACAGCCGCGCCGCCCGCGTTGCTGGCCGTGACTCGCGCACTTGGCTTTGCCTCCGCTGCTCTCCGACACTGTGTGGGGGGCTGGTGCTTCGGGCGCCCGTGACCTTTCCACACCATCTCCCCTTGCACTTGGCAAGAGCGTCCTCCCTCCAGACAAACCGTATTTATAAGGTAATACCCGATCTGCGTGCTCATGTTTAATTAATCGTAGCTACATAATTGCCAATCAGAGCTTCTAATCAGCAGGAGCTAATCAGCTCACAGGTATTTATTTACTGAGCATCTTTCTATGTGGCTGACCTACGCCAGGTGCTGGGAGTAGAAAAGTGAGCGAGGCGTGTCCCAGCAGGAGTTTCCCGTGTAAGGTGTTCCCGTGAACCGTCCTTGTAAATCGGGGAGATTTTACCGGGCGCCTTGTGTGTGTTTGGAGTGGTGCCCTTCCACCCTCCTTTCGTCTTCATCGGCGTGGGTTAGGCACGAGGGTTACACCTTGTACAAGAGGAGGCTGGCACTTTGGAGTTGAGTCGCTCACTCCAAGTCACCCACTGAACCGCAAAGCAGTGGCGGGATTTGAACGCAGGATTGTCCGACGCTGAAACTTTCCCAGGCGGATCAGTCACCCACTCCCTGTATCCCTTTCCCTCGCCTTCCTGCTGGGTAGGTTTTGCTTTGGGGGGCAGGAGAGTGCCCTGTGTTCTCACCGTGTTCTATGGATTCTGCCCCTGCGCCAGGGTGAAGGAGCTATAATGAGACAGGGCACTGTATCAGTCCAACGTGCACAGCGCAGCGATGGGACGGGGGTACAGATTGCAAAGTGATGGCCGCCATTAGTTTACTTAACACCTGTCGCCTCACATTCTTAGAATGTTGTTGTTTGTTCTTGAGAACTTACTAACGTCGGCTCTCTTAGTGACTTTCAAATATAGAACACGTTATTGTCTGAAGTCTCTGCTTATAGGTTAGTTCGGAGTACTGGGAAACTCTGAGTCGAAACGGGCCTGTCACCCCGTAGAATAATGGAGCCTCGAGCTAAGTATGCAGCTGAGTCACCTCCTGTGTGTCAGATGGGGAAACAGATGCTTTGAGTGATAGAGGGGTCTGCCTGGGGTCACACAGTGACAGAGTCTGAACTTGAACTCAGCACCCGCACGCGCTGGCAGCGCTGGTCACAGCACGTTAGCTGGTCACTGGCTGATGTAGCCCGGGGTAGCAAACCTCAAGAGCTCTTCCGGGTGATTCTATCCCTGTGAGAGCAGCCAGAGTTGGTTCTGATGGAGGCTCGTTGAGGGCAGGGTTCTGACTTAGTGCACCGCTGACCCCCGAGCCTCGGGCACAGCCCCCGGTTCAAGCAGGTGTCAGCAGGTGTGTGCGGGGAGAACGACCTGAGTGACAGGCAGGGACCTCCGGGGATAACCTCCTGCTATCTGTACGGTAGCTGCTGACCTCCCGTCTTGGATTTTCCCACAGCAGAGGGTATTTTTACATGGTATTATTTTTTAAATTTCATTTATTAAACTGATTGGAAGCACCATATGATTTCACTCATATGCGGGATATAAAACGGAAACTTGTGCACACAAATAGCAGAGTGGTGGTTGACAGAGGGCAGGGAGTGGGGGGAGAAGGAGGCCCCTCATCTGAGGTGACAGGAGATCTGACTCTGGGTGGTGGGCACATGGTGCATTATTCCAGAGCGCATTTTAGAATCAAAGTGATAGTTTCAGTGGCTAATCTGACACGTCGATGGTTCAGTCAGTCAGTATCATGCCCTACTTTCCTGTTTCTACTTTGGAAAACCTGGGCCGGCTTATTTGGCATCGTTAGGGAGGGCAGGGTGTTCTGGCCATGTGGGATGGCGACGGTGGGTGCTCTCTTTCCCGCCCACTCGTTCACTCGGAGTGTGGCCGGCTCCCGTTTCTGCCAGAGAGGCCTCGGAGCAGCGCGATGAGACTGCATAAAGTCACACATTTCTGGTTATGACGCATAATACTGTTTAAGGATTGTAAGAGAAAGGAGGAAGAAGAGAGGGAGAATTCACCTGCAGAGTCACTGGGATTCAGATTGTCCTTGTTTTTCTCCTCCCTCGCAGTACTCAATTTAGGAGTTTGTGGTGGTTTTTCTTTTCTTTTTTTATGATCATAATTAGATTTACATATAGTGCACGACCTCCGTATTTTATTTCACAGTGAGCCATTTTGCAGCATGCCAGTATATTCTGCATCGCTCTACAGGTCACATTATCTCGACTTTGGGAAGGCCTGCTGAGCGCCTGGGTGTATTCTGTGTCTTATTTAAACATGTTCCTATTACAACAAGATAATTCTGACTTCTGGAGAATGAAAGCATATGATGCTCATTGGCAATCTGGGTTGAGGGGATTATAAAAGATCGGCAATACCTAGAAGGTTCTACATTTCCAGTGAGTCATTTCCTATGAGCAACACCATGTCAAGGCTTGAATTCTGTATTTCCCTAAGGAAAACAAGAATACTTTAAGCATTCATAGAAAAGCCTGGAATTAGTCAGCATCAGATTTCAAGGAGAGGGAGGTCCTTTCTCTATTGTTTAAAATGTAGACCGTTAGGATCACATTAAAAGCAAGCCTCTTCCCAAATTGCCAGGAGCCTTTTCCTCATCTTTGAAAAGGGTGGCATTGAACTGGCAGACAAAACAACAAGAGCGATAAATGCTTAAAACTGACTGCTCGGGAGGAGATTGGAGTCTGGGTGGTGGACACACGGTGCCATATACAGATCTGGTCACAGACACCCACCCCTGAAACCTGTGTGTTCATGTTGACCCATGTCGCCCCGATCAATTTACTAAATAAATATTTTAAAACAAAACAAAACAAAGATACTAGCTGCTTCGGAAAGCGAACCTGGTCTGTGAACTTCCTCAGGACGGACAAATAGACAGGCCGACACTGGACTCGGAGAGAGGCGGAGAGGGGAGGGCGTTCATTAACTCCGTGTGCATCACTGTCTGGCAAGGTCACGGGGAGCCTCTTCTTTACGGCACTAAAAATAGAGGTCCCTTAGACCCAGCCATGCCATCATCTCTCCTCCCCTTTTCTGTAGCCATGCCTTTCTTTGGGGAGCTCTCTTCATTCTGCTCTCCCACTTGCTCTACAATGCGGCGTTTGCCTGGGATAAGCCATTGGCCCCCCCGTGTGTTGGAGAAGATGGGGAAGGCAGGGACTCTCAGGACCCCACTCAACTGGCTAGTTTACCTTGAAATTGCCATGTCTTTCCTTCCTCCCTCCCTTCCTTCCTTCCTCTCTTCTCTCTTCCCCTTCCTCCCTTCCTCCCTCCCTCCCTCCCTTCCTTTCTTCATTCCTTCTTTCCTTCTTCCCTTCCTTCCTTCCTCCCCGCCTCCTCCTCTTCTCTTCCTCCTCCCTCCCTCTCTTTCTCCTCTGTCTTTCTTTAAACATGGGCCCCAATTCTTTGTGTTTGTCTCTGCAAAGGTTCTGGCACATGGGAGGCTCCATGTGTACTTATGGCATAAGTGAGAGGAAGACTCAGTGAATGAGTAGTCTGAGCTGCAGAGAAGGCCAAGTTATAGAGGGGAAGGGCTAGGAAGATCTCCGCCTCCCCGGAGACCATGACTGTTTTGATACCCCCTTTGCACACCCTTGTCCCTCCGCTTCCTAATTTGGAATCTGTTCCTCTCACATGCATGCTCTGTCCCTGTCTAGTCATCTGTCTGCTGTTGTTACATCTGTCCATATCTAAACATGCACATCTGTTCAGACTGAGGTCCCATAAAAAGTCAAAGCAGTCATTGAACCCCTGGATTTATTATTTCTTTCCTCTCTATTCCCTGGATTCCATGTTGATTTTTATAAATAGAATCTTACCCTAAACCCTAATACGTATCACACACATAAAGTAGAGCTCCTGTGGATTACATATGAGGAAGCAGGAAAGGTGGGGATCCCACAGTCTCCTCTCCCGCACGCACTGCCTTTACCCACCATAGCCCCTGTAGCGGCCTTTAGGGTGCTCCTGAATATCCGTCTCTGCCAAGCACCGTTAGTAAAATCACTTGTGTAGCTCACCCCCTAGTTTCTGATTGGCACTCATGTCCTGTGAGGTATGATGTCCCTCCAATTTCAAGTCTGGGCTCTGTGTTTCTGGTTTGCAGCAAAGCCAGGGATGATGCGGTAGGTGCCGTGGGCTCTGCTGTGAATGAGGCTGGCAATGGAGCCCCTCTGTGAGCTCCCAGGGATCGGAGGTGACAGGCATGTGATCTGGAAAATGTTTCCCTAGATCAACAACGTGTCCTAGGACCTAGGTCTAAATGATTGACAGAGGGCTGTGAGCAGTGAGCGGTGCCTCTCATTCCATTGAGTACTGACTGGGCATTGGCTCTTGGCGGGGCCTGTGTGCTGCATTTAGGGGGACCTTAGGGAAAGGCATTAATTGGCTGCTGTTCCTTTTCTGTTCACTGTCTGACCCTGACCCTGGACCACAGGCCGAGAGAACTCTGTGTGAATGGCAGCCCTGTTTACTGGATGTTCACCTGGCTGCCAGCACCGCCTTTACTCTAGCCCGGAGCCACCTTTCTACTTTGCTCTGGCCTGGAGCCATCTTTCCACCTTCCCATGCTGATCAGAGGCCTGGAGCAGCTGGGGCAGTGCAGAACCATGGTGACAATGCAGGCATTCTGCCCCAATCCCAGCTGCTAGGTGCCTGCATATGCAAATTAACTCACCATATTTGTTGGGTTAATTTGAATACTCACATCTGATTGGCTGGTGGGTATCACAAAGGTACAGACAATTTGCATATTTCTCTTTTATTAGTGTAGATGATTGAGAGAGGATACCATGGTGACGTGTGTGTGTGTGTGTGTGTGTGTGTGTGTGTGTGTGTGTGTGTGTGTGAAGTTGGGGAAGGAAGTGGTTTATTAGGAGGTAACAATTTGGCCAGGGACTTTAAGGACAAGGAGAAGTTTATACAGAAGAGAAGAGGAATGTGCAAAGGCAGACATGGGAGCCAAGGGCGGGGAGAGAGACAATAAGGTGCACTGAGCACAAATGGCCGGTTCCTGCAGAGCTGGCCCAGATGAGCTGAAAGCCAGCAGGGAGGGGCGGGGCTGGTTAGGAAGGGAAGCTCTGGTGGCCAGTTGCCTGGGTTGGAATCCCCATGAGTTGAGTCGCAGGGTGATTTACTAATCCTCTGTCAGATTTCTCCACCTTCCTGAGCCATTTAAGCACAGGACCGAGAACAAAGGGGGCTTGGCTATTGTTAAAAACAGGAGACCCACCCAGGGAGACCTTCGGTGCTTTGAAGCCGGGAGTGGCATGGCAGGCCCAGGGTTTAGAGGGAGTGCGTGGCAGCCTGTGAGGGATGGGCTGGCTCCCATCCTCCTGGGAGAAGGAAGCTGCCTTGTAGCCTGCGTAGTCCCCCAACTCCTTCCCTCACCCACTAGCGACCCTGAGAGCCCTCCCTGTGCCCACACTGCTCTGAATGCCCATCATGCTCCTTCATGTTTACTCGGAGGATGCTGCTCGCTGCCTCAGGCGGATCACCTTTGTCCTTCCCTCGCGTTCATTATGCAAAGCAGGGCTGCGTTTCTGCGGCCCAGGCATCTGAGGCAGCCTTTGGAATAAAGCAGGTGCACGCAAAATGCACGTGTGTACCATGTGGCTCACCGGGAGAGGTACACTGGAGATTCTGTCTGATGAGTATCCAACCTATTTTCTCGTCCACGAAGACCCAGATTTCTGGAGAATTAGACTCCGCTCCCGCCTCTCTCACCACAGCGGGGGACTGGCCTTGTCTATCCCTGTAATTCTGCCTGTGCCCTTGGAAGAGAACCGAGGCCGTTCCTCACAGGCCCTCACACACCAGCCCCGACGCCTGGTATGAATGCGGGTGCTGCAGAGACACCTTGGGGTACCGGAGCCACGGGCTCTGTGGGCTCCCCTCCTCACCCGCTTCCAGCCGGGGCCTCCGTCTCTCCGTTCCGGAAGTGATGACAGGGCTTCGGGTCATGTTCGCCATCCTGCAGTCACTCATGATTGTCTTCCCAAAACCTGGCCACCACCCATGCTGTTACTTACTTACTGTCTTCCTTTTCTTAAATATTGCTAAGAAAATTCTATCCTTGATAGGAAACTGGCACTTCTTGTCTAACCCCAAAATAGATAACCTCCAAAGGAAACAGTAGAATTGAGTGTGTTGGGAGCCCGAGCTTGTCTTCTGCGTGAAAGCAGAGACCTGCTCAGGGGTCACTGCCATAGGCTCCCCTCTGCCCTGATCGGCATCGACAGAGAACTGCAGGGCGCTTTCTGACTCACTGTCATTGAATGCCAATCATCATCATCATCATCATCATCATCATCATCATCATTGCAACAGTAACTTTTTTTAGCTCCTACTGTACCAGGCATTGATTGCATGGGCCTCTTTATATTTCTCAATATGGCATCATTATAACTGAAGACATACATTTCTATGATGATGATACTGACTAATAGGTGGTGAACAGTCAATTTGTGCCGGAACCAAAAGTGTACGCACGTCATCTCCTTTGTCCGCACCCCCTCGCAGGGCTGTGAGGCACCACGGTGCCCACGTTACAGACAAAGGAAGAGCCCTGTGTCATGAGCTGGCGGTGCCCCTGGGCAAGGCCCTCTGGACTCGGGGCTCCACCCCCCGGCAGGGCCTGCACGTCCTCCCCAGGTCTGTCTACTCTGCAGCGTGGCCCTGCTCTCCCTGCTTGCCGGGGGACAGGAACACTTGGTTTGGCTCCCGGACAGGGTCCCATGGCTCTCCCTGAAACCAGAACATCCTGTCAGGGACTGTGAAACCTGGCCATGTCTAGAGAGCCAGAGGACCCTGTCCTCTTAAAGGTCCTCTTCGTTGTGGCCCGGGTTGAGCACGTGGTGTTGCAGATTCCTGTGGCGTCCTGGAGAGGGACAGGCTACTGCGTCCTCCAGGTCCCCGTTGCCCGTTCCCTGTTCCCCTTTCCCCAAGGTCCTCAGGACCCCGCTGATGGGAGGTGGGCTGCTGTCAGCTCGGGCCTTATTGCTTCAACCACAGAGTTCTACAGACCCGAATAGGCAAGACCCTACTGACCATGGGATTGACCCCAGCACTCTGTCACACTGAGTTTATAAGTTGCTGGATTTGAATGCAGATTAAATATTTCCAGAGATGAGTGTCCAATGTGTGGAGAGAGAGAGAGAGAGAGAGAGAGAGAGAGAGCGCTTGTGGTCAAAGGTCTTTGCTGCTCTTCATTCCCTTTGGGAGTGCTTCACTTCTCTCTCTCCCTCTCTCTCTCCTGTCTCCCTCTCTCTCTCCTGTCTCTCTCTCTCTCTCTCCTGTCTCTCTCTCTCTCTCCCCCCTCCCTATCTCTCTCTGTCTGTAGTTTGCAGCCTGCTAAAGTGATGTCATCCTTAGCCATTAAAAAAAAAATCACTGGACTACTTCCCTAAATTAGTGTCCCCATTTATGCCTGGAGAAGGCAGTGCAGAATAGCTGTTGGGTGAGCTGCTGTGGAGTCAAGCTGCTGTGTCGAGCCAGCTCCTGGCTTCACTGCTCACTGGCTCTGACTCCCCCTCCCTGTGCGCAGGCTCCTAGTTATGACATAAAGAGAAACTCACCGCCCGGCACCGGGCTGTCAGAAGACCATAGTATGTGTCCCAGGGGAGCACCGAGCCCAGGCCCTGGCACGCTGCTGACTGGCACTGTCAGCGATCACGTTTGCTTGTTTGGAAGAACACCTCGTTCCTGGAGGTACAGGGGAGCCGGAAGAGTTGGTGTCACGTGTCCACGGCTGATGTCATGCCCACACACCCTCAAAGGGGATGAAATGCTTCCCTTGGCATCTGAAGGATTTGGGAAAGACTGGCCAAGCTTTTTCAGACAAACAAACACCTGCCGGTCACCAAGTACCCTCAGTCTTCGCAGCCTTGTTAGCAGTCAACTGTCTGCAACATGAGAGCCTGTTTTACTGACTTTAACTAATGTAGAAAACAAACCCAACAGCTAGTCCTTGCTTCAATCAAGGATGAATCACTGGGGCCAAATCCGTACCTCATTACAGTCCTTAAAAAATTATTTGTTAGCCCTAACCGGTTTGGCTCAGTGGATAGAGTGTCGGCCTATAAACTGAAGGGTCCCAGGTTTGTTCTGGTCAAGGGCATGTGCCTTGGTTGCTGCACACCCCCAGTGGGGGGTATGCAGAAGGCAGCTGATTGATGTTTCTCTCTCATCCATGTTTCTAACTCTCTATCTTTCTCCCTTCCTCTCTGTAAAAAATCAATAAAATATATATTTTTAAAAATGACCTGTTATACGGTTATAAAATGACAGATTTTACACTGGTCATCGGACATCAAGTAGATGAAAAAGCAATGAGTTCAGTGATTTAAAATGTGAAAAACCACAGCTTTGTGGTGGTTCTGTTTAACTAGCACCCATCCCTCTACTTCTCCAATGAGCAGAGCCCTGTAGAGAGCTAGCGGTGTCCTGGCCCAGACCAGAGAAAACAGTACAAAATGTGATTTCTGTCTTGAAGGAGGGAGATAGAGTCTTTGGGTGCCGCATGGGGAGGGGCAGGCAACAGGAATAACAGAGAGCTCTACCCGGGGGCCATGGGGTACACGCAGGCCTCTGTGTCCACCTGGAATGAGGGGAAGGTCCCCACGGGGACACTTCGTGAGTGGGAGGGGACCTAACAGGAGGTGCGAGGGGCACAGAGGTGTGGAGCCTGCCAGGTGCGGGGGGTGGGCTTGGGGAACTGCAGGCCTTCCCTGGGCAGGAGTGTGGCTGGGCAGACCCCGGAGAGAGGGCATGAGCTGGGTTTATGTGTGTGGACATCGCTAGACCTGATAGGGTACCATTTAGAGTTTTAATATTGCCACTTAAAAAAAAAACAGTAAAAATGGGCATCCTTTTAGAAGATGGCTTTCATTAAGAAGGGGGGTTTGTCCTGGCCAGTTTGGCTCCGTGGGTAGAACGTTGGCCCTCAGACTGAAGGAACCCGGGTTCCATTCCCAGTCGAGGCCACCCACCTCGGTTTCAGGCTCGATCCCCATCCCTGGTCCCAGCTGGGGCATGTGTGGGAGGCAACCAATCACTGTGTCTCTCACATCGACGTTTCTCTCTTTCTCCCCTCCCTCCCCTGCACTCTGTCTAAAAATATCAGTGGGGGGAAACATCCTCAGGTGAGGGTATAAAAAAAGGAGTTTCTGTTTTCATAAAATGCGTGTATGTGAGTGTGTGTGCTCTGCTTGCTGTCTACCCCAGGAATTCTAAAACTTGACCCATGGACTGTAGGGATGTCCCCAAAATTTCCCCGAAGCTTGATTATACTTATTTTGTTCGCTCCACACTTTTCCACCGCCCCGCCCGCCCTTTTTGAAATGAACATTTCTGGCATTTTAGGGCCACAATAAAATAAACTCTCTCGGAGAAAGACTTTTATTTTCCTTCTACTTTAAGAGTTCTCAGGCTCTGTTCTCAATATAAATAGACCCCGTGTGTTTCCGTGACTTGTACAGTGGATGTGCTGAGATTTCCCCCCTTCATCTGATGTTTTATCCCTTTCTTATTCTGGGGAGAGAGCCCCCTGGCAGAGTGGGAAAGGCAGAGCCCGTGGGCACAGGGAAATCTAGCTCTGAATTCCCGTTCTGCTGCTAATTAGCTTTGTTATCTTGGCGAGTTATTTAACTTCGCTGAGGTGTCATTCCCTTCTCTTCTCGGAGCTGGCGGACGGGATAAAACTAGCCCCGTCCAGAGCTTTTGGGAAGACCCGTATTTGAAAAAAGAAAAATCCTGCCAAAGCACCTCGGCGATCTTTATTGGCGGCATGCAGTAGCTGGCGAATCGAACCTCAGCCTCTGGGTTTTGCAATCGCTAGCCTGTCCCAGCGGAGAAAGGGAAAAGCCATCCATCGCCTGGGCGAGAAATGGCGATAAAACGCGGAGTAGCAGGAGGTTTGCTCATACCCTCGATGACTGCTTGCGTATTCATCTCCCAAAGATATCACAGAGGCCGTGAATATTTATTTAGTTCTGCTCCCCGTAGCTCTTCTGATGGGGAATTATTTGGGTACAACGAGAGACATTTGTAAATGCGGCCGATAAGACCGGCCCTGGACAAGGAGTGTGTTGTTGGACACAAGAATTCTATTGTCCCCGGCTCCAGTTGTCAAGTGCCCGGGGAGCCCAGAATTTATGGTGGCGGCACAATGGGCCTTTCAGGGCCCAGCGAAAGGCCTGTGAGATCCCGCTCCCCGGCTTTTCAGGGCTTCTAATCTTTTGATCGGGCTCGGACAATGCCGGATTCAGCTGCTGCCGGAGCCTCCGGACTGTCCATTGGCCGGCAGGTATTGTGCGGTAATTACCATGGTGACAATGAGCCCGGCCTTTGGTGCTTTGCAAAAAAAAATGGCAGAGGTTGTCATTCTGTGTTAGGTGCCTCTAAAGGCATGGCTTACTTAGAAAAACTGACTACAGGGAAATACAGATAATCGTGTGGAGAGTTCGATTTAAAGGGCTGCTGTGTCAAATCCATTTGGAGCCCAGAAGCTCGGCGTGGATGTTGTAATTACAGGGGGACACTGGGCGTCGCCCTGCGCAGACAGGGAGTAGCGGGCCTTGGAAGTTTTGGAGGGAGGCGTGAGCAATGGGCAGCGGGCAGCCCTGAACATCCTAGTGCTGGGTGGGCAAACTTGAGGCTCGCACGCCACATGCGGCTCTTTGGCCCCTTGAGTGTGGCTCTTCCACAAAGTACCACGGCCTGGGCGAGTCTATTTTGAAGAAGTGGCATTAGAAGAAGTTTAAGTGTTTAAAAAATTGGCTCTCGTAAGAAATGTCCAGCATTGTCCTGTTGACATTGGGCTCTGTTGACTAATGAGTTTGCCGACCGCTGCCCCAGTGGGGGCACAGATCTACAGATCGAAGCTGAGCTGGTAAACTCCGAGATACAGCTTCCTCATCAGAAACAGGGATGGTGTGGAAAATACTATTCATTAATAGTCATTATGTGATTGCATATTGATATATGCAAATATGTGACTATTAGTTCTATATAAATGCTTATCCATCTGCCATAGGGTTTTGTCAATATTAAATATGCAACAAAAGTTAAAACTAGTGTTTTCAGCATGGCCCATGGAAAAAAGCACAATCTATACGTTTTTCATGATCACAGCTACCGATTAAGGAGGGCCTTGTCTGGATGAGGTAGTGGGTGTATCATCACTATTCCTCACAATAATCTTACAAAACAGTTATTATTCCCACTTTGTAGTTAAGAAACTGAGGCCCCAGGATTCTTGCTTGGCCAAAGCGAAACTGCTTGGAAGAGGCAAAGCAAGGAACTCAAGTCCTGTTCCCTCACGTTCGTTCAGCAGCCTACTGCCTCCCCCATTAAAAGAAATCATAATCTACAGGTCTGCCTCACAAAATATGCTTTCCCATATGGTTCTGGGATTTCGGTGAAAACAGGAAAGAAAAACCATGCAGTGGTGCTTATTCATTGGGTTCGTTCATTCCCTTTGACGATATCGGCAATGTGCAGCACCCACAGAAGGACAGCCCGTCTGCAGGGCCCCGGGGTCTGCTGCCCACATGCTGCCCTGCTCCGGCCTGCAGAGCGAGGAAAACTCCGTGACACCGAAAACAAGGCTGTATTTCTCAACGGCAGAGACGTGTATGCCATGGCTTGACTTCTTTGCTTAATAAGCTTCCAAAATCTAATATTTCATTTGTTTACTTAGTAACATCCTACATAATAAGAGTAATATGCAAATCAACCGTACCTCTGATCAAGCCACACTTACAGCCACGCCCACCAGCCAATCAGGAGCATATTATGCAAATAAACCCCAACCAAGATGGCTGCAGCCACTGAGAGCAGGATGGAGGCTTGGGTTTCCCCAGCAACGGAGGAAGCCAAGCTTTCTGCCTGCTGTTGCTGGCCTAGGCCTCCACTCAATGCTACAAAGTTTCAATTATAGAAGTTACATAATCCCCAAAGAAATGGTGGCAGCCAAGGAGCAAGCAAAAGGCTTGGCTCCACTCTAGGCTACAAAGGTTCAATTGTAGAACATAAATTAATCTCAGATTCCAGGCCCTCCACTTGGGTTGCTGGGGGGTGTGGCTGGCCTGCAAACCACCATAGGCCCCTCGTCCAGGCTGCCCCACACCCCAGGGGAACCCCCACCCTGATCCAGAACACTCTTCAGGACAAACCAGCTGGCCCCCACCCATGAACCAGGCCTCTATCCTATCTAATAAAAGAGTAATATGCAGATTGACCATCATTCCAACACACAAGAGGGTTGCCCCCATGTGGTCAAAGATCCTACCCCATGTGGACACAAGATGGCCACCACAAGAGGCCAGCAGGGGAGGACAGTGGGAGGTTCCAGGCCTGCAAGGGAGGGCAGTTGTGGGCAATCAGGCCAGCAGGGCAGGGCAGTTAGGGGTGACCAGGCCAACAAAGAGGGAAGTTGGGGCAAACAGGCTGGCAGGGGAGCAGTTAGGCATTAGGGCAAACAGGCTGGCAGGGGAGCAGTTAGGCATTAATCAGGCTGGCAAAGTAGTGGTTAAGGGGCGACCAGGCTGTCAGGCAGAAGTGGTTAGGGGCAATCAGGGAGGAAGGCAGGCGATCAGTTTGGAGCCAGCAGTCCTGGATTGTGAGAAGGATATCTGACTGCCTGTTTAGGCCTGATCCCAGTAGGACCTTGCATAAATAGGCAGTCGGATATCCCTCAAGGGGTTCCAGATTGGAGAGGATGCAGGCTGGGCTAAGGGATACCTCCCCGCACCCCTCCCCCACGTGCATGAATTTCGTGCACCAGGCCTCTAGTATATGTGTGTGTGTGTGTGTGTGTGTTTGTGTGTGTGTTTGTGTGTGTGTGTGTGTGTGTGTGTGTGTATTGCAAAGTGTCCCCTTGGGAGTTGGACTGTGAGACTGGGCGGCGGGGGGCCCTGAGGGAGTGAGGGAAGGAGGATGTGGGGAGGTGTGGAAGGGTGAGGAGGGTGAGGAGAGGGGGGCAGGGAACCTAATCAGCTCTGATCACTGACAAGGTCTAGGGACCCTACCTGTGCACAATTTTTGTGCACCAGGCCTCTAGTTGAATGATAATTTCAGCGAACTCCATACCAAAATACCTGAGATCCCCTGCTGTGTTGTGACACCCCAAAGTAGGAATTATCTGTGGACACATCCCAGAGCAACAGGTGTGAGTTACCCTGGGAAGCTGGTCCTCTGGGCGGTTCTTAACAGCTGGCAGGAAGGGAGGGGACATGGTAGAGACTCAGCCCAGCTGTGCCCCTCCCTTGCTTTATGCACTCAGGCTTGAACACTCAGCCTCAGTTTCTTCATCTGTGAAATGGAGCTGTCACTGTCTCCTTGGGCTCCCCAGCTCCCCTCAGCGCCAATTCTTTCCTTCTCAACCCATCACTCAATGTCATCCCTGTACCAGCATCGTGCACACAGTTAGTGGCCTGAGGATCCTGACCCATACGAGGGGTGGGGACTGTTTTAATCCAGCTCACATACACTTCAGCCCTGCGTGTGCCAAGCCTTGTACAGGATCCAAACTCAGCCAAATACATCTGCCGCCATCATGCCTCCACCCTCCCCTGAGCTTCCTCCTTCATCTCTGTGTGTTCGCCAAGTATTTCCTTCATCTCAGTTACACCCTTGGTTTCATGGTGTTCCTTCTCCCGATTTCTCAATCGCCCTGAAATAATAAATGGCATGTGCTGTCAGTGCCTCCAAGCTCAGTGCTGTGGGCGGTACACACAGCATGGGCGGTCTGAGAGGGCTGTGGCCTTGGCCTGTACGAAGAGGGTCCATAGGCATGTGGGACCTGGGAAATGATGGGAGGGTCCTTCGAGAAGGTTGGAGTGCGTAGGGCATGCGGGGTTGCATTTTCCTGGCTCAGAAGGGAATTCCTGACTCCAGGTCTCGGGGAGTCGTGAGATGTGGGGAGAGGGAGGGAAAATGAACATTCCAACCAGCAATGCCTATTTAGGAAGAGGTGTGCAGGCTGCTGACCCAGTGAGTCTTCCCCCCATCAATTCTGCTAAAAGCACAAAAGCACTTAGATTTCTTAGGCTCGTTTTTCCCCCACTTTGCTAGGAAACATGGGGCGGTGTACCAACATGTCCCACAGAACCCACAGCTCCTCTTCCTTCCTGTGTTTTTTGATGATTGGAGCTCACAGACAAGCCCCCCGTCTCTCTTTGCCTTCCTTCCAGACCTCTTAAGCATCTTTGCAGGCTTCGGGTGAAAGGAGTTTTAAGGGAAACATTTTGCAGGGTGGAAAGAATGCAAGAGGAGTGGGAGTTCAGTTCGTTTTTATAGACCTGAGACGCAAGCTTTTAAAAACACGCTGGCTACAGAGACGGCTGTATATTAACTGTCTGGGGAAGTTACCCAGAAGAAAGGCAGCAGTGAGGGCTGCGGGGCTGAATTCTGATTGACTGGTGCTGGCCGTCCACCTTGAGCGAGAGTCTTACCCTCGGAGCAGAGCGGGGCGGGGAGATGGGTTATGTGGTACTCAGAGGGGCTACTTCTATTTAAAGAGAACATGGTGAGGGCAATGAAACGTCTGTTCTACTTATGTTTATAGTGTTTTCATTTTTTTCACTTGCAAGCAACGTACACAACGTTTATGGGAACGACTCATGATCTCTTGTAGCTGAGTGAACTCATCAGGGTCTCTCACGCTGTGCAGTCAGATGGCTGGAGACACAGGAAGGTCTGACTGGGTTGGGGGTCCAAGGCGGCGTCTTTCACTCACCATCTGGCACCTCAGCGTGGATGCTGAGACCGGCGAGGGATGCCTGGGCATCTCTATTGGTGCAGCTTCTCCACGCGGCTAGCTGGAGCTCGCTCTCAGCAGGAAGGTCTAGTACTCAGACTTCTGCCCTGACAGCTGACTGCTTCCAGGGCAAGTTTCCCAAGAGCACCAGACGGGCTACGAGGTTAACTATGACTCAGCGTCTGAAACCATGCTGTGCCCCTTTGGCCACGTTTCATTGGTTACCCAGGGATGGCTCAGATTCACCTGGGAGGCGGTGACGAATGCATGAGGGTCTGGGGATGGGGCTCGCCGGGCACAGCGGCAATTTTTGGAGAATGGCTACAACATGGGACATGATTGCAAAGGAGGGTCCTTCCTTGTTGGTTCTGTGCTGTATGAACTGCCCCGTGTGGCTTCTTCTCCATGAGTCTGTGCATCTGGAAATAATCTCAGTGCTACTCGGTCCTGGACACCCTGTGGTTAGCACACAGTAGGACAGTTTTATTGTTCTTGCCTCAGTCACCCAACCAAGGTGTTATGAACACATTTTGGACCTCATTCACCTTCAGCCCTTCATCAAGAAGGGTTTTTTGCTTGTTGTTGCTATTGTTCTGGAGAAGGTCTTGTATGTGAGCTGTTAGGTGGAAACAAGGAAAAGTGGATTGGGGCCGGGGGGGAAGTGTAATACATGAAGTCAAATTAAGAAGCTGTTTAAGCTCTTAATGCAGGCCAAGTTGGTCCCAGAAGGTTGACAATGGAGATGTTCAAGGACGTTGAGGAAATCCTTTATGCTTGTTGGAGTGAGGAAGCTATGCCAGTCACCGTCTTCCTCCTGGTCCCCCACCCCCCATGGTTCAGTGCCTTCATTTTCAAAGACAGGAACTGTTCAGACACTCCATATTCTGCTGTTCATTCACTCAACAAATATACATTGAACAGCTGCTCTGGGCTAGGAAACGTGATAGACACAGAGGGAGCTATGACGATGAATCAGACCAGAATCTAGACAGAACACACCCCGCACAGACTCCAGAGTGAGGGGTAGTGCGGGGAGGGGGGGGGGGGGATGTAGTCTCCATAAAGAATCACAGCTGTCAGCCCAGTGCGCTGGTCGGCTAGCATGGCCACGACATCTCGCTGCCACCACTGCCATGCTTTGCCCTTGAGCCTATCCTTCCACGAGGATCTGGCAGCAGCAGAAAAGCACTTCTCACTTTGGAAGGGAAGGTTACTTGCTTTGGATTCCGATGGCACGGGGGTTCTAGCAGAAACTGGCTCTGAGAGACGTTATATCCCCCCTCCCAGCCTATGACCCACACGGCATATTGTAAGAAGTTGGATGCACAGCTGTTTTTATTGTTGTAATTCGAGTACCACAGACACATATGGCTAAACACACCATCCTCCGGTGCCTGTAGATTCTCGGCCCATGTCACCCACTTCGCACACCGCTGGGATGGTGTGCTTACATCCCTTGCTCCTCACCTGGACTGTTATCTTCTAAGAGAAAAGTCTGTTTTATTGTGCACTTGTGACCTATAGTGTACCACTTTATCAGTGTCACCTCTAGGTAACTAACCATCCATTCACTCTTTTTTTGTAGAAATTACTGTATTTTCGGCTCAGTGGCGCTGTGGCGATCATTCCTGTTGCTGTCTGCTGAGGGACCAATCAGATGGGTGGAGTGTGTTACAGAAATTGGCAGCAAGTATCCAATGGGTGAAAAAGGTAAGAAGGACCAACATTATGGAGTGATTCCAACATTGCAGTGGGAGTGGAGGTGGGGAGGGTGCCTACCAGGTCCTCTCTTTAAGCCTGTCTCAGTTTGAACCTTCACCAGATCCAAAACAGAACTGGAGACTGAGCAGCCCTGCTTGCTTGGACTTTCAGAAATGTGATTATTGCCTGTTGTTACTGGGTTCTCTTCACTTAACACCTACCATGTGCCCATACAAGGATGGTAGTTTTTGGCCTATAGATTCAGAGGAGAAGGAACTAGAGGGGATTATCATTCTTTAGCAAGGACTCAGCTGGGTAGACTAAGATGACTGCCAAGTTGCTATTTCCCCTTTTCCTACTGTTGAAAAGAATTCTCCTTTTTAAAATGAGAGAGGAAGGGAAAGGGAGTGAGAGATACAAACATCAATGATGAGAGAGAAACGTCAGTCGGCTGCTGCCTCCTGCACAACCCCCATTGGGGATGGAGCCCAGAACCCGGGCATGTGCCCTGACTGGGAAGCCATCCTTGACCTCCTGGTTCATAGATCAGCGCTCAGCTACTGAGTCACACTGGCTGGGCGAAAGAATCCTTTAGACATGAGGCCAGGTGGCTTACATCTGAAAAGGAAGAGAGACTGTAGCAGGCTCCACCTGACAGGCCTCCAAGGACAGAATGCTAGACCATCAGCCACCAGGCCCAGCCCTGCCATCCCCTATCCGTGAGCCCTTAGGTGAATGCACGCTTTCCGCGGCCTGGACGGGGGTTGGGCGAGGCTCTCCACCAGTTCTTATATTTTAGGGTTCTCTGAGTCCATTTCCCTCCTCCTGCCGCTTGGTGGGAATGCGCTATTGCTACGGAATGGCCAAGTATCCAGAGAGAAAGTTAAGGATTAGTTACGCCAGCGTGACTCTCCACCCGGGCGGGTTCCACCCGCCCTAACGTCTGTCGCTCCTTTCCACGCGGACGTCCAACCTCAAACGCAGATTCAGACAACACATTGTGAGTGCCTCCTCTACACCGTGTCCTGAGTGCTGCGTTTCAGGATTCACCCAGAACAGAACCATGAAAGGAACCCTACCTGCCTCTCAACCCCTTACTTCCAACAGCGGTTGCTTCCTCTCGATTCTACTCTCTGAGGATCTCTGAAGTGTTCTGACTTCTCTCCGTGCCCACTACCACCATTCGCATACACACCGGGCCCTCTTTCTCGCAGATACTGCATTCGCCACCCAACGGATAGCTTCCCTCCAAGGTTACTGCCCCCTGGTCAGCTCCAGCGCGACTCGTCTTCCATGTGCCACAGACGGTATCCCTAAGGCCGGATAGTATGTCATGTCCCCGCTTAATCCCTTTCCACGATAGAGTCTGGACACCTGACCAAGTTTCTAGGACCCTTGCGAGGAAGGGGTCCCCCGCTTTGCTGTCCAGGCTCATCCCTCAGGCATTCGCCGTACACGTCTGCCCTTGGACCTACCACATGACACAGCCATCATTCCTCCAAATCCACACCCTCTCTCCTTTTATATCTTACTCACTTTATTTATTTTTTTAAAAATATATTTTATTGATTTTTTACAGAGCAGAAGGGAGAGGGATAGAAAGTCAGAAACATCGATGAGAGAGAGACATCGATCAGCTGCCTCTTGCACGCCCCCTACTGGGGATGTGCCCGCAGCCAAGGTACATGCCCTTGACTGGAATCGAACCCGGGACCCTTCAGTCCGCAGTCCGATGCTCTATCCACTGAGCCAAACCGGTCCTGGCTATCTTACTCACTTTATATCTTAGCCTGGACTTGACTGTCTCGAAGGCATTCTCCCTGATCCCTAAGACTGAGCTATAGGTGTCTGATAGACCAGGGCCTGTCAGTCAGAGATGACACCTGTTACAGCGATGTCCACAAGCGCTTGCACTCGTCTATTTACTTGTCTGTCTTCCCAGCTGGACCAGGTGGCTGCTGAGGGCGGAACTTATTTCGGCAGCACCATTTCTCCCAGTTGCAAGCCTTGTATCACACCCCTAGGAGGCTCTCGGTGAATATTTCTTACACATCTGGATAGAGACTCTAATACTTTGCAGACAAAGCGAGGAAGGGGGACTAATGTTACCACCGAGGAAAAGCCACAGTCATGGCAGCTAGTAGGTATTAAGTGCTTACTGTATGCCAGGCACCTACGGTCTTTAAAGGCACCGCCTCCCTCAATCCCTGCAAAAGCCTGACGGGACAGGTACTATTAATATCCACGGTTTCTTCATAAATGAGGAAACTGAGTTTGAGAGAAGATGAGCAACTTGCTTCTGGCCACATTTTTCTTTTTTCACCTGTGGGAATTTTTATTCTTGGGAAGTCTGACTTTCGCTTCTATCTTGTACCACTCCCTCATTGCCTCTTTTGCCTTCTCCCTGAATGAATGTGCTGTATTCTTGACAAAAGACATCTTCTCCATGCGAGGCCTGAGGCTCTTGGTCCAGCCCACGTGAGCTGTTGTCACGCGCAGTGCCCTCCCTGGGACTAGGACCCAGAGGTCTTGGGTGATGTCCCAGGTGTTTTACAGTCACATTATACTGTGGGTCTGCTTGGGGACAGAGTTCGGCTTGGAGGTTGTCCCTGGCCTCCCACCCCCACCTCAGAGCTTCCTCCCGTGCTCTGGTCAGTGTGTGTGCTGGGAATAAAGGAGTGAATGAACGTGCTCCATGGGAAGCAGAGCTGCAGGCCCTGCGAATGCACTCATGGGACTGGGAAGCTGTATGCCCACCTCCTGGTGCATTAGCATATTCTGCCCTCATTTCCTCTAAAGCCCCAGCAGAGGAGAGGCATCCCTCCTGTGGCTGTGCCCACAGAGGGGGAGCATCTCCTTCCTACCAGGTCAGATGGGTCTCCCAGCTCCTCAGCCTTTTGAGGTCCTCCACAGGACAGGAGGCTGACATTCCCCATTTCTCTAGATAATAGGGACAATTAGAAGGCAGTAGCAATGAAAGCGAGTCAGAAGTTAAGTGGAAAGTGCTTGAATGCAATTTCTCTTCTAGGAAATCTGCTCCATTTATTTTCCACTTAGTAATGAAGAACCGCCTATTTTGAAGGGTGCTGTGTAGCTTTCATTTCAAGGAGAGGAAGGTAGTAAACCATCCTAATGCTTTGCAGGACCTTCAAAGAAAAGCCAAACAATGAAAAACAAAGCAGGAAACCACGGCTTGGCACAGATGGGATGGCCTTTTGATCTTTCAGGATAAGGTTCTTATTTTACAGAGAGGGGTTTTATTTGCCTAGAAGGAGGAGAGGACTTGTTTGTGATCATGCTGTGAGGTTTTGGAGAAACGAAACAAAACTAACCAAAGACTTGGGCTCCAGACTCTGATCCCGGGTCCCCAGGCAGTTGACGATGCTGGTGTTGTGTGAGCAGGTGCCTGTGCCGGGCCACACTCACGGTGAAGGCTGAAGAAGTGTTTTGCCTTTCCTGGGAAAACTTACAGTCAATTTGCTTTGTGTAAACCACTCAAAATCTAAGTAAGAAGGGAGGGAGGAGGGAGATGAGGGGAAGGGAAAGAGAGAAAGAAAATACTTTCTTTCAAAATAGATATTTTAGAAAAAGAGGAAGGGAGAGGGAGAGGGAGATAGAAACATCAATGATGAGAGAGAATCACTGATCGGCTGCCTCCTGCACGCCCCGCACTGGGGATCGAGTCCACCACACGGGCATGTGCCCCGACCGGGAATGGAACCTGTGACCTCTTGGGGCATGGGATGATGCTCAGCCACTGAGCCACGCCAGCCAGGCAAGACTTGGAACGCATGGTGCTGAAGTGCTCGAGGCTTACAGGGCAGCTGGCTTTCTGGCTGATTCCAGGGCAACCTTTACTGGAGCTTCTGTTCCCAGCACTTTTCTTCCTCAGGCTCCTCCTCGGAGCAGGGAGGACGGACCTGAGTAGCTACAGGACAGGGCCCCTCATGCCTGCTGTGTTGCTGGGCTTCCCACAGGGAATGGGACACAGGTTTGAATGACGGGAAGGGAGGCCTGGCTGTCCTTATGCTCCTGAAAAGCATATACCTGGAGAAACCCTCCTGAGTCAGAATCCGCAGGGACTGCTGGTCCTAAGTTATCAATGACCTTTCACTTGCATGAAAGTCAATCCCCGAGAGCCGCCAAAGGCTGGCTCACCTGCATTGCCCCTGACCCTCGGGAGTGTTGGCCCGGTGCCTGCCGGTCTGTCTGTGCACGCCCGTTTCCTATTTCGGGATGTGGGCCACCGTGGCGGAAGAGGCCGGGGATCTGTCTGTCGCTGTCACAAACAGACTCGCAGCGCATGGGCTGCCTACCTTGCAACCTTCAGGGGGTCCGATGTGACCGTGGCTGCTGCCATCAGCTCAGGAAGGATGACAGGAAGCTCTCGCATGCCAGGCGGTGGGCATACAATACCTTTGCCCACATCAGCACCTAAGGAAAACCTTTCAAGAACCCCAGCGTGTGGTTCTCTGATCCCACTGTGTTTCTCTGACGGTGGACCAATGCAGAGAGACCCCTCCTGAGAGTCACACTGAGGGCTGATGCTTCATGAGGGTGCCCTGTGACAGGCGCTCCGCTGCGTGTTTCACACGCCCGACCTTCTTGATGTCTCCAGGATTCTGCGTAGTGAGGACAGCCATCATAGTCTTTGGTAGATGAAGACCCCGAGGTTTTCCGAGGTTAATCCACTTGCCAAGGGCCACGTGATAAACAGTGGGGAGAGCCAAGATCTCCTCCGTTTCCTAAGCACTAGCTCCTCGGGTTCATTTCCCATCCCGCCTCCAGGTCTTCACCAGGTTGGAGGGCAGCTCTCCTGCAGTCCTTCCGGGGTGGCGTGTCCTGATTCTCCTCCGGAGTTAGAGGAGTCCTGGCGCCTGCTGGCGAGTGAGTGCGCAGTGTGCAGCTGAAGGTGGACACTGAGGGAGAGGAAGCGCACGGGAGAGGAAAGTGGAACTCTGGGGGTGTCCACTCATCACATCTCTTTTTTTAAAAAATATATTTTTATTTATTTCAGAGAGGAACAGATAGGAACATCAATGATGAGAGGAGAACATCATTGATTGGCTGCCTCATGCAGGTTGGACCGAGCCCGCAACCTAGGCATGTGCCCTTAACCAGAATCGAACCTAAGACCCTTGGGTCCGCAGGCCGACGCTCTCTCCACTGAGCAAAACCAGCTAGGGCCACCTCGTCTCTTGAGAGCTATTCTTTTTTTTAGCCTTTGGACTAGGTACTGGGGCTACAACAAGGAAGCGATGCCCCTGCGGGAACACAACAGTGAAAGTTCAAGTTACGCCTTCGAAGAGCCCCCTTCTTAGGATAGAGCCAGGCCGTCAGAGAAATAACCACAGCACAGGCACAGGGTTTCCTCCAATCAGCCTCCAGGGTCCGCAGGAGCACAGAGAGGCTGCCTCTGATAGAGGGAACCAGGGTACGCTTCAGGGAGGAGGTGACCTTTGGGTTTACACATGGAGCATGACTAGGAGTTTACTAGGAGATCTGGGAGGATTTTTCAGGCAAAAGAACAGTATAGAAATTCTTGAACCAGTGATTGTCCTGACTAGGTGGGGTTTTTTGTTTGTTTGTTTGTTGTTATTGTTGTTGTTTTTATTTTTATTACTTTGGAATAGATAAGATAGCTAAATAGATGGAGATAGTTTACACTTCAAAAGGCGAAAAAAGGGTTGCAGAGAATGGAGTCTCCTTTATTCCCTAGTATCTAGTCCAGTAGTTTTCATGGGTGTGCCCCAAGAATTTTTAAAACATGCAATACCTGGCTGTTTAGTTAGGGGCACTGACCTCTTTTCCCTGACATTGTCAAAAAATAATAATAATAATTTAAAAATATAACAACAGCCAACACAACAATAGCCATCTAGTATGGATGACAATCAGCCATGCCATGCCTTGAATACATCTTAGAATGTATCCTTTAAAAATATATCTTAATGATATTTTACAGAGAGGGATAGAGAGGGATAGAGTTAGAAACATTGGTGAGAGAGAAACATCCATCAGCTGCCTCCTGCACACTCCCTACTGGGAATGTGCCCGCAACCAAGGTACATGCCCTTGACCGGAATCGAACCTGGAATCCTTGAGTTTGCAGGCCAAAGCTCTATCCACTGAGCCAAACCGGTTAGGGATTGATTGATTGATTGATTGATTGATTGGTTTTTAGAATGGCAAAACTGTATTTTTTGGTGTGCTGCAGAACTTTAGTAATTAGTTTATGTGTGCCACGAGATGCAACAGGTTGAACATCGCTGATCTAGTCCATGAACTTCTGTTTTCGGTTTTGTATGTGACCCTCCCGAGATGCTGAGAGGGGCAGTTAAAACCACACATCCCTAGAGTCTCTTCCGGCACAGCCAGGCCTGCGCGTGGTACCCAGCGTGGACAATGCTGTGCACACCGTTCTGGGCCTTGCTTTTAACATGAAAACGTGACTTCCCCTTGTTTGTTTTGCTTACTCTCTTTTGACTTTAAAGCAAATACCTTGTATGCATATATGCATAACGCATGGACACAGATGATTGGGTGGGGAAGGCCTGGGACCCGACGGATGGAGAGGAAGGGTTCGAGGTAGAAGGGTGGCCAAAGGGTAAAAAAAGGGGACACCTGTAATACTTTCAAATTTTTTTAAAAATGCAAATGGGATGCTTTAAAACATTTTAAACGTATAAAAAAGTTGCAAAAGCAATACAAAACGATGTTCAACCTTCTTAGAGTTACTGTTGCGTGTTCTGCGCCACAAGGTGTATAACTTCAGTCCCTAACCAAGACACGGCATGGCCGTCTGTGACCCGGACGTGACACAGAGCGTGTGCCTGTGTGTGACACTTCCCTGAGATGCCATAGCGGCAGATCCACCCCCAGGACAGGGATGGCAAGGGCAGTTCCTGTCCACTTCGCGTCACCTCCCGGAAAGGGTCTTTGCCTGCCTCTAGGAGCTCGCTCAGTAAGATGCTGGTGTCCAGGCTGAGGCCAGCAGGCTCCCGGCACCTGCCCTCGAGGCCCAGTGGCCCCAGGTCGGAACAGCCCTTCCTGTTGAAATGTGATCACTCCATTTCCTACCGACCGGGGGTGGAGATTGTGTGACTCCTCTGTTCTGCTGTCAGAGTCCACGGGCAGCTCAAAGGCTGGTGCAGAGTTCCCTCTTCTGCAGATCAAAGCCCGAGCAGGGCTTGCCTTGTGGGCGCGCTTCCGCCCGCATTACCTGGCGGGGAGCTGTTTGTGGTCAGCGC
Organism: Antrozous pallidus; assembly: GCA_027563665.1. Lineage (NCBI taxonomy): Eukaryota > Metazoa > Chordata > Mammalia > Chiroptera > Vespertilionidae > Antrozous > Antrozous pallidus. Next base: position 48,158,713 of record CM050525.1, read on the forward strand.
CAGAGGGGCTTTGATCACTGACTGACAGACAGGAAGTAACCCAAGAAGACCGTGTTGATACGATTTTCCAGCCCTTGCCTCGGGGCCCACAAGGATGGTTTTCACCCATTCATTCCCGCATCCAATACTCCCGAGAACCTGTGGGGCACGCTCTCCTGCTCTGAGCCAAGCCACGCGCATGCTCTCTGCGGGCGGGGCGCTCCAGATCTCCACTGAATGAAGCCCTCGAACCCGAGCATAATGGGGTGCAATCTCTGAGGAATGACTTCCTGGCCATTCATCACTCACTCCTTCACTCATTAAACACCTTCTGGAACCGCTCCCTCTGTGCTCACGCCTCGGTGCCCCTGTGAATCAGGCCATGGGACTCCCCGTTTTCATAGCACTCATATGCCCCTGAGGGGGGTCCCTGGATCCCCAGCTACCTCTGCCTGCTTCCTGAAGTTGGCTGCATCCTGAAGGCCCAGCTGCTCCCAGAGAAAATCAGGCCATTGCCCGCCGGCTCTCCCTGCCCCCCCCAGGGATTCCGAAGCCCCAGAATCACCATTCATTCCCTCGGGGGGCTCCTAACCCAGATTACCCTGCGCCCCGTGGCGGCCTCGGAGCTCCAGGCAGTTTGATGGAGCAGGTAGCAGGACACGAACATTGATGGTGTCTGCTGAGGATGGAGAATGCTGCAGCCAGAGGCCTCCATGTGGGAGCCTTAGGAAAATTGTGGAGGGGCCAATAACTTCATCTTTCCAAGGGGCTCTGAATTTGGGAACCTAAGCACCATCCCGGAATCTGTTAGGTTGCCATAGCAACAGTTCTTATACGTTTTCCCCTACGGAAACAGTGTTTAGTTTTAGAAACCATCTGCATATTTGCAAGGGCGAGTGAGAAGGTGCCTCTCTAATGGGATGCCCATCTGGTCCCTTTGCAGTCCGGGTGTCTGTCTGTAAGAGATGCTGGTGTGCACATCTTGGCAGTCCCGGTTTCTCTGCAGAGTCTCCGCTGGAAAAATGGGCCCAGGAGGATGGCCACTCACTGGCCCTAACCCGTGCACACCATGCTTTGGGCCAAGAAAGAAAAAGCCTCTGCCACTTGCTTCAGTTTCACTCTTGCCAAGGGTTTGAGCTGGACCCCAATGGTGGCAGAGAGCAGCCCGGGCTCCTGCTGGAATGGCCGAGGCAGGGTGGCCGGCGCTTGGGATCGTGGGCCCATGGCCAGCTCCATGCGCTCCTCCCCAGGCCTGTCCACCAGCCGGCGGCGGCATGATTTCTCTGACATCAGAGGGGCTTGACTTCCCTATCTATCGCCCCAAGCTTCGATGGCCTGTGGTCCATCACAGGATAAATTGCAGGGTCTTCTGCCCAGTTTCTGGGTCTGATGTGACCCAACCCCCACTTCCTCTCATCCCCGAAGCCCCCATGCCATCCTGCCCTTTACTCTCTGCCCAGATCCAATGGCTGCTGGTCCTCCAACACACTGTGCTGCTTCTCCTTGCACCAGGTTTTCGTCTCTGTCCCCGTTTGTCTGGTTGTGTGGAGAAGGGCCCTCTCCTCTAGGTGGACTTCCCGGATTTGGCCAGAGGCAGTGTGCCACTTCTGCCCCCTGAGTGTCCTGGCTCCTAGGGCATCTCAGTATGCCTTCCTGAGTCCCGGGCACCTTTCTTTCATAAGCTCCTTTTCCCCATAAAAACATTAAACGCTGCATTTTATGCTTGCTTTGGTGTAAAGAGGAATACAGTTTTCTGCCCCAGTGGGTCCACTTTCCTCCGGACTTTAAAAGAACCGAAAGCATTCCTGTGCGAGGATGCGGGGAAGAGGGAACCCCCTGTGCGCTGCTGGTGGGAATGCAAATTGGCGCAGCCGCCGCGGCAAACAGTCTGGAGGTTTCTCCGAAACGTAAAAACAGAGCTACCGTAGGATTCAGCACTCCACTTCTGGGCACTCATGTGAAGAAAACAAAAACGCTAACTCGAAAAGACATCTGTCCGTTATGATATCTGGATGTTATTTACAGTATCCAAGTCCTTGGAGGCAGCCTGCGTGTCCATGGGTGGATGAGTGGATAAAGACGATGTGAGATCTTATGTAAGAATGGGGTGTTACTCAGCCATTAGAGAGAAGAGACTCAGTTAATTTGTCATTTTGGGAAACATGGACAGACCTCCAGGGCATTAAGTTATGTGAAATAAGCCAGACAGAGAACAACAAATACCATACGCTATCATTTACATGTAGAATTTTAAGACACACACACACACACACACACACACTGCAACGAACACAAACTTACAGATACAGAGAGCAGACTGGTGGTTGCCAGAGACAGGGATGTGGAGGTGGGCAAGTAAGTGGTCGAACGGTACAAACTTCCAGCAATGAAATTAACTCTAGTACAACATGGTGACTATACTTAGTAACACTGCATTATATATTTGAAAATTGCTAAAAGAACAGATCTAAAGAGTTCTTGTCATAAAAAAAGATTAGAGTGGTGGCTGGTGAGGGATGGTAACTGGACTTAACTTTCAGGAGAAGCAAGACCCGCTGGCAGCAGTAGATCCCAGTGTGGGCAGAATTGCTTCTCAGCTGCACACTGCTCTGCACGACCCCGTTCCCAGCCGCTGGGGGACTGGCGCTCCGGCTAAAGGAAGGGCTCTGAAAAGGGAGGGAACTTCCAGCTCTCTGCCCTTCGGGGTTTGCCTCCCTTGCAGTGCTCCACCTCAGCCAAGGTCACACCCCTTCCGGGGGCCGCCCACATCTGATGACCCATCAGTCAAGGCCTGTCCCTCTCAGCTCTACTTGAGATCCTTTGGAATGGCCATCCTCAGCCTGGAGCATCATGCAGGGTGGTCCGAGGCTGGTGCTGGGCATCTCACCTTCCCTATCCCCTCTGCCTCCCTTCCTTGCCATCCATGTGGGTTGTTCTCCCGTCACCCCCTAATAATGTCCCCAGTGACTCTCCACCTCACAGCTGGCTTCCCAGAGAACCTAACCTGCCACACGCTCTACTGAATGTTTTGCAAGAAGCCTTCTTATGTCCACATGAATACCTCCAAGTCATTTGTCCCTTCATTGTGGTCACTCAGTGCCTGCTCCCTGGAGGCTTCGTGCCATGCGGGGCACCGAGAGACTGAGGGGAATGACGGAAAAGGACCTCTGGAGAGAGAACTCAGACCTCTTCTTCTCTGAGTTGGGTCTGATTTAGCCTGCAGCAGTGTGGAATAAGGGATCGAGATGGAAATGGGGGTTTATTGGCAATTGCCCATAGCCCTTCCTGAAAATTATTCAACAATATCTCCTTTTACCCAGAATCAAACCTAAACCCAAACTGTGTCACAAGAACCCTCTCTAGGTGGCCGCTGCCCACCTCTCTCCCTCACCCAGTAGGCTGTTTCTGTCTCTTGAGCAGCCCAACCCCTTTGAGCTACAGGGACTTGGCACTTTCTGCTCCCTCCATCTCAGACTCCTCCTGTCCTGCTCCTTCTCATCGTTTAGGGCTCAGTGGAAATGATGCCCCCTACAGGGCCATTCCTGACATCATACCCCTTAAAGCCACACCTTCCCTCCCTCCCCAGTTATATGACATTTTATCATCTGTCTAATCCTTTACACTGCTCATCACAATCTGTGAATATCATACTACTCCCTTTCCTGGTTTTCCTTTTTATCTCCTCTTTCCCCGATGAGTCTAAGGCCCCATAGACTCGGAGACATGGTCTGCCTGCCCACCCCTCTACCCTCAGCGTCATGACAGTATTATGTGGAGCAAAATAAGCCAGTCAGAGGAAGACAAGTATCCCATGACCTCACTCACATGTGGAATCTAATGAATAAAATAAACTGAACAACATAGATCTAGAGGCATAGAAGCATGGAATAGATTGTGGAATCTCAGAGGGAAGGGGGGTTGGTGGGTGGGAAGAGATCAACCAAAGAACTTGTATGCATATAGGCATAACCGATGGACACAAGACAATAGGGTGGTGGAGGCCTGGGACGGTGGGGGGGGGGGTGGTGGCTAGAAGGGTCAATGGGGAAAGAAGGGGGCACATCTGTCATACTCTCAACTATAAAGATTAAATAAAGAAAAAGGAAAAAAATAGCAATGTCGTTCTACACTTGTCGTAGCTCAGAAAATATGTCTGGAATGAATGACTAAGCCACACCTAACTGTCGAGTGTTTCCGTTATGGTTGTCCAGGGATCTGAAGGCTGGGGCTCTGCCTGCCTTCGAAAACTGCATGGGGCAGAGGGCTGGAGCGTGGGCACCTCCGTGCTGCCATCTTGAGCAGAATCTTTTTAAATTATAACCCGAGGATTTTTTCCCATTGATTTTAGAGTGAGTGCAAGGGAGGGAGAGAGACGAAGAGAGAGAAACATCAGTGTGAGAGACACACACAGCAATTGGTTGCTCCACGTGCATCCTGACCAGGGCCTGGGATCCAGCCTGCAAACAGGCGTTCTTGACCAGAATCAAACACGGTGCCCTTTAGTCCCCACAGGCCGGCGCTCTATCCACTGAGCCAAACTGGCTGCGGCTGAACAGAATCTTTAGACATCCCTTCTTTCCTCATTCTCTCTCTCTCATTCTCTCTCTCTCTCTCTCTCTCTCTCTCTCTCTCTCTCCCCTCCCCCCCCGCCCCCCCCCCCCCCCCCGTCCATCATTTAGGTCTGAGTGGCATCAGTTTCCAGAGCATTCCGCTCCCAGGATGCCAACAGCTGCATGACGGCTTCCCTGCGTGTGCATCTGTGCACCAACAGGGCCCTTCGGCCTCTGCAGCTGCCTGGCGGTCTCACGCCAGGAGAGCACGCACATCTGTCATCCCCTGGAAACTCTGGGCGGACGCGCAGCCTGGTACCCACAGTGGCCTCCCTCAGGCAAACACCGAGAACAATAGCCCTGCACTGAAACGCTTGAGCAGGTATCCACTGGAGGCAGGTTGCCATAATCCATGTGTAGAGAGCCCATTAGGATGAATTTTTGAAATAGCGCTTACTCCGCTTTGTTCTTGACAAATGGTGTCTGTGCCCATTGAGACAGTTTATGTCAACGATGGGCCCCTGTTACAGGGACAACACGTTTTCTGACAATAGCAAGGCATGGGCCATTATGGTTGTGCTTCTATAACGATTCCCGCGGACACTCGCCTGGGAGGCTCGTTAAGATGAAGCATTAAGGGCACGTGCTCTGGGGACGACGGCCATAGAACAGGACAGCTTGTGGAGGCATCGGCATCCAAAGGAGTCGTCAGATGACAAACCTGCCTGCCTTTGGGAAGTGTTTACCGGGCACCTGCCGGTGTGCTCAGCCCTGGGCCAAGGTGCTGGGGGAAGAACATTCGAGAAACGTGGCCTTTTCCTTCTGGGGATATACTATCTATTTGGGGGAGCCAGGAAGATTTCAGCAGTCAGTCTGAGGGCCGTCAAGGGGTGTGCACCAAATGGCGTGGCGCTTGGTGCTGACCCTAAGTCTAGGAGTGATTCAGGGTGGACGTTAGACGTCTTAGCCCTGGGGAAGAACAGCAGGAAGTCGGTTAGTAAACTATGTTCTAAATATAGTCGCTGCTAACGGTTACTGGTTTGCTTTTGGCGGGTGAGCAAAATGACCTGGAAGGAGACAGTGATGATGGATTTGCAGCTTTGCAGACACACTAAAAAAGACACACTCTGCACTGTGCACTTTTGAAAGGGTGGAATTTATGATAGGTGGATATCTCGAAGTTGTCTTTAAGTACTCTACCAACTCTATACAGTAAAATTATCGTAGATTTTCCTGTACGTCCATAGAATCGGGCTGAGTGGAACAGACAACAGGGTGGGGCAGACTAGCACCCTTAGGGAGGAAACATATACCCATTTTACAGATGAAGAAATGAAGAGTGAGATATTCGTGGCTTGCTCCAGAAGCCACAGAGCGGTAAGGCTGGGACTTTATCTCTGGCCCAGTGGCCCCAGGGCTCAGATGTTTCCACAGCAGCCGCCTGGTGTCTAGAGAAAAACAGACCCAGCCATCCTATATCATAAAGAGCTAATATGCTAATTAGAGCGGATGGCAGAATGACCTTCCTAAACAACGAATGGGCAGGGCCTCTAGGCAGCCAGGGCTGCAGGGGCCGACCCCCTTGCAACAAAGATGGCGGGTTAATTTGCATGCACAGGTGCTGAGCGACCAGGGGATGGGGCGGGACGCTTGCATCATTGCCATGGCAACGACACAGGCATCCTGAACCACTCCAGTGGCTCCTGGCCTCGGGGCAGCATTGGGAAGGCAGAGTGAAGGCAGTGCTGGCAGCCAGGGGAACGAAGGCCCGTTCTTGCACAAATCTTCATTTCTGCGTCGGGCCTCCAGTATGATGATAACACATGGCAACTAGCATAAGAATGATTTCTCTGTGCAGAGTGCCCTCGCCCTTTCTCTGATCTGATCTTAAGCACCTTGCGAGGAAGGCATGGGTGAGTGCGCAGCTGCAGAGCTGGGCGCCTCAGGGGAACAGGGACCGAGAGATAGGAGACCACGTCTGTTTTCCCAGGCTGCATTCTCTTTTCAGGTGTTCAGAGCGTTTCCGTCCCCACTGGGGGCTCTGCTTCTCCCCGGAGTCTTCCATGCATCCTGTTCACGCAGGGCAAGCCGGATGTCTCGGCGAGATGTGGGGCCCCAGGCTCAGAATGAGGTGTCCCGCCGTGAAATGAGTAAACGTTGGCTTGTTTTCTCCTCCGCAGAAGTAGATGCTTATTTCTACTGTAAAGCACACGCCTAGATGAAAGCCACTCACATCCGTATCTCCCCTGCGGTGTCTGAGAGAGCGTTTGATGTCATTCTCAGCTTACTCGTGTACATCGTGGGTCAGATTCCCATCCTGTCGCACAGGATGGAAGCCTGACTCAGGACCTGTCAGTGCGGCTGCACTGGGGTTATTTTCCCGGGGAAGGCTGCCTTCCGCTGCAGATAGCGGAATCACAGCACCCTGGGAACCAGCCTGTGGAGGAATCTCGAGGCATTAACTTCACCACCGAGACCAAAACAAAAGCCGCCTTGGCCGCCGCCCCCCAGAGCCCAGAGCCAGGCAGTCCCCACTGTCTGGCCGCATTCAGGGAGTGCAAATAAAATCCTAGCTTCCAGGAGGAAGAAGGAACTGGGGAATGGATGAAATGGAAATCTTTCCCAAGCGGCAGACGTCCTATTTCTCCACTCGGGACAGTTTCGTCAGCTTGGAAGGAGTTAAAAGAACACTTTAAAAACATGTGAATGCTTAAAGATTATTACCACCATCCAGTCCTCGGTGTAGGGTCTGCTCTCCAAGGGTTTGGTGATGCCTGAAGGAGGTGTTACCTCTAATGCACTGAGACCCAGACCTGTCGTACAGGGGGTGCTCCCTGAACAGGACTTGGGGTGGTGGTCGGGGTAGCGGTGCAGAGGTCTATACACTTTCAAATATCCGGGTGCGTCCAAATGTGGGGCTATGGAGACAGGTTGGCCTTGATTAATGCAATCCAGGTTGCCGCCAAGTTATTGTTTTTCTTGAAGCCTACTATGTGTCGGACATGTGCCGGCTGATGTCTTTATATCACTGGATCTCCACCCCTTGGCCCTGTGCAAGGGAGCGGTTCATCTCTGGTTTTCAAATGAGCAAAGGGAGCTGAGGAAAATGGAGTCATTTGCCTGATGCCTCGTAGCTGGGAAGTGGCATGAGACGAAGTGAATTGAATGAATCCTTCAAAGATAAGGCGGCTCCGCGTGGCTGTAGCTGCAGACCCTGCCTCAGCCTGAACGCCAGGCTTTCTGTCTGCGATGCCACGACACAGGCCACTGGCTGGCCCCTGGAGGGTCTTCCCTCTCTCCCTAATGGTCGGAAACCCAAGGTCACGGTTCATTCTATTTCAGCGTTTTCCCTGTCACCCCAAGTTTTTACAGACATCATCTCCGCCTGTCCTGCCTCTTCCTTTCAGCCCTCCGTGTTCTCATCTCCAACTCCCCGTTTCCCAAGTCATTTCTGACCGAGAGAGGAGCAAAGGGTGATCGATCACACACAGACTGAGATGTCTGCATCCCCAGTGACCCTTCTTCCCCTCAGAGTTCACCCCCCTCTGGAACTGGACTACTGCCTGTGGCCCCCATCCTCTTGGGTGATCTTTCTGGAACTACTTCAGGGGTTTGTGTTCTGAGTCACTTTTAAAATTGCAAGCACCCGGTCTTGGGAGAATCCCTGGGTGCTCGTCAGGGTTATCCAGGGAGGAGATGGGGAAAGCATGGGGGAGGAGATGACGCCATTGAACGTGGTTTGTGGTGAGTAGTGGCTTGTGGCTCTAACGAGATGTGTCTGCGTTTCTTTGGCGACCCCTAAACTTCTCCATCAGGACAATGGGATGTGATTTCAGAGAGGAAGGGAGAGGGAGGAGAGATGGGAACATCAATGAGCTCATGGACTGCCTCCTGCAAGCCCCACACTGGGGATCGAGCCTGCAACCTGGGCATGCTCTTGACTAGGAATCAAACCGTGACCTCCTGGTTCATATGTTGACACTCAACCACTGAGGGAAAAAACGTCTACCTCTTTAATTGCAAAATGTGGTCCCCAAGGAGGAGGAACAGAGAGGCACCTCCACGCAGGTGCAATGTCAGGTTCAGCGCCTTGGAGGGTCCCGGGGACAGTGAAGTGAAGCCTGGAATCCAGTGGACCTCTCATTTCTGACCCAGCAGAGAGGCCACTGTGAAAATGAAGGCCCTGAGGGTGGAGAAAGGAAATACACGAACACCACAGAATCTCTCCTCTATGAGGAAGGCTGTGCTAATTGGGCCGCCCATCTCCACATCCAAGAGTGAAAAGTGAAAGCTTTACCGTCACATGGCCAGGGTCACTCATGGTGACCTTGGGCAAGGAGCGTCCATTTCTTTGTTGAAAAAACAGGGATACCACGGTCAAAACTCACGGGGCTGTGTTCGGTCGGATTCATGGAATTAGGCATTAATTGGGCTGACACCCAGGAACAGTGAGACGCCCTCGTCATCAGCTGTTGCTTATTAACCATCTGCGTCCTGGACACAAAGCACCCAGCTCAGCTGAACGCGCTGCCTCCTGCACGTCCCCTGCTTGGGGCGTCCCCTGCTTCGGGCGGAGCAGCCCAAAACCCCGGCCTGTGCCCTGACCAGGAATAGAACCATGACCTCCCGGTTCATGGGTTGGTGCTCAACCACTGAGCCATGCTGATGGGCAAAAATCAATTCTGAGGCTGACTTTGGAGCTGTCCATGCCCAAATGGAAATGAGGTTCCCCCCTGAAGCAAGTGTTTTCCTTTCCTCGGGCAGGATTCTCAGCTTTTCAGAGAGCAGCCTTCATCTTCACAAATATCTCTGAACGTGAACGAGTAGAGTGTGACTTAGTCCTTCGCACTCCGCCCACAAAACAAGGACACTGATAACCCTTACCTTCTGGGGCCGAAGTGGAAACCGAGCGGACCTGAGTGAGGGCCCTTTGCAAACCGCAGAGTGTTGCGGAGTATGAATGACTGTTATTGATCGCCTCCGGGCATTGCATAAACGGTACTGACAATTAGGGACGCGCACTACTGGTATTCGAAATACACTTATGCCTCTTTAAATATCCTACCTAATAAAAGAGTAATATGCAGATTGACCATCACTCCAACACACAAGAGGGCTGCCCCCATGTGGTCAAAGATCCTGCTCCCATGTGGACACAAGATGGCCACCACAAGGTGGCAAGCAGGGGAGGACAATGGGAGGTTCCAGGCCTGCAAGGGAGGGCAGTTGTGGGCAATCAGGCCAGCGGGGGAGGGCATTTGGGGGTGATCAAACCTGCAGAGGACGGCAGTTAGGGGTGACTAGGCTGGTAAAGGAGGGAAGTTGGGGGCAAACAGGCTGGCAGGGGAGCAGTTAGATATCAATCAGGCTGGCAGGGTAGTGGTTAGTGGGTGATCAGGCTGGCAGAAGCGGTTAGGGGCAATCAGGGAGGCAGGCAGGTGAGCACTTTGGAGCCAACAGTCCTGGATTGTGAGAGGGATGTCCAACTGCCTGTTTAGGCCCGATCCTAGTACGCCTAAATGGGCAGTCGGACATCCCTGGAGGGCTCCTAGATTTGAGAGGGTGCAGGCTGGCCTAAGGGACATCCCTCGCCGACTCCCCCCCATGCACGAATTTCATGCACCAGGCCTCTAGTACAGGTATAATTTGTCAGCAGGTGGGTTTGATGGCTGTGCCTTCACTCTGATTTAAATATCGGTAACCCCACTGATAGTGACTTTCTGGGAGATGCCAGCAGGTAGTGGGCACAGTGTGGGCTATGGCAGCTCGGTGGTTCCACTGGGTGGGTGACATTGCCCGGAATTACCAAAAGTCTTTTGAGCCTCACTTTTCTCAGTTGTAAATAGAGATGGCAATACGCACCTCACTGAGTTGTGAGGAGTAAATGAGATAATGCTCCCAAAGCCCTGGGCACATGACCTCCTAGAGGGGACTTGAAAACCTCTGAATGCTGCCACGCCCCCTCTGATTGACAGGTGTTCTCTCTCTTGCCTTAGTCCCCTCATTGACACCCCGATGAGAGTTAGAGACCTTACCCTCAGCTGGCCTCCCAGCAGCCTCACCAAGGCCCCTGCCACCAGCTCAGCAGTCCACCTCTCAGCACTTCTCTCACTCTGCTGACCTCCATGCCTCCAAGGTCAGACCCAGCATGGCCAGGTCTTTGCAGACCCCGCCACCTCCCCTTGGTGGTTCTTGGTGTCAACAGCCACAGTTCCTGGTCATGCTCCTTACATGGCAAGGACCTGCCTGGATGCCAAGGACCCTGCGTGATCAGCCAACTCCATGTGGCCCGTCCAGATGTGGCCACGTGTACACTGCTCTGAGGACAAACTAGAGAAATGCAGAACTGACCTTAGCATTACTACGTTTTCAGGGTCAAGATTTTAATGCCGATCACAGTAATGGGTGCTATTTATGGAGCTAATTCTGCGTGCTACAAAGAAGTAGCCAGCATTCACAAGCATGAACTCATTGAATGTTCACAGCCACCAAAGGAGAAATGGTATAGAATGAGCCTTGTTTTTCTGATGAGGCCACATGGTAAGGCAGAGCAGAGGTTGGCTTTGAACCTAGCACCCATGGCCATAGCAGAACGCCCACTTCGCAGGGTGCAGATCTCCTGGGAAGAGGAGGCTGGGAAAACTGACAGATTCCAGTGGGCTATGCTCCAGCCCAGCTCAGCCTGCACCATGACCTTCCTATGTTTTAGTGTCCTGGGGCTGCCATACTAACCAACTACCCCAAACTGGGTGGCTCCCCAACAGAAATGTGTTGTCTCACAGCTCTGGAAGTTCAAAATCAAGGTGTCAGCAGGGTTGGTTTCCTCTGAGGTCTTCTAGGGACAATCTGACCCTTGCTTCCTCTGGCTTGAGGTAGCCTCAGCATTCCTTGGCTTATAGATGGTATTCCTCCTGTGTCTCAATTTCCCTTTTTTAGAACAGTCAAATTGGATTAAAGTTAACCCTAATGACTTCATCTTAACTTGGTCATCTGCAAAGACCCTGTTACCAAATAAGGTCACCTTCCCAGGTACTGGGTGGGGTCAAGACTTCAACATGTTTACTGCTGCACAGTATGCCATGGTGTAAATGTGATCTCTTTCCCTTTGAGAGCGTGGGTGGACATAGAGAGCATTATGCTAAGCGAAATAAATCAGTCAGAGAAAGACAAGCATCACATGATCTCACCCATATGTAGAATCTAAAGAACAAAGCAAACTGATGAACAAAATAGATCCAGAGACATGGAAACATGGAACATATGGTTGAACCTCAGAGGGAAGGCTGGGTTGAGCGGGTAGGAGGGAAGAGATTAGCCAAAGAACTTGTATGCATAGACACATAAACTCTGAGGAAGGCCTGGAGGGGGAGGGGGGCAGGCTAGAAGAAGGGGCCAATGGGGGGGTGGGGAGGGAAGGACATCTGAAATACTTTCAACAATAAAGGTCAATTTAAAAACGCACAATTAAACCCATGACCCTAGGCAAGCTCATGTCTATATCACCGTGTTAGACATGACTATGTCCTGTGTAAGTCTTTTTCTCACATGTTCCTTCGGGAAATGTTCATCGAATGCTTCCCATGGGCTCCATATCGTATACCTCCTAGATACCCACGGATGCACAAGGTACCGGGGCCCCTGCCATGCAGAGCCGGGCTGCGTCTTTGGAGAACAGAGTCACTGAGCCCCGTAGCCCCGCAGCTACACCTTTCGCCAGTCATTCCAGTGCCCCCTCTGCGGGGTAACTGGCTGTGCAGCCTCATCATTCTGGTCCACCTAAAGAGATTACTGGAAACAAATGCTACTATTGGATCAACCTTATTCGCCTGCTCAGACCTCCAATCCATCCTCTGCTTTCAGAGTGGCCTGTGATTTCTTAAAGTCACAGGCCTCCCAGCCCCAGCCCCACAAATAGGTGATGTAAGCGGATGCATCCCTGATTAGGTGGAAGAACCATTCCCCGTGCTTTGTTTAATTAAGCTTCACTTAATGGAAAAACTTTTCCCTTAAAAAAAACAAACAGGTTTACTGGCAGCTCATCTGTTATTTAAGGCAGTTCATTTCACAGCAGGTGGGTGGTGGGGAGAAAGGAAAGAAATATGTCTCCTTTGCTTTAACTCCACGGGTCTGAGAAAAAGCGTGGCTTGCCTGGAAGATGCCTAATTGCCGCCGCTGCGATGGCACGCTTCTTCTCCATTTAGTCCCTGGCTTCTTATTGAAGCGCTAATCACAGGGAGGTCTCACCTCTTGATGAATGATTTTGTAAAAACTTGATATTCCTCAGCGCAGCTAGGAATGTCTGCAAGTATAATGCCACTCCGGCTGAATGGGGAGATAACTAATGCCCTTAATTTTGCAGAGAGGGCTGTGATTTGGTACATGCGGTACACATCAGGGGAAATCAGCAGACATTAATCCCTTTCTTTGCATAGGCACCACCTCCGCTCCACCAGGAGCCACTTCCCCCGAGCTGTTTTTGTGGGGCGTTCAGAGAACGCCTGGCACATGTACTCGGGCTCCTGTCTTGTGGCCGGGGTCAAATGTGGGTTATGCCATTTTATCTGATGTCAGAAAGTTGGGGAACTGAAGTTGTCTGATTCTGGTTTCATAGGTCGACTTCACAAGACTGTAAGGAGGAAGGATGATCCCTGCTCTGGTTCAAGGTCGAACATAGTAGATACGCAAAGCACGGTTCTGTCCCTTTGCTCCCTGACCCCCACCCCCGCCCACCAAGCCTTGCAGGTGGGACAGAGGTGGGTGTTGTCGTTTTATTTATCCTCACACCAGTCGCACACCCAACGGAGGCTTCAGTCTGCTGCTTCTAAAAGTCTTAAGGGCTTAATGCATCCAGATGGAAAAGGAATGCCTCAAGCAGAATCCATTTATGTTCATTGAGGGACACCCAAATTACGGGACACTTGGCTAATGTCTGCATGGTCGGCTGACTTCCCAGCTTTGCATGCGGCAGCATAGATACGAACACAAGCATTCTCTTCACTCGCATTGGCCGAAGAGTAAACGTTATCATTAAAATGATTATTTATTATTTTTGTATGTGGTCTATCATCGGCCTACGATTTTCTGCCACACCCGTGTCCCCATTCTTGAGCAGCCCTGCGTTTTCATGATCTCAAATTCCTACAAAGAAAAGTCATAGACACGTCATATTCTTGGAAAGATGGCACAGGAGGCAACATATCCAACAGATCTTTCTGGTTATAAGGTTCCTGGTTCTGTACTCACTGATCAACCTCCTCAGTTACGTGTGGTTCTCTCCACAAGGCGGGGGTCCCAGGGACCACTCCCCATACTTTTCATGCTGTGAGGCAGGCGTGGGGAACATCCAGACCACATAAGGCCCTCCAAATCATTTGGTCTGGCCTCGCCAAGGCATCGGGGGTGAGTTAATTAAATGTCTGACTAAATGTAACAGGCTAAATTTTAAGTTGATAAGTTTGCATGGCCCAGGAATGCTGTTAATAAACACCCAAATGGCCCTTGGCAGAAAGAAGGTTCCCCACCCCTGCCCTAGGCAGTCCAGCTGGGCATCTTAGAGTAACAGTCACAGTGAGGACCAAATTGGAGGGAGGGGGGTGGGGAAGAGGGCGGGAAAAAGGCATTGGCTTGGGGTGTGGAGAGCATGACTTCAGTGGAGAGCATGACTTCAGTGGAGAGGCCAGGCTACAGTGTCGTTCTCATTCGTGCCTTTCAAAATGTGTCTCCCCCCTCCCCCTTCCTTCTTGCAGACTTAGGTCCTATCTCATTTCTTCTGGAACTGCCCAGGCCAACCCTGAGGATATCTTGACCTCTCTTACTGTTTATATTTATCCTTGATCTTAATGAGCTGACTTGACCTGGAGTTATTGGTGACTCTGTGTGTGTACATTTGTCAAATCAACTAACTTTCAAATTCTGAATCTCCACCCGTCTCCCAGCTCATGAGTTCTTGGTGGGCTTGATTAGGTTGCTAGATTTTTTTTTATTTAAATATTTTAATGTTTTTCAATTAGGTTACATTCAATATTATTCCGTATTAGTTTCAGATGTACAGCCAAAGGGTTAGAAAATCATGAACTTGACAGAGGAGTTCCCTCCCACCCCCCATACTTGAAGCACCCACCTGGCCCCATACAGAGCTATCACAATATCTTTGACTCCATTCCCCACATTGTCAACTCTGTGACCATTCTGTAACTTCCAGTTACTACCGCCTAATCCCATTGGCTGGAGTTTAGGTCTTTAAAATGCCTAGACTTGGAAGAGATGGACGATGAAGACTTTGACCTTGCAGATACAGAGGGCTCAAGCCCAGGGTTGCCAGGGTTATGCTTGGGTTCAGAAGCAGGTAGAGATCCCAGACAGGAGACTATGCCCTGTATCTATGGCCTCATGGGCATCCATCATTGAAACGTAGTTCAGGCATTCTGTCTGAACTACTTTCCAGGAAGCCAGTGAGTCCTGATGGCCAAGGTCATGGCTTATAGTTACTGCTTTCTCTTTCCTTCTTGGTCTGATTCTTGTTTGGCTGGGGTAGCTGTGGTCCACAGGGGCTTCCCTTACTGAGTGATGCTGGAGACTGCTTGCCACCTGACCGGTGGTACCACTGCTTGCAGATATGCCCTCCAGTAACATCTTCTTGGAGAGAAGTACTTGGTTGATGGGTGTAAGATCCCTGAGTGCAAGGGCAAAGCCCATCCCCAGCTGTCCATGCATGTCCTAAGGCAGTGGTCGGCAAACCGTGGCCCACGAGCCACATGTGGCTTTTTGGCCCCTTGAGTGTGGCTCTTCCACAAAATACCACACCCTGGGCATGGTATTGATGAAGTGGCATTACAAGAAGTTTACGTTTAAAAAAAAATGTGGCTCTCAAAAGAAATTTCAATCGTTGTCCTGTTGATATTTGGCTCTGTTGACCAATGAGTTTGCCGACCACTGGTGTAGGAAGACATCATGCATGCTTAGGGAAACATCCCGCAGGACTTGGCCACTCTGGGGCTCCATGCACCCATTTCAAAGCTTGGTATTATTTTGTTTATGTAATTTCGTAACGAACAAACAGAAACAAGCTAGAGTTGGCTCCTTCTCATCTGCTGCTGAGGACAGGACTGGATCTCCTCTGCAGGGCAGGCCTGGAAGGGGCCGGCGGTGGTAGCCGGGGTAGGTAACAGCCGCTTCTTCCGGTCAGAGAATAATTCGGGGCCTCACCTCTGTGCCCTTGGAGGAAATATTGATTTGCGGGACCTGCCTCTCCCACCACCTCACTCCTCCTTCCGCGAGCGCCATACCTCATCTTTCCCACCATGATTAGCTCAGTCCATCTCCCAGGGCTGCCTGCCGCCTGGCTGGTGCCTCTTGTTAGGGGATGTTTATTGTCTGGCTACCCTCCTCCAGGCCCCTGCGCTGCTCGCGCTGGATTAGTCATTAGCGCCTTTGGAGGCTGAGGCAGTGGAGGGTGTGGAGCAAAATGCAGTTTGGATGTGGGCAGCGTTCAGAGGGAGAGGTTTGAAGAAGGAGATTCAGGGGCTGTTGGGAAGCTTTGGGCCCAGCGGGCGGACGCCTGGGGCAGGCAGGGGCGGTTCCTCTCAGGAAACAGGAAAGGAGCCGGTGGTGTTTGGAGTGTGGGATGCGAGACCCTTGGGTGAGATACCTGCTTTCTAAAAGCTCCGGGAGCCTGTGAGCTCCTGGAGGCAAAGAGCATGTCTCGGGGAGTTCATAGCATCCAACGGCTGCAGACACCCTGGTCTCCAGGAAGATTTTTTTTAAATGGTCGCTACGTGCAACAAAATGTAGCCGAGCGCTGTGCATCCCCAGAAAGAAAGAAAGAGAGAGAGAGAGAGAGAGAGAGAGAGAGAGAGAGAGAGAAGGAGGAGGAAGGAAGGAAGGAGGAAGGAAGGGAAAGAAGGAAGGAAGGAAGGAAGGAAGGAAGGAAGGAAGGAAGGAAAGAAAGAAAAGAAAGAAAGAAAGAAAGAAAGAAAGAAAGAAGAAAGAAAGAAAAGAAGTAAGGAAGAAAGAAAAGAAGGAAGGAAGAAAGAAAGATTAAAACCTTCACAGGAGAATTACAGAGAAGATCGGTGTGAAAGGTGGGAAGGCAGGAGCTTCCGAATGGGCCCTGTATGGCTTCAACCCCACTTCCGGTTCTAACTAAACATGCGAGCTAAACTGAAGGCTCTGAAGATGAAGCGCCCTTGTTTTCTTATGTGGACCAGGGGGGCAGTACTGCAAGACCGCTGCAGATGCTGAGGGACAGAGGTTAGGAAGAATGTCTGAAGATCACCTAGTGTAGCGCCTGTGGCATAGTAGGTCCTCAGGTAGCCGCCCGCGTGGCCTGGGCTGTGTCAGGCGCAGGCCGGATGGAGAATGAGAGGTTTGCAGAGAGGGCCTCCTGACACTTTCCGGGTCAGGGAAGCCCATGCCATCTCGTGTGACCACAGCTGGCAGCGTGGCCCGCCCTCCCCAGGGCTGCTCCATTCTCATCCCATGTCAAGGACACTGGAGACCCTGGTGGCCTCTGCAGAGGGACTTTTGCCTCCTTATTGATTCTGAGCCCTGATACAGTCTCACAGCTTTCCTTTGGAATCAGCCACGCCCCCTTCTCCCCAGCAAACCCCCACCCCCCAGGAGTGACCTGAGGGCAGCGTCTTCACAGATCCACACTACAGAACCCCTTGGCGTCCCCGGCCCACCCAAAGGAAGCCCGTGTGCATGAAAGGAGCTCATTTGCAGCATCTGGCAGATCCAAGTCCCTGTCAGAGAGCAGGAGTGACATCGCATCTCCTTCCTGTTACAGTAACAGGTCCTTTACATTTCTCTACAACCCACCGCACTAGAGGTTAAAAGGTAGAATCTTACAATGTACCCAGAGAAATGTGAGTTCCACTGCTGTGGGCATGACATCATGCCTGTCCTCCCCGGGCAGCCCGCAGGATGCTTTTACCGGGGGCTTCCCACTTCAGGACCTCATCAGACCCTCTCATTAACTAGAGCTCCCGGGAGGCCCGCTGCTTCTCGCCCTTTCTCACCTAAGAAAACACAGACGCAGAGAAGGGTAGTGAGTGATCAGTTGTCAGTGGCCTCCCAGTCTCCTGAGCTGGGGCCTCCTCCCTAAACTGGGGATGATGGGCATGGAGGCAGGCATTTACTAACTCACCACTGGGCTGAGGCAGCAAGTCTGTGAGTATCAAGATCTCAGGAGCGGTTTCTTTTCTCTTTATTATTATCACTAGAAGCCCAATGCACGAAGATTTGTGCTAGAATGGGCTTTCCTTTCCCTGGCTGCTGGCACCACCTTCCACTCTGGCCCACCTTCCCAAGCTGCCCAGAGGCCCTGAGAGACCTGGGAGTGGGGGCAGGGGACCCTTCGTCCTGCCCCCATCACTCAGCCTGTGTATGCAAATTAACTGCCATCTTTGTTGGGCTGATTTGTATATCACTCTTGATTGGCTGATGGCGTAGCAAAGGTACGGTCAATTTACATGTTTGTCTATTATTAGGTAAGATTTTTAAGGCCACTGAACTACTTTTTAAAGCACCATTTAGCTGAATCTGATTTCTGCAGGGTGAGGAGCTGGTCGGCTTAGCCATCCCCACCCATTATAGCCCTGTGTCCCTTAATGTTTCAGGACATGCGGCTGCCTACCGTTGGAGAGCCACACACCTCTCCAGCCCTCATTTCACACGCAGGGAAAGGGACCTAGATTATGGGACCTGGGGCGGGGTTCCTCCCACTCCTTTCTTCATGGCACAGACATCCTAGGCTTCCATTGAAGGTGTTTCAGTGCCTGACACCAACATGACTCACAGGATTGTTTCCGGGGATTGAAATGACTGTTGGACACCTGAAATGGGACTAGCGCATTGAGGAAGTACATTTCCCATCTTTTTTCATTTTAGTTCATTTACATTTAAAAAGCCGCCTGCATCTAGGTTGCTACCATATTGGGTAGCAGGGCTCCAGACCAATGGTTCTAAGCTCCAATGTGTAGCCGCCTGGGGAATTTCAAAAATATTGATTCCTGGTTTCCATTGATTTTAACTGGTTTAGAGTAAAGCCTGGGCAATGGGGCTTCTCAGCTCCCCAGTTAGTTCTAATGTGTAGTCAAGCTCTACAGACAGATGTGCCGTCTGGATGTTAAGCTACACAAGGGATAGAGTCCACATCAGCAGTACATATCCCTGTACGCGTGGTGAAGAATTCAGTGAGGAGTTAGTTATCTGTGCTCCCACATCTTAGGGGACTTCATACAGGGTATTCCAAAGAAGAAAGTATATATACTTTGACAGCTGATAGCTCAATTTTGAAAATGAAATGTATTTTAATAAACATTGCCTTTATAATTATTCACAGTGTGAGTATAAATTTTTGGGGGCACCTTATATAGCCTGGGGAGAAAGTGCCCTTATTAAATTATTTAAAAGGACAGTGTGCCTGGCTAGTTGGAATTGACCAATGCACTGAGGTCAGTTTGATTTCCAGTCAGGGGACATACCTGGATCGGGGGCTCAATCCAAAGTGGGAGACATGCAGGAGGCAGCTGATCGATGCTTCTCTCTCATTAATGTTTCTCCCTCTCTCTCTCTTTCTAAAATCATTAAAACATATTTAAGAGGACAGTGTGATCCAAAGGAGTGGAACTGCTCATTCCTACCTGGGGAGGGAGAAGGAGAGAGGGTCCCCTTAAGGCAATGCTTCCAGTCACAAATGATAAATAAGGTGTATTTTTTTTCCATTTGTTGCAATAGATGTTTCTGTCAGGCAAGTCAAAACTCACGTCTGTCCTTCACTCACAATGGGTTAACCTGGGACTATGGAAATTCTAAGTAAGTGAACCATATTATCTGAGACCCACCAAGCACCTGACGCAGCCTGGCAGATGCGGGGCGCACTTGTCAGCAAACTCTCGCACATGGACACGCACTTCCTAGTGCGATGTCGCCCATTGTTTTTCTGTCATGCTTGTCTTTTAAAAAAAACCCATTCCTCTGGATAACTGTCATTAATACCTCTGAAAAGAAACGACTGGGCTTCAAAGGTTGGGTGATTTGAAACCACAATGAGATCATTATGAAGGTCTTGCTGGGGTGTTCTCCTTAAAATAAGGAGGGTGCACTCTGGTATATGAGAGATACAAATAGAAAAGGTCATTACAAAGGGGGCAGGGCCTGGTTGATGCTTTGGGGAGATGCAGTAGGAAGAGGCCTCCAGAGCAGGCGCACGCCCCCCTCCCCCCCCAGTCTCCCCAGACTCTTCTGGAAAGCTAGCCTCCACTCATCAGAGCCACTTGCCTTCCTGCGCTCCTCACGCTGTTTGTGGCAGAGGAAGCTGAGCCAATCTATGTGGACCGGGCTGGGCGGCGGTCACGGGTCCACACGCATTGGTCCAGGTATGTCCCCTGACTTCTTTAGAGTAAAGCCCGGAATTCTTTCATTTATTTACTTATTTTTATTATTACTTTTTGGTTACCCAAGGATATTTTTGAGGCTATTTTTTCATCGATTTTTAGAGAGAGACAGAGAAAAAGACTTATGTGCGAGAGACACATGGATTGATTGCCTCCTGTACGCACCCCAACCAGGGCTGGGGAACCTGCATCCAAGGTATACTTGCCCTTGACTGGAATTGAACTCAAGACCCTTCAGTCCACAGGCTGACTCTCTATCCACTGAGCAAAACCGGCTAGGGCTGGATTTTGCAGACTTCTAAAGGCACTCAGCATTGGGGAGTAGAGGAATTTTCTGCCCTCACTTCAGTGATTATTTCAACAAAACAAAAAGCTTATCAAACCCTTGTCTTATGAAGGCCAGGTTGGCATAATGCCTCCTCTTATTGTTTATTTAAAAAAAAAAACAGACTTTGTGGAAAGTGGTTTTTGGCAGGATTGCAGGTTACTTTTCCTCTTCCAATCTACTCCCTGACTGTGTGTGTGTGTGTGTGTGTGTGTGTGTGTGTGTGTGTGTGTGTGTGTGATTTCAGAGAGAAAGGGAGAGGGAGAGAGAGAAACATCCATGATGAGAATCATTGATTGGCTGTCTCCTCCATGCCCCCTACTGGTGATGGAGCCCACAACCCAGGCATATACCCTTGACTGTACACCCTCCTCTCAGAGAAGCTCCAGAATCCTCTACTCTGTGCTGTCCTATATGGCAGCCTCTGGCCCCTTGTGGCTCTTGAAAAGTGGCTGGTCCACACTGAGATGTGCCAGAAGTTTAAAATGCGCACCAGCTTTTGAAGACTTGAGGCATAGTACTCTGTGATTCATATATTGATTACATATGGAAATGATGCAATTTGGAACATAATAAGCTAAATATAAAAAATATGTTTATGCATTTTCTATAGTTATAAAACTTTAAATAATGTGACAGCTAGATAATTTAAAATTATACTAGTGATACATTATACTTCTTTTTTCTTTAATTTTTATTTATTGATTTGGGAGACAGAGAAAAACATCAATTTGTTGTTTAACTTATTTAAGCTTTCATCGACACTGATTAACTGAGTAGATACTCTAAAATCGACTGAGTACCCAGCCAGGGCCATTGTATTTTATTTCTACTGGCTGACACTGGTCTATTTTATCTCATTTCCCTCAAATATTTGTATCATTATACTCAGCAGTTCTTATTACCGTATTACTTTGTGTATTTCCTCTTAATGGACAATCTCCTGGAGTCTTTGGGAAGGTGTGCACGAATTCATGCACCTTGAAAGGAGCAGAGGGCACAGGAATGGGTATCAGCGCATCTTCCCCGCCTCCGCCCAGCCCCTCCTGCTTCAACCCCTGTCCTGTCTGCCAGCAGCCCCGCTCCCATTGCCACTGCTTCCACGTGCTGACAGCACTGGCCCTGCTCACACCCAGGCAGTGTGGAGAGATTGGGGCTGGCGCCAACAGCAGGTGCGAGTGGGGCTAGGGCACATGAGAGCAAAGAATTTTCAGTAACCACTAGAGGCTAGCCCTGATGACAGCAGCCAGCACCCTGCCTTGTTCTGGAGCCCCACTTACATGCTCCACCATGCCCCCTGTGACCAACATCCACCATGTTCCGCACATGCCCCCTTGTGGTCAGCGTACATCATAGTGACTGGTTGGGTGGTTGTTCTGCTGTCCGGTCTATTTGCATATTAGGGTTTTATATAAATATGTATGTATGTGTGTGTGTGTGTGTGTGTGTGTGTATGTGTGTGTGTATATATAATATGTTATATTAGTGTACTCAAGGCATATAGTACATACTTTTTATTCTTTTTTTAAAATATATTTTATTGATTTTTCACAGAGAGGAAGGGAGAGAGATAGAAAGTCAGAAACATCGATGAGAGAGAAACATAGATCAGCTGCCTCTTGCACACCCCCTGCTGAAGACGTGCCCACAGCCATGGTACATGCCCTTGATCGGAATCGAACCTGGGACCTTTCAGTCTGCAGGCCGATGCTCTGTCCACTGAGCCAAACCAGCTTCGGCCATACTTTTTATTCTTATTGAAAGAGCAAAACTTCTGAGTTATCCACTTGATCACCAATATATGCAAGGTCATGTCAAGAACCATACAAAGTTCTCTCCTTGCATCACTTTCTTTCATCTTAGCACTCTTTCTTTAAGATCGGTCCTGGTGGTGGTTACCTTTTCACATGGCAGCCTGGACTCGGGAGTTGAGTCATGACCCTAGTGAGCAGTAAATCTTGAGCTCTAAACCTCTAAGCCCATCTGACACCCGAGCCATTTTGTCAGAGCCGCCATTTCTCATGTCAGTTTCTCCCTCATACCTCTGACAGCTAAGCCTGCATCATCTGCTAGAGTCCTTAATGGATGGCCGCTGCCCAGCAGAGAAAGTCCTGATTCCCAGTGCTGGGGTTCCAGGGCCCTACACTGCTTAGATGCATGGGACACCATTGCTGTTACATGATGTTGGTGGGGCTTCCTTGGTGTTGCACATGGAGCAGCCCTGCCAGCTGTGACCTAAATCTTCTACATCAGGAGAAAACCTTCATCAGGGTCAGTCCCTCTGGGTCAGCACAGACTCTCAGGCTCCTGCAGAAACAGACACCCTTACTACACTATTGCCAGCCTCCTCTCTTACAGAACGAGGCACTTAGTCCCAGACAAAGACTTGGTCTTTTGTGTGAAGTTACACAACCGTTCAGTGGCAGAAGCCTTGCAAGAATGCGAGTGTTTTGACTTCAGTTGTCACTGTCTCCCAGTTACCTCAGGATTCCTTGGACATTCATAGGTGAAAAGGATATTTTTTTCCCCATCTGAACAAATGGTGCCCACAGCTACAGCACTTCCCCCTTGACCAAAAGAACCATGTACCTTCTTCCTCATGATGATTGCCATTTACTAGTTTCTCTGTTTGATGATAAAAGGTAGCACTCAAGGTATATCCCTGACAGGAAGCTAACAGGAAGGAGGCTTATGGTCCTTCGCCGCACAGGATGTTGCAAATGACATAGAAATTCAAGAACAGGACATTAGTGGGGTGGGGCCCTATAGCGACAGCAGCTGAAGGGCATCCTTGATTACGAAGATCTTCAGAGAGCAGGCCATCCTCCCAGGTGTTCACATGGCGCGGGGGAAAAGTCTATGTTTGTGTCTGTCTGGTTTCTGACTGGCTTGCTCATAATTATAATTTCACTGAAATTCTGGCTGAAGGGTGTAACTTTGTGTCCACTCCATTGCCCCAAGCACCCCATCACCTTCCCCCATTAACTGGCAAATGCTTCGTAGTTCCTTTTATTCAAGGTCTCAAGTAAATCTGGCTCACCCAGCTTATGCTTTGGGGCCAGGTTACACAGGTTGGAACAACCAGTGGCCGGTGTAAGGTTTGGCCATCAGTGGACTAGATATTGGAGAGTATGAGCGTCATTGTTTCCCTGGGGAAGGCCGGAGCGAGCAAGTGCTGGGAAACTGGAGTGACATGGTGCAGATTCGCTTCCTGAGATATGGCCACTGATTCCTCAGTGGTCCTGTCTGGCCACAGATTCCTCGGTGGTTGATTGCATCACACCATCAATAAATAATAAGCCCTTTGTTGAAAAGGGGTCTCACCATTGCTTGAGTAGAGTCTACCCATCAGAGATTCATGATGGCCACTGAGATATGGCCACTGATTCCTGAGATATGGCCACTGATTCCTCGGTGGTCCTGTCTGGCCACTGATTCCTCGGTGGTTGATTGCATCACACCATCAATAAATAATAAGCCCTTTGTTGAAAAGGGGTCTCACCATTGCTTGAGTAGAGTCTACCCATCAGAGATTCCTGATGGCGGTGCATGCCCAAGATCCAACCCAGCCCTGCACTGTGGGAATGTATTGCTGGATGAAGAGGCAGGTGAAAAAAAGTAAATGGATATTTACTGCTCTGAGACAAAGGGAGATTTGCATCTAAGTTCTGATACCACACATGACGATTCATGAGGTTGAGCATCTGTTGATCATGGCCATTTTTGCCCTAATCTTCCCTTAGGTGTTTTATCTCATGGAAAAGAAAAACTGGAGAGAGAAATCTCTCTCTTTCCACACATTCATAGAATGCTTATTCACAGTCTGTGATGATATTGCTAACTCCACTGCTTCCTGTATGTGTTGGTATATGTTACTCATCTTAATGATTAAAATCCAAAAATATTACAGAGAGAAAAAATACTACCTTAGGGATTGAACATAAGCACAGATAAGTTCTTTGTTTCACACACTGTACTTAACCGTCTCATCCTTTGAAGATGATTTAATGACTTGAAGAGATAAATAATCACTGAATGATTCTATACATTTGGGGTCTGCAGACTTCAGTGGGATTCCTATGAGCCTGTGTGGCTAGGAGAGCCTGAGAATGACACTCCCACTTTAACAGAGACTGTATCCAGTGCCAGACACAGTGTGGCACCTGAGGTGGTCCTTGGGTACCAATCATGCAATCTCTTCGGACTGAAGAGGAGGAACATGGCCTCCCAGAGTTTGGGAGCCAGGTGAAGCCAAAGCATGGACTCCACAGCCACATACACTTGAGTTTGAATCGCATCCTTTGCAGGGATTCAGGGTGTATCTGTGCATGATTTACTGAACCCAGTGGTCGGCAAACTCAGTAGTCAACCGAGCCAAATATCAACAGGACAATGATTGAAATTTCTTTTGAGAGCTACATTTTTTAAACTTAAACTTCTTCTAACACCCCTTCTTCAAAATAGACTCGCCCAGGCCGTGCTATTTTGTGGAAGAGCCCCACTCAAGGGGTCGAAGAGCCTCATGTGCTTTGTGAGGCATAGTTTGCCGACCACTGACGTAACCACTCTGAGCCTCAGTTTCCTCCTAGGTAAAATATGGGTGATATTTACATAAAGTTGAGGTGAAAGTACAACAAAAGGGCGCGTACCCAGCCCTGAGTAGACTGCCCAGCACTAGAAAAATCAAGCACCTGGTCAAGGATAATCCCTATTATCCTTACTATCATTACTCAGTTTTAAGCGATAGAACCAGGATTGGACCCAGGTCTGCTCAGTGCCAGGCGGTGAGCAAACTTTGCACCTCCCAAGCTGACCTCCTGTGGTTCCCTACTTCTCCGGAAGCAGAGAATCAGACCTACATTGGAGCAGTTTGCAAATTTCCACCCGCCCATAGAGAACATCCTGGTCATGGATAAGGGACCCATGTTTGCTGCAAACTTGAACATCTGGAGTTGGTATTAGAGGGCGCAGCCACATACGCAGTGACCCTTTTGCTGTCTCTGCTGTGCATTTGGCACCTGAGCAGAAGTGATTAGTACCCTGAGCCTGTGCTTTGTTCCTAGTGTAGAAATCAGAGAATAAGAAATGGGATTCAGGAGGTCTTTTCATATTCCCTCTCCCATTCTCGACGATTTCCACAGACATAGCATCATTCCTGTGATTTGATTTGAAAGGAGAGCCCCCCCCCCCCCCGTCCCCCCGCACCTCCCCTCCCCTCAGTGCTGAGTGATGAGAAATGAATGGGGAATAAAATATGCTCGCACTAATTTGCATAAGAGCGTCCCATTGGTTACAAAGCTGTGTTTGTTGAAGTGGAGACCAGCAAGGAGATGCTGCACACACAGAATGGAGTTTTGAGTTCTGGTGCGGGCCCCTGGTAATATCCTTGGTGTAATGATAACGTGTCTTAAACCGTAAATTACCTCCCTGGAAAATGAAAAGAAAGGGTCAGCCTGTCTGATCTGCGGCGGAGGAGGAAGCTGAAAAACCCCAGCCGCTTGCTTTCTGCTAAGCGCCCCCGTCTTTCTTTCTCTCTCCCGGTAACAATTTCCAGCAGGAGTCCAAATATACTTAAACACCCATATATGTCATTTTCTTTTACGGAGACAAAAGCAGGCGCCGCCAGAGAGTTTTATGCTCACGGCGCAGTCGCTTATGACGGGCGATCTGCTCTTAAGATAGAGAGAGGCGAGCCTTCCACTTAGAGCTGGTGGTTTTGCAAATCCATTTTCCCGTCATGTTATTACTCCCGTGACTTTCAACAGCATTTATTTTTCCTCCCAAGCAGTATGCTCCCATCATAAAATAAAGCCGCTCTAGGTTTCCGTGCAGCCCCCACTGCGTGGGCTTCCTGGCGTACTGTTGGAAAGTGCTTTAATGGAAGGACTGTGCAAGAACCGCCTTGGGGGTCTTTAATAAAACTAGCTCGAACCCTGACATATTTTCCTAATTGGTACCAATGCCGCGGTCTTCTTGAGGGGAGCGGGGGCGGGGGGCGCGGGGGGGGAGGGCAGTCTCCTGTTCATTTTCATGTGTGATTCCCGCAAACTCTGCCTTTGATTACATTGGCCAGACCTCCAGAGTTTAGAAGCATTTCTAGGAAATTAAATGTCGCCCTGAACACATCATTTTAAACCTATATATTTAGAAATTCTGAAAGGAGTCTAAATATGAATCGCAAGGATTAACTTTTGTTGAGTGGTGCTGTTTAAGGACCCGCACTGTGTTGTGATGGACTGATGTAAGCTCTGAAACAATGTATCTTCCTCATTCTGGTTTGGTGTTAATGGGTCAGTCACAGTATTACTCCTGTCCTCTCACCCCTGCCCCATGGCTGGTGCCACCAAAACCTGTTACTTCCATCATAAGACTATCCGGATGTGTGTCTACGTTGGATTTGCAGGTTTCTCTTCGAGAGCCTTTATCACAATAGGATTATAAGGGATAAGAATGCAGTTTGTGGAAGCAACTCTCCAGGGCTCAGATCCCAGCTCCTCCACCTGCTGACTCTATAACCACAGGCAAGATACCTCATCTCGCCATGCCTCCGACTACTTCCCTGTACAGCGGAGATGGCAGTAGTAAGTACTACAGTGTAGGGTCATTGTAAAAATCTAATGACTCAGCTCATTGAAAGCACTTAGAAGAGTGTTAGGCAGATAATAATTAGCAAATGTAGCCCTAACCAGTTTGGCTCAGTGGATAGAGCATCGGCCTGCGGACTCAGGGTCCCAGGTTCAATTCCAGTCAGGGACATGAACCTTGGTTGCGGGCTCATCCCCAGTGGCGGGGGTGTGCAGGAGGCGGCTGATTGATGTTTCTCTCTCATCCATGTTTCTGACTCTCTCTCCCTCTCCCTTCCTCTCTGTAAAAAAATCAATAAAATATATTTAAAAATAATTAGCAAATGTTATTATTTCCAGCATAGTCATATTTTTAATAGACATCAAGTCCTAATATTGGTTTACTTTATATTGCTTCTAGGTCACTGTTTTTATCAGTGTCCATGGCATTTCTTTGTGAACTTTATAAACGCATGGCAAGAGTTGGTATTGATCACTTGTTGAGAATTCAGACTCCAGAGCCCGGTCTCCTGGGTTCTAATTCTAGCTCTGCTACTTATCAGAAGCATAACCTTGCACGAGTTGCTTCATTTATCTGGGCCTCTGTTTCCTCATCCTTAACATTCCCAGTACCTATTCATAAGTTTGTAATGGAAATTAGACAACAATGTAATGGCCATAAAAAGCTTTTCCTAAGTAAAATTGCCTTCTGAAATTGAAGAAATTAAAAACATCATGTCTTAAAGTTAATCTCATACAGACCTGAGATTGATCATTAAATAACTTTATATAACACACAGTCACATAGGCACTTACAAATAATGGGTCCAATGAATTACTCTTAAAAGCAAGTTGGTATGGCTGGTATTTCCAACAGAAAAAAAAATTGACAATTTCGTCTTTTCAACAGAGGGCTTATTATTTATTGGTCGTATGGAAGCTTTTAAGTTCATTAGTATCAAGCTAGAATTGTTTTTTTATAAAGGAAAAGAAGAAAGTTGTCATCTAGTTGCAACACTTTTAGTGTCAGAAATAATTGTGCTTTACAGCAAAATGGCAGCCAGAAGAAAGAAGTGTGGAAATATCAACTTTAATTAAACCCCTTCTTTCCAATACACTTCGCAGTTTATATGCGAGAATAATTTATCACCATGTGGATGAACACTTAATACTTGGCATGGTGTAAAATGGGCAGGGATCTTGCTGCACCATATGTTCTTCCCTTTCTGTTTCGTTTGGAGACGCTATGGTGGCAATGTCAAGCTTGAACTTAAAGGATGTGGTTCAAGTCATCTTTCATCCTTCTATGACTGGCCTGCTTCAAAGAGCTCATTCACTGGAGATATACCTCTAATAAGATAGGATCCCGGCCTCTAAGATGCATTGTGGGTTAAAAGACACCAAAACCGAAACACCATCCTATTGCTTCCCTTTCACTAGGTTAGGTCAGACTGAATGGGAGAGAGGAAGCAAGAGGGGCCAGAGTTATCAAGCGAAGGAGGTGTGATGATATAAGATCACATGACCACCAGTGGCATTGTCAACAATTCACCAAGAAGGGGGAGGTGTCGAAGTGTCTGGAACCACGTGTCCCTATGACTCGAATGTAACTAGTAATGTGAGAATATCCCCTGGAAATGAGTCTCAGCCATGTGTATGGAGCATGTAGAAGAAATACCCCAAAAGCTCTCACCAGAGCTTCAACCATGACTATGAAACTGGAAGCCACTTGGAGAAAATGGCAGCCAGTGGCTTCTAGAGAGAATGAGGCAGAGCCACCACAAAGGGGAGCTATGAGGTCTCCTGCAAAGCTAGTGGCAGATTCTGGGCCATATCTCCAGCTTCCAGACATAACCCAGGGATCTTCTGTTGCTTTGCATTGCCTCATTTTAGGGTCTAATTCCTCCTGGGTCCCTCTGTGTGCTCTTCCCACACAGTAGTCTGGCTTGCAAGATATAGTCCTTATTAGGAAATGCCTGCGTCTGAGGGTGAAACTGTTCAATGATGACACTACATTTTTAATCTCTCTCTTCCACACATCCCAATGCGTCTGTCTACAGTAAACATTAAAGTTGCTGTACCTCAAAAAGAGACTAACATAATAGATCACAGAGTGGTATTGGGGGCAGCAGTGGACACTTGAAATTAACTCCACCTCTGGGCCTCCCCAGATACCAGGTTGCCATATTAGAAAGGAAGCAGAAAGGCTCAAGTAGATGGAGTTAAAGGCCATCAGAAGGAAAGGGGTTCTGCACTATCAAGATATAATTCCACCTATTCCCTATTTTCTAGACAACTAAAGGCAGAGGCTGTGGTATGCCCCTGTGACTCATTCCTCAACTCCTCTCTTAGACAGAGCATCTCTCCACCCTCTTCAAGGGCATCTTCATCTCCAAGTTAAGCACACCTCCTTCTTCTGAGTGTGACATGCAGTCTAGGAAGAGAAGAAGAGACCCAGTGTGTGCCCAGTTCCCACTCTGTGTCCAGCCCTATGTATGGGCAGGAATTCTTGTTGTGTCTACTTTCAGATGCAAGTGTGGAGGCTCCGAGTGCTGGGTTGGCGTGCCTAATGTTACCTACATTATAAGATATATAAATGGTATTTCAATCCAGTTGACCTGATTTCCAAATCTAGCTTCATGCCACTATGCCAAGACTCATACTCCCTCCTTCCTGTTCCCTTCATCCCCAACCACTTCATCTTAACTAGATAACAAATAATTCGGTTTCTAGTCATACAATACTCGGGAATCTCACCAATTTCCTTTAAACCTGCCAGTGCTAAAGTGCCATCCTCCGTATCTATCCTCCCCTGTGCCCAGCGATTTTCTGAGAGCCCATCGCATTGGTGGCAGGGCTGGGAGAGGGGATTGTCTGGTTCCAGGAATGAGGAGTCTGATTGGGACTCCAGGGAGAGGGGATGGTTGTCCAGAAGAAAGTCTGGGGTGCTAAGAGTGGGAAAACAGCAACAGATGTTCCTTAGGGGAGAATTAAGTCTCTAGCATCAGAAAGACTCAGTGCAGGGAGGAAGCCCAGGGACCTGAGGCAGAAGTTAAGGACCAGAGAGAAGCACAAGAGTGCTGGGGAGAGGACTGGAGTGACCAGAGTTCAGACACCTGAGAGGGCCGTGGAAAGGTGATAGCAGCCCATCCTTCCTATTGATGAGTTTCTGAGTCAGGGCTGGATGCAGGAACAGGACCTTGGGACCAGCAGGGAGAGCATGTTGTTGGTTGCAAAGAGCATATAAAGTATCTTTTGACACACTGCCAAGTTACGATATGACCTTCAGCTTCTCATGTGGATGTCTGAACCAACAAAAGCCAATCTTGCCCATCGAATTGACACTGTAGCCTTCAATGATCCATCAGTGAGAACTGGACCATGAGTTCACTGACAGATATTTTAGTGACCATCACTGATTTCCGGATCTGGCCCGAATGAATGACCTTATCTAGCCGGGTCCATTGTTGCCTTCCTGCTTCCTTAGTCTCCACAGATGCTGGGTGTCTTGGGACCTGCTGTACTTGTGACCAGCTCTGTCTGGGCTTTAGGACATGTAGTTCCTTCTGCATGGACATCCCCCCATTCCCTTCCTATCACAGTAACTCTCAGTTCATCGTCTTCAAGGAAGTCTCCCGTAGCTGTCCCCACTGTCTGCCATCTCCCTACTCAAGTCTCCATCAATCATAAGTTCCTCTCACGGACTCCCATGATGCCCTAAGTTTTTCTATTATTACAGAAACCTACCCAAACACAATTACAATCAATAAGAACAGAAATCCGGAGTGCTTATTGTGTATCAGGCACTGTGCTGAGACTTAGGGTTATTACTCACTCAGCCTTGCAGGGAGTATGAGTCTCATCCCCATTGCATAAGCAAGTAAGTTGAACTCCAAGAAGTCAGCTTATCCCAGACCCCATGGCCAGTAAGTGGTCAAACAGACACTCAGACCTGGGCAGCTACATTCCACAACACACGTTTTCTCCTCATAGAGGGATTGCAGTGTGTGTGTGTGTGTGTGTGTGTGTGTGTGTGTGTGTGTGTATCACCCACACGTGAGAAGCTGTGATCGAGGAAGGACTATCTCGGACTCATGTCTGCCTCCTCAGTACCCAGAGTGAAGGGCTCACACGGTCCCGCCTGGGTGGGAAATGAGGATGGGGTGGAGATGAAGTGGAGGTGAAGCCTGCCGCTAATCTGATCTTCCTCTCTTGCCTGCAGAAGCCGCCTGGGGAAGCGGGAAGCCCTGACGTGATGTGCTCAGCGAGCAGAGACATTCCACTCCTGGAGCGGTCTGCGTGACACGTCCGGGAGGCCATCGCCGGCCAGGCGCCGCACGCTTGGCGGAAGGGGTGACAGCCGCATTCTCCCGTGCCTACCACGTAACCAGAAATGAAGGAGAACTACTGTTTACAAGCCGCCCTGGTGTGCCTGGGCATGCTGTGCCACAGCCAGGCCTTTAGCACCGAGCGGAGGAGCCACCTGCGGCCCTCGTTCCACGGGCACCACGAGAAGGGCAAGGAGGGCCAGGTGCTGCAGCGCTCCAAGAGAGGCTGGGTCTGGAACCAGTTCTTCGTGATCGAGGAGTACACCGGGCCGGACCCCGTGCTTGTGGGCAGGGTAAGGCTGCTGCTGTTCCTGAGTGGTTTCTCCCCCTTCACCCCAATAGGAGAGTATGGCTGTGAAAACCTAGGAGGGGAGACGCCAATGGTGTGACCGCCCACTCAGAACCCTAGAGCCATCCTTCCAGCCTTTCTTCACTGAATGCATAGATGCATCCATGTTGAGAACACATCTGTTTTCCACTTAACATTCTACCACAAAAGCTATGTTTTCTTTCTTTTTAAAAAAAATATATTTTTATTGATTTCAGAGAAAAGGAGAGAGAGACAGAAACATCAACGATGAGAGATAATCATTGATCGGCTGCCTCCTGCATGGTGCACACCTCTTACTGGGAATAGAGCTGGCAACCTGAGCATGTGTCTTGACCAACTGGGAATCAAACCGTGACCTCCCAGTTCATAGTTCAAAGCTCAAACACCTAGCCGTACCAGTGGGCAAGGCTACGGTTTTCATTGGCTGCACAATAGTCTTCTGAATGGAAATGGTCATTATGGACTTGGCCATTCTCCAGCTGGAGGCATTCTCCTGACCACACCCCAATCCCAACTTGGATACCCTTCCTTGGTATCCTAACCCTCTTTACCCCTTTTAGCATCGCTTTCCTTTCTGTATCACACATGCCTGTTTAATTGCCCATCTCCCTCCCTGGAGCCTGTGCCACTTGCCATCAGGAACAGTGTCATCCCTGGGTCCCCGGTCCTAAGGGTGGATGTGTCATAAGAGTAGGTGGGATTCTATCCCCTCTGACTGAGGCCTGGAAAAGCTAAGATGCTTTGTGCACACCCACCTAAAATGTGCAAAGGGAGGAAGAGAGTCCAACATATGTTTGAACGGCCTAAAACATGCCACTGTCTTTCAGAGAATAGTGACATTAATAGCGTTCACCTACCTAAGAATGGCAAGCCCGCTGTGTGCAGAGCCTGGCAAAGGGTACAGTAGGGTGGAGAGCCCGTGACTTCAGAGGGGTCTTACCTGAGCAATTAGAAAAGCTAAACCAAGGAGTAGGGCAGTGACAAAATTCAATACGAGTGATTTTGAATTTGCATGGTAACATTTGGGTTGAAATGAAGGGAGCTTCTGTGTAGACCATGATAATAACTTGTGGCCAGAAGATGAGCAGGAGGTGGGAGAGACAAGAACAGGTGGGAAGCGCTCATTTCTGAGCCTTGTCGGTCCAATGAGGTTATCTGAGCTGCTCCAGACATCAGCAGAGCAGTCCTTATTTATAAAGTGGACATATTTGGAGGACATCCACATTAATGTCTCAATATTATTGTTTAAATTTGGGAAAGGCTTTTTTTTTAAAGAGAAGTATTAAAGAATTTCATTCATTTACACCCCAAAATGAGAAGAGTATACCCAAGACAGAGGCCGACATGGGAAATGGGAGCGTGGGGAGGTCAGTGCAGAACCCCCTGCATGTAGGAGATGACTCTGTGCCGAGAGGAGGAGGGGACTTTGGCTATGGCTGGGGCTGTGTGGATTGAATCATGTGGCGAGCTTTGTGCCCAGTGTTCAGAACCTCTGCCATGGGGCTTTCCCGGGGGGGAGTAGCTGCTGTGTGTTGGGGCCGAGGCTGCAGAAGAGACAGGACCTAACAGGCACTTCAGCATCTCTGAAACAAGCCGTGCCCACTAAAGGGAAGCACAGGGGAAAGGTGGGGAAAGAGAAGTAGCGAGCGATGTTTGAAATCTAGGGCCACAAGAATGCGTCAGGTGTCGGGTGGGATGGGGGAAAGAATAAAGTGGTTGGATGCTACGCATCTTTCTTTGGAGATACTGCTGATCTGCAGTTTCCAGTGAATCGGGGGGAGTAGAGTAGATGACTGGTTCCCTAATAATCTTTTATTGGACGACTTTCAAGTGGTTGAAGATGCTCTCAGAACGTGGAATTTGGCAGACGGAGGGCTTGTGGGTTTCTTGCTGGAAGCACAGTCTGTGTCCCGCTGTGCTGCGCAGAGCAGAGCCATCCCTCCGCAGAGTTTGGAGTTGGCTGTGCCCGCCTCAGCGACTGGGTCCCTCTGTAGCACTGGACGGTTTCCCAAAATGCTTTTTGTGTGGAGCATAATAAATATCATTGTCAAATGTATGGATTATCTTTGTTGGTGAGGGAAAAAAAAAAAGGAATCTATGTGTGACTTTGAAATCCGAAAGCAAGAAAAAAAAAATTATGAGCAGCGTATTTTAAACCTTTTCAGTGTTTTAGCTGGTCATCAAATAATGTCTAGTTAATTCCCAAGAGTCTTGCCAAATTTGTACGTATCCACAGGGATCCCTTGAGCTGAAATACATGGTGTTTCACTGAGGCCTTGCAAAATCAAGGAGATATTTTTGGAAAAATCGAATTGATACAAAAACTTTTACAAAGCCCTATGTCCAGTCTTGTTTTATAACTCTGGACAAACTCTCAAAGCCTTGGTTTCATAAGAGTAATAATTAAAATGACATTGGTAATAGTAAGTGTAAAATAATATAATTTATTATCTAGAATAATAAAAGTGTGATATGCTAATTAGACCAGATACCCAGATGACCTTCCAGACAAAACCAGGGCTATGAGGGCCGAGGCTGTGAGGCTGAGCCCCTTGCAAGAATTTTTCCTGTGAGGCTTCTAATCCCATCTCATAAAGAGGGACTTGCTAATTGACCCTCATGCCATCACAAAGGTGGCAGCACCCACAACCAATAAGCAGGGGAATATACTAATTGACTGCCCTGCCCTCAAAGATGGCAACACCCACAGCCAGTAAGACGGGAATATTCTAATTGACTACCACGCCCTCAAAGATGGTGGCACCCACAGTCACAAGATGGCGGTAACCGTCCCCTCAGTCCCGCTGGAGTGGCAGGTGTGTGGCAAGGCTGGCCCTGTCCCCAGGCAGGCCTGGCTGCTCTGCATGCTGCCTCAGGAGTCCCCAGTCCCCTCAGCCCCCAGCCAGCCAGGGCCAGCCCGAGGTACAGGCAAGCCTCAGATGGTGGCTGCCCAGCTGGCCAGGGCCAGCCCAAGGCACAGGCAAGCCTTGGATAGAAACCTCCCAGCCACCCAGGGCTGGCCCAAGGTGCAAGCAAGCCTCAGATGGCGACTGCCTAGCTGCCCAGGGCCACCCAAGGTTCAGGTAACCAGGGCTGGCCGAGGCTTGCGCTGCGGGCAGTGGCAGCAGCAGAGGTGTGATGGGGCGTTGCCTTCCTCTGATTGCTGGGTCACCTCCCACCCCTGAGGGCTCCAGGACTGTCAGAGGGGTCAGGCCTGGCTGAGAAATTCCTCCCCTCCCCCCTTTGCCCCAGTGCATGAATTTTCATGCACTGGGCCTCTAGTTATATAAACTAAAGCTTTTTATTTTTTCTGGCTTTTTTCATGTAGTCCATAGAATGGAGAGTTTTTTTTTTTTTTTTTTTTTTAATTCTGTCAGTTACTCTTACAACCTATGAGAATGATGCTTATCTTTTCCCACTGAAGGCAGAATGAGGGCAGGTTTAGAGGAAAGCTACAGAGATTGAGGTTGGAAAACAAGGGAGGGTGAGTTTATTACAGGAAGATGAGATGTGGAGTTTGGGGGAGAGAAGGCAGGAAGGCACAGGATGGGGAGTTAGGAGACCTAGGTGACTTCCTGGCCCTGCCAGGTGTGGACTTTGGCAGGTACCCCAACTTCTCGGGGCTTTGTCAAAGGAGGGGGAAACCTACAGACATTGAAGATTCTTCCTATGGTCTGGGAAGGTGCATGTGTCGCAGGCTATCCGCCAGCCCCATTGCCCCATTGCCCTTCTGCCAGCGCCATTCCCCCATTCACCATGCCCCACGCAGGTCCTGTGCACAGGTCTAATCTGTGAATTGTTTGTAGCACCGAAAGCCTGGAAATAGTTTTCATGTCTTTTGGAAGAAAACTGCTAAAAGAAAGGCTCATGGCATCCACACAGTATATGGAGGTCAAGTTTATTCTTCGGGTCTCCCAAGTTTATTCTTCATGGACAACAGAGGGGAAGAGGGACTTGTGCCCTGTGGCACTTCATTGCCTAAAAAATAAACAGGGCATTTGCATATCTGTATAGCTATTCTCGCATACGATAGAATGTGTCCCAAGGGACTCGTGGGAAACTGATAACAACAGGTGTGTCTGAGTAGGGAAAATGAAGGAATAGGAATCCAAACTGAGGGAACAGTTAGTTATTGAGCAAATGCTTGCTTTTTACTATTTGTAACATGCACATATTTCTTTCAGAATAACTGCATATTAATGATATGTGTGTGTACATATTTTGTATGTTACATACATATGGGGAGGAAGGAGAGAGAGCATGATTCTTAGATTTAAAAAAATTCACTGCTCCCAGCTGTGTGACTTTGGCCAAGGCGTTTATTTTCTCTCATGTTCCATTTTCTCATTTGTAAAATGGGGTGGGGACGTCTCCTCTCCTGTGTGTGTGTGTGTGTGTGTGTGTGTGCGCGTGTGCATGTGTGTACATGGTGTGTTGCAGCAAACAGCATGGAAGTGGGTCTCTATCTCCCAGTGCAGCCTTCGTGGAATTACAAATCTCAATTTCTCTTTTTCTAGCTTCATTCCGATATTGACTCTGGTGATGGGAACATTAAATACATTCTCTCAGGTGAAGGGGCTGGAACCATTTTTGTGATTGATGACAAATCAGGGAACATTCACGCCACCAAGACATTGGACCGCGAGGAGAGAGCCCAGTACACGCTGATGGCTCAGGCAGTGGACAGGGACACCAACCGGCCGCTGGAGCCGCCGTCCGAGTTCATCGTCAAGGTCCAGGACATTAATGACAACCCTCCTGAGTTCCTGCATGAGACCTATCATGCCAACGTGCCCGAGAGGTCCAATGTGGGTGCGTATGGCGGGGGGCGGGGGGGGACCTGTTCTGCCTGCAAGAGTGGTCTCTGAGGGTGGGGCTAGGGAGGAGAAGGCAACCTTCTCCCAGATCAGGAAGGAGAACCTAGGCTGTATTTTCTCTGATGGAATAACAAGTGAAACTTTTATCTGTGTAATCATAGACGCTTAAAATGGACCTGAGGGTTTCACATCTAAAGTTAGAAACTGTGAGGGAGCGTGGAGAAGTGGGAAGGATATGATTGAATCTTGGTCCTCTCCGCTCTGGCATTCTTAGCTGAGTGACTTGGAATTAGTTATATCTGTTCTCTGAGCCTTAGTTTTCGACCTCTATAAAATGGGAATAACAATTTCTAGTGCAGGATTAGAGGTACTCTGTATTCAGTCACTAGTAGATGTGGATGTTTGGTTAGGAAAACGAGTGGTGATATTTGTAACTTGGGGGCATTGTGATAATTAATAATGTCCATGCACGATTTCATTTAATTTTTACAACGATTCACCTTTGCAAGGAAGTGGTTCCTATTTGACATGTTTTGCATATGGGAAACCCAAGCTTGAAATAGGTGGACTCATTTATCCAAGGTCACCTGACCCTTTAAGTGGATCCAGAACACACACTTAAGCAGGGCACTATGTCACCATCTATTAGAATAATTGAGAAGTGGGAATGTCTTTTCATTGGGCATCAAGACACGTTGCATGATTCCCAGCCAGCCACCTTCCCGTGGCAATGACTTCCACTTGACTTTGTAGACTGCATGCAGTTGTGGTCTTTTGAGAAACATGTCCCCTGTTAAGAAAGATGTGCCTTTCAGACAGTGAGCAGGGCTGTTGTGGTCAGGGAGTGGGCCTGGTTATATGGATCAGAGGTTGAGAGCTCAAATGAATGGAAGGGTCATCAGTGCCAAGCCATCCTTTTACAGCTGAGAAAATCCAAGCACCAGGGATGGGCATCAACCTGCTTGAGAAATTGAGATGCAGAAGGGACCCCGGAATGCTAAGCTCCTTGCACTTTGTGTGTGGAGCTTGTGATGTTAAAAAAAAGTAGTCCCTTACTCCTCCTCCAGGAAAAGTCACCCCTCTTGTACTTTATGGAAGCCGGGCTGAGCCTCACCACCTTCTCTCCCCTTGGCCGTCCTCAGGCTCCTCATCTCTCACTAGTCACCTGGGGACTTAATGAGAAACAGTCGGCATCAAATAAACCATTACAGAGGAAACAGGAGTGTCAACAGCTGAGCCAGCTGGCAAAGGCCAGTCACCAAAAATGATTCTCCAGGGGAACTTTCACTGTTTCCACCTTCGGGTATTCCTCGATTCTCAGGAGTAACACACAGACTTTCCACCATGGCCTGAGAGTAGACTAGGCAGACAGTCCTGGGTTCCTGTCACACCGCACCTCTGACCACTTAGGGCAGTAGTGGGCAAACTCATTAGTCAACAGAGCCAAGTATCAACAGTACAAGAATTGAAATTTCTTTTGAGAGCCACATTTTTTTAAACTTCAACTTCTAAAGCCACCTCTTCAAAATAGCCTCACCCAGGACGTGGTATTTTGTGGAAGAGCCACACGCAAGGGGCCAAAGAGCCGCAGGTGGCTCGCAGGCCACAGTTTGCCGACTATGGACCTACGGGAACCCAGCCAAGTTCTTACATCTTTCTCCGTTTTCCTTTTGTCATTTATAAAATGAGGAAAATGTAAAGAATGGGGAGGGTGAACAACATGGATGTAGAATGCAAAGAGTTGTACTAGACACAAATGAAGCCGAACAAAATTAATCATTCCCCTGGCTGCTTCTTGATGGCAGGGAATAGATCCTATTCGCCCTGTTACAGCCCCTCTGCCTAGAACAGAGTCTGGTTATGCGGGAAGGGCGCTGGGAGGTTGTTTGCAGGAAATCAGGACTCACGGAAGAATCATTAGAAAACAGTGAGAGTTACTGTTACAGCAGGTAGAAATCACGGCCACCGTGTGCGTGAAAGGTTGGCAGGGGCTGCGCAGACGGCTCCCTCGCCTCCCACGGGGAACCTGGCCCGGCTGCTGGAAATGTCACGGCAGCAGCTCGGGTTTGCTTGTTTGCTGGATGGGGGTGGACTCTGCACTCCAATCACATCCCAGTTTTCTAAATACATTGTAAAGCTTCATTCCTCTCCGACCCGATGTCTCACAAGTCCAGTAGAAGCAAATGAACACTGAGAAAGGGACAGGGGCAGGGTACCCGGGATGTGCCCCACACAATGCCTGGGGCAGAGGAATTTGAAAATTGCTTCTCTACCTCCATTCTGAAGCCCAACACCTTGTGCCCTCAGATCCTGTGACAATCAGGGAGCACCATTTTTCTAGGAAATGCACTGTCATCTTCCTGTAGCTCCCTTGCTTTCACTTGGACCCACACATGGGGTCCCCGTGTCTCAGCAGATGCTTGCTGTTGCTTTCTGTGGTCTGACCACCACACCCCTCAGAGGTGGGACGATGCGACTGTCAGGCCAGGAGGGAATGGCCTTCTGTGTGATATTTATAGCCACGAACGAATTAAAATGTAGTTGGAGCAGTCACTTTCTTACATGCAGAGCAACGATAAAATGATGTGTTTATTGCTCTGCCGCAGATGGAAGGAGGCCTGTCCTTTCATGAAAAGCAAGTCTTCACTAATTACCCCTGCTTATACCCTTTGGGGAGATTTTTATTTAATTATTCAATCGATTGAATATTTCAACTGCCACGGGTCTTAGAATGTTTTTGCAATAATATTTATAGTAGCATTTTAACTACCAGGCATAGCAGGGCGGACTATTAATATAGGAAGTTCATTTTTAAGATATGGGAATTAAGAGGAAAGGAAGCGGGGGAGGAAGGATAGGAGAGGAGAGGGAGGGAGGGAGGGAAGGAAGGAAAGAAGGAAGGAGAGAATAAAGGAAGGAGAGAAGGGAGGAAGAAAGGCTACTTTGCATTTCAACTCCAGGAAATTATAAAGCATATTAAATAATCTCCATTTTTATTTTAAGACGAAACTTTGTAAACTATAATAGCATTTGAAAAGCCGAGGGGTGGCTGCTAATGCATCCATTTCATTTCTAAGGCACGTCAGTGATCCAGGTGACAGCCTCAGATGCGGATGACCCCACCTACGGGAACAGCGCCAAGCTGGTGTACAGCATCCTCGAAGGACAGCCCTACTTCTCGGTGGAGGCACAGACAGGTACCCTGAAATGTCACTGTGGCTGGTGACACGTTGCGAATAAGGAGCCCAGACCTGCTCACTCAACCTAGTTGGTTCTCTGCTTTCTCAGATAAGGAGAGGGCCCCCTCCCAGGGTTAGTGCCAGTGTCAGACACTGCCGGTGCCTGGCATCCAGTGAGCCATATAGACTGCTGTTTCCGCCTGTACTCCACCACGTCATAACAATCAACATAATCTCAAAACGCCACTTATATCTTAAAGTTGTATCTGAGAGGTCAACTCAAATGGAAGGACTTATCTTAAAATATGTACGTTTTATCTTAAAAGTCAACAGTGGATCCAAATGAAGAGGCCACACGACGTGAAGGCTCCCAGAGGCCATGGTGCAGGGTGCGCACTGGGGTTAATGCGCAAGTGTGTCTGGGAGACACCACATTTGGGTCTCTCCACTGCCCTGATAGACACCCTGTGGGCCTGAGCATCAGAAAGACGCTCCTGCGCATTTTCTTTTTCTTTGAATATATTTTACTGATTTTTTTACAGAGCGGAAAGGAGAGGGATAGAAAGTCAGAAACATCAATGAGAGAAAAGCATCGATCAGCTGCCTCTTGCACACCTCCTACTGGGGATGTGCCGGCAGCCACGGTACATGCCCTTGACCAGAATCGAACCTGGGACCCTTCGGTCTGCAGGCCGATGCTCTATCCACTGAGCCAAACGTCGGCTTGCACGTCTTCTTACCGAAAACAAACAGCACACCCAGAGGGTGAATGCATATAACAACTCAAACTGAAGTGTTTCCCTTCCTTTATGCCAAGTGTGACTCGTGAATCCTCTCATTAAAATAAGCACGAAAACCCTGTGAAATTGCTTGTCCACCGTATTACACCCTACAGCCCCTTCCCTCTCTCCACAATAGGCCCCACATATTTGAAAGATGTTTACAGGCAATTCACACTTATTGTTAAACGTTTATCAAATATATCTATGTCTATGTGTGTGCACATAGTCCACCCGTCAGATACTTTACTCATTCCCTTCATATTATTCCGCTCCCTATGCCATCGTTTCTTTGTAGCCACTGTGCTTCAGACCACAACGTACGGGGCTACTTGCTTTAGTTTCATCAAAAGCCCTTGCGTGTGGCCTCTCCAGCTTACCCAAGCATGAATGTGGGATTTCATCTCAACTTCTGAGATGTTCCACATGGTTGGGGGACTCGCACCCTTCTTGGGTTCAGGGTCTCAGAGTTTGAACCTAACAAATGACTTACACATCAGAAGAATGAGGCCCCATGAGATCCAGAGTGTTTCCAGAAACATACAAACAATGTGGGTAAGAGAGCAGTAAGGACCTAAGGCATCTGCAATGCTCTTCCTATTTCCGTGGGAAATGTTGCCATTTGTACAGAGAGGAAAAGCTCACACGTGTTCCCAAGAGATTTAACTAAGCCTGATTTTTATATAAATCATGTGCTAATATCTAGGGATCTTATCGAATGACATCATTAATTCATCTCTGTAGTCAGTGACAGGTAATCATAGAGTAAATGTTTGTATAAGCATTGTGTATATTTTTAATCCATAGGGTTCACTCTTTTCAATTTTAGTATTAAAATTTTAAAGTATTTCATGAATATATGCTTTCTTCCTTTAACCTAATATGGGCCAGACATAGAAATGTTTCCAAGAATTGCATGCAAGGGATAGACTTCAAACAATTCTGTTGGTAGTTCAGAAATTGGTTTCAGTCATGGATACCCTCAAATATTTCAGTAATTATATATCTGAGAATATGAGGCTGTTTGAAATGCAATATATAAAACATAAAATGTCAATGCAGTTCACTGGAAATACACCTCTGCTGTTCCAGGCACAGCTGCTTTGGGTTATAATTATCATGTTGAAGGAACTTTTCTGTGAGCATAGGTCCTGTCTCACTCACCTTTGCACCCCAAGGACCTAGTATATTTTTGGTTATACTGTTGTTATAAGTCAGGGGTGGGAAATGTCCCGGCCATGGGCTCTATAAGTCCCCTGAAATCATTTGGTCTGGCCCTACCAAGGCATTATGCTTGAGTTAATTAAATGTTTGGCCCAATATAATAGGCTAATTTTTAAGTTGATTATTCTGTAAAGCCTGAGAATGATGTTCTAAATATCCAAAAGGCCCTGGGCAGAAGAAAGGTTCACCACCCCTGTTATAAGTGAATGCCTGTGATGTTTTCTGCTCTCCTGTCCAGGTATCATCAGAACAGCCCTTCCCAACATGGACAGGGAAGCCAAGGAGGAGTACCACGTGGTGATCCAGGCCAAGGACATGGGCGGACACATGGGTGGACTCTCAGGGACAACCAAAGTGACGATCACACTGACTGATGTCAACGATAACCCACCAAAGTTTCCGCAGAGTAAGTAGGTGGGCTTGGCTTTCGCCTTTCAGTGGTGCTGCAGCCAGCCATCCTCCATGACCCAGTCCTGCTTTATTAAGCTCGGAAGAAAAAAATCTAGAGAAATGGAGGTGTTTTACATCATTCTCGCCAAAAACTAAAACAAGACAGCAGCAGCCACAACAACAAAAACAATGGAATAGATCTAGTAGGAGAAACAGGAGATGTAAAAAGTCCCAGGATCCTGGAAACAGGAAATCGATTGTTCTAGGTATCTTACCAGACACTGGTGATGCCATCTAGTGATGAATGAGCCCATCTCTGACTCAGTGTCCTCCTTTCCAACCTGGGAACAGCAGTCCCTGAATTAGTTACCGACTGCTATATAACAGACTGCCCAGAACCTTTGTGGTTTAAAACAATAATAATGTGTTTGTTTTTGTTTTTGTTTGGTTTGTTTGTTTTGTCATTAGTCTGCAATTTGGGCAAAATGTGGAGGAGACTGCTTGTTTCTATGGTGTCAACTGGGGATAGTTCACTGGACTAAGGGTGCACTTCCAATGGGGCTCACTCATGCTAGTGAGGTGGTGCTGCCTGTTGTTCCTCTCCATGGAGGCCTATCCATGGAGTGGCTTGTCTAGAGTCTGAAAGGGGGACCGCCAGGGACATCAGGTAGAACTGACCTGCCATGTGGCCTAGCTTCAGAAAGCCCTTCATTCCCACTGCAGTCTTAAGACTGCCCACATGTAAGTGGAGTTCTTGTAGACCCCACCTTTCAACAGGATGGCAACATCAGGTTAAATGAAAAGCATGGGGGACAGAAGATGTCGTTTTTGGCTATTTGGGGAAAATACAGATTCCACAGGACCAAAATAATAGAACTTTGTAGGACTAAATGAGCTAGTATAAAATCCTACAGTGACATCTGTCCTAAGTGGTCATCCAATGTTAGCCTTGATTATTATCTGAGGGACTATGGTCCATCCTTCTACAAAATGTATAGGATTGCTGAGGGACACGAAAGAAAAACTAATTTTGAAAGCTTGTTATTAATAACCATAACTACAACCACCATCACTTAGTGAATAGTCATTATTGTTGCAATCTCTCTATGAGCCTACATTTGACATGTAAACTGGGTTCTGGAAAGGCTCAGTGAATTGCCCAAAGAAAGTGGCAAAGCAGCCTTTGAACACAGGTCTGTTTCCGTTTGTCCTGGTATAGACAGGTGCAGCACAATATAACGATGCTGCTGCTAGTACACTTGCACCGTAAGTGTGTCTTCTTCCTCAGGTTAGGAGAGTAGCTGGTAGGGCCTATGAGTTGATCACCAGAGAGGTGACATTCCAAATGAGGGAAGAAGGAAGACAACCAAATATGGCCCCATGAGGGCACCATGGTCCCTCAAAGGACTCCAAAGACAACAATCTAGGTCAGAGAGACACTAGATAGAGAATTACAGATAACGCCTTTTGTCCCAAAGACCTGGAAGAGCTGGAGAAAGACTGCTTTGCCTGGTCAGGCACAAGGTTCAGCATCCCCAATACACGTAAGGCTCATATAGCGCTCTATCAGCTGCAACCTCTGTTATCCACACCATGAAACTGCCTGGTGTCTGGAGGGAAAAGGCCAAGCAGGATGATTAGCAGGCAGCCATTCAGGCCCTGGCCTTCCTACCATCACATAGACATGAATGCAAATGAGATTTGGAGAAAATCAACTCATAGCAGGTTTCTCAACCTTCATGTAAATTGGTAAATTATCTGCGGGCTCCCACTTTCCACTCGTCCGTCAGTGTGAAGGCCGTGGTGGGAATAAGTTGGATATTAGTCCAGATGAGAAGTATTCAAATCCAAGTGATACACAGACATATAGACAGAGTTCTGGAACAGGGAGA
This sequence comes from Antrozous pallidus, assembly GCA_027563665.1. Lineage (NCBI taxonomy): Eukaryota > Metazoa > Chordata > Mammalia > Chiroptera > Vespertilionidae > Antrozous > Antrozous pallidus. The sequence continues at coordinate 48,202,468 of CM050525.1, forward strand.
AATCTGCATGAGGGGGAACGACAACTTAAAAAGTTTAAGCAACTTGCCCCAAATCATTCAGTTGGGGAGTGACTGCCACATAATTTCATACAGGATAATTTCAGAGTGTGGAAGTGCCGATCAAGCCATCTCAGGTCTCCCTTGCCTGTGGAAAAACTGCTGGTGACTTCCCACTATGTCTAAACACAACTTTCAGGACACCTCCCACAATGCCCTTTTTACATCATTGGCGCCACCCCTCCTGCATCCCTTATCTCACCTGTCTTCTTGCTGCTCTGTACTCAGTACGTTCCCACCTCAGGGTCTTTGCCATCTGCTGTTCCCTGTGTGTGTCATCTGCAGCCCCAGTCACATGGTTTGTCTTTCTCAGGTCCTCCAGGGGTGTTCAGGTGCCTTCTTTAAGGGGTGTCCTCCCAGTCCACCCAATTCAAAATCTCTCTCTCCAGCTTTCTCCTTCTCACCACACATACTTAATCCAAGTGCACATAGTGACATAGTGGCACACACAGACACCCATCTAATGCATTCATATACACACACTTATGCACACACATACACATGTATTCATAACCTGCTATCACACAGTTACATCCAGTTCACGCCTCACTGTCTCATTACGCTTCTCCCCGTAACCTTCCCTGTTTCCCTTCTTCCCAGCACTGACATCAGAGTGCGTACACATTTCTTGTTTCCCTTTAGGGTAGTTGCCTCCTTAAGGGAGCAATTTCGACGATTTCATTGACTACTGAGTATCCAGGGGCTGGGACAGTGACTGGCACATAAGAAGTTGCCAGTAAATAATAAATAAGTATATGTGGCAGGGTCATGCTGTGGGAAATGTTTGCAGGTAAGCTAGTGTTTAAACAAAGGGAGAAGAGAGCGAAGTAAGAGGAAGTCAGATACTGAGTTAGAAAGGGTCATGACCTTGAAAGGAATGAAAAGAAGTCTTGGCTGATTGAATGTTTAAGGATGACATGGCCCTCCAGCGCTTGCTGATGGGAAATGTAACTGAGCAATATTTCTTTCTTCATATTGGGCAGGGGACCCCATTCCATCTCCTCAGACCCCGGGATTGTTTCATCATTCTTTGCAGAACACATTTCTTTGACACACAGGTCATATGGGCTCTTCCATCCATTCAGTTCTTTTCATGTTTTCAGTCAATAGGAAGTTCAGTTTCAAACGCTTTAAGAAATGTATTGGGGTTCAATGGAATCTCAAGTCCTACAGCTAATAATTAAAAGGGAAAATAAGAGTGGATGTCTTCTTCTTTTAGGCGTATACCAGATGTCTGTATCAGAAGCAGCGGTCCCCGGGGAGGAAGTCGGGCGAGTGAAGGCTAAAGACCCTGACATTGGTGAAAACGGCTTAGTTGCATACACTATTGTTGATGGAGACGGCATGGAATTGTTTGAAATCACAACGGACTATGACACACAGGAGGGCGTGGTGAAGCTGAAAAAGGTGAGTTAGGGTGAGGAACCAGACATATCAGCGGTATGGCCTGCTCTGGCCAAGGCAACGTGGCCAGACATGGGGAGTTGAAGGTTTTAAAAAAATGTAAACATGGGTATCTGGAACTGACCTGCTTTTACAGCTGAGCTCTGAGCTCTGGGGAAATAGCAGGGCTGTATTCCAGAGAAAGGGGGGCAGGGGTGGGCAGCAAGGGAGATTGGGACTCCTGCCTGAGATAGCTAGTTAGCTCTGGGCTCATTTTTGTTCTGGAAGGAAAGACAGCTAGACAAATCTCTATTTGGAAGAAGTAGCACTGAGCATGTATGAAGTTCCCCCTGTGGCTTGGCCCAGTCGAGTCTGTTCACATGGGCTACTCAAAACTTTCCCGATCTCAAACACCCAGGTTCCATTGCATTGCTGACATTTTTTCTCAAAATTGAATCCAAGAGCCCAGTTGGTGTGGCTCAGTGGTTGAGCATCTACCCATGAACCAGGAAGTCACGGTTTGATTCCTGGTTAGGGTACATGCCTGGGTTGCAGGCTCAATGCACAGCAGGAGGCATGCAGGTGGCAGCTGATGTATGGAGTTTCTCTCTCATTGATATTTCTCTTTATCTTGCTCTCTTCCTCTCTCTCTTTCTAAAAATTAATGGAAAACATTTATTTTTTTTAATTGAACCTAAGAAACAATAATAACGGTCCTTTCCCCCATGCTAAACTGTCCCTAACATGTGTCCTTGGGATTAATTTAAGGCAATGGGGAGTTTACTGTTCTTTTCCTTGCTTTTTTTTAAGATCTAACATTTCCTCAATACTCACTATTGACCAGAGAAAGCCTGAGCCTCTTCCAAACACTCCCTTGTTTACCTAAAAAGACAGATAATCTGATTCCCGCGGACAAGACCTCCATTTAATTATGAGGAGACTGGGGCTCAGACAGACTACACAACTTGATGCTGCCTTAGTCACACAGCTAGGAACTCACAGGCAGGGATTCAAATCTAGAGTATTCTTGAACAACTTGGCTCTCCAGATATTTTAGTAAGAGCTGGGCCACAAGGGCTTATAAAGGAGAGCCAGCTAGGACTCATTTAAGTGAAGAAACTATTACAGTCTATTCTAAAATGGCCTCTCTCCTGATTTACCACTTGAGAAATCAACCCCTCTCCATCATCAAAGTGTGGGGAGCATTTAATCTGAATTGGATGATGGGGTTACCTTGGTTTTAATCAAGCATTCATTTTCAACCTGGTTTTCTAGCATGAATATTAAGCTTCTCAGTGTGATGGAAGAGATAGGACTGTAACACGGCTAAAAATGTAATTTGAAGAATCAAGAAAGAGGCCGGTAGATGGGGAGAAATGGAGGGTGTACTGAAAAAAAAAGTGGGGTGGGCAGGAGAGATGTCCTCCAGGGGGCGGACTTGTCATCATAGTTGAAGGCACTGTTGGGTTTGGGAGAAACATGATGGGTCAGAAAACAAAGAGAAGGTGGGGATGGGGGTGGGGGTGCTCTGTTGTAAACGTATATGGAATCGGGTGAGCTTTGGCTACTTGGAAACGTGGACATTAGTGACAGTGACTGGAGTGTCCGCAGGGCCTGGGGTAATCACTCCCTTGGGCTTTTCCTTAGGAAGAATTTCCGTGTGAATGGTGTGGAGCATAGAGCTGTCAACTTAGCGCGTTAATTAATATTACTATCCCTCTTGCTTGACACTGACATATGAGCATTGACATCAGCGATTTCTGCCTCGCATCCTTTGCTGTTCAAAGTAATTGGGTAGTTGGTTATGCTAAGGTTGTCACCTGTTTTCAGTGTATTTAGGGCATAGACACACACTGTGTCTCTGGAATCCTGAGGCATTAAAATCACCCCGTGGAACTCGCACATGGCAAATGAGCTCTCCGCATAAGATTAATTTGCACATTTCCCCCCAATGTGGCGTGTTTATTCCAAGCAAAAGGATAATAGTCTATAAAGCACTGCTGTGTAGGTTTAAAGCAGAGCAAGATGTCATTTCATTCCTTAAACTTAAAGCACAAAGTTCCAAATGTCCACTAGGAAAAAAAAAACACAAAAAACAAGAGGTGAATTTAACAGAGTAAACGGATGGGTCCTTGTGGAAGTCATTATGTATGATTCAATGATATAAAAGGGCATGGAGAGATAATTGGATATTTTTGTCTTTTAAAAATATTCTTTAATATAGTTTTTTGCTCATTTCCTAATTTATTTATCCATCTTTTAAAACCAAGAGTTATTGAGTTATTATTTGTCATGAAGGCCCTGTGAGGGAGGCTAGACATCTGAGGTTTAAGAGACAGAGTACTAGCCCAAACTGGTTTGGCTCAGTGGATAGAGCATCGGCCTTTGGACTGAAAAGTCCCAGGTTCGATTCCGGTCAAGGGCATGTACCTTGGTTTCGGGCACATCCCCAGTCGGGGGGGTGCAAGAGGCAGCTGATGGATGTTTCTCTCTCATTGATGTTTCTGACTTTCTATCTCTCTCTCTTCCTCTCTGTAAAAAAATCAATAAAATATCTTTAAAGAGAGAGAGAGAGACAGAGTCCTGGCCACAGAGAAGTCACAATTTAACAGGACAGAGAAGTAAAATGACAATTACAACAGAGCGAATTTCCTCAGCCTTGGCCCTAACAATATTTTGGGACAGATCATTTTTTCTTGCAGGGGCTGTTCTGTGCATTGTACCATGTGTAGCAGCACCCCTGGCCTCTCCTCACTGGGTGCCAGTAAGCACACCCCACCAGTTAGGATAATAATAAATAGTCGTAGGCAGTACCTGATGAACCCTGAGGGAAGTGAGCACAAACTCACTCCCCAGTTGAACACCAACTGTAACAATGTGTGATCAGAGCTGTGAATAGGGACATAAGGACTTCTTACAGGGGCCAATCTTGAGCCGAGTCTCCACGGATGGGTAGGAATTTACCTAGACAGATAAGGAGTGGAAGGGCAGAAAAGGAGCTCATGAAGAACTCCTTGGAATCCTGTATGGATGGAAACGGACAGGTTTAGGAAACTTGAATAAGTTCAGTCTCCAGGGTTTAGAGATGGATACAGAGGGACCATTGCAAAAACAGTCCTTGGAATTCAAGGGAGAAATTCTAAAGAACTGGGGAAGGCAGAGGAAGAGAAGAGGAAGAATTCAAGAGATATTTAGGAGGCTGAGCCATTCATTTACTGAAGAGCTTAGAAAGCAACTGCCACCCGGTCCCAGTGGTGCAGAGGAGAGAGCTGCCCTCAGGCTATTCACACAGCCTCTGTGTGGAGGGCTGAAGAAGAACAGATGCAAAGGGAAGGTGACACTTATCAGGGGCTGGGTCCACTTCCGGGGCAAAATCCGATCTGTTCATGGCAACACCCTTGACCCAGAGGGGCTTCTATTTATCAAAGAGATATCCTGGTGCTGTTTATGAGGTTATTTACTTTCAACCACATAAATTCCATGTGAAACAATGTGAGAGCAGCATTGGAAAACATCTTAAATATTCCCCGTTTTAATAAAGCCATGTAAGTATTCCTTTAGATTCCTTGTCCACATGCATGTCGATGTGGATATGTAACATTTCACACATCTGCAATCATAGGGTCATCGGATTTGTTAACTTAGTGTCACATAGTAAGCATTTTACATGTTGTTAGATACCCTACATAGTCATTTCTAATGACTACAGGACATCCCATCCTACAGATGGGCCATTATGTCCTCGATGACACTATCTAACAAACATTGTACCTTTTTGAATATTGTTATATTCTCTTGAATTCATCCCCCAGGGAGAGTTTTCAGAGGTGGGATAGTAATTGAGGGGGTTGTAAGGTTTTTATGGCTCCTATATGGTGTTGCCTCATTTAGTTTTATTTCACCTACTCATAACATGGATATAAATGTGTGTGTGGAAAGTGACGTTAAGTCTCCTTTGGAAGGAGGCAGGGGATATGTTTAAGGTAAATGTTGAAATGGTACCCATCTGCCCTGCTCCCCACTTAGCTCCCCAGAATAATGGGTGCATATGATCACTTGACACAGTCATTTCTGGGCATCGGGGAGGCAAAGATGAGCAAAAATCGGCAAGATCCACTAGAGCCCTTTGGGCTGCTCCCCACCTTCTGGGAGTGGAGGTGAGGGGCTGCAGAGGGTAGCTAATGGACCACCTTGATCTGCCTGGGGGCGCTGAGGAGGACTTGCCTAGGCCGTGAGGTTTGGACAGACCACCAGAAAACTTAGTCAGACCTCACCAGTGTAGGAAGGGCATTCCAGACTAATGTGTGCAGAGATTTGGGCCATTTTGCCTGGTTTCCGAAAAGCATTGATCCAACTAGAGCATGATGGCACCAGCCTTCATGCCCACGGGGCTTGCCATTGGGAACACACTCTGGGCAGGTGCCTAGACCTAAATCAAAAGGCTCATCTCTAGGAGCACCCAGCTACCTGAGATGAGAAGTGGTCTACCTACCAGGTCTCAGACCTGTCATCTTCCAATATTTTTATAAATCTCATAACTCAGAGATTTTGGAGAAACATCAGCAATCTTATTCCTTCAGCCTAGAAATACCATCCTTTTCTGCAGCTTCGTAACCCAGTGAAAGATAAAGCTCCAGAATGGCCCAGCAGCTGGGGGCAGGTCTTGCTCCAGGAAGAGGGAGTGTCCCCCCTCCCCTGAGTCGGGAGCAGGAGGGTGGGAAGGTGATGGAAAGTGTCCAGGGTGAGGACTGTGTTTAACCTTCCTGGAGCCGGATCATCTTCCTTTGGAGGTTGCAGAATGACAACCCTATGGTTGCCCGCCCATTCAGAGGAAGTGTCTGCGGGGCAGAGGCAACAGCGTGGCAGACAGCTGTTTGCCTTAAATGACCCAAGTCTTTGCAAACATTTGGTAGCTTAGCATCATCCACACTGCTAATTAGAAAGCCCTGTTTCGTAGGCAGGAGGGCTCTGTTCTCTGCTGGATTTTTACTTTTCATCCTCTGCCCATCCATTCGCTGTACCGTCGCTCTTTCGGAATGAGGGTGTCTTCCCTCCATTTCCCAGTAACTGCAGCCATTCCGATGCTACTCCCAATTATTTTTCATATCTTTGTAACATCTGTGTTGTTTATAATTGTTTTCCTTCGAATGGATAGTCTTACACATATACATTCCTGTAAGAAGGAAGCATTATTCTTACTTGCCTGTGACTTGCTGAAAATAGAAGGTATTCTAGAATAGAGCACAATCAAAACAAACTGTCATTTCCGCCTGACTAGGGAGTTGCAACACAGTCTCTGAAAAGGGAGATTAAGAAGCATGAGGGATATGTTAAAAATCAGCATCACACTAGGGTATTCCTTTAAAAAAAAAAAAATATATATATATATATATATATATATATATATATATATATATATTGATTACAGAGATAAAACAAGAGGGAGAGAGAAATATCAATGATGAGAATCATTAATCTGCTGCCTCCTGCATGCCCCCTACTGGGGATCAAACCCAAAACCCAGGCATGTATCCTGACTGGGAATCAAACCAAGGCTTCCTGGTTCATTGGTTGATGCATAACCACTGAGCAACACCAGCTGGGCTAGTGGGTATTTTCATCGCCAAGATTCTCGGTACTTTACAGAATAGTCTATACCATTTATTTCTGTAGTGTTTTCACTCCTTCTCATCTTGGGTGACTTTTAGGGGCTTTGCGCAGCCTTAGTGTTGCTGTATAGAATGAGGCCCCTTCTGTGTCTGTTGCGCTCCTAGAATTGCCCATTAAGCGTATTCCAAGGTTCGGCCATTGATTTGTCTGATTTTCTGGCCAAATGGCTCAAGTAATTGGATATTGAATAGACACTGATTTCTCTCGCTTTGAGGAACTGCACACTCTGCCCTGTAACACAAGCAGGCCTTGCTCTTTCATGATTCTCTCAAGGACTCAGTTGTCAATCTTCTCTTCCTTCTCGCCAGCCCGTAGATTTTGAAACCAAGAGAGCATACAGCCTGAAGGTAGAGGCAGCCAACGTGCACATCGACCCCAAATTCATCAGCAACGGGCCTTTCAAGGACACGGTGACGATCAAGATCGCAGTGGAAGATGCTGACGAGCCCCCCATGTTCTTGGCCCCAAGTTACATCCACGAAGTCCAAGAAAATGCAGCCGCTGGCACCGTGGTTGGCAGAGTCCATGCCAAAGACCCTGATGCTGCCAACAGCCCCATAAGGTACAGACGGATGCGGCGTAAAAGCCCGGATGGGGAATGTTAGAGGCAAGAGGCTGTAGCAAAGCCCTGCAGAGACCCGAAACCACATCCTTCAGCTACAAAAGGGTCTGCGACACTCAGGTCCAATGCCATGTAACCGAGATTAAGGGTTAGAAGATGGACGTCTACTTTGCCCCTGCTGCTTGCTTTGTGCATGGGTTTGTGTAAGCTACAGGATCTCTCTCTGGAGCAGACTTTTCAGCGGCATAAGCCTCAGCTGGGCCTGTGTGCCCAGGGGAACTGAGGGGGAGTATGAATACTAATTATAAAATAAGTAGAGTAATTATAACTTATTGAACACCTTCCTGTGTTCCAGTCAGTCACTGGGTAGGCAGACAGGTGATCTGCCTTTCATAGGAATTGTTATCCTCACAGGGAGGGGGAATGGGGCTCTGTGAGGCGGAGTGGCTTGCCCGGGAGGCATAGTCAGTGAACAGGAGGCCAGGCAGGTGCTTTCTGTTGGTCTAGCTGCTGCTGAGAGGTAGGGGAGTGCCAGATGGGTTTAGGGTGCTTGTGTGTTGTGCACATTGTTTTTTGTGACTTGGAAAGGCAAGAGAGAGAACTGTGGTTTAGGATCCCGCCTTCCCCCATTAGTGACATGAGTTAATGAGGGACGAGGTTGATGAGGAAGAAGTTGAGAAGGAGGTTGAGTCACAGATTAAAGATGTTTATAGGACAGAAACTCAGAGTTGCCTGAAAACTGTCCTGGCCTGGATTCTAGCAAATGTTACTCTCTCCACGGCCATCCCCTGATTCCCTGCTTGCCTGGATTCCTCCTCCCCATCCTCACAATGTCCCCACCCCAGTCTCCCTCGACCTCGACCTTTCTCTCATCAATCCCAGAGCCAGAGCGATCAGTTTACAACATAGCCAATATCACCTCATACTCAGTCCAACAACAACAATATGATCAAAGATCACATTGTCCCCAATGCCCCTTCGTTCCCCCAAAATAATCTCAACTCTTTTACTTGGCCCAAGGCTCTTGCTGGAGCCCCTGCACCCAGCTCTTGCTGGGCCTGCTTATCTCTGCTCTCCCCTGTCTGTCTCACTCTCTCTTCCCTCCCAGCTCTTGGCTGCGATGAGACCTGCCTACCTCCTATTCTCTGATATAGAACTCCAACTCCTAGTTCCAGACTTTTCATGTTCTTCTTCCTAGTTCTTTCTTCCCCTTTCTTTGCAACTTCCTTACAGGGTGCTGACTTCCCCCTCTGCTCTTAGATGTCACCTGCCACCTCACAGCTCTCGCCAGGGTGCATCACAGTGACACCTCACTATGGCATGTTGTCCACGGCATCCTTACAAAGGGCCAGGGCATGTCTGTCGAGTTCATGGTTGCTTAGGTCCACCTGCAGGACAATATCAGCTGCCATTTGCATGTTGAGGGGCTTCTGTACTGTTTTCATAATGTCTGTATCCTGAAGAGGTAGCTGCACCCCCGTGGTCACTGCAGTGTTCACAATAGGCAAGACATGGACACCACCTAAGTGTCCATCGACTAATGAATGGATAAGCAGAATGTGGTACATATATACGATGGAATATTAAGCCTTAAAAATGGAGGCCCTGTCATTTGTGATAATGTGGAGAAGTTTGGAGAAAAGTATGCTAAGTGAAATAAGCCAGACACAAAAAGAGAAATATAGCACGAAATGTAGAATCTAAACAAAAGCACAAAAAAAAAAAAAATCAATCAGGACAGTGGAGGCCAGGGGCTAGGGGTGGTGAGGGGAGATAAGAGGGGTACAGATCTTAGTCATGGGGTATAAGTTCTAGTTGTAAGATGAAGTTCTAGAGATCTATTCTAGATAATATATTTATACTTGAAATTTCCAAAGAGAGTAGATCTTAAGTGTTCTTACCACACACACACACACACACACACACACACACACACACACACACAAGACTGTAACTTTGTGAGGTGATGGATATGTTAATTAGCCTGATCGTGGTAATCATTACATAAGGTATACTTTTATCAAAACACCGTGTTGTACACATTAAATATATGCAAGTATTTATTTGTCAGTCCTACCTCAGCAAGGCTAGAAAGCAAAGGTAAATCGATCTGAGCATGACAAAATATTGTCATGGACAATGATATCTTTCTATTTACAGCAGAGAAAATGCTGAGAGCAGAAGGGAGTTCCAAATGTAAACACTGTCCTTTGCCCTTTTCCCCCAGTCCTCACCTGAGGGTATGTTCTTATTGATTTCAGTGAGAGAAGAAGAAAGAGGAAAGAGGGGTACACTGATGGGAGAGAGCAACATTGACTGGTTGCCTTCCAACCACAGATCAAACCCACAACATTTTGGTGCCTGGGACAATGCTCCAACCAACTGAGCCACCCAGCCAGGGCTCCACTGCCTTTCAATCCTTGAACCTTGTTCCTTCTGAGAAAGGGAATTTCCTTGTATTGAGTATCTTCTTGATCCCAACCTGTTACACTAAGTTAAAGCTAATAGGCACCTTTTGAGGCATTCGCTGCTTTAGGATCCCATAGATGGAAATACTAATACTCAGGAGGAGGATGTGAATTCCCCAGAGTTTGTATGTTAGTCCACATCTGCCCCGGGTCCACTTTGAGCTTTTTACTCTAGCCAAGCCACCACTAATGACAAGATTTCCCAACAAGGTTTGCGTACTGAGTTCTCCCTGTACAGGAAGATGCAATACATAATGACTGAGGGTCATTATAACACCTTTCAACTACTCAACACCATTCATGGTGTGAATTATAAATAGCTTTGCTTTGGTCAGGAATATCTAGGTGCATTAGCTACTTTTTAGAGGAGTGAGCAACTGCTGATCCCCTCTGCACCTCATTGTCTCCCAGGACCCACTTCAGCACCTGGGTATTGGGGTCATGTTTTCAATGGTAGCTGTTTCATGCATGCAGGCAACTTCCATGTCTACAATTAATTATCCTAATATGCTCAGTGAACCAACTTCCTTGCACTAACCCCCTTCACCCGCTTGGGTCTCCTTTTATTCGCCAGGTCTCCTATCCTCAGCACCTACTTTGCTAATAGCTTATCTTCATCTCTAAAGGAATTTGTGTTTTTGGATGTATAGGTAAGGCCTTATTGTGTCACCCCAACTCTTAGCCACATGAACATTTTGCGTATCTTCTTTTTCTCAGAGTCCGTGGCATTAGATGCCCCTTTGTTTACAACTGTCTCCCTGAAATAGTCTCTCCTCTTGGCTTCCTTGGCAGGAATCTCTCCCGCCTCCAACAGCCCCACACCTGGTGTCTTCACTAGTCTCAGAAGCGTGCCCAGGCGCCAAATCGGATATTTTAAACATCTGTTAAGTCACGTAGTTCTCAAAAACCAACCCAAAGTTAGGTACTGTTCATATTCCAGTTAAAAAGATAATAAGCTGAGATTCAAAGACCTCAAGTATCTTTTCCAGTATCACTCAGCTGATATGTGCTGAGCGTGAACTTATACCTAGGATTTTACAAAACCAATTCACTTGAGTGGAAGAATGCTTGGAATCCTTCCATTTCTTCCTTCATGTTAACTAGATAGTAAATTTCCTGGTAGTGAGACAAAACGCCTTCTATTATTTTTCCTCCTTTTCAGTAGGGCTCTCTGCTGAGGGCTCAGTTGCTGATCCTCTGTTGACATCCACGAGATATGTGATGTCTACCATTTCTTCGCTGGGGAAGGGCACTGATCGTTCCATTCCCACAGGAAGCTGTGCAGTCACATGATACCAGCAATAAGCTCCTGTGGGTGCTGCCTGATGCACACGGTCCCTCTTTCCTGCAAGAACAGGATGTGCGATCGGAAGATCCGGGTTCCAACAGTGGCTTCCCCAGAAACTAGAAAACAGGCCATTGGCCAATCCCGTCATTTGTAAATTGAAGATAATACACCCTGTGACTTGCTACCTCTAATATTTGGTTGTATGGCCCTCAATGAATGCATCCAGGCATAGGTATTCTGTAACCTTCAGGGAAACACAGCTAAGCCCTCCAAGAACATGAAACTACCCAGTTAGGAAGCCCAGCATGCTGACCTGAGTTGACATGACCATCTTCTCCACTTGGAGTCATTGTGCGGGAGGGCAGGAAGGACCTTTAGTGTTCAACACACTCTTGAAAGCCAGGGCTCTGATACTTACAGCTCAGCATTCCCTGAGTAAGTCACTTTCCCTTTTACCTCAATAAGGGTCCTTCTTCTTGCCCCATCTCCCACCTCACCTTGCCATAAATATACTCCAGAAATATTTTGAAAATTATGTTGGCTTTTGTTTGAAACAAAGTAAATTTTCTAGTGGACAGACATAGCTGAAACCCTTGTAGCTGTGCTGTTCGGCATAGTCTGGGGTCATTAAAGTGTGGGCAGTGCGAATGTTGCACATGAGTGGCCAAGCCTGCTCTGCTTATTTCACCCTGGAATTCAGAATTGAGGACCCCCAAAACTAAGCAAATAAGCTCAATAGGTCTGCTCAAAAATGTAGCTCACATTATTCTTTAAATAAGGAGAAAAAAGGCTTGATTTGGACCATAAGTGATCCTTGGTGATAAATTTAGATAAACGTAAAACTGTTTAATATCTCATGCAAAAAATCTGGCAAAGGTTTGATACATTTATGACTTTCTGAGTAATTTGGGAGCAAGGCAGCCCGACTTTCCAAAACGCGCTTTTATAAATATTCAGATGGTGGGTGATTGTAGTAAATCTGGAGAAATATGCAACATGGCATTACGCTCCTCCATCAAATATGCTAAACAGCTCTTTCATTCATTGCACTGGATAAAGAATCCTAATGCGGCAAAATGATTTCTATAAAAGATTCATGTACAAAGTTCGAAAAAGTAAATTTGATTAAAAAGAAAACACCTAGCTCAGGCAACTAATTGGAAAAGGTGCTATAAATATAGCATGGGGAAAATACTCAAATATTAAGCTGCTTGGGATGCCTCTGCTAATTGCCTCATTTGCATTCTGCTTAGGTATTCAATTGATCGGCATACTGACCTGGACAGGTTTTTCACTATTAATCCAGAGGATGGTTTTATTAAAACTACAAAACCTCTGGACAGAGAGGAAACCGCCTGGCTCAACATCTCTGTTTTTGCGGCAGAAATCCGTAAGTGTTTCCCTAAGGGCTCTGATTCTGCTTTATCAATTATTATTCCTTCAGGTGCCTACATATTCTGGAAAGTGACTGACAGCTGAGATAGAATAAACATGTTTTCCATCTTTATAATTTGTTTTTGGTTCTCTGTCTAGGAAGTCATACAAAGAAAGACAGAGGGAAGTTTTTGTTTTCTCTGGGTGCAGACTTGGCCGGTGAGCTGACCACCCTGAGCAGCTTGACACCCATGGCCTTCAGTGACGGATTCCTCGCTATATCCTGTCACTCGGTTTTGTTTAAACCCAGAGCAGCAGAATCCTTACAGCCAAGATTTGTGGCTTCTTGTTTACCTGTAGACCAGTGGTTCTCAAACTTGACCACATGTTGGAATGTGATGGAGGATTATTATAACAAAGATTGCCCTCAGCGCCTCTGCTTCAGTAGGTCTGTGCTGGGGCCTGAGCCTTTTCATGCCCAAGGAGTTTCCAGGTGGTTCTGCTGCTGCTCTGGGGAACCCCAGTTTGAGAACCACTGCTACGGACTACACTCAGGGGTGGCAGGCTGTCTTCTAAGCATTTAGAATACAAATAACCTCAGCATCAGAGTCAGAAGAAATAGAAAAGTGGTTCTTCCTGGTCTAAAATTCACATTTATCCCAGAGCATCCCCCTCACCCTGCTCCCAGCATACTTCCGGTTTCAGATGGCGTTTGTGCCAACAATGCCTGTCCCTGCACTGCCTGGAGGAGTGGCTGGTGCTTACTCCTACCTAAGAGTAACCTTGGACCAACTTACATTCTTGCCTGGCACTGACCGAATGCCCTCTTTCCAGACAACCGGCATCAGGAAGCCAAAGTCCCCGTGTCCATCAGGATCCTGGATGTCAATGACCACGCCCCCAAGTTTGCTGCCCCTTATGAAGGCTTCATCTGTGAGAGTGACCAGACCAAGCCACTTTCTAACCAGGTACCTTGTCTTTTCCCCACCCCTGTCTATAAGCAACGCATTGGTGAAACAAGTTTGTGGGGTTTTTTTATTTTTTAAAAAGGTACTTTTTATTGATTACAGAGAGGAAGGGAGAGGGAGAGAGATAGAAACACCAATGATGATGCCTCATCTGGTTTGGCTCAGTGGATAGAGTGTCGGCCTATAGACTAAAGGGTCCCAGGTTCAATTCTGGTCAGGGGCATGTGCCTTTATTGTGGGCATATCCCCAGTAGAAGATGTGCAGGAGGCAGCTGATCAATGTTTCTCTCTCATCGGTGTTTCTAACCCTCTATCCCTCTCCCTTCCTCTCTGTAAAAAAGCAATAAAAATATATTTTAGAAAAAAAGGAAAAGAAACACCAATGATGAGAGAGAATCCTTCATAGATTGCCTTCTGCCACTCCTCACTGGGAATGAAGCCCGTAATCGGGCATGTGCCCTGACTGGAAAACGAACTGTGACCTCCTGGTCCATAGGTCCACGCTCAATCCCTGAGCCATGCTGGCCGGGCTGAGTTTGGTTTTTGAGAGCATCACCTGAAGATACCTCTCACTACCCATGAAAACTTCAGAGCCTCAGTTCAACTCTGGAACTGAGGGTTCAAACCAGGCTTGTCAGCCAGCCGGGAATTTTTAAATAAACGATGTGACAATGTCAGCATGATTTAGTTATGGTCCACCTTTCTCTTTCAGCCAATTGTTACAATTAGTGCAGATGACAAGGATGACACAGCCAATGGACCGAGATTTATCTTCAGTCTGCCTCCTGAAATCATCCACAATCCAAACTTCACGGTCAGAGACAACAGAGGTTCGTACCAAGGTTCCTATGCCTTCAGAGACACAGAAATGAGAAAGAGGTGGCCTTTATGTTGCAGAGGGCCAAGTATTTTCCCTGATCTCAATAATTAATGCCTTTCCGGTGAAGAGCAAACGAGAAATCATAACGCCATCTTTATCAGGAGGCATGGGCTTATTTGGCACCTATGAGTGAGTGAGTCTGATGGTATTTTACTTTGGTTGTTGTTGGCTTTGATGGTCATGAAGTGGTGGCAAAACCAAGTGGGGAAGCTTAGACAGTCAACAGCAAAGAACTTCATATTTTTTTCAGAGGTCGGTGAACCCTGATGGGGGGTGGGGAGTGTGGCTTTATGAATGTTGATATCAAGTTGAGATTAAAACAAATTAGGTCAAGTTTACCAGGCAATGGAAATTTTCGGCTGGCCTTCTCTTCCGTGCACAGTTGGGATGCAGGGTGATGGGAACAGAGCTGGGTCCCTGATCGCGGCTGCGGGATGACTGCGGAAGGACATGGACAAGGCACCTTGTGGCCACGGGGAACTTGGGAAAAGCAAATGCTTCCTGCTTCCCAGGGCAAAGTCTTCAAATGGCTTGTGTTGTGTAGACCCAAATGGATGCAGTCCCTTGACAACATTGGTGGCAGAGCCAGGATCAAAAACTAAGTTTCCTGACTCCTGGCCAAACTAGTTCAGTCTGCAGCTGTTCCAATAAACCGATGACGCCGCAGGTCTGTATAACAGGCTGACAAACGCCAAGGTTGGACATAGGAATGAAAGGTGGTCCTGAGTGTATACGTTTTCATCAGCTGTGTGCTAGCTGCGTGCTAGGCTATACTTCGTTTGCTTTCTTGGTGACTGAGGCCAGGCTTATAGGACCTTCAGTTAATCAAATAAGTAGTAGTATTTCTTCATCATCGTTATTATTATCCACTATTATCGGTATCATAAATGCCAGCAGCTGTGCTGCAAACACCATGCTCAGACCCTTCCCACACTCTGACCATTGAATTCTCTCAGCCCACACGGCTAAGGTTTATTATTATTACCCCCACTTAGAAGATGAGGAAAATGGGGTGCAGAATTATCAAGTAACTTGCTCAAGGTCGATCAGCTACAAGCAGAGAAGGGATTGGGACGTATAAATAGGCAGTTGAGAAATAGCCATGGGGAGGTAAAGTACAGCACAGGGAGTATGATAAACAATATTGTAATAACTACATGTGCTGCCAGGCGGATACTGGAAATATCAGGCAACACTTTGTACGCTTGTCTAACCGCTAAGCTGTAGGTCTGAAACTAATACAAAATAATATTGAAATTGAAAAAGAAAAAAAAATTACAGTCCATCAGCCGCAAAGGAGTTTGATCTAGATGTTAAACCCAAGCATGCAGAGACTAGAACTTGCAGCCTGAGCCACTGCCTCCTGCTGGGCTGATGATTAGAGCAGAGGAGTGTTCCCCAAGCCACTTGGATTTGGGGGGAGATGACATGACCTAATTTACTATGCTTACATTGATTTGAGCATTACAAATTTTTTAAATTAACTTTTAGAGAGGGAGGGAGGGAAGGAGAGAGGAAGGGAGAGAGAGGGAGAGAGAGAGAGAGAGGGGGAGAGAGAGAGAGACATTGATGTGAGTGCACAGCATGGATTGGGCTGCTTCTGCATGTGCCCTAGGCATGTGCCCTGACGGAATTGAATCAGCCTTTCAGTGCATGGACGATGCCCAATCAGCTGAGCACACTGGTCAGGGCTGAGTTGAGCATTTAAATGCAGCCCTTCTTAATCAGGCGCATCTTCAATGCGACCCTGAGGTACAACAGCCAGGTGTGTGGCAGAGATTCCTCTCCCGATGCCTTGCTTTCTCGGCAGACATGCTCTGGACAGCCAAGGTGTGGAGGAAGTTAGAGGGAGAGACGTGTATTTTAAAGGAACTGGACAAAAATAATCTCTAATTCCCTTTGTAAATGATTTCCATCATTTCCAAATAGAAACATTACTTGGAGATCCTTAATGTGATATCTCATCTGAGGTTTTTCTTGTACTTGTTGGCTTTGGTTCATGTGCATGTGTGAGAGCCTTAAACCCCTTAAAGAGAGAGTTCTGCAAAGCCTGAGCCAGATAAGTGATTCTCAGCCAGGAGTTCATGGCTTCCTTTTTGTGAAGGTGCATCTCCCCAGAGAAGGCAGACCCTGGCAGGTAATGGACATGAATGTTCTCTTAGCTGAGGTGAACAAGACGGCACGCAGCGTTTTCATGATACTTTCTATGATATGTGAGCACCTTTGAGCTTCTGAGAATCCACTCTTGGAATGTTCTTAACTCCCAAATTATTTCCTGCCAACGGCTACATTGTTTCAGCCTAGGCTTATGTCAGTTTTATGATGGGGGGAAAAAAACAAACAACTAAAAATTTTATCACTAGTGAGGTGATCTACATGGTTGTCCAGGAAACGCTGGTGTTCTCACATGCCTCAAATGCTGCCACCTCTTTTATGGCCTGTCTTCTCAAATACCTGTGGTCTGTCATCTATCTGTGTGTTTGTATAACCCACGACTCCCATTTGAGCTTCATTGCTGGATGTATTGCCTACATCGCCAGTTTATCCTGACGCCCCCTAAAACAACAGGTGTTTTCTAGGCTTCCTGGCCGTGCCAACGTCACCTCGGTCATTGGCCTTGTCTTTCTTACTTCTATGCGTGCGATAATACTCAGCTGCTGCTAACTCCTTGAAACATTACAAAAGACATGTTGTTCTTTGGGGGGTTATATGTATGTCACATTGTCCCCATGCTTCAAGGATGCCACCTGTATTTTCAAGGAGATTCTATTCCCATAGAAGAGCCAACGGTCGCACAATCTGTGTCCCCTTTCTGAGAAAAGTCTCATCCTAGATTGGAGTCACCAGTTTTACAGGAAATTGCTACTTTTTAAGAAAAACGACTTTATTAACTATGGCCAACAGTTAATGAAAACTCCCATGTTTAGCGCTATTATGAAACCTTAAAGCAAATGCAGTACTGTAATGATCATTTAATAGAGTGTCTCTCTACCAGATCCTAAAAGTAATTACATATTGAAGTAATCCGAAAGGAGGAATCACTTTCCACATCCTATTAATAGCCTACTGAGTTGCCAGATTTCTCGGCTGAGACTGTTTTCCGTAGAAAACACGCGGTAATGGTTTATATCACCCTGGGTAAAAGCATCAGTTCTTTCTCCTTGAGTGTTCACTTTCATTATGTCAAGTAAACATCTGGGACTGTGTTTGCCTAAACTTGACATAAGCACAGGGCATCTTTTTAAAACCTGAATTCACGGGGATAACCTTCATTAATGAAAGTATATACCTTTCAGGTATGCAATTATATAATACATCTTATGTATACTGTATTATGTGCTCACCACCCCAAGTCAAGTCCCTTTTCTCACCATTTATCTCCTCTGTCCCCTCTTCTACCTCCCCTCAACGCCTCCCCACCCCATAGTCACCATACTGTTTTCTGTCTATGAGTTATTTTTTTCTTTGCTTAATCCCTTCATCTTTTCACCCTGCCACCACCCCGCTACGCTCTGACAGCTGTCAGTCTGAGTTCTGTCTCTCTGAGTCTGTTTCTATTTTGTTACTTTATTTTGTTCATTAGGTTCCAGATATAAGTGAAATCATATGGTAGTTATCTTTCTTTAGAAATCTAAGGGAGGAAGCTATCTTCATACACACAAATCTTTCCTTTCCTTTTCTATCGCTCCATTCTATAGCCCCAGCTTCAGGGACGAGTCTGAAGACAAACAATGGGGATACAAATGTTGAACATTTAAGTCCTTCCTGGGCTGTTAATACTGGTAAGGGTGCTGTTTGGACAGATGAAGAGCTGGACCGCCTAGGTTTTGAGATGCATTTACTTTGAAAATGTCAGACTCGGTTGCATCTCTAAAAACACAAGAAACGTGGAATGGATAAGGAAAGAGCCAAGCAAAAGAAATGCTGAGACTAGCCCCTCTCATCTGTCTAGCTCTTCATGAATTTATAAAAACCTTCCCATTGGGCATTGTTTCACCTAATTTCTCAAATAGCCCTATGAGGTGGGCATGTTGAATATTTTCATCCCCATTTTCTAGTTGAGGCAGGGATATATATATATATAGACATCAGAAGCTTCAGAAGCTCAAGTTCATGCTGCCAATGAGTGAAATAATGGAAAAGTTTGAGTAGTCCTAGAGTTCTCCCTAGTGAGCCTAACACAGTGTGTGACAAATATAAAGCTCATGTCTTTTCTAGTTAATTCTTTTTACAAAACCTTTGTTTATCCTGTAGTCAAATAATAACAGTCTTCAGAAGAGGTAGAACCTGAAATCCAATTAATCAATTTAGGTTTCCAGGGACAGTGTGAACCAAAGACAAACTATACTTCGACTTCATTTTTAATCATAGCCATCGTCGTTGTGATAAAATAAATTTGCAAAGGGTTTTATAATTTTCTTCTAGGGCACAATTAATACATATTCCTTGAAGGGAATTTAGAAAACCCAAATAAAAATTTAAATGATAAAATAACTTGATGGTAAATATAGCATCCAGAAATAATTCTGATATTTTGTACACCCTTCCAGATTTGCCCTTGGCATATATTTTGATCTTTAAACAAAGCAGTCATAAAACACACATCCAGTTGTCCACACTTACTTATGTCAACATCATCTTCTAAAACTTCTTCTAAGCTAGAAGTTTTAAAGAAGCCTTGATAATTTTTCTTTGTAAATCTGCTATTCGGGGCCTTCGCCCAGTTTTGGAATTGCACATGTATGCGTTAGTCTATACTTGATTTGTGAAGTTCTTTGTCTTTTAATGCTATTGACATTTGAGCTGTGCAACTCGTTTCATAGGTTTCCTCCATATTTCAACACCCTTCTGATTCTAATCATGCTGTATTCTCAAGTATCAATGGTGTACTTTTTATATCATTTTTCTCTGTTTAATATCCTTAGCAAGGCTTTCCTTATCCCAAATGGATATCAACATTCACCTGTTTTCCCCTTCTTATCCCTTATGCTCCCCGTTTCCAGCGTTTATTCATATGAAATTGTTGCCCATTTCCTAAACATCATTTAAGAAATAATTTGTTATTTCTTAAAGGCTTTATAATACCATCTTGATCATCATCTCTGATTTTGGGGGGCCTTCAATTTTCCCCATTCTCTCCACTTAACTCTAGTGCTGATATTGTATTTCTCTTTCATGGTTACATACACATATATGTTAAAATCTGATGTATATGTTCTCTATATTATTTTTATTTTAGTACTCTTTCTTAAGTTTTGGTTTCTTTGTAACGTTAAGGTACCTAAAAAGTACATTTGTGAATTTATTGCATTTACCCTAAATTTAAGAACTCAATATTTAAAAGCATTCTTCCCATATAGAGTTATGGTCTGACTTTCCATTGAATCAGTTCTTTCTTCATTTCCATCAGGGAAGTTTTGTAGCTTCCTTCATTTTTGTTCTACAAATTTCTTATTATGTGTGTGGCTATCTACTTTACATTTGGATACTGTTGTGAAATGGATTTTTAGCTTATGTTTTTCAAGTGACTACTTTTAGTACAAACTGCAGCTATTTTAATTAGTTCATTGTTCTAAAGTGATACAACTTCTCTGCTGATTTTTATGCATTTCCTAAAGAGACACATATGTAAAAATTTAATGAGAATTTGCTTCATTGTTTTTTAGTATTTGGTTATTTTTTTGTCTAATTGAATAAATGTGTACTTTTACAATATGTGTTCAATAATAGCAATAATAATGGATATTCTCACTTTACTTTCTACTTAGATAGGAATATTAGTTCTAGAGTTTCACCATTTATAGTCAATATTTGTGTGGTGAGGCATGTGTGTTTTTAGGGAATTTCCTTTCCACTGTTTTATTAAGAAATGAATGCCCAATTTTTATCACAATTTTGGATTGTAACAATAAGATAGTTTGATTTTGTCTTTGGACCTAACAATTGGATAATCTAATTGAATGGGGCCATCCTAATATTGAAATTAATATTTTTAATTTCTAATCCTCTTGTTCTAAACAATGATCATTTGACTGAGCAGAGAGGAAGGAGCAAGGGTTAGAGATTAAACATCTGTCTTAACATTTTATCTTTAGAAGGAGATCAGTCTTAATATTAATACATGAATATTTAACACATAATTAATCTCATTTTAAGAACTGTCAATTATTACAGCACATCTAATTCATGGGCTGAGCTGCTATTTTGAGAGAAAGAGAGGCCCTGAAATACAGAAAGTGGACATAATTGGACCATATCCCAGGATCCCAGACCCCCAGTGCTAAGTTCTGCCCAATACAACATAGATATATTTCAACTAACATTGAAGGTCTGTCAGACCATGGTATTACTTGGCTACCAAAACACGATTATTTATTTGAGCAGTAAAGGGCAATTTTAAGAGCTTGCAATAAGCTTCTATTATAATAACAAGAATACTCTTAGGACTTCCAAGTCAACAGATTGAAAGTGTAACCCTTTAGACAACTTGAAACACCTTCTCTGTCTCACTTGACCTTCTCCACCCTTGATGGCTCTTCCACATTTAGTGCCACTGTGACTTCCATCAAAAGCTGGGTGTTCCCCTGTTCTTCTATCTCAATTTCTTCTTTCCACCCCTCCGTCATCATGGACAGATGAGCTGTTCTCTTGTACGGTGGCCGGGAAGTATCCTAGGAGTGAGCGGTAGCAGTGACTAGGACAGAGTCCCTGCTGCCAGGGAGTTCTCAAAGCCCATGGGGCTAAGTTCATTATATTGTGAAAGTTCAGCTAATTTCCATCATGGCTATGAAGGACCTGTGCACAGAGGAGCCTGCTGGTCTAGTGGCCCCCAAACAGGCCAGGCTGACTCCAGTCTTGCCACCACTTAAATGAGCCCTTACTAATAGACATACCTGAATATGCCTCTCCAATTAAAATTCCTCTCTGGTTCTCCATTTCCTATGCATTATTAAAACAACTTTTTTTTTCTCTTTAAGGTGTCATGCTACCAGCTTTAGTCCGGTTGCCTTTTATTTAATTACCCAATCAGACATGGTAGAATTTATTTCACTCTTTTTCTTCCTACTTTTTCCTTTTTCTTTTAACATAATTTTACCATTTTATATTTATGTATTTTAAATCCTCACCTGAAGATATTTTTCCATTGATTTTCAGAGACAGTGGAAGGGAGAGGGAGAGACAGAGAGAAACGTTGATGTGAGAGAGAGACACATCGATTGGTTGCCTCCCACATGCACCCTAACCAGAGCTGGGAACATGCAACCAAGGTACATGCCCTTAATCAGAATTTGCCCTTGATTGGAATCGAACCTGGGACTCTTGAGTTCACAGGCCTATGCTCTATCCACTGAGCCAAACCAGGTAGGAGAACAAATTTTAATATATATAGATTTCAGAGAGGAAGGTAGAGGGAGAGAGAGATAGAAACCATCAATGATGAGAGAGAATCAGTGATTGACTGCTTCCTGCACATCCCCTACCTGGAGATCCAGCCCACAACCCAGGCATGTGCCCTGACTGAGAAGCAAACCGCAACCTCCTGGTTCATAGGTAGATGCTCAACCACTCAGACACACTGGCCAGCCATCTCCTATGGATTTAACTGGCACTTTATAGCAAAGGATTGTGTGATCTCCCTCCATCCATGTAAACTTGGTCGGCCTTTGTTTCTTTTCTCTTGCTACCTTGAACCTTAAGCTCCTGAAACTTCAAACCACCTGTACTCTCCCCAGTACTCCACACTTTCACCTGTCCGTGCTCTGCTCTGTGGGAACGAGCTCCTCTGCCTATTCCTCTTCCATGTCTCACTGTCAGCGAAGTCTCTTCTAGGGAAAGCTTGGCCAGGTGTTCCCCCGCCCAGCCCATCTTAGAGTTTCCTCCTCTATGCTCCTTAGTTTTCTTACCACCCTGCATCCTCAGCAATTATTTCTCTGCCTGTTTCCCACTACGAGCTCGGTAAGGGCATCATCCCAACATTAAGAATAGTGTGTTGACCAAAGGCATGAGTTAAAATCAAAGAGTGGATTGGAATAATACCAAGTCACGGGCTTTTGAAATTTCAAAGATTAGTTACTATTATAAAATAAATGATTATGTCATGATATAAGCCTCAGGCTGAAAAAGACAACCCATCTTTTGATGTTGGAATGTTCCAAAGGAGTGGATGTCACATCACCCACCCCTCCACCATGCATGCACTCCACAAAATTACACTGGATATCCAGGGCTTGGGTACAGCAAGAGATGAGCTTCACATGAAAGTATTTGGCAAGAATCACATCTAAGATGGGCCAGTTGCAGGTCGAATGAGCTCTGATACGTGATGCATTCAAAGTTTCATTTGAACTTAAAGAACACGCAAATCTAACAAAAGTTTGCGTGACAAACACATTTGGCTGAGTAAGGAAGACAGCCAAGATTCACCCTGATTGGATCAGTTGGCAAGCATCTTTTCCTTTTCTTTCCCTTTCACTATTTTTTTTTGTCTAAACTAAGTACATTTCTTTTTTTTATGAGCAGCACCAAATAACATTCAAAGATGCCTCTGGTTTTTCACTTTCACTATTTGAAGATACCCAAGCAGATTTCTGTGGAACTTTCCCCCCCCTTTAATTGCTTTTGGCAGATCAGAATGGCAGATGTCTTTTAATGCCCTGCCATTTTCACTATGTAAATAATTATGTTCCTTTCCTGCCTGAAATTCATTGCTGCAGTATGTCCAACGCCAAGCACAGTGTATCTGGGAACCCGCCCCTCCCCATCCAGACGAAAAAAAGCCATCGTTCTCCTTGATGGATCCCACACGTGATGCATTCAAGGCTTCCTCCTGTCACTGACTTAACTAACTCCTGGGATTTCTCAGCTCACTAAAAGATCATAAATGTTTATATCCCACTGAATTCTTTAGAGGTTTTGAACCAAGAAACAGTTAGGTGGTATATTTCTTTCTCCTTCCCCATCACCAAGGAGAAAATGATCCCAAACAGAAGTGGAGGGAGAGTTGATTCTAAGGGGTGTGATCAATTATAACAATGAAAAATCTATTATAACAACGAACAAACAGTGCACAGCACTTAGATATCTTATACACACACACACACACACACACACACACACACACACACACACACAAGCAATTATTCCTACAATGCTCTGTATCTCATATGTTGCCGCTCCATCAGTTTTAAGGTGATAATGAAAAGATCATGATCACCCCTCCCCAGTGGAGTGCAGACCCTTGACTTAGTGGAGAGATATTACAGCCTTCAGTCTTGGGTCAAACACTTTTTTTTTGTCATGAGTCCATTGAAACTAGCCTACAACTAGCTTCTTTTAGAATTGATCTCATTGTAGCATTTGCTTCATTGCAAAATATTGAGAAAATGGTAGATTTCTTTTTGGCTCTTGCATGTTGGTGTGTGTGTGTGTGTGCGTGTGTGCGTGTGTGTGTGTGTGTGTGTGTGTGTGTGTGTGTGTGTGTGTGTTTCAGGAAATGCTGTGGGAATAGGTGTTAAATGTGGGTCTCTCTGCCATACAATTCTTAGGTTTCTAGGAGCCACTCTTCTCTTTTTCTGGGACCTGAGTCTACCTGGCTCTTCCCATAGGCTAGGAGGGGGGTCCAAATACTTATATAACCATATTGGGGACATTTGGTAAAAAACAACAACAACGACGACAAAATATGTACTTGACACTCTATGATGTCAGGATTTTAGGGATGGCTGTGTGCTAACAAAAATACAGGGACACCTAGAGGAGTTGGACCCCTAGTTTTGTGTTTTCCATGTGATTGTGAGTGATTGCTTCCCTCTTTGTTTCTCCATTTCCTTTCCTATACATAAGGGTAATTATATTTTCTGCACACTGTCTCAAGAATTCTTTGCAGAAAGGTGTCCAGAAATAACAAGGAATAGATTTGCACATATTAGCAGCTCAATAAATGTTGCCTAGTTGAATCTGACTCAACATAAACAATAGAAAAGAATAACGAGATGAACAATGAAGCTAGTGAGCAGGAACACAACCCACAGTATAGACACAGGCAGTGTTGATCAGGTTGGATTTAGAAGTGAAGGGGTAGCAGGCTGCAACTGGAAAGTACTGCAGGCTAAGGAATGGGTAAGATCTGACTGTGGAAAAGCCAGATTGATGCTGAGAGGTGGGGGAAGGGATATGATCCAGCTATTCATTCTGTCAGCACTCAAGAGCACCGCTAAATGGGCCAAGATGAACAAGTAAGGCCCCGGCCTTCAAGGAGATTACTGTCTCATGAGGAGGATAGACATTCAAACAATCGCTATAGACTGAAATGTGCAATTAAGCGCATTTACTATAGGTGGGAAGAGAGTTCATATAGTGTTCAGAAACGAAAGGAAATATATATATATATATATATATATATATATATATATATATATATATATTTATACACACACACACACACACACACACACACACACCCAAGCTATTATGCTCATCTTTAAGCATTAGTAACATCAAATAGAAATAGCACAAACTCAAAAAATATCATTGGAAATATCCATTATTTGAAGATGGCGAATACTGGCATCAACAATTAAAAGTGATTTTTCAAACATCCCAACTCTGAGTATCAAAAAAAAAAATCTAAAAATTAAACTTTCCAACCATGTCTTATGCCATTGCTTAGCATGTATACTTCCAACAGTATTAAAGCTTAAAAGTCCACTAAGACTTCTGGAGACACACTATGTGTGTGTTTCATATGTGTGCTTAAGCATGTATTTCCCATCCTGTTGATAGTGCTATTGCCATGTTCCTAGGGAAAGTAGAGAGGGCCCAGAGGAGAGAGATCAAATAATGATTATTTTGCCGGTGGCTGCACAACTCGCTGTCTTCAGGGTGTGGGAGCTTTAAGTGGTACATAGATCTACTGTGTCTCCTGAGGTTTGAGCAGAAAGGGTAGAGGAGGTAGATTTGGGTCTGAAGTGAACAAAGTAAGAGCAAGACTTGGCCTAGGTTCCTAAGGTCGTTAAGGGTCTCCAAACAAGGGCCCCAAGACTGCTGTCCCCAGGACCTTTCTCACAGGCTACAGTGTCTCTCATCAGGGCAGGCCATGGGAAAGCGTCAGCTTGGCTGAGAAGGACAGAGGAGAGGTGGGGAGATGGTGAGAAAGAGCATTTATGAGCTTTAGGGAAGCTTGCCAGTCCTGGATCAAGCCACTCTCCTCAAACCAGGGCAAGAGCAGAATGTACTAATCCAGTGGTCGGCAAACCGTGGCTCTCGAGCCACATGCGGCTCTTTGGCCCCTTGAGTGTGCCTCTTCCACAAAATACCACAATCGGAGCGAGTCAAGTGGCGTTAGAAGAAGTTTAAGTTTAAAAAATTTGGCTCTCAAAAGAAATTTCAATCGTTGTACTGTTGATATTTGGCTCTGTTGACTAATGAGTTTGCCGACCACTGCACTAATCCCTTGTAGCAGCTCTTCCTCTTTTCAAGTTGTGAATATGCAGGGGTTGTGCCCACACATTGCCCCTTTTGCTCTGCTCCCTGATTTTTGTCTTGTTGTTGTTTGCTTGTGTGTATGTGTGTTTGTGGGTGTCTTAATACAAGAGTGGTCACCAATCAAGGACTAATTTCCCTTCATAATTTTCCTTATTTATTTTTTTAAAACTTGCTGAATAAATAGTGAGCTTTAATAACCAGTGACATCAAAAAAAGTTGAAGACATTGCCTTAACAATTTGTGGATTATGGAAACCATCTTGCCAATGACTATCAAGAGTCACATCCTATGAACCAGAAAATTGAACAAAATGTCACATCCAATGAACCAGTAATCATAAGACATTCATCTCAGAAAACAGCCTGAAATTTGAAACCATTAGGTTAAACAATATGTATTACATTAACATTATACATGAGTTGAAAAACACTGCATGCAGGGTAAGAACCCAGGAATACATTATAGATAAATTAATAATATTTTTTGGAAATTTTAATAACATTGGGAAATTCTTAAGAAAGGCAGAGGAGAAAAACCATGAACCTGGCATCCTGCTTTTTTTTAAACCTAGCACATCACCAAAATGTCCCAGGTTATTCAAGTATAGTCCCTCCTCCTTTTTGTATGTTAATCCTTACCTGAGGATATTTTTCCCATTGATTTTGTTTTTTAGGGTGGAAGGGAGAGTGGGAAGGGGAGAGAGATATGAGAGAGAGTGAGAGAGTGAGTGAGAGAGCGCTGAGAGAGAGAGAGAGAGAGAGAGAGAGAGAGAGAAACATGAGAGAGAGAGATGAGAGAGAGAGATGAAAGAGAGAGGTGAGAGTGAGAGAGTGAGAGACATGAGAGAGATGAGAGAAACACATCAATCGAGACACATTGATTGGTTGTCTTCCTTACCTGGGGTCAAACCTGCAACCCAGGCAATTGCTCTTGACCAGAAATTGAACCTGCAACCCTCTGAGCCTCAGGCCAACACTCTAACCTCTTGCCACATGGGGCAGAGCTATATTTTCCCTTTTTAATGTCCATTGTGTGTATCGCTCCATTGGGCCACATTGTCTTTATAACCATTATATTTGCATCCCTGTTATTATCAGGAACCTTTACCTTGTGTTAGTGTAACGATAGAGTGCACAGGCAAAACCAGATATGATTAGCAGTCCAGGTTGTAGACATAACATTTTGAATCTTGAATTTATTTCCCATTAATAGAACACTATAACTTGTGCACAACATCTAATAGGGATTAATGGCCTGTTTGCAAGTTTTTCCCTAAGTGGGGAAAAAATGGAACTGGTTATTTGCTTGTACCCAAGGGTGAGGACATTAGGTGTCAATATGAAAAAGTGAGGTGCTTGAGAAGCACTCTCTTACCTTGGGAATATGCTGCCCAGGACTGAAGAGCGTGGATGGTTTCCTTACCTGATGACGAGCCTTCTATGTAGGCAGTGAGTTGCTTTCCAAGCTGACATTTCCAGGAATTCACTTTCTTTCTTTGCCAATAAACCTCTCTTCCTCATTAGTCTATTGCAAAAGGGACAGAGTCGAGAAAAGGATTAATATTTACTGCACATGTCCAACAGTTGGGCACCGTGCTAAATACTTTTGTGAATGCAACCAAATTTAACCCTAAGTTTATTACTTTCTTAGATGAGACTATGGAAATTCAAGGCATTTACTTAGTGTAAGTAAGGTTACACTAAGGTAAAGGAATTAATTTGTAGGTGACTTAAGATTCAAACCCAGGTCTGTTTGACCCTAAATACTAAGAAATCTGCTCTGGAAATTTTATAAAGGAGAAGGCCCTAAGAAATCTCCTGGTGGAAATTTAAACTAAATACATTTGACTTTTTTGGCTTCATTTCATTAAATACTAGAGGCCTGGTGCACAAAATTTGTGCACGGGAGGCAGGGGGTGTCAGCCCAGCCTGCACCCTCTCCAGTCCAGGACCCCTCGAGGTATTTCCCACTGCCCGTCTAGGCCCGATCCTACCGGGCCTAAACAGGCAATCAGACATCCTTCTCACAATCCAGGACTGCTGGCTCCAGACTGCTCACCTGGCTGCCTTCCTGATTGCTCCTAACAGCTTCTGCCTGCCAGCCTGATCATCCGCTAATCACTACCCTGGCAGCCTAACTGATGTCTAATTGCTCCCTGCCAGCCTGTTTGCCCCCAACTTCCCTCCTCTGCCAGCCTGGTCACCCCTAACTGCCCTCCCCTGCAGGCTTGATTGCCCACAACTTCCCTCCCTTGCAGTGCCTGGAACCTCAGACGGCCCTCCCATGTTGGCCATCTTGTGGTGGCCATATTGTGTCCACATGGGGGCAGAATCTTTGACCACATGGAGGCAGCCCTCTTGTGTATTAGAGTGACGGTCAATCTGCAAAATACTCTTTGATTAGATAGGTTAGAGGCCTGGTACACGGTGGGGGCCAGCTGGTTTGCCGTGAAGAGTATCCCAGATCGGGGTGGGGGTTCCCTTGGGGTGAGGGGCAGCCTGGGTGAGGAGCCTGTGGAGGTTTGCAGGCCGGCCACACCCCCCAGCAACCCAAGCGGAGGCCCTGGTACATCTGGGATTAATCTATGTCTACAATTGAAATATTATAGCCTGGAGCAGAGCGGAGCCAAGCCTTCTGCTTGCTCCAGGGCAGCAGCCATTTCTGTTTGAAACTTTGTAGCCTAGAGTGGAGGCCTAGGCCAGCAACAGCAGTCTGAACGTTTGGCTTCTTCCGTTGCCAGGGAAACCCAAGCCTCTATTCTCTCCAGCTCAGTGGCTGCCACCATTTCTGTATCTTTTATAATTGAAACTTTGTAACATTGAATGGAAGCCTAGGGAGGCAGAGAGCTTGGCTTCCTCTGTTGCCAGGGAAACCCAAGCCTTCCTCCTGCTCTCAGTGGTGGCAGCCATCTTGGTTGGGGTTTATTTGAATAATTTGATCCTGATTGGCTGGTGGGTGTGGCTGTGGGCATGGCTTGTGGGTGTGGTGAAAGTATGGTCAAATTTGCATATCACTCTTTTATTAGATAGGATGGAGTTAATTTGACATGTCCCTGAAAATGTGTCATCATGGAACCTCTTGTTTTCCCTTGGGTCACCCAGAAAGTTTGGAAACATGTATGTCCCGAGGGAGGGGACCCTCTGAAATACAGATTGAGAATGGCTGGCTCATTAAAATAATTTAGATGAAGGAGAATCTGTGGTCAAACCTTAAATGCAAGCTTGATTTCCAGAAGAGGGGGTCTGTTATTATGGTTAGGGTGTTTCTTTTTCCATTTGTTTTTCTAGATTTGTTTTTCATGAAGTGTCTGCCCATAGAGGGGAAGATCAGTGGCCAGAGTGGACCACAAGAAAGACTCTCACAGGCCGCAGCTCTGCATCCTCTGGAATGTCCCTCCCAAAAGAAAGCGTGTCCTTCCATTGGTGCTGGGGCCACTTGAATCTAGAGGAGGACTATTTTATCTGCTCTAGCCGCATGGAGCACCTAGGCATCCAGCCAGGCTGGTGGAACACGTTTCCTGACACATATTCACCCCTCCCCGGCTCTCCAGCTCTGGAAGATCTTGGTACTGGGTGTTATTTTTTTCTGGCAAGACCCCTGAGCCCTCTGGAAGCACAACACCGAGGACAACCACTGACTTCTATGACATGATTTGATTCCAATGACAGTCCCATGCTTAAGGCATGCTTGATCTCAACCAGAGTCCTCATTCTTTAAAATCTGTTTTTATTGATTTTTAGAGAGGAAAGGAGAGAAAAAGAGAGGAGAGGGAGAGAGAAGCATCCATGATGAGAGAGTATCGTTGGTCAGCTGCCCTGCATTCCCCTTACTGAGGATCGAGCCCCCAACCCAGGCATATGCCCTAACTGGGAATTGAACCATGTACTACATAAGTCCACACTCAACCACCGAGTCACACCAGCCATGCAGGGGTCCTCATTTTAAAAATGAACAAGGGAGGCTCGAGACGGGACAAAGGACTCCGTTTAAAGTGGATAATTAGCACATGCCCAAGAAGAGAGCCTCAGCCCATTTATTTCCCACCTCCAGAGCTCATCTTAACATCCACATGTCAAACATGTTGGACTAGAAGAGATTACACAAGAGTTCTCGAGATTCTACTGATCTGTCCCTCGGCGCCTTAAATGCTCGTCAGCGGGGTACTTTGATGAGCTTCTGTGCCATCGTTTCAGTCAGTGAGCCTGAGAGGGCTCAGCCGCTCACAGTAAGAAGCGTCTTGAATTCACACGCTGGTGTCCTGCTCAGATCCGTGGTTCCCATTAGTGTTTGATTTTCATTTACTTTCATGTGGAAGCCGGCCTGCTGGGATCCAGAGGGGCGGTCTTGCATGGATGGCAGGCTGAGGAGCAGATTTTAAATTATGGCCTCCACAGGTTTAAAGCGCCAAAACCACTCAGCTCACACTGCCTTCAAAGAGGGTGGGACCCCATAGATAAACACTGGGGGTGTCACCCATATGTGAGAGGCACCTGTGACCGGGCAATTTTACTGTGGCGCTTTCCTTCTTAAATTTTAATTTCCCTTTTTATTCATGCTGTTGTTCGTGACATTTCAGATCATTAATATGGGGGGAGATATTGTAACTTAATTTGCAAAAGTCTTACTCAATTCCAAAGAATGTATGAGAAGGGGAAAAAATGACAACAACATTTTTTGAAATGATTTATTATAGATATATAAATGCTTTTTTTTTTTAATTGTTAACCACAGAATAGTGGTGTACCCTAGTGTAAATGGGTCCAAATAGCCAGGAAACTGGGTTTACAGTTAACATTTTATTTGACCTGTTTATGTTAACTTTTTCATGATTTTCCGCAGTACATACATGGATGACAATAACGCAAAATTCAGAAGCTGTAGAAACGAGGGCTAGCTGTTCAGCCCTGCCTTGATAGAGATGTTGGCAGCAAAGGGCCGAGACCTGTCATGACAAGGCTTGCCAACAGCTGAGCACATCTCTTACCTTCTGCGCTACCTCGAGTATCGGCTCATCCCTAAATGTGTACTTTCTCTCACCAAGAACATGTTACATTTCCTTTCACCTAAAATATAGCAAAGCGATTTTGACATTCTAAGGTATTTTTTCCTATGACAAGAGCTAATTCATAGTACTGTCAATCCACTGAGAGCTTGCTAGCTATTGGGCCATTGTGTCTGTGATAATGTTCATGTTGCTATAAAATTCTGATTCTTAATTCACAAATGGAGGCAGGCCAACCGAGGAGCTGTGTGTGTGTGTGTGTGTGTGTGTAATTTGATGGAGCATGTTCCAAACTTTAACTGTCTTATACCACTGTGTGGCCCTCCTGCTCCCCCCTGCCCCCCACACACACACACACTGAGCATGCAACCTGGGAAACATATTTTTGGGGTGGAGAGAGATGCAAAGAAAATCATGAGGAAGCATTTGGGGGCATAGGTTACAAAAGATTGAGAAACACATAAAAGCTCACATCTGGAATTTGGGTCAAACCCTTCCCAGAACTGTTACATCATTTGTTCAACAAAGACTGATTGAATGTCTGCTGTGTGTCCAGCACTGGAGAGGCTGAGATGAATCAGATAAAATCCCCTATTCTTCCAGAAGTTCGTAGTCTAGGAGATGTCAAATAATGACAGAGCAGCAGGACACCAATTTTTGCAGGACTACACAGTGAAATGGATCACAAAGGAGGTGAGGGGAGAGGTCTAGAACGGCCTCCTGGAAGAGATGACCTGAATTCAATTAGGAGGCCCAAGGAGTTCACCTGCCTGGGTCAAAGGAATGATTTGGGGATTGTGTTTGGGGGGGGGGGGCGGGGCATTAGAGCAGCAAAGAGACCAGGAGGCCAAGGAAGGGTGCTGTAACGGGGGGGGGGGAATGGGGGGAGTGACTCAGTATGCCAGGCTGATGGGGGCAGGGGGGGATGGAGGGGAGAAGGGCTGGATGTGAGGCTGGAAGGCAGGGCCAGGTCCAGATGCAGGCACTTCCTGGTGGCTGACAGCGTACATGGGGGCTGTGCTGTGTGGGCAATGGTGAAGACTTGGAATCATTTCAAGCAGGATGGGTGGTGGCATGTTCCATTGGGTGCCTGATGCTGCTTGACTTTCAAGGAAACTCTAACCCTGCTGCTGGCTTTGAGAAAGTATTTCCTCTTACAGAAGACATTTTCCTTTAGGACTCGTGATTGAGTTCATAGTTTGGGCAAGGTTGGAGAGTGGACAGGGGATCTCTGAGAAACAAACAAATAAATGCACAGAGACTGGCCAAAGGCTGGTCGTGAAGTAGGGAAAGGGCAAAGAAGGCTTTGTTTGTTTGGTTTGGTTTGGGTTTTCATAGTCACTTAAGTATTTATTTACATCTGCACTAACATAGACTGTGCGGTGGCAGCCCACACTTGCTTGCATTTGAGGAAAAGGACAACAGCCGACTAAAAAGGGGTGTGGTCATCTTGCCAATGAAAGAGCCAAGTGCTGAGTTTCGTCCCAGAACTGCAGAGGCTATACTGCGCTCCTATCACAGCAAACCACTGCACCGTCTCCAGACACTGAGACTACAGAACAGGAGGGGAAGACTGTTAACCTTGGACATGAGCTGAGCACCCTCCATTCCTACAGGCTCAGAAGCAAATGGTCTGGTTCTGAGAACTCACGCTGTCTCCCCTCTTCCCACAGATAACACGGCGGGGGTGTATGCCCGGCGCGGGGGCTTCAGTCGGCAGAAGCAGGATCTGTACCTCCTTCCCATCGTGATCAGCGATGGTGGCATCCCGCCCATGAGTAGCACCAACACCCTCACCATCAGGGTCTGCGGGTGCGACGTGAACGGGGCGCTGCTCTCCTGCAACGCCGAGGCCTACATCCTCAACGCCGGCCTGAGCACGGGCGCGCTCATCGCCATCCTGGCCTGCATCGTCATTCTCCTGGGTAAGGGCTCCCCTGGCCCCTGCAGGGAGGGCCTTCCTAGATGCCCGTCCTGGAAACACAGAGAGTTCTGAGGCCAGGCTGGCTGCCAGAACTAGGATGTGTGCTGTGGGTGAAATCTGAGACAGAGGCAGCTCCTGCTCCTGCATTTTATGAAATGGTGTGTGGGGTGGGAAGGGTTGAGGAAGCAAATTAACCAGCAATTAAAGCAGAGTTGGGGGAAGGCTGATAAGCAACTTGCCAGGCACCCTAGGACTGAATAGTAGAAGCCACCTGGGGGTGCCGTGGGGTCACCAGAGAAGGTTTTGCAGGAAAGGAATCTGGGTAGAGACCTTGTGTATGAGCAGCGCTTTGACACACAAGAGGAAGGAGAAAGATTAGAGGCACAAAGAGTAATCATGAGGCAAATGACAGTGTGTGAAGGACTCTCGAGGAACTGGAGGAAGGTTGAAGGTCCCCTGCCGGAAACTGGGTCTTGACTCCCCCACCAATTAGCATATGTCATATCTGGGGTTATGCCTGGGCTAAAGGGGACCCTGAGAACTCTTTCTGCACTGGCAAACCGGGCTAGGGACCCCTCTTCTGCTCCTTCCTCCCATCAGTGGTTTCCTCTGTGATAACAGGCATGTACTGAGGCTCATAGCATCCGCCATGGCTGAGCCTCAGGAAGAGTAGCTCAGTTCCCCCAGCTTCTCAGAACCTGTAAGTGACAAAAGTCAAGATTTCAAATACAAGTATGTCTAACACCAGGTTTATGCTTTTGTCACGATGTGTAGTTCGCTGCTGAATGAATGAATGGGGTTCCGTTACATAGGGGAAGAACCAGTGAGCTCAGTTCCACAGAGAGTTCCTAACGATTGTCTGGGTACCAGGCCCCATGTCTGGCCCTGGGGGAGGGGTTGAGGAGAAGACCTAGACAAGATCTCAGTGATGGATAAGTTCATTGTCGGTGGAGGAAAATACGCCTGAACAGATAAACTACAGAGGCACATAGGGCTGTGAACCGAAGATGGTGGGGGCACAAGAATAGAAAGTGCCTGGCCTTGACTGGGAAGGTCTAAAGGTCAGAGACATCTTACTGGTCAGGTCCTGAAAGAGTTCCCAGTGGGTGAAAGAGGCTGGGATGGATGACTGTTGCAAGAACACAAAAGAGCGCTAAGAAACTCACAGGCTACCTGGGGAGCCAGGGCAGTGTTCCACCTGATGAGGATAATGATGGTGGGAACTGGGGCAGGTCGGTGCAAGAAGCAGGTGCTAAGAGCTCGATCTGGCACCAGGAAAAGTTTCCAGGATGAAGGATAAGATAGAGTCAGCCAAGCAAAGCGAGTGAGAGGAAGTGGTCTGGGCAAAAGTGTTGTCAAGAACAAGGCAGAGAGGAAGGACACTGCTTGATGAGCTACTGGGGGCCGAGTACGGCCTGGGCAGGTGCAAGCACTCATCCCTGAACCCCTGCCTCTCACAGTGATAGAGGGCTGGGTGGGGGTTCTCAGACCCCCTGCCACATTCAGCCACGAACGTCTTCTCCAGTGTTGCTGAGTGTGGGGAGGGTCTCCTAATTTAACAGTGGAGAAGCCCCCTGGAAGGAGGCAACAGATAGAGGGTAAACCTTGCCTGAACTTCCCCTGGAAGCAGCTCTGCCCAGTCACTCGCCCATGTTGCTGCCAGGGCTTAGTGGGATCCCTTCCTCCAGCTGGAGTTCAAGATGGTGCTCTTTGCCTCCACTCCATCAAATAGGCAACTTGTCTCTCAGGGTCTTGATACACGTTCCCTCCTCGGTACGGCCAAAGGCTTACATAGCACCATTTCTCATGAAGAGAGAGTAGGTCCAGGCTGACCCCACCCCCAAGCTCTGGGCAGGAGCAGGGCATCGCCTCCCATACAGAGGGAGGCCTGAGCCATGTGAGCGGACATGGCCGTATCCTAGAGAGACAGCTGTCTCCCTTTGCCAAAAGGGACAGGCCTCAGCCACCTTGAAGAGGCTGCGGATCACATATTTTAGAACGCTCCCAATTCTTAGGAAGATGACTTCCAAGTAGTGTCTGACTCATTTGTTAAAAAGCTCAACATAGCTCCCGCGGGCCGGTTCCTCGGGGTTGCATATCATCCCGGCAGCGTTCTGCGGAGGGAGAGCCGGTGGAGAGCACGCAGCCCATCTGGGGGTTGGGGGGCGGTTCCTAGGCCAAGCTCTCCTTTCATAGACGGGTTCCCAGTCCTGCGCTTTGCAGGGAAGCAGCCGTTCCCCCGGGGCAGGGAACCCAGGAATACTGGGCTGCGCCCGTTCTCACTCGCCTTCTCCTCCCCTGCAGTCATCGTGGTGCTGTTCGTGACCCTGAGGAGGCAGAAGAAAGAGCCGCTCATCGTCTTCGAGGAGGAAGACGTCCGCGAGAACATCATCACCTACGACGACGAAGGGGGCGGGGAGGAGGACACGGAGGCCTTCGACATCGCCACCCTCCAGAACCCCGACGGCATCAACGGGTTTATCCCGCGCAAAGACATCAAGCCCGAGTACCAGTACATGCCTCGGCCTGGGCTGCGGCCAGCGCCCAACAGCGTGGACGTGGATGACTTCATCAACACGAGGATACAGGAGGCGGACAATGACCCCACCGCCCCGCCCTATGACTCCATCCAAATCTACGGCTACGAGGGCCGGGGCTCGGTGGCCGGGTCCCTGAGCTCCCTGGAGTCGGCCACCACCGATTCAGACTTGGACT
Source organism: Antrozous pallidus (assembly GCA_027563665.1). Lineage (NCBI taxonomy): Eukaryota > Metazoa > Chordata > Mammalia > Chiroptera > Vespertilionidae > Antrozous > Antrozous pallidus. Next base: position 48,238,243 of record CM050525.1, read on the forward strand.
ACGACTACCTACAGAACTGGGGGCCTCGTTTTAAGAAACTAGCGGACTTGTACGGTTCCAAAGACACGTTTGACGACGACTCTTAACGACGACGATGACAAATTTGGCCTTAAAAACTGTGTCTGGCGTGCTGGAGGACCCAGGAGACATGGAAACAGGTTATTTTTTTAAATCGGAGGGGAAAGGCTCATGTGAAACGTGGCGACATTTTGCAGAGAGGATGCGTTTCGTAAAGCCCAGAGGACGTCGAAGTGGTGAATACTGTGAAGTACCTTTGCTCACAAATGAAAAATAAAAAATAAAAGGCAAAGGTTGAAGTTGTTTATCAGCTTCGCTGGAGGGAAACCACTTGGCGTCCGGAATATTTAAGCGAAGGAGAAACCTAACGGTGAACTTGCAACGAAGGGGAATCCTGTATGTGTTATGAACATCTAAGTCCTTCTTTCTTCTTTTTCTTCCTTTTTTTTTTTTATTTGTCAAAGAAGCTTCCACAAAATTAGAAAGGACAACAGTTCTGAGCTGTAATTTCGCCTTAAACTATGGACACTCTATACGTAGTGCATTTTTAAACTTGAAATATATACTATCCAGCCAGCTTACACCCATACAATGTATGTACAGTACAATGTACAATTCTGTCTCTTGAGCATCAACCTTGTTACTGCTGATTCTTGTAAATCTTTTTGCTTCTACTTTCATCTTAAACTAATACGTGCCAGATATAACTGTCTTGTTTCAGTGAGAGGCGCCCTATTTCTATGTCATTTTTAATGTATCTATTTGTACAATTTTAAAGTTCTTATTTTTAGTATACATACAAATATCAGTATTCTGACATGTAAGAAATGTTACGGCATCACACTTATATTTTATGAACATTGTACTGTTGCTTTAATATGAGCTTCAATATAAGAAGCAACCTTTGAAATAAAAAAAAAGATTCTTTTTTAATTCTGGGTTTGATTTTTAATATCGGAAAAATGAAGTATTTCTAGTGACCCCTTTATATTTCTAACTCAAGATATTGTGATCTTTGAATAACCTTATTTATGATCTGTTCGAGTCCACTGCTTTTACTGTTCATTTAAAATCAGATGTGTTTTGCAAATGTGTTTTCGGATAAGATTCAGTGCCATCGCGCGTAGCTTTGTTTGTACAACCTCAGTGTTGGCTTCCTGGCTTCTCCGCACACATCTTCTGAAGAAGGAGGTTGCCAAAGATCGAGGTCCGTCTGTGACTTTGCAATACTGGTTAAATCATAGGCATTTATCTTGTATCTCGGTAATCCGATAGTTCCAAGAGATGAATCTGTGAGAGGATTCTGTAAGGTTCAAAATGTGGATTTTTCAAAAATAGATACTTTTATTGATTTCAGAGAGGAAGAGAGAGGGAGAGATGGAAACATCAATGAGAGAGAATCACTGAGCAGCTGCCTCCTGCATAGTCCCTACTGGGGATTGAGCCTGCACCCCAGGTGTGTGCCTGACAGGGAATCGAACCGTGACCTCTTGACTAGTAGGTTGACACTCAAGCCCTGAGCCACACTGACCAGGCCAAGATGTAGATTTTATGCCCCAACCTAGCCTTTTGGGGGTAGGGGTGAGAAGAGTCAAAAATACAAATTTCCCCCGAGTAGTTATCAGATCTCCCATGCTCTTCTGTTCCCTTCCTTTGGTCTTGCCAGGGTGTCATCACGCCTCTGATGGTTAAAACTGCTCACTTTGGTTCTTAATTTTAGCTTCTTCTTAAAAGAAGATGGTGTTTCAAATTTTGTCAAAGAAAGAGCAATTCATTTCCAAACCTTTGTTTTTAAATGGGCTTTGGGCCACGGGCTCAGAATGAGGGCAGGGACCCTGGTGGGTTCTGAGGGTCGATGCCATGTGACACGTGAGTTTGCCTACGGTCTCCCGCAGTCCCATCCAGCTGCCAGGGGATAGCGACATCTGTGAAGGACATCGCACCTGCTCAGGTGGGCCAAAGGTCAGAGACACAGCAATCGTGGTGGGGGGAAGAACAAAGGAAGTAATGCTGCCCCTCTTCCTCCCTGGACACGGGGCACATGCTTGCTCTTGGGTTGCAGACAATTTTTAGACTAATTTCTTTCTTTTTTTTCATTTTTACTTTATGGTGAAAATTTCTTTGAGGCATTTCTTGGTATCTTGCTACGTACTATTTTTATGACTGAGTCGAAATCCACACAAAGAGAAATGTTTCCACGAAAGTGCGCACTTCCATCTTCCTTTGCATTTAAATCAAGTTGTCTGAACGCTCCGGCGGAATAAATTCTGTGGATGACGTCACTGTGGAATCTTTCATTCCGGTGAAGGATTGCACATGCTCAACACTTCCATAATCGCCGGTTTGGTTCATTTTTGTATATATAGGATTTTATAATCCAAAGAATATTTTGCTAGATTTGCACAGCCCTCCAGTCGAGTTGGAAATGAAGAAATCGCGCACAAGAAGTATGAATAGCACTTAAACAAGGATGCAGCTCTAAGTAACCCTGTCACCATGGATGATCTTTTCTACAGATGTATTTGGATTCAATTTGACAAGTCTGTTTTCACGTTTTGATGTTTAAGGCTTTATTTTTTTTAAAGGCTGTCTTCCTTTCAATAGTTAAAATACTTGTTTTTCTTATTCTCTTCTCTCTCTCTTTTTTTTTTTTTTAATTTAAGCCTCTATTGTTTGTAGAACCCCCTCAGAAGCTTGGAAATAAAGTGTCTTTTCCAGCTAGTGGAGTCCTTTCTCATTTGGAACCTATTGCCTTAAAAGCAACCTTAATTTCCTTGGGCCTCCGTCATTTCACTGCTTTCTGACGTGAATTCCACCAAAAGAAGGAGCAATGCCCTGTTCTATGTCCTTCTTGCTCTTGGGCCGTGTGTTTTGCTTACATTCATCATTCGTTGATCTATTCCTTCATTCATCATCAACTTATGTATTTTAAAAAATATGTTTTAATTGCCAAAACCGGTTTGGCTCAGTGGATGGAGCATCGGCCTGTGGTCTGAAGGGACCCAGGTTTGATTCCGGTCAAGGGCATGTAACTTGGGTGCAGGCACATCCCCAGTAGGGGTGTGTGCAGGAGGCAGCTGATCAATGTTTCTCTCTCATTGATGTGTCTAACTCTATCCCTCTCCCTTCCTCTCTGTAAAAGATCAATAAAATTTATTTTTTAAATATAGATATTTTAATTAATTTCAAATAGGAAGGGAGAGGGAGAGAAAGATAGAAACACCAATGATGAGAGAGAAGAACTGATTGGATGCCTCCTGCACTCCCCCTACAGGGGATTGAGCCCAAAACCTAGGCATGTGCTCTAACCAGGAACTGAGCTGTGACCTCATGATTCATAGGTCGATGCTCAACCACTGAGCCACACCGGCTGGGCCTTCTCTTCATTTGTGCTGGTTAAAGGATGTAGAATGAATCTTGCTACCTTCCTTGACATCTTTCAATCTTTCCAAATCTGTTCCAAAATATCTGTGTGGTTTTTTTTTTTTTTTTTTTTTTTTTGTCTTATGATCTCCCACTTACTTCTATGCTTATCCACCTCTCTAGACAAGTGGTCCACAAACTCATTAGTCAACAGAGCCAAATATCAACAGTACAAGGATTGAAATTTCTTTTGGGAGCCGAAAACTGACTTCTGTGCATGGGCCACAAAGTTTCTTTCTTTCTTTTTTTTTAAAATATATTTTATTGATTTTTTACAGAGAGGAAGAGGGATAGAAAGTTAGAAACATGGATGAGAGAGAAACATTGATCAGCTGCCTCTTGCACGCCCCCTACTGGAGATGTGCCCGCAGCCAAGGTACACGTCCTTGACCGGAATCGAACCCAGGACCTTTCAGTCCAAAGGCCAACGCTCTACCACTGAGCCAAACCGGTTTCGGTGGGCCACAAAGTTTCAATGGCACTGTACATGCGCACCTGCACATGGTATTTTGTGGAAGAGCCACACTCAAGGGGCCAAAGAGCTGCATGTGGCTCACCAAGCCATGGTTTACCAACCACTGCCCTAGTCAAGGTAACTCGGTATTTTCTTTTCTTCAGGATTGAGGGAGCAAAATGAATAAAAGATGTAATGGGAGATGGTGAGATTTGGACCGTGAATGGAGGGAAGGTATTTTGTGGAAGAGCCACACTTAAGGGGCCAAAGAGCTGCACGTGGCTAGAGAGCTGTGGTTTGCTGACCACTGCCCCAGACAATGTAACTCGGTATTTTCTTTTCTTCAGGATTGAGGGAACAAAATAAATAATAGATGTAATGGGAGATGGTGAGATATGGGCCACGAATGGAGGGCAGGCCAAGGGCTGCAGGTCCCAGAAAGATCTCATGTGCAGCTAAATTTATGGGTCATTTGTCCTGGGAATGGTAGGGACCCAGGGGAGCAGGTGATCTATAGCACCTGGAGAAATTTACTAAACAGACACAATCCCGGGGCCCAGAGAGTGTGACTGTGTGTCAGGCAAGATCCAGTCAGCAGTGTTCAGAATTGCTCTGGGGTCCTTGTGCGACAGCCTTCCCCTCCTTCGGAGAGACTGCAGGACAGTGAGGGACAAGCTGGGATTCCTGAGCAGAAGAGCAGCCATGTCCACCTGGCAGGCAGTGTGGAGGATGGGTAAGGAGCCTCTCACCCTAGAGCCATGGTCAGCAAACTACGGCTCTGGAGCCACATGCGGCTCTTTGGCCCCTTGAGTGTGGCTCTTCCACAAAATACCACGGCCTGGGCCAGTCTACTTTGAAGAAGTGGCGTTAGAAGAAGTTGAAGTTTAAAACATGTGGCTCTCAAAAGAAATTTCAGTCTTTGTGCTGTTGATGTTGGGCTCTGTTGACTAAGGAGTTTGCTCACCACTGCCCTAGAGGCATGCTGGGAATGGCTTAAGGAAAGTCAAAATGCAGTTTAGGGAGGGTTTCACATAATCCAGTAAACTGAGGATGAAAAGAGGCAGAGCTTCTCGCTCTGGCACTGCCACCACCAGGTCGAGACCTTCCTCACCTCTGACCTGGAAGCCCACAGCTGCCTCATAGCCTCCGCCCGCCTCCAACCTCTCCTCGCAAAGAAGCCAGAGCCAAGGGAACATACCCCGCAGATCACATGACTCCACCACTGATCTCTTTTCACTACCTTCCCCAAGTCTTTGCACAAATTCCAATCCCCTTAAACTTCACTGCTGTCCATGACCAGGACCCTGTAAACCTCTCCAAGGTCCCCTTCCTCCAGCCTCCTCTCGGTGCGCTGCGTTCAGGCTCCCCGGCCACCTGTCGGGTCCTCCTGCCGCTAAAAGGCACCCCCTTTCCTTCTGAAGCAAGTCACCCTTCGTCGATGTCTTTTGCATCAATTGCAACTCTTTAAACTTTGCTCATTGGTTTCTCCCGTGTCTGTGGATCTCACGGCCCGGCCAGCACGTAAGCGTCAAGAGGCCAAGGGTGGGCTTTCCCCCTCCCACAATACCCGGCACTCTTCCTTTGCAACGTGGGCCAGAGAGAGTGGCTCCCGCAAAGCAGGGTGGTGAGAAGAAGAAGGGCTATCCTGCGATCAGCGAGGTAGTGACCAGAGACTACACTATCCACACTCACTAGTGCATCCAGGGAGCGGGTTTCCAGAAGCGTGCCCCTCGGGCAGGCAGAGAGATGGGGACATTTGCCCTGAAGGAGATGGGAACTGCAGACATCCGCAGTGACACCGGCTTCAACAAAGCTGTCTGGGCCAAAGGAATATGGAATGCCCATTGTGTATCCTGGTGCAGTTATCCAAAAATGTCCTGAGGAGGAAGATTCCCCAAACACGCTCAAAATGTTGGTCACCTATGTCCCTGTCATGCTTTCAAAATCTACAAACAGTTCATGTGGTTGAGAACTAACTGCCGATTGTCAAATAAAGTTGTAAAATGGCAAAAACAAACAAACAAACAAAACCCCACAAAGAGGAGGGATCTTGTCTCATCCTATGCCCAGTTCTTTGCCTGGTGCCTGAAATATGATAGGCGTACAATTACTGCTCCTTAAATGAATGATGGCAAATGTATCTGGATTTGAAGACTGATCAGAGAATGCCAGTGTGATTTTAAGCTCCCTTACCTGAGAAATTGAGGGGGTCTGTGATTTTGGTAACTGGGATTGTGAATTTCAAATTAGTGGGTTTAGGGAAAGGAAGTTGAATTAAGATTGGGTTGGGTATGTAGACTGGAGGGGCTTATGTACTGGATGGAATGGTCTAGCAACTAACCAGAAACATGGACATGCTGCCCGCTCACTACAGAATAGGGCTGGGCAGGTGAGTAGGAGTCATCAGATGGTAGTGGAAGTCTCAGGAGTGACTGTGTTTCTATTGGGTTCGCTGCACACTCCCAACTTTAAAGGCGTATTTCAGTGGTGAGGTGAGTCCCTCTGGGGTTGAAGAGTAATGCTGACTTGTGTTTGATTAATAACGATAATTAGGAAACACAAACCTTATCCTTGTATGTGAAATGCATTAAAAAATAAGAAGGGACTATTAATTAACTCACTAATACTTTTCTTCAATTAGTGAGACTTCTTCCAGCTCATACTGCCTGGGAGAGAATGTCCTCAATACAAAACACTGACCTCATTCCTTTGGGAAGATAGAGGACATGCTACAGTCCCCAGGTTACCCTCAGAAACTGTAGACCAGAGAGGCTAAGCCTCTCTCCAGATCATGCACAGGATCCAAACTTCAAAATCAGGGCATTGTCTCATTTCTCTCTCCTGTGCCAACAATAGAGTACAATTCGGCATATGGTAGTTGAGTTTCATTCAACTGTTAATCAAGAGTTTCCTACCACTCCAAAAATAATTTATTTTAAAGAAAACTAATTATCCAATCATGAATTCACTTACATGGACTATAATATATACATGATATTGGCAAGGCAACAGGCAATATAATTTTTAAATGTTTTACTAAAAATAATAATAAATTCACAATATTATGAATTATATTTTAACTAGAGGCCCGGTGCATGAAATTCGTGTGGGGAGGCTGGGGGGTTGGGGAGGGGATGTCCTTTAGCCCAGCCTACACCCTCTCCAATCTGGGACCCCTCGAGGGATGTCTGACTGCCTTTTTAGGCCCGATCCTGGTAGGATCAGGCCTAAAAAGGCAGTCAGACATCCTTCTCACAATCCAGGGCTGCTGGCTCCAAACTGCTCACCTGCCTGCCTCCCTGATTGCTCCTAGCCACTTCTGCTGCCAGCCTGATCACCCACTAACCACTACCTTGCAAGCCTAATTGATGTCTTAACTGCTCCCCTGCCAGCCTATTTGCCCCCAACTTCCCTCCTCTGCCAACCTGGTCACCCCTAACTGCCCTCTCCTGCAGGCTTGATCAACCTCAACTGCCCTCCCCTGATGGCCTGATTGCCCACAACTTCCCTCCCTTGTAGGGCCTGGAACCTCCAATGGCCCTCCCCTGCTGGCCATCTTCTAGTGGCCATCTTGTGTCTGCATGGGGGTAGGATCTTTGACCACATGGGAGCAGCCTTCTTGTGTGTTGGAATGATGATCAATCTTCAAATTACTCTTTTATTAGATAGGATAGAGGCCTGGTACATGGTGGGGGTCAGCTGGTTTGCCCTGAAGAGTGTCCCAGATCAGGGTGAGGGTTCCCTTGGGGCAAAAGGCTGCCTGGGCGAGGGGCCTGTGGAGGTTTACAGGCCGGCCACGACCCCCAGTGACCCAAGCAGAGGCCCTGGGATCTTGGATTAATCTATGTCTACAATTGAAACTTTGTAGCCTGGAGTGGAGCCAAGCCTTCTGCTCACTCCCGGGCAGCAGCCATTTCTGTTTGAAACTTTGTAATTTAGAGTGGATGCCTAGGCCGGCAATGGCAGGCTGAAAGCTTGGCTTCTTCCGTTGCCAGGGAAACCCAAGCCTCTGTTCTCTCCAGCTCAGTGGCTGCTGCCATTTTTGTATCTTTTATAATTGAAACGTCATAACATTGAGTGGAGGCCTAAGCCCACAATGGCAGGCAGAAAGTTTGGCTTCCTCTATTGCCTGGGAAACCCAAGTCTTCCTCCTGCTCTCAGTGGCAGCAGCCATCTTGGTTGGGGTTTATTTGCATAATCTGCTCTTGATTGGCTGGTAGGCGTGGCCGTGGGTGTGGCTTGTGGGTATGGCAAAGGTATGGTCACATTTGCATATTACTCTTTTATTAGATAGGGTTAGATAGAAACTATATATCAAATGGTATTTGAAATTTGGATCAGCTTTGAGAACCCTGAGATGAAAGATTCATTTAATGTGAACCCCAAGAAAGAACTAATTTGCTGAGATGAACTCCCCTGAGTGAATCAAGGACACAAATTTATGAATAATAAGAGTCTAATGACTAACTGTGTAGTGATAAGGATTCCTCCCCTGCTCTGTATATTGGGAAGAATCTCAGACTGAACTCAGCTTTCAATGCTATGCTCAGCTTACTCCCACCGTATGAATCAACCACTATAGAAAAACCCAGGTTTCATCTTTCTACCTGCAGAATGAGACCTGCCCCGCCCAATCAGAACTACATAGACCACATCCTCATTTGCACCTATACCGGCCAATCAGAAAGCACAATTTGGACACTTCATTTACATAAAATGCACCTAATTGGTCCCTGGACAGGAACTTTTTCTGTAAAAGGCAGCTCCCCTTTGCCTCAATGGCACATGATTTAGGCTGCTGCCTGCCTCTGTGTCTCCTAGACTACGGCTCCTTTTGCTCTCATAAATGCTTGTTATTATTTGCTGCATCTAACATTTAATTTTGGTTTATAGCTTGTCAAGAATTGCACACATGTTGACATTTCTAATATAAAGCAATTTCATCTTTGATATATTTTTGCTCATTTTTAAAACAATGGTGCTTCTTCTTTGATAGACACAATTCTTTGAGAATATTTAGATCTGAAGACATAATTTTCATTAGGCTACTTTTTTTAATAACATTTCTGATGAGTTTAATTTAATCACATTTTACTTCATTTAGCACTCAGGAAATTGGAAATTATTTTGTGCTATGAAATTTTCTTCCTTTTTTTTTTTTTCCCAAGCACTAACTGGGAGGTGAAAGAAATAGGAGTGCTTGGAAATGTAATTTTCAAGTTTCTCTCTCTCATGAATTAATAGGGAGGTCCTGCCGAGACCGGTTTGGCTCAGTGGATAGAGCATCGGACTGCGGACTGAAGGGTCCCGGGTTCAATTCCAGCAAGGGCATGTACCTTGGCTGCAGGCACATGTCTCTCTCTCATCAATGTTTCTGACTTTCTATCCCTCTCCCTTCCGCTCTGTAAAAAATCAATAAAATATATTTTTAAAAAAATAAAAATAAATAATAAATAAGTAGGGAGGTCCTTGTGATGGTGCTGACCTAGCAAACCAGCCCCGCCCTCCTGAGGGGCATCCTCTTGTGTTTTTTCGGTGTGGGTTTCCAACATAGTATTGGTGCAGAGAAAATATTAGGGGCAGGAGTAGAGGGAGGGATAAAGAAAAATAAATTCTTCCTTTCATGTTCTATGTCATTGTGTGATCCAAACTACTGGGAATGCATAAACTAGTATGAATTCCTCTGCTATCTTCCCTCCCTCCCCACCCCTGGCTGTGACAGTATGTTCATCATGCTTTAGATTTCGATTTGACAGGGCTGGCTATTCCTCCAGGGACAGTCCCCTCAAACACACTCAGATCAGCCTGGGCCCTGACTCACAAATGTAGTCCCAGCCGATATCTTGCTTGTGCAAGCCATGTAGAACGATCTAATTACGTCTAGGGCCGTGATCGGCAAACTGTGGTTCGAGAGCCACAGGTGGCTCTTTGGCCCCTTGAGTGTGGCTCTTCCACAAAATACCACAGCCTGGGCGAGTCTATTTTGAAGAATTGTCATTAGAAGAAGTTTACGTTTAAAAAAATTGGCTCTCCAAAGCAATTTCAATCATGGTACTGTCGATATTTGGCTCTGTTGACTACTGAGTTTGCCGACCACTGGTCTAGGGTCTCACTTCCTTAATCACTCCGTGACCCATCTCCTCTGACTGATGCTCAGTTTCTTGGGGTCATGTCCAAGGGTGACCTGCGGGTCAGCTCAGGGAGATGGACCTCACACCCCTGTGTCTTCACTGAGAGCGGAGGTGGAGCGTTCAATGTCTCCCCTCTCACTGCTGTTATTTCTTCGTTGGGTTTAATCTTGTATCAAACTGCTTGCAAGGCTACCTGGCTTCAGGCTATGTCTGCTTTCTCCAGGGCAAATATCCTCCAGGCTAAAGCACAGAACATCCTGGCTGGCAGTCTTTTTTTAAAATTGAATCGAGTGGGGCAGAAAATATAAGGAGAATCAGATCTGATTAATATTTAGCAAAAAATATTCTGCTAGGTCATTCTGGTGGTAGGAGGGGGCAGACCTAGCCATGGCTGATCAGGCAATACATGTATGGTTCCAGCTAAAGTTGTATGTAGTTGTGTAGTGATGCGTGGTAAGGAGATAAACATTTATAAACTGGGGGATGTTGGAAGACACTGCCAGATGGAGAAAGTGCTCAGTATTATGGTCTGGCCAGGGAAGGCCTCAGCGAGAAGGTAATATTTGAGGGAAGCCCTAGCGGAAATGAGCAGCTAATCAGAGGACATCTGGTCTAAAAGCATTTCAGGCAGTGGGAGCAGCGGGAACAAAGGCAAAAGAGGAAGAAGGAAAAATATTCATGTGAAATTCTTTAGGTAAAGGGATTATACCTTTAACATCCCTATGGCTCATATAAATCAATAAGGTACCAACAGATCAATGAGCAAAGATTGGGAACAAACCACAAAAGAAGAAATGAAACTGACTAGCAACAAGCCAGAAAACCATGTATAAAATACCATCAGCTAGTAATCAAATAAATACACACCAAACTAAATTCGCATTTGAACCGCTATATTTCAATGAAACAAAAATAAAAAACAGTTAAAATGTTAATACTAGCACTGGTAAGAATTCAGAGCAACCAACACTAATGTTTTTTGATTTTTAAATCCTCACCCAAGTACATGCTTTTATTGAATTTAGAGAGAGAGAGAGGGAGAGGAAGAAACATCAATCAGTTGTTTCCTGTACCTGCCCCAACTGGGGATCAAGCCCACAACCCAGGCCTGTATCTTGACCGGGAATTGAACTTGACCGAGAATCAAACTCTTTGATACAAAGAACCGTGTTCCTGGTCAGTCCTGAGCCAAACTGGCCGGGGCAACACTTTAATGCTTTGTTTGCAGATATGAAAATTGGTAAACTTCTTTGGAAAATTAATTTGGCAATGTGTTTCATGAGCCAAATTGTCACATGAGCAACTTACCCAGGAATGCCATCCAAGTATGTACGTGTGCATATCACAAGATGGTCAGTGGTGTCGGAAGCAATTTACTAATAAACACCCAGCACCACCAAATGGGCCAAGTTATTGTGGCACATTCTCTCAGAGGGTTATACATGTAGCTTTTAAAAGTAATGATTCGAACATGATTTAGTAATATGGTGACATGATAAATGCCTATGACATCTTGTTAAATGGGAGTGGATGGAGTCAATATAGAGCATTATACTAGTTGCAGATCTTGATTATAGTTTAATTTTTACAAATATATTCAAGTGTGCTTATTTCTGTGCTTGCATGTATTTTATGTTGACTCCATGTGGAGGAAATGATGGCTTCTGTAATAGAGTTATCCAGAGAAACAGAACCAACAGGATATAAATATGAGAGAGAGAGAGAGAGAGAGAGAGAGAGAGAGAGAGAGAGAGAGAGAGAGAGAGAGAGATAGAGAAAGAGAACTGAGATTCGTTGGCTATCCTAATTGTAGAACTTTCTGAAAGTCCAGAATCTGCAGTGTGAGTCGGCAGGCTGGAGGCCCAGGGAGGAGTTGCCGTTTGAGTCCAAAGACAGTCTGCTGGCAGAGTTGTCTCTTCTTTTGGGGACATTACATTAGCCTTTTCCTATTTAAGCCCTCAACTGATTGGATGAGGCCCACCCACACTATGAAAGGTAATCTGCTTTCCTCAGAGTCTATTAACTTAAAATGTAGGTCTCATCTAAAATATATCTTCACAGCAACGTCTAGAATAATGATTGATCAAATATCTGTGTACTGTGGTCTAGCCCGGTGGACACATAAAATGAACCATCACAGCTTGCAACAGCTCTGGGGTTTATATAAGGTGTCAAGTCCGTAATGACAGAGAATTCAACACACACAAACACACACACGTGCGCGCGCGCACACACACACACACACACATACACACAAAACACTTTAAGCATGAAAGGATATGCTAAAAAATAATTAAAATTAAAAGACCATCAGAACTTACAGCTTAATAAAATAAAGGGAAAAATGAAGAATTGGGTCACACAACGTCTGGCCTTAATAAACAAGAGCATCGCATCCTGTGCCAGCCTCCCAGAGGGCTTCCTGATCCAGACCGGAAGTCTCACGAGGTGTGGACTTAGCTGCCTGGCATACCTATGTGTACTGAACACCGGGCAGGCCTCTGCCAATGCCGGGCGGCTTCTCCAGCTGCCAGGATGGAACCCTCAACTCCCATTAATCCCATTAAGAACGAGTCAACGACTTTAATTTGGAATCCAGATCGAACTATAAACTCCACTCCATCTGCTTCGTAGTCGAAGCGATGGCTAGGCCAACACTTCCTGAGGAGAAATTAACGTGCACACTCGATCTGGGGACAAGGACAGTTGAAGATGGTGCCAACCCCCTTGTGACTAGAAAGGTCTCCTGTCTGAGCATGAGAGGGGACACTGTCTTAATAGGTCCATTCATGACTCTTAGGCCCACCTGGCACCTGTGGGGGTGCAGAAAGGTTACTGCCTCTGTGAATACAAGGGATAAAAGCCCCTTCCCATCATCCCTTTGGGCAGTGCCAGTGCAGGCTGGCGGGCTTGTACAAGAAGTCCTGCTCATCCCCAATGTGGGAGGGAAGCATTCTTGACCTGTTCCCCTAAAACAGAGCTTTCCTTGTAGGAGAGAGGGATGGGTGGATGGAGACAGCCGCTGACCTCCCAGCCACTGTTGGAGTAGAGCACAGAGCCTGTGACATGGGGGTTGGGGATACAGACTGACGGTAGCCTGCCCCTCCCGGTTGGGCTTGTGACCCCACACTGCGAGCTGGGGAGGGGGCCTCTGTTCTTGGGCGTCCTTGTCCAGAGTGGAGGGCTCAGGGTAGAGCTTTATAACATGGGGTTGGGGGAAGAAAGCTGGTCTTGGCTTGGACACCACAGACTCTTGCTTTTCATAATGGAATTTAGCAAATTTTCTTGAACATATATCTCTTCACTGGAAAATGTCCTTGGGACCATCTCTAGACACTTTAAATAATTTCCTTTTTTTGTGTTGTGTTTTATAATTTCACTAAAGTTTTTTTTGTGCTGGAGAAAGGGACCACCAAGCTCATTACTCCATCATTTTAGATGTCCTGGAATTATTTTCTTCCCCTACCAAGTGCATAACATATCAAAGCAGGGGACAGTGGATGCTTTGTCCACACATGATCTCAATTTGCTTCCCTGAGCACTTTGCTTTATCCATCTAAACTTCTATCTCTTAAGTCTGGATTGCTGTAACTCTGCTTCAACTTCACCCCTCCCCCACAGACTTGGTGTTCATTTATCTTTCTGTTCTTTCTATAAAAGTGTTTATCTAGTGCTTTCAAACCCTCAACTTCATTTCTCTGTAGCAGATTTCTATGTGCTTTGCATCTGAAAGAGGTTTAATAAATCTTAGTTTCATTCCCTTCCTTCCTTCCTTCCTTCCTTCCTTCCTTCCTTCCTTCCTTCCTTCCTTCCTTCCTTCCCCCCTTCCTTCTCCCCTTCCTTCCTCCCTCCCTTCCTTCCTCCCTCCCTCCCTTTCCTTCCTTCCTTCCTTCCTTCCTTCCTTCCTTCCTTCCTTCCTTCCTTCCTTCCTTCCTTCCTTCCTTCCTTCCTTCCTTCCTTCCCCTGCAGCACTCACCCTCTATGCCTTAAAGGGGTTTAGGTGCTAACTACACTTATCTCCCTTGCTAGACTTCTCACTCTCTGAGGGTAAGGGCATCCATTTTTCTTTTTCTGAATTCCTTATGGAGCTGGTACTATTCTTGACATGGGTCAGGCACTCAGTGCATATTTGTTTATTGATGGACTGGACACAGTGGAACTGCCCATGCTGGAGTTCCTCCAGAGGAAGGACCGGTAGAGAGAAAGTGGCACGGATGATAGGCGCATCAGATTATGCTTGTCTGCACGTTTTAGCATAGACCCAAGGGTGCAGGAGGGTGTTGGGCAACCTGAGTAACTGAGATGAAATCTCATGCTGCACGAGCAGGGTGGGGGTGGGGGTGGAGGGGTCATGAGAGTTCAGCATTTCATCCCAAAGGTAAGAAAGAGGCCACCCAATGTGAGAAGAACACAAGGTCATGGCTAAATACAGGTTGCAAGTTTTTATGGAAATCCAGAGGAACTCTGCTGGGAGATCAGGAGGCTTGCGTGGAAGGGGCAGAGACCTTCCTATGATGTGTTAGCACTGCCCCCTGTGGGAAAGCAAACCATGGCGCATGAGACAGGATTAGAACAAAGTGTGTATTGAATGGACTGGAGTTTTCTCTTTAGCACCACATAGGGGTCAAGAGCTCCAGACAAGTTACAGAAATATGTATGTTTACTGTATATTAAAATTGCCAGACTCTCTGTATTCTGAGGGTGGGCTGGGCGGAAATGACCCTGACCGGGGGGAAAGAGCCTGCCGCTGTGTCTGATGCCGTCTGTGTGGGCTGAGAAGCCTCAAGCACATGGGAAATTTATTGGATTCTGCCTGATAAGGAAGGGAGGCAAAAGGAGACATCTGGCTGGCTGGCTATGCACAAAACATCACCCTGGCAAGGAGGACGAGGGGGAAAGTGCCTTTAAATATTTACTGCAAACATTATACATTTAAAAAAGCCTTTCCATTAAAAAAGCTCCTAGACGACACACGAAAGTAGACACAAAGGGTGAAAATAGCTCACACTGACTCTGGGTGTCCACATTTCTGCCCCTTTGTTTCTGGCCTATGTCATACGCAAGTTTTTCCATGCATTTTCCTGCACTTGCACGTTTCTCCTAACAATATAGCAATGTATTTTAAATAATATAATAATATATAATTTATTTATTTCAGAGAGAAAGGGAGAGGGAGAAAGAGAGAGATAAAAACATCAGTGATGAGAGAGAATTGATTGGCTGCCTCTTGCACGTACCACATTGGGGATCGAGCCTGCAACCCAGCCATGAGCCCTGGCTGGGAATCAAACCGTGACCTCCTGGTCCGTAGATCCACACTCAATCACTGAGCCATGCCGGCCGGCTCGTATGCATTTATTTTTAAGTTTCCAGTTTTCCATGAGCACTATTTTAATGGCTGGATAGAAATCCATCATATGAATGTGCTGTTATTTAATAATCCCTCTTATAATCTACTTAGCTTTTGTACTATATAATAGAATGGAAAACTGTGGTTCGCTAAACATACTTCTACATATATATGATATGTATTTATTTTCCCCTGTGTCCTAGGATATTTCATTTAAGTGGATCTCCAGTAGTGGAATTGCTGGCTCATAATAATCCTGCATGAACGTTTTAAAATTCTTGTCCTGTGAAGGCCAAATTGCTTTGCAAGACTTCATCTATTCATGATTCCAAGTAGTCTTTGGGAAGTCTTAGAAATATAAATATTAAGACACAGTGAGACTATGCCAGAGTCTCTAGATAGGAATTAATGGAATGAGCTACTAAGTATCACCCAAGGGATGATAGGAAATAAAAATCATATCAGTGATGTACAAACAGAGAATATTCCTGGTTTGTGCCTAATTAATAAGCGGCTACTTATTTTCAGACAACCACTTTCATTCCAGAGCCAACTTCACCACCTCCTGACACCTTCCCATGTTTCTCCGGTCAATCCAGGCTACTCTTTCCCTTTTCAGAACCTTCCTCTGACCTCTGTTGTTAAATTAATTCCATCGATGGTGCCTGCTCAGGCCCAGGTTCGGCTCAGGTATTGAGGCACTGTTTGCTGGCTTTAATTTGTATGTCTAAGGCCCAGGGGAATGTGGACAGAAAGGAAGCAGGAAGAAAGATGAGCGGTGGCTAATTATGGGGAGACAGGATGGAGGGAGCAAATCAGTTTACTGTGCAAAGTTGGCTTTCCCTTTGATCATGGTGAAGAAAATGTTGGCAGAGTTTCTGAGGCCTTTGGAGAGGAGAGAGAGAGAGAGAACTGGTGTAGGCTGAGGTCACGCACGTGTGGGCATAAGATCGAGTACTCAACCGTTGAGAATGTGCTGATGTCTGTGTATTGTGGTGATGTCTCACGGGAGGCATAGCCAGGTCATACTCCTGCAGTGTGCGCTGGGGAGGGAAGTGGGGAGAGTGTTTCTATAAGGAAGTGGGTATACCTAAGCTATCAATCACCTTGGGAAGAGGTCATCTTGAAGAGGCAAGAAGCAGGCTGAAGACAACCTCCTGATTTCGGCGGAGATGGTCAGTGTGGCCTATATCCCACAGAGGGGAAATGTAGGCTGCACCTCCTTTCACTGTAATAAAGTGTTCAGCCTGATCTCGCCACGCCTTGCTAGCATGTCTCTGCAGCCCTGTGTGGATTTCAGGGGAGGGGCTTGTCTCAGGGCTGGAGGAAAGGGAGCTAGAGGACCATGAGGTTGGAGAAGGGTCATGCATAGTCACCATTAAGACATAGCTTTGCCCAGGTACAGGGTGCCTTCCTCAGAGGCACTGCTAGAGAGCGAGCCAAAGTCCCCTAAATGGTGAGGTGCAGAAAAGGCCAGAGGACCTGCTCCTGAGCCCACCTCGGGCAGCACCTTGGGGATCAGGCAGAATAGCTTGTGATTGCATCAGGCAGGGCCAGCTTCCAGACATGAAGGGCAGACAGAGCTGTTGCCACTGTAACTCACACCCCATCGCAGCACAGGAGGGCCAAGAAGAGTGAGTGACTCAGGCTCTTCTCCTCCTTCTGTAACAGGACTTTCACATACACAGACTCAGTCCTGCCTCACATGGACCTTATGCTTTCACTGGATAGTCATAAGTTTGTTCAAGGAGAGAGATGGCATATGTAATTTATATTAAACATAGGTATTAAATTCTGAATCAGCAAAGTCCAAGCTTAGCCATCTTTAAAGAAAAGTTCAAAAAAGAAGGACACTTTAAGAGGGATAAATTGGTTGTTCTCTCTTTACAAAAAAAAAAAAAAGTACTTAAAACCTGTGAAGTCAATTAACCAAGATGTTGGAGAGCTATGTATGCTGAAGATCTAAACATATTTTCCAAGTAAAGGAAAGGCATTTTATTCAAAGGTTTGTACATGGCCCTTGGAATTTGACTATAAGTAATTGAAACATTTTATATAATGTTGATTTCATACAGTTACTGCTAATTAAATATATCCTATCTAATAAAAGAGTGATATGCAAATTGACCAACACTCCAACACACAAGATGGCCACCCCCATGTGGTCAAAGATGGCTGCCCCCATGTGGATACAAGATTACTGCCACCAGATGGCCAACAGGGGAGGGCAGTTGGGGCAACCATGCTGGCAGGGGAGGGCAGTTAGGGGTGACCAAGCCAGCAGGGTAGGGGGATTGGGGGCAACTAGGACTGCAGGGGAGGGCAGTTGGGAGAAACTAGGCCAGCAGGGGAGAGCAGTTAGGGGCAATCGGGTCCACAGGGTCCACAGGGAAGCAATTAGGTGTGGATCAGACTGGCAGGGAAGTAGGGGATGATCAGGCTGGAAGACAGAAGCAGTTAGGGGCAATCAGACAGGCAGGCAGGCAGGCAAGCAGTTGGGAGCTAGCAGTCCTGGGTTGTGAGAGGGATGTCTGAAGGGGTCCCAGATTGGAGAGGGTGCAGGCTGGGCTGAGAGACACACACATCCCTTATACAAATTATGTGCACTGGGCCTCTAATAATAAAGCAAGTTATCTTGAAATGAAAAGACTAAGGAAAGAATGAAGAACAGACTTTTTAAAACATGAGAAAAGCTGAAATCTTTTGTGTGTGTGTGTGTGTGTGTGTGTGTGTGTGTGTGTGTGTGACTGTGTAACGGATGCGATCCCCTAAGAGGCCAAAACACTCCTTTGGAAATTAGAAAGAGAAAACTTGCCCTAGCCAGTTTGGCTCAGTGGCTAGAGCATCACCCTACAGACCAAAGGGTCCCAGGTTTAATTCTGGTCAAGGGCACGTACCTTAGTTTCAGAATCCTCCCAGACTTGGGCTGTGATCAGGACTCGTGCAGAAGGCAACTTTGGCTGGCAATAGTGCTCTGTATTTCTATGTCACTTAACCCCAGCAGTTTCTTTCAGACAGAGTCAGTGTCTCCTCTGGAGATCCCTACTTGAGCGTTTTTCTGTTGAGTGGGTGGTTGGTGAACACGGACTGATTGCATGCAGGAGAAAACATGGTTATTTCCAAGCTCTCTCCTTGAATTTTAGTTTCAGGAAGTTATCAGTGGTGAAAGTCAAGTCTCACTTGCAAATTTATGGTGAAGCAGAATTACCTGGGTCCCCTCAACTTCAATATTTGATAGCCCTGCAAATCAAATGGAAAATAAATAGCCCCACTGGTGAGCATGCATTGATGCAGCCCATCTATTCTGGGCAGAGTTCTGTGCTCAGCATGGGGTGGCCGAATCAATAGAACACTAAAGCCTCAGACCCATCTTGGAGATGTCTGAATGCCCGAATGGAAATGTTGACCTTTTCTTGTTGGAAACTCACTCCCCTGTTTAATGAAGTTGCAGCTGCAAAGAAAAACACGCGGTCAGCTGGACTCAGAAAATAATTCCATACTGATTAGATGTCAATTGTTCCAATATCACCCCCCTTAACCTGGACCCTCATTAGGAGGCATACCCTTGAATGGCCTGGCCCCTGACTCCTCTCACAAACAGCCAAGAGAATGAGATTTCAGGAAGGCCGGCCAAGGGACGTGGCACCTGTCCATTCTCCAAGGGGCTCTGATGACTCAAACAAAGCACTGAGATGCTGTCACCTGAGAGGTTGCAAAGAAGATGAAAGAAAGATGATTTGAAATACTGGCATCCCTCCAGTTTCTAAAAAAAAAAACCCAAAAAACAAAAAACAAGGAAAGGCAACAAGTTCTTGCAACACACAGATCTCAGGATTAGATGTTGAGGACACAGCTTCCCCTGGGCTCAGGGTGAGGCCCGGGGGTATTTTAGTGAAAGCCTTGACTGTCAGGGGAAACCAGATTTTGCTTGGTACTCCTGAATGAAGGGTATGGCCCTAATAGCACAACAAGTGCCAGGTTCCCTGTCTCATGAAATGGTGAGGATGTCACTCAGGGGCAATGATCAGTCGTTGGGATCCTCAGAGTTGTATCTTTGCAGAGAAACACAAATTTTTATTTTTCTTGACTTAAATAGAGCCTGGATCAGAACCCTAAAGCAGGGGTGGAGAACATCTGGCCCACAGGCCATATAAGGCCCATGAAGTCATTTGGTCTGGCCCTGCCAAGGCATAGGGGTGAGTTCATTAAACGTTTGGCCAAATATAGCAGGCTAACTTTTAAGTTGATAAGTTTGTACGGTCCAGGAATGATGTTATAAATATCCAAATGGCCCTCGGCAGGAAAATGGTTCCCACCCCTGCTCTAAGGGTACTAGGTCTCTTCGAATAGAGACGGTTGCTCTTGTTTCTTAGCTGTTTTGTGTTCACTCAGCCCAGAGCCATTCCATCCTTTAGAAGAGAGGTGTGAACTCCTTTTCAGAGGCATTCAGATGTGTGGGGAAGACTTCTCTGCAGTGTTATCAGGCCATTAAAGATGCCTGTGAGCAAGAAATGGGTGAGGCAGTGCTCAGGTATCCTCAAAGGCCCACGTCTAGCACCCAAACTTACAACTCAATTTCATCACCTGTAAAACAGCTTAGAAACACCCCCCTGACATAGAGAGGTCAAGAGCATTGAATGTGGCCCTGGATGTGCGCTGCCTGACATTAGGCCATACGTATGGGAGCATCTTATGCAAAGTTAGTTCTCTTCTTACAGACAATTCAGCTCGGTCCCAAGTTTCCCTGTTCTGGGAGTGGTGATTAAAATTTAAATATGCATTGTGTTCTAAGGTGTCCACCGGAAATGTTTCAGGACAGAGGAGTTTTAATAAGTACACATGCTCACAATGGTGATATGCTGACATTTAAAAGCAATAATATTTAAACTGAGCCAGGGGAAAGACTGGCCCCTGATGTGACTGTCCTGCAAAATCACCCCTCCTTTTCCCATCAGGAGGGAGACTGTGCCCAGTGCTCAGAGAGGCTCTGCTCCCTTTGTTTGCAGGTGGAATCTAAATCCAGTGTCAGTCATCGGTTTGTTATTACGCTGTTTGTTAAATGTTGTTGTTGGAAAGTGAAAATAAATATCTCATGCTTTTTCTCCATAACACTCCTTCCCAGATCTCTGCTTGGCAAGAGACTCGGTCCCCAGGAGGCACTACCAGAACCCAGGCCTTGGCCTTTGATCCCTTTGATGAAATGGCTCTATTATAAAATTCCACTGTGTGCAAAAAGCCATTTGCTTACTGAATTTTTGTCTACCAGTAAATTCATATGTTCAGCTTATCCTAAATAGAACATCACAAGGAAATGCCCTCCAACCAAGTAAAATTATTATAAAATTCATTGGGATCAATCTGTTGCTCAGTGGTTGAGGGTCAACCTACGAACCAGGAGGTCATGGTTCAATTCCTGGTCAGGGCACATGCCCGGGTAGTGTGTTGGATCCCTCATAGGGGGCACATGTAGGAGGCAGCCGATCAATGATTCTCATTATTCTATCTCTTTCTCTCTCTCCCTTCCTCTCTGAAATCAATAAAAACATATTTAAAAAATATATTTGTACACATGCATGTCAAGTAATTATTTAAAGAATGAGGAGATGCCAAAATCAGACAAATAGGTCAGTGGGACAGATGGGAAAACCTATATGTGCTCTTTACCCATATGGCTTCCAACTATCAGTGTGCAATGGAAGGGAAGAAGCCATTTTATAAATGATGTTTGTAAAATTTGATAATTTTCGAGAGAATAAAAATTTAAATATATACTTTGCAACTACAGGGTCTCCTAAAAAACGTATACACACACTTCGAATAATTATAAAGGCAGTGTTTATTAAAGTACCTTTCATTTTTAAATTGTCCTACTAGCTGTTAAAGTGTGCATACATTTTTTTAGGGCACCCTGCATATACTAATATAAGTTCCTGATGGAGAAAGGGCTTATATATAAAATAATCTAAGTATAGAAAATTAAAATAAAGTCGATACTTTAGGAGATCTTTTGAGGAGAAAATACTTGCAAATTTTGAAGTGATAAAAATTCTTAAGGGAAAAATCCAACAGTTTTATCCCTTATAAAATGAAAATTTACAGTAATATAAAACAAGATAATTAAAAAATCAAATTCAGAAAAAATTCTTAAAATCATCAGTGAAGACAATGCCATCTAAAATAGGATTTATACATATTTGTAATAAAAACCATGCCTGTTTATAATGTATATATTAGTAAAGAATGATTTGCAAAAAAGAACAAATTGTAATCAGAAATGAGAAAAAAATGTTTTCATATGTTATATAACCAAGCATAGAAAAATGAAGTAATTTAACCTTTTAAATTTGTGAACTGGTAAATTGTTATACTGTGTGGGAGAATGAAAATCTATAGAAATTACTGTGCCCCAAAGGATGCATTTGGAAATTAATACACAAAACATCAATAGTCACAAAAATATTCAAGCCCTTTGAAGCACTAACCAAAGAATTAATATTAAGGGAGTTATTCAATAGCAAGCTATATATGTGATAAAAAGTTAATATCCAATATATATAAGAACTCATACAATCCAATAACAAAATCTAAACTATCCAATTTTAAAAATGAACAGTGGAACCGAATTGACATTTCTTCAAATAGTATATATATAATTGGCCAACAGGTACGTGAAAAGATGCTCAACATCACTAATCATCAGGCGAATGACACCCAAACCCCAATGAGCGATCTATCGCCTCACACCTGTCGGAAAGGCTATCTGCAAAAAGACAAGAGGCAAGTCCTGGCAAGGATGTACAGAAAAGGGAACCCTTGTGCACTGTTGGTAGGGATGCAAGTTGACTCAGACACTATGGAAACAGTATGGAGGTTCTCCCTAAATTAAAACTAGAACTACTCTATGATCCAGCAATCTGACTTTTGGGTATGCACCCAAAGAAAATAAAAACAGCATTTTGAAAAATATCTTCTCTTCCATGTTTATTAAGGCATCACTCCCACTAGCCAAATGGAGCAACCTAAGTGTTTGCCAATGGATGAATGGATAAAAAAAAAAGTGATATGCAGAGATACAATGGAATACTATTTAGCAGTGAGCTAGAAGGAAGTCTGGCCATTTATGACAGACAGCATGGGCGCTTTGTGTGATCTAGCGCCTGCTTTCCTACCCACAGGTTCACCCCCAAATGCATATATTTTATATATACATTAACATGTATACACACACACACACGTATACATATACATATACACATATATACGTATACATATACATATACATATATATATATGTGTGTGTGTGTGTGTGTGTGTGTGTGTATATATATATATATATATATATATATATATATATATATATATGTAGGAGTTCTCCAGCCAGAAGCTGCAGCATCTCTGGTGTGTGCTTTATAGGATGCATTAGAAGTGGCCTCACCTTCCCAAGCAGGGCGGCTGAATGGCCCAATAAGAAATCATACACTTGTTCCCTTTGGCTTGTCTGCCACCCCTTCCATGGTCATAAGGGGCATTTTTACCATCTCTGGGCCTCTGGACAGGGAGCTCTGACCACCCAAAGTTCAGCTCCCTTTGCCACCTGCACAAGTTTACCTAGAAGAGAGGGAGGCTCAGCTGGGATGGCTCCCACTCAGCCAAAATGAGAGAATTATTCAAAAGTAATATCAAGAGACATTTTAGTAGTTTGAACTATCTACTGCTAAAATTTGTTTTTAACTGCCTGTTTTCTTTGAACAAAACTACTTCCTAAAATCAGTCTCTGCTTTCCCATATTCCATTCGGCTTATTTAAGAAGGTATATTCTGTTTTGCTAGGGGGTAATTAATACCCTGAGTAACCCCCTGCTCCAAAATTGCTCCACTGTATTGAAGTTGCCCATCTACTTACTTGTCTCTTCCAATAAACTGTGAGCCTCTCAAGTAGACACTAAATTGTCCTGACCATTGTCACCCTAGCATCTCATGAAGCACCTAATCCTATCTAATAAAATAGTAATATGCAAATTTGACCTCATCCTTCGCCATGCCCACAAGCCACGCCCATAGTCATGCCCACCAGCCAATCAGGATCAAATTATTCAAATAAACCCCAACCAAGATGGCTGCCACCACTGAGAGCAGGTGGAAGGCTTGGGTGTCCCCGGCAACAAAGGAAGCCAAGCTTTCTGCCTCCCTAGGCCTCTACTCAATGTTACAAAGTTTCAATTATAAAAGATACAGAAATGGCGGCAGCCACTGAGCTGGAGAGAACAGAGGCTTGGGTTTCCCTGGCAACAGAGGAAGCCAAGCTTTCAGTCTGCCGTTGGTGGCCTAGGCCTCCACTGTAGGTTACAAAGTTTCAAACAGAAATGGCTGCCGGCCCAGAGCGAGAAGAAGGCTTGGCTCAGCTCCAGATTACAAAGTTTCAATTGTTGTCATAGATTATTCCCAGATTCCAGGGCCTCCACTTGGGTCACTGGGGGGCATGGCCAGCCTGCAAATCCCCACAGGCCCCTTGCCCAGGCCACCCCTCACCCCAAAGGATCCCCCACCTGATCTGGGAATAATCAGGGCAAACCAGCTGGCCCCCATGCATGCACTAGGGCTCTATTCTATGTAATAAAAGAGTAATTTGCAGATTGACGATCAATCCAACACACAAGAGGGCCGCCCCCATGTGGTCAAAGATACTGCCCCCATGTGGACACAAGATGGCCACCACAAGATGGCCAGCAGGGGAGGGCCATTGGGAGGTTCCAGGCCTGCAAGGGAGGGCAGTTGTGGGTAATCAGGACAGCAGGGGAGGGCAGTTGGGGGCAAATAGGCTGGCAGGGGAGCAGTTAGAGATCAATTAGGCTGACAGGGTAGTGGTTAGCAGATGATCAGGCTGACAGGCAGAAGTGGTTAGGGGAAATCAGGGAGGCAGGCAGGTGAGCAGTTTGGAGCCGGCAGTCCTGGATTGTGAGAAGGATGTCCGATTGCTCATTTAGGCCTGATCCTACCAGGATCAGGCCTAGACGGGCAGTCGGACATACCTTGAGGGGTCCCAAATTGGGGAGGGTGCAGGCTGGGCTAAGGGACATCCCCCGCTCCCCGTGCATGAATTTCATGCACCGGGCCTCTAGTCTGTAAATAAGTATTTATTGAATGAATTATGGGACCTGGCTTATAGTACCAGTCTTCTGACAATAAAGTTAAAGGTCAACACTTTCTCCCTCTGACAAATATGTCATCTCAGACCCACAAAAGGTCTGAGAAGTTTACAGTTAGGAGAGACCTTTAAGAAATTCTATGATCAGGACCTTTCTTTTTATAGATGTCTACGAATGATGGCAAGAAACATCTAAAGTCACAGGGTGCACCAGAGTGATAGCCAGATAACAGGCGAGATATTGTCCCTATATATCTATGTCAACACACACATATCTATAAATCTAAACATATGCATGTGCTTAAATGCCCTCTGGATACATGTACATATATGTACATATTTATTGAAACTGGATCTTACTTAAAGAATGCTCACTGGCCAAGCCAGTGTAGCTCAGTGGTTGAGTGCTGACCCATGAACCAAGAGGTCCCCGGTTCAATCCCAGGTCAGGGCACATGCTCCCAGTTGTGGGCACCATCCCCAGTAGGGGGTGTGCAGGAGACAATTAATTGATATCTCTCTCATGGATGTTTCTACCTCTCTGATGTTTCTATCTCTTTATCCATTTCCCTTTCTTTCTCTCTCTAAAATCAACAAAAACATATATAAAAGAATGCTCACTATATACTTTCCTTCCCTTCCTGCTACCTCTTTGCCTACCCACACCTGCTCTGCTAAACTCTGAGGATCACTGACTGTAGACACTAGCCATGATGATACTAGGAGAGACGTCAGGGAGGCCGACCAGTCCACTGTGCTAATCTACGCTGTGAGTGCTAACGGCCTAGGCCAAGGCAGCATGGAGAGGAGAGCTAGGATGGGGGAGGGGAAAGCATTTAGGAGGAGAAGTCCTGGAGACACCTTCTTGCTAGTCGTCTTGATGGTGCCTTGAGTGTGTCCGTGAAAGCAGTATTTCTGGCTTGACATGTGCACTTTATGTGAGAGGCCAGAGGGCCTTCCTGGGTGCGGACATATACCATGGAGAAGATTGTTTCCGGGTCTTGAAAACTTAGAGCTGCAGTTTATCACAAAGTCCTGCCATTTGAGGTGTTCCCTGCACTGAACAGGTTACCCCCCCCCCCCACTTCCAAGTGAGCAGACCCACAGGCTGGTGACACAAAGCAGTCCTCCCTCTGACAGAAGCATTCCTGCATTCCAGAACGAATCCCTGGCTCCTCCTGCCTCAACAGTCTGCGGATGCCGCCTCCTGTCTCTGGCCTCCCTTCCAGCACCATCAGTCTTGTCTCTGGCTTGTCTTTGAATACCATGCAACGCTCTTCTGCTCTTTCCCTGGCCTTTGCAGGCCGACACACCCCCCAGAGGAAACTTCGGAGCCTTGTGTTTTGTGCAGTGGACTTCCCAATGGTTTTGACCTTGGCCTCACTTCTCTGAGGCAGCGCTTTCTGGCAGCTGTGGCCAGGCTCTTATCTCTCCCATCCATGCAGGGGTGCCAAAATGTCCCAGGGAGTCATTAATCAAGGGCCCCCTCCTGACAGCAGCTCTTTAGAATCTCTCTGGAACCTTGAGTGCCTCTGGAGGTGCAGGCAGACCGCACGAGGCGGCTTTTATCCCCAGATCCTTCCTAGAGCAGCGGGCTGATGGATGGCAAAATGGTGAATTAAACATTTATGTATGGAAGACCAGAATGGCACTGGAAGAAAGGAGTTTAAGTGCATGTGCTTGCTAGATCAGCACTGTAGCTCCTCTGAGCAACACCCATTTCTCTCATCACTGTTCGCCTCCCAGGAAAATCACTTCCGTGTACCTCCAGTCCAAGATTTGTCCAATCATATTAGGAAGCCAAGTAACTGAAGTTGAGCTGCTTCTCCATCCAAGCAACTGCCAAAGAACTGTGATCTCTCTCTCTCTCTCTCTCTCTCTCTCTCTCTCTCTCTCTCTCTCTCTCTCTCTCTCTCTATCCCTCCCTCCCTCTCTAATGTTTATTGAAGTACCACCCTTGGCAGCTTGTTTCTGGAGCTCTTCCCCGACCCTAATGCCACGAGGAAATACTTGAGAACCAGCCACCTCACTTCAAAGACTACTCTGGAGTCAGGGGAGAAAGGGTGATGGCCACTTTCTCCCCATGAATGTGTGTCATGCTAAACAGAGGTCCCTGTCCTTCGAGGTGGGGTTGGAACTGGGAGAGACAAAAGCCATCTCCACAGAGGGACAGTCTATCAGCGCTGCTGCCAAACAAGTCAAATGCCCCATGTCAGCAGGTAATGGGAGGTTTTTCAGAAAATGTTCCATTTTCTTAAATGTAACGCCTAGAGGTTTTGAAGAAAAATGTTAGACAATGGTCTTAGTAGCAATGGAGGAGTCTTGTTTTAAGGACTTCAAAAATCTAAGATCCCAGGAGTTTCTTCTGCCGTTTAGACATTCCCCATAATATTTTAGGGTCAATACTCTGTGTTTTAGGCTTGAATCTCTTACAAGTATGGCAGATGGCTCCTTTGTGGAACCTCGACCCAGGGTCCCCCTAAGGGGAAAGGGTCTGCCGTTCCTCAAATGAAGTCCAAAAGCAAGGCGCAGGGGTTCAGATGCCTACTTCCTCAGGTTTCTAACCGGGTGGAGAAAAGTTATCCGCAAACTGAAGTAGCTGCAAGGTTCTAAGTAGAGAGGTAAACTGACTAGTTTTTGCAATGACTGGATGGTTTACGTATAAAACGAACTTCAGTTACTTGGCTTGGGTTGTGGGCATGCTTCCATGTGTCTTTACAATTCAAGTAGTGGTTGTATTTATGGAAGTTTATTTCCAGCAAGTATCATGTTTTAGAGCAAATAATTTTCTCAGAATTGTTAGCTGTTTTGTGGCATGGGCCTTCCTTTTATCTGTCCTAATAGACGTCCATTGGGCATCCTTGTCTCAGTGTGCTGAAGTTTGGTTTATTCCAGCCAAAACCTGAGTAACTCCATACTCTGTGATCTTACCGCCTTTTATCCTTTGCATTTTAAGTAATTCATCATTCTTATCTGATATGTGCATGATCACACACTCACACACACACACATACACACTATAGAAGTAATCACACTGTGTTATAAATGTCGATTTATGCGTCTTTTCCTTTCACTTCCTGAGACCACAAAGTCTTCATCATCTTTGTATCCCTAGCTTTTAGCATAATTGTTACAGGATGATGTATTCAAATTGCAGAATGAATAAATTTATAAATAAATTTTAACTTCCCTCTTTTAATCTCCTCAGCAATGACAATTTTTTAATGTCAGGTATAGAAGATGCTGGGCGAGGAATAACAGGATTTCAAGCCCCACTATTCCACACCAGCATTAAGATGATCTTTGTGTGTGTGTGTGTGTGTGTGTGTGTGTGTGTGTGTGTGTGTTTAAGAATCTCCTTTTAAGAAAGCAATTTCAGATTAATGGAAGGCTTTGCTGCCAGCCATGTCCATCATAAGATAAATGAGAATAATTTATAAAATTTTCATCCCAGCTTTTACCAATCATTTTCAGCACAATCAACCATGAAGGCATTTTTGTATGATAATGAAAGTGGGTGATGTGGGGAAACTGTTAATCAGGCTCTTTCTGGGGTCAGATAGAATCACCCTTCTCGGAAACCATGTCAACATCATTATCTGGAGGGTCCCCTTGAGACACTGCCCTCCTCACACACATGCATTATGGAGGTCTAGTCCATCTGGCTGTCAGATGGGCTCAAGGTTACCATTTCAGTCATAGTGAAAACATTGCCTGGGTGTATCAATGGCTACTTGTGCTGGGGTTTCCTCCACCCCAACGCATCAAACCACACTCCTCAGAGACTACTCAATGGGTCTTAATGTATTATCAAATCAGATGCTGTCATATAGCAACAGCAGCAACAGAATCTTCCTCTGCACGTTGCTGTCAAAATGGATGGTCTTTTCCGTATCATCAAGTGACTCGCATACATGGGACTGCATTGCATCAGCATTTGTGTTTCCTGAAGAGTTCTGAAACAAATGTTCTGTTTGAAAGATATCTTTCTCTGTTTTTGAAAAAGTCTATAGATTCAACTGTGGATGTCAACAATAACTGAAGTGTGGTAGCAATCATCTCAGGTAGAAACTGCTGTTTGGGTCCTGTAGTTATTTGTTTGCTAAAACAATAGAAAGTTATTTTGATTTTTCTGACCTTATGTATGCTATCCAGTACTCCATTGATGATGGTTTGAACATCCCATTGATTGTGATCTCCCTGGTTACTGAAGCATATTCTTCTGGGAACCAGGACAGGACAATTATCCTAAATTGCCTCAGTAGCTACAGATAGTGCATTCCTGTTGACTCAGTGATCCCAGAATCTGGACAGCACAATTATTCTAAATTGCCCAGGTGGTCCCAGATGTGTTTCTGTTGATTCAGTGATTCTTAGATACTTTAGGTAACTAACTTGCTCAATTTTTGCTTCTGTAAAAAATGCTTTTCTCGAAACGGGTTCTTCATTCCAGACCCAAAGGTGTAATCAATACCTTTGTGATATTCTGCCAATGTAAGCCAGATGTGTCAAGCTGTTCAGGCCTTTAATAAATGACTCCATAATTGGACTTCTTGAGGCGTCCTTTGTAAGATAGGGGTACACAACAACATAACCAGAATTTGATTTTCTAATTTCTAATGAAAACCAATGCATGTGAATGTCCCAGCACTCTGGGGCAACCAGTGCCATCTTCTCACTTTGAGAGGGTCCCTGAGGCCCCCAGTCATCAGCTTTTGGGGCTTATAACTATTTTGCCCAACTGAATCTTTACCTAGGTGTATGCTAACCCTACCTTCCTTATCCAGACATCCTGACCTATCTCCCCTTCACTCCCAAAGAGGATGCGACAGGTTTTATTGTACATAGTCCTTGTGCAGTTTTATTCTCTGGTTAACAGAACAGGAAGAATACCTTCACAGAGACCCAAAAGGAAGGCAGGGCTTTTTACCCAGGGCAGCTAATGGCAATAGAATTGTGGAATTCGAATTGTGATTCCTAAGTGAAGCAGGAGACTGGAGCAGAAGAGAGCTAAATTAAGAAGAAAATTGCTCTCTCTCTCTCTCTGTCTCTCTGTCTCTCTCTGTCTCTCTGTCTCTCTCTCTCTCTCTCTCACATACACACACACACACACACACACACACACACACACACAAGTGTACACACACCATGCAATGATGGGAAGGATGAGAAGGGTTTGAAAATACTGTGCAGGTTAAGCCGAGAGAAATCCTTTCATATGAAAATGAGTGCAGCTTATATAATTTTTTGCTTTTGAAGTTTCTTCTTAAATCAATAAACAACAGACCTTATCCACTGTCCTGAAACCCCACCTACCCCCGTCCCAGAAAGTGAACCTTGGGGTTAGTCTGTCAGTGCAGATGACAGCCCAACGTCCCGCATTCTGGGGCAATGTCACGGTCAGAGAAGGTCATTTATTTGATGCTGTCCGGAACAGACGCGATGACTTAAGGGATTCGGAATAAACAAACGTAATTAAGAACAGGCAGTCCCGTTTGGCAAATGCTTGGTTAAACACAGGCCCTTCTCCCCACATCTATTCCTATATGCCACACCGCCTTATGTGGAGACTTAAATATCGGTGTTCCATTCTGCTCCAGATTTCAAAGGCAAAAAAAAAGACAGTCTGGGGCAGGAAATTTTTGGGGACTAGAATTCTTCTAAGTATCTTTTATCTTTTCAATTCACCATCTTTAAGACCCACATCATTTCTGCTCTTGAGATCAAAGTTTTCCAGGGACGGCCCTTCAGTATTCTGGCTTGGCCTGGACCTCATTTATGTTCAGCTCAGCTAAACTCAATGGCAGAAGCCGGCGTGGAGACAGTCAGAGGAAATGCAAATGGCGCGGGGATTTTTACTGATCCAAAGGAGCGTCTTTAGACAATCCTCACTAGATCCACAAATTAGAGAACTCCCTGCGTTAGAATTTCATTCTGGGAGCATTTCCTTCTCTTTAATCGCCCGCTTGCTCCTTCATTCCGCTGACATTCTCTATCGATGTTTAAATTAAATTCCGCAGCTGTTTTTCCCCCGCGTTGGTCTTTTTCAGAGTAAACCATTAACTTCCCATCTCAGTCTTCTGAAAAATGCTTATGATTGACAAAACTTTAGGAAACACTGGCAAATTGGAGGAAAATTAGTGCCACTGACAAGGAAAAGCGAAGCGGTGTTCTGAGAGAAGGCTGTCTTTGTGGGCTAACAGTGTAATTGGCTGGTTAAACACATTATCAACAGGTTCAGCTTTATAGTCCCCACCCCCCTCTCTTTTTCCTTCCTTTTTGTGTATCCACAAGACCTACAAAGTGTACAATTCACGTCTGTTGTCTCGGCAAGAGTTTACCAATTTGCCCTCCTCCCTTCCCACCCCCAGAATCTGAGACTCTTTAGTTTGGTTCATTTTATTTATTTATTTTTAAAAAAACTTTATTTTTTTCTTCTTTATTGTTCAGTTTATTAATTACATTGTTTCCCCTTTTTTATCCCCCTATATCTCCCCTCCACCCTGTACCTATCCCACCCTCCACCCTCACCTCCCCCTCCCCAATGTCCTCTCCCATTGTTGCAAGATTTTTGTCCAATCTCTTGCTGTACTTCCCACAACCCTTTTCTCCCCAAGAATTGTCAGTCCATTCCCTCTCTATGACCATGTTTCTGTTATAGTCACCAGTTTATCTTGTTCATCAGCCTATCAGTTCACTTGAGTTTTATGTTCATTTGTTGATAGATGTGTATTTGTTGTTCATAATTTATATTTTTACCTTTTTCTTCTTCCTCTTCTTAGGTTCATTTTAAAACGAATGCCATGACTATAGAAGGTGTTACATGATGATGATCTATTTTCAGCAGGAAGCGAGGAAATGGCTGTGTCCTCACCAGCAATGAGTGGCTCTCCTAATCAGCAGGTACCACATTCAAATATTCAAATCGCCAAGCTGGCCAGGCATCTGGCTAAACTGAAGTCTCTCTCTCTCCAGTTCTTGTTTGTTTTTGATTGAGATGTAATTTACATATAGCAAACACACACATTTCAAGGTACAGCTGTGACGTAGGACACGGCTCTATCGTGCTGTACTAATCACCCGAATGGAAATAAATCAGAATTATTTAAAAGTTGAGGGTGAAGCATTCGTCTGTAGTTTTTCAATCCTCCACTCCATGATGTGGAGCAACCCTTTGGGCAGCGTACTCCTTTAAGTTTTTGCAAAGAACCCACGACTCTGAACCTAAAATAAGCCTTGTCCAGAAGACCTTATTTTTGAAACAGCAGCTGGGTAACTGAACAAAGGAAACTCAATGGGGGATGATGACTAGGGTGAAAAACCACTCTCTTTTCTGGCCTGAAGTTGAAGTCACATTGAGACCCCATTTTTAGTCTTTCTATAACTGCGCCTCCAGCCCCAGTTCGCGACTCCGGGTTCTGAAATAGAACATCGCCATCAGCAAGTCGCTTAATGCGCTTATTTACCCACTTACTTATTTATTTATTTTATTGTGTCTGCAGCAGCTTGGCTGCTAAATGCATGTAGAAGGGCTAATTGAAATGGCTTTCAGACATGACCGTTTCCAATTACGGTGCAATTCCCTAAACCAATCAATGACAAGTTATTAGGAGATTGCAAAGGTGCCTTAAAAGGCAAGGGCGCAACAGGAAGAAGTCGCCATTCGCTCAGAAGGACCAACAGCCTTGATTTTGAAGTGTCAGCCGGTCACTGTGTGTGATCTCCAAAGAATGAGATGGTTTTGTCTACTCCTGGCAGGACAGAAATACACCTCTGAAGCTGCCCCACATTATTAATTCAGGGACAAAGAATCGCATTCTTGTCTTTTCTTTCTTTCTTTTTGTGCTTTTTTTTTTGTTGTTGTTGGTTTGTTTTTGTTAATCTTCACCCGAGGATATTTTCCCCATTGATTTTGAGAGAGAGTGGAAGGGAGAGGGAGAGACAGAGAGAAACATCGATGTGACAGAGTCCCATGGACTGGTTGCCTCCCACACACACCCTGACCAGAACCAGCCACCACGGTACATAATCTTGACCAGAACCAAACCCTGGGACCCTTCAGTCCAGCGGCTGATGCTCTATCCACTGAGCCAGGCCGGCTAGGGCAAGAATCATATTCTTCATGGGCTTGCCATAATTGATACCGCCCTTGACATAAACACAAAGTGGGGTTAGCTATCATCAGTTGGTGAGAAAGAATCATGTATTGTTGTTACAAAGGCTGGTCCTTTCCGATGAGCTGATCACCTCTGTCGGTGCCAGATGTGGACAAACGCATCATCCTGGCGCATGCCCCTCCTGACAGGAGCTCAGAGTGGGAACGTTTTCATTAGGCCAGAGCTGGTGGGTGTCATTAAAAAAGAATAAGATTAGTATTGACTGCGGCAAGCAAAGGTCAGAGAGGGTGTCTGCCTTCCCTTTGCTGTTCTTTTTCATATGTATCTAATCATTTCGGGTTCCGATGTGTCCTTTGTGTGCGGAATCTCTGCTATAAATGTTGTAATACATCAAGCCAAGGTTCATCTCAAAGAAAGGTGCTTTGGAGGCTGTTCCAATTTTGCTGCTGTGAATTTATTATTTAAAGAAAATGCTGTGACACACAATACTTCAGTATCTTAAACATGCAGGAGGGCTAACACAGAGGGCAAAGACGGGGAGGGAAGATGAGCAATCACCTCCATCAGTAGCTACTGGAGCTGGACTTCCCAGCATGGCCACAGATCAGAAGTGGTGGAGGCTCTAGAAATAACAGAGTGGATCAGAGGAGAAGGTCCTTTATTGGGCAGCGCCCTGCTCCCAAGGTGACATCTGCAGTCCAGGCCCCAGGACGCAGGCGCTGCAGGACAAGCCCTGATCGGGACACCGTTTCTCCTCTTCCTTCACCAGCAATGGCCAATAAGCACCAGCTGCCCCACCCCCAG
The DNA here is from genome assembly GCA_027563665.1 of Antrozous pallidus. Taxonomy (NCBI): domain Eukaryota; kingdom Metazoa; phylum Chordata; class Mammalia; order Chiroptera; family Vespertilionidae; genus Antrozous; species Antrozous pallidus. Next base: position 48,271,684 of record CM050525.1, read on the forward strand.
CCAATCTCTCCGCCCAGAAATGCACAAACAAGACCCTCACACCTGCCTTCCATCTTATCAGCCTGACAGAGTGGGGTTGGTTACTGTCTCTGGTCACTTCCAAAATCCCCAAGAAATTAAAAATGAGTGCAGTCTTCTTTGTTTTTTGTGTTTTTTTTTTTTTTGGGGGGGGGGGGGGTTGGAATCTGTTTTATTGTGACTTTGAGTGAAGAATCTTTACGTTCGAGGTTAGCCAGAAGGAGAATTAAACCACAGATGTCAGTTATCAAACAGCAGCGAGAAGCGATGGGTGGCCCCACATCGGAGCCAGGGGACCCCCCTGCCCAAGGCGAGGGCACCGCTCCTGCCAGTCCCCACACCCAGCCGGCTCCCCTTCCAGGAGGTGCGGGCGCTGCCTGCTGGAGACAGACCTGCAGGCAGTGGATGCAGGGCTCTGCGGGCTGATCGAGGGGCCCCCCCCAGACCAGCTCCAGGACCCACAGGGCACTCTGAAGCCTGGGCGGACCCTCAGGCTCTCCCTTCCTACCCACCTGGCTGCTGCCTGGACAGGGTGCAGGCAGAGCCCCGCCCACTGCAGAGGACAGACGAGGCGCCCGCGGGGCTGGGAAGGGCCCTTGGCCAGTGTGCTCGGGCCAGGGCCAGACCAGCTCCGATCCAAGTTCTCAGGTTCCTTCCAAACACCTCGCGGTCCCCTGCTCTGCCGGAAGTGCAAGGGCATGCTTACCCCGAGAAGACACACACAAGCCCTGAGGCATACATACCTATGTCTGTTATGTCAGAAGCCCGGGTTCCCATCTTGCCAGTCAGGCGCTCAGGGAAATCCCACTCTCTCTGCGCTCCAGACCCCGCCTCCTGATGGCCCCACAATCAGCCACGCACTGTGTGCCACCTGCTTGGCACAGGCCTGCACAAAGCATGGGCTGGGTGGTCCAGCCCCTTCTCCTCCTCCTCTTCCTCAGGGCACTTCCAGGTTCTCTTTTCTCTGCCCCCTTCTTATTGCCCTACAGCCCCAGGAGCTGGTGCCAGCAAAGCATCCTGGGGGAGAGAGATGGTTTCTTTTGCCTTAACGTTAAAGGTCCTGACCTAAGAGGAGTGCAGCTCTGCTCCTCTGTCTAGGATTCAGCAGGTGGCATTACCAGGGCCTCCCCATGGAAAGGGGGGCCCTGAAGCCATCTAGGATGGAGCACCTGGAATGGCACTGTGACATCCCATGCACTCTCCCTTGACTACAATCAACATTTTAATTTTATTTTCATTTACTTCACAAGTACTTACTATGAGCTTCCTCTGTGCCCTCAGCCTGGGCTCAGGCACCATCTCTTGGTCCCCAGTTAACTCATCCTTGTCTGCCCCCCATGAGAGCAATAGCTGAGCAGCACTGCTGTTATTATCAGCAATTCCTTCTCCATGGTTATTATGGGGAAAGGAAGTTCCTCAATTACTTTGGTTAGTGATAGCTAAGTGGAGCATGGGTGTGCCCTTCCCACCAAAGAAAAGAACGATAGATAGCTGAGTATTGGCAAAAAGATTGGGATGATTTGCAATACAATTTTCATGCTTATACAATCCTGTATCTACCTCTGTCATCCTTAAGTCTTTCCTAACCTCCTCCCCCGCTCCGTGTCCAGGAAATCATACAACGGAACCTCTCCCAACCACCACACAGTGTGTGTCCATGTATGAATGATCCTTCTGGTCTACTGTTTTGATGGCGGTTAATTCAGATGAAGTCCATGACTATAAGAAACATAAACTTCAGGATGGCTCCCCAAGATGTGTTTCTTGTGTACAGTCAGATAGACTAACACCTAGGAACCAGTGTGAGCCATTTACAAACTAAACTAGTAACCGTGTCATTACTATGTGCTGGAGAACAGGGGCTATGCACATATAACATCCACTTAATACTTGGGATGAACTTGTGAATTAGATAATGTCCTCATTTTACAGATTAGGAGACCAAGCCTCAGAAGGCGAGTTAGCTTGAAGACTTTAGCTCACATAGCGTTGGTAGCAGGATTGGGATTTGAGTTTAACTTGCCTTGTTTTCTCTAGAACAACTCAGAAAGAGTGTGTGTGTGTGTGTGTGTGTGTGTGTGTAGTGTGTGGGTGCGTGTGTGTGTGTGTGTGTGTGTGTGTGTGTGTGTGTATGACGGGGCTGGGTTATCTGTTGTTTAGCTGTACCTTTCATGAGTGGAATTAAAGGACACTTTAAGCATGGATTTTGGGGGAACTAAGAATCCAAAATTAATTCTGCCATCTCTGGGAGATGAAGGTAGTGTTAAATTCCCAGCCTAGTGTTCAAGTTAATGGACTGGATTCTAAATGAATTAGATAGATGAATAACAAAATGTTAAAAAAAAAGAGCCCTCTCTCCAATATGTGGCATTATGCTTATTTTTAAAGGGAAAAAAAATAATTCCCTATCTGAAAGTAAGTAAAATACTCTGACATTTGAAAGTGTGATGTGCAGGAGCTTCAAGAATCCGCCACTGTTTTAGCTCCCTTTCTAACACGTCTTATTTCTACTTTGTTGATGAGGGGACCATGGCTGAGAGAACCAAGTCAGCCAGAAGGACAGTGGCAGATCCAGTCAGTGGACAATATGCTTTTTCTGGGCTCAGCCCTTGCAACCATGAATTGCTCTTCTCGGGAGTCTTCAGACCACACAGCTCAATGGTGAGATGATGCGCCTCAGAATTAGTCCAGTATTGGTTCCCATCTCAATCTCCCCTTCCATCTATCGGGCCTCGCTATGCCCTGTCACCCCAGAGGGCTTCCCTTTTTCCATCTGGAAGGCAGAAATGGCATTGTCTGCCTCATGAGGCTTTCGTGGCTCCAAGATTCGACAGCATTTGTGAAAGTGCATCGGGCCGAGCTTGGCACATGCTTCATGCTTTTAACAAATGCTGCTTTCTGCTCTTTCCCTTCAGATAGCACGTTTGACAAAAAAGTGAGCCTCACCCCATTTCTCTGATTAGGATGCCCTGGCCACCGCTGCTGACAGCTTGCGTGGCTTCATGTTCAATGAAGGGGCACACGGAAGATCTATCAGCCCGGTGTGACGAGGGGGCCCGTTCCCTTTTCATTAGCAGGTAGCAGCCCATACATTGAAATTGCAACCTGTCATCTCTCTTGAAGACCTTGGAGCTATCCATCCTTGTAATTTTCTTAAATGAATATTCAATCTATCGGACATGTCTCTGCCAATTTCAGAGATCAATACCATCCTTTTCAGTGGTCATTACAGGAACTTGCAATGTTACCCCCCTCAGCCAGACACCTGAGCCAGAGGGAAGCCATTTGGCCTGTCCAGGGCAAACAGACCTCAGCATTTTTGGTGGAAAATTCAACCATCTCAGAGAACTGACTTTGTCTAATGAGCCATTCTTAGTGGGAAGGATTTATACTCAAGGGGAATTTGAGTCAGTCATTCATATGGTCATTACATATTCTTTTATTTTTTAACACCTATAATGTGTCACACTTGGTACTAAGCACAGTGTCTAAGTCAGCACTACCTAAGATATACTAGTATACACATTCACCTAAATACACTGTCTGTAGAATATATGCATATACAGGCATATGTGTATATGATAGAACCACTGACTAGACAAAAAAAGACTGCTAAAAGATCAAACAAATTATATGTTAAAAGGAATAGGTAGCTATTGTGCTAGAAGAGTTTAGAAGAAAAGAGAAAAACCCATTTCCACATTGACTATCAGAAATAACTTAATAGAATGTGAAACTTGGGAAGGATTTGGACAAATAAATGCATGTGAGGAATCAAAGGGTGACAAGGAGAGAACAAAAAGTACAAGCACTTTTAAAGTGGACAGACTGTGCACAGTACAAATTAAAGCAAAAACTTGTCTCACTAATCTTTGTTGTGGTACTGGTACCTTGTGTCAGCACATAGTAGGTGATCATTAAAGCTTTGCTCGATAAGAATAGCTGTGGACAGACTAAACAAGGCTTGGGGATAATTAAGTTGCTATAATACCACAAGAGTTACAGCTCTGATCCCTGGGAAATTTAGGACATAAGGGGAGACACAGATGTGGCTATGAATATGGATATCATATCCATCACATACACGTGCTAAAATGTGTGCTTGTCAAAGATCATAAATACCGTGCTAATGGCTGACCTTAGAAATATATGGTATTAGAATAACAAAGATGACTTCATTCCTTTTAAAATATGGTCCAAAATTCATTCTTACACTGTAGAGGGGAGACTGTCAAGGTCTGCCGGCTTCTGGAGGAAGAAGCCTGCTGCTCAGCTAGAAATCTGACTTGTGGAGCCCGGTGGTTTGGATGAGGTCGCTCTCATGTCTGGCTAATTTTTAATGTGTAAAGGCCTCAGGGCTGAAAGATACTAAGATTCTCTAAGGCTGACCCAGTGAGACTCCATTAGGGAGCACACAGCAAACCCCTGAAACCACATCCATCTGCTGTGCTCCGGCCGTACTCGGCTGGAGGCCGGGGGAAGGAGTGAAACTCAGGGCCACTCCGCATTTGACCTATGTTCCCTTAAAACTGGGCAGTCCTGGCAGCCGAGCTTCGGGACTGGCCATGCCATTGTTGAGGAAAGGTAAGGAATTCGGAAGAAGGCATGACATGGGGACTGAAAGCACAAAGGAAAGGAGGAAAAGGTCTTTCAGTAGCAAGTAGAAGGAATCAACTCAAAGGGACTCAAGCTAAGCTAGGGTGGGGTGAGAAAAAGCATTTCCTTTCACACATAATGAGGAAGTCTGGGGTTGGAGTCAGCCTCCAGGGACCTCAAGAGTATTGTCATCTCCTTCTATTTCCCTCCAGGTCTCTTTTCCTTCTTTCCCTTTCTCTGTGTCTTAGCTCTGATTCTCTCTGTAGGTTGCCTTTGGTTTTTCCACTTGGTAGATACAGTAAGCATCCTCCATGTAGCTGGCAAAGAGAGATGCAGGCACACAGCCATGGGTCTGAGAAATGTGTGGTTAAGCAAGTTCATCATTGTGCAAACATCCTAGAATGCACTTACACAAACCTAGATGGTATAGCCTACTACACACTTAGGCTATATGGTTGGGCCTACTGTTCCTTTGCTACACGCCTGTATAGCATGTTAATGAACTGAATACTATAGGTAATTATAAGACAACTAGTGGCCCGGTGCATGAAATTTGTGCACTGGGGGTGGGGGTGGTCCCTCAGCCCAACCTGCCTCCTCTCACATACTGGGAGCCCTTAGGGGATGTCCAACTGATGGCTCACCCCCAGCCTGCCCAAGGCCTAAAGCTGGCCTTGGGCACCCAGCCATCTCCCTGCTCAGCTCAGTCCCACCTGCCTGTGACCACCCAGCCCCAGGGACTGGGCGCTCACTGCCACTTCCACAAGCAGCAACAAGGGGCTGGGACCCACCCTGCTGCTTCCCAGTACAGCGCACTGGGGCAGTGGGGTGCTCCCAGCCGCCGCCCCTGCCCAGCCGCCTCCTCGCATAGCACATGGGGGCCACGGGACGCTCTCAGTCGCCGTCCCTGCCCGGCTGCCTTCACACACAGCGTGCGGGGGCCTCGGGGCACGCCCACCGTCTCCACACACAGCACATGGGGACCATGGGGTGCTCCCAGTGGCTGCCCTGCCCAGCTGCCTCTGCACACAGCTCGGGTGACCAGGGCACCCTGGAGCTCACTGCTGCTACTGCTTCATCTCCACCACGAGGGCCCAGCCCTTGCGCAGCTCGGCCCTGCTGCTCGGCCCTGCCCCTTGCTCCTGATTGGCTGGTAGCATAGCCAATCAGGGTCAAGGTATGGTCACATTTGCATGTTTCTTTTTTAATAGATAGGATGGTAACTGTGTATCTAAGCATATCTACCCATAGGAAAGTTACAGTAAAACTATGATATACAGTACCTTTTTAAAAAATATATTTTTATTGATTTCAGAGAGGAAGGGAGAGGGAGAGAAAGATAGAAACATCAATTAAGGGAGAGAATCATTGATTAGCATCCTCCTGCATGCCCCCCCCCCCACTGGGGATTGAGCCCACAACCTGGGCATATTCCCTGACCAGGAATCGAACCAGTGACCTCTTGGTTCCTGGGTCGATGCTCAACCACTGAGTTACACCTGGCTGGGTGGTAGACAGCAGTTTTATATGACTGACTGAGTGGTGGTTTTGCTTCCCCTGTATCCCTAGAAACATGTTAGCAACACATTGAGTTAAGACATTACAACAGCTGTGATGTCACCAGGCAATTGAACGTTTTCGACTCCATTATCATCTTATTTTGACACCACTACTGTAGACGCTGAGCAAACTGTCACTAAGCAGCACCTGGCTGTATTCTGCTCCAAGCTTACATTACCTAACTTTCTAAGCCTGAAGGAAACGGAAACTTAGTGCACAGTCCAGGCTGGTGACAGACTCACCACTGTGCAGTCATGGTGGCCAGAAGGTTGGGGTTCCCTGAGTGACCAGACCTGGGTCACAGGTCCACACTCAGGGGGACAAGATGCCGTGAGTTTCAGCCAGAGCAGAGCTATATGACATGTAGGAGGGACAGGTTCCAAGGAGGGTTTCTAGAGTGGGAGGAGTCTGCCGTTTTAGAAATGGGGGAAAATATTTTAGGCAGTTTACCACCATTAACCAGCAATGTAGAATACTTTTTCTGAATTAATTCATTAATTCAGAGTCTTTGATGAGTTGACAAAAGTTGGTGGAGGTAGCATGATAGAAACAGAGCAAAGAAAGTGAGTCTCTGGACATAGCCATAGTATTCCAGCATGTGAAAGAATGGCTTGGTTCTCCAGCAAAGTGAAACGAAGGCCATTTGAAATGCTCCATCCTCCTCATATATTTTTTTAATTAAACTTGATGGATACACTTTTTGCTATAGGTATAGTCTTGTATTCATTACATAAATAATAATGATGATGACTATATTTTCAGGACAACATATACCATAAGTCAAATGGATATAGTCATAATGTTTGTACATTCTCAAGCAACATGGTCGCCCATGGAAGGAGGGAAGGAATTAGGCCTGGTAGGGTTGGGATAGAGAGAACTGACTTGGCTCTTAGTGGTGACACTCATAATATTGGGCTTTTCAAGTCTATGCCAAATCTTGTCCATTTCTTATACATATTAGAGGCCCGGAGCACAGATTTCTGCACCAGTGGGGTCTCTTGGCCTGGCCTGCTCCCTCTTGCAATCTGGGATCCTGGGAGGATATCGGAGAGTCAGTTTCAACCCAATCCCCACAGGCCAGGCTGAGGGACCCCACTAGTGCATGACTCCATGTGCCAGGCCTTTAGTATGCATATAAGATCTTTGATTAATCTCTCCCTATCTTTCCTCTTCCCCCTTTCCCTCTGAGATTCATCAGTCTATTCCATGTTTCCATGTCCTGCATTGAGCGTCTGCCCCCTGGTGGTCAGTGCATGTCATAACTGCTGCTTGTCTGCTGGTGAGCTGGTTGGCCAGTTGCTTAGGCTTTTATATATGTATGTATATATATATATATATATATATATATATATATATATATATATTATACTGATTTCAGAGAGGAAGAGAGAGGGAGAGATATAGAAATATCAATGATGAGAGAGAATCATTGATTGGCTGCCTCCTGCATGCTCCCTACTGAGGATTGAGCCCTCAACCTGGGCATGTGCCCTGACCAGGAATCAAATCAAACTGTGACCTCTTGGTTCATAGGCTAATGCTCACTAACTGAGCCACATCTGCTGGGCCATTTCATTTATTTATTTATTTATTTATTTATTTATTTATTTTAATATATACTTTATTGATTTTTTTTACATAGAGGAATGTATAGGAATAGAAAGTTAGAAACATCGATGAGAGAGAAACATCAATCAGCTGCCTCCTGCATGCCTCCCACTGGGGATGTGCCTGCAACCAAGGTACATGCCCTTGACTGGAATCGAACCTGGGACCTTTCCGTCTGCAGGCCAATGCTCTATCTATAGAGCCAAACTGGTTGTGGTGAACCATTTCTTTTAATTGGACTCTCATTCAATCCTTCCACCAAGGAGAGATGATGATCATTTCTTCATTCCAAAGAGAAAACTAAAACACAACGTAGATATTCTTGAACAAAGTCAAACAGGAATCAGCCCAAAACCTGGTTTTGCTGCAGTGCCACAAAACAACAAACCAAAGCCAGTAGCAGTAACACACAATGTCATGATGCTTCCTTCCAAGACAGTGAGTCTGGTCAGAATGAGAAGACAAAATGCTTTAGGGGCACAAAGGAGTGAGCAAAATTTGCACCTTGTTTTGAAGGCTGCCCATGCCAGCTGGAATGAGCAGAAGACAAAGGAAGGGGCACACTAGGGAGGACACTGCAAAGCACAGGGTTCTAAGGGATTAGACATTTCAGTTGTGAGCACCTGAACTCAAACATACTTGAGGAATGCACATTACAGGAATAAATAGATGATAAGTGAAAGAATGAATGAATGACTATATGTTCATTCAGTACTTTCTTTACTTATACACCTTCATTATTAATTCATTATTAATTCACATGATATATTATGTCTGCTTGAGTCTTTGAGGAGTTGAACAAATCAATATGTTCCTCCTCTCATTTCCACAAGAATGAAGTTGATTGGAAGTAGGAAAGGGGGGAGTTCCCTACCCTTTTCCCACTCATCCTCACCCCTGGGTAGCTCTTCCCGAGGGGGCTGTAAATCTCTGCCTATGCATGGAAGTCTTGGTATCTGACAAAGAAACATTTCCTGTGAATTATGATTTGGATTTTTTTTTAATATAGGGCACCAGAATGAAGCTTTGTGGTGGCTGCTTAATTTGGAGGGCATTATTTTTAGCCTTGCAAAGGACCAGTGGCACAAAAACAATTAGGATCTTTTGTCAAGTTAATTAAATTTTACTAAGTGTAGCAATCTCCGTGGGCTTCGTATAGCAGAGGTAAAACTAATTAAAACGCGAATTCTTCCTAGTCTAATAAGGAGGTCTAACTTGGGTAGCTGAGGAATGCTGTGCATACTGAAAGATATTCAAAACCAATTTCTAATGAGATGAGGGCAGACCCTTAAATGGCTCGGTTCTGGGGAAGGCTCACTTGAGAATGCCAATAAGCCTGTTAAATTGGAGGCGGCCACTTAAAGGAAGGCAGGCAGCTGAGCCAAGCTTGTGGGGCCTGGAAGAAAAATGGGTCCATTTTACTTTATTTTTTAAAAATATATTTTATTGATTTTCTACAAAAAGGACAGGAGAGGGATAGAGAGTCGGAAACATTGATGAGAGAGAAACATTGATCAACCGCCTCCTGCACCCCTCCCCACTGGGTATGTGCCCGAAACTAAGGTATATGCCCTTGCCTGGAATTGAACCTGGGACCCTTGAGTCTGCAAGCTGATGCTCTATTCACTGCGCCAACCCAGTTAGGGCAATGGGTCCAATTTAGATAAGTTAGGTGGGAGAAGCTGGTGAAAACCAAGGTTATCCAGGTTTCATCTGAAAAGAGCTATTTCCCCCCAGCCCCCAGCTTCCTTCTCTTCATTAACTTCCCCCAGGGCAGGTGAATGCTTTTTCTGAAGTGGCCTTTTCTTGGAAAGCTACATGGCATAAGAGTGTTGAGTTCTCAAGGATTCAGATCAGTAGTGAATCCACACCAAGTCCTCTAATGACCATCAGAGCCCATTTTTCTTCAAGATGAGGCCATGGAAAGGTTAAAAAATTCACTCCATCCTTGAAATTAGCAGGCTCTTAAGATGGCGATCCAACACGGCTGGATCTTGGCCCTTTCTTTGGAACCCACTCACACCAATTTCCACCTCTGGTCCAAGGCATATGCATATTCGCTATTAAGAAATTTGAAATGATTGTCGAATCGCAATGGGCAACCTTTGGAGAAACTTGGCAATACTTCAGTCGACGCACTATTACTCTCCCATTGATCGAAAGAGGTCCATACCTGCTGACATTTTTCTTGTTTCTCTGTCTTATTTCGCACCCTGTGGTCTGGCTCTGGACCTGATCACCCACGGATTTTTGGCACTGTGCTGCCAATAACCTTCTAATCACCAAAGCTAATGGCTTTTCTCTGTTGCTACCACCTTCAGCCAGATTGGGTCATTTGTCACACTGACCACCCTTCACTCCTGACACACTGCTTTATTTATTCTGTGAGGCTGTTACAGGTGCAGCAGGGCCTGCTGGGAAATAGCCACTGTCAAGTCCCTTCTGAGAAGGGGCTTCTTGCCTAGTTTTATGCAGCAGGCACACGGGGATTCTGTCTAACAATGGTAGGTGGAGGTCATCATATGTGAATATTATAATCTAACTGGAATATTTCCTCATTCTATATCATTTTAACATTTGCATTATGTAAGCAATGCATGCACACTGGAGAACTTTTAGGAAGAGCGGCAAAATAAAAGGAAAATTCACGTTGCATTTAATCAAACCCAAACTTCATTATTTTCTTCTCCTATTTCTCCTCCTCCTCCTTCTATTTTCCCTTCATAGTCTTAAAGAAAAACATGTACCTATGGTCATCTGTGTCATGTAACTTGGCAGCATGAAAACTCACATGTCACTAATGGTATTACTGCAAGCAGTTCACTAAAGTGGGAAGCACACATACTTCTTGACATGGTCCCTCTGGGTCTAAGCCCCAGTTTCACCCAGCCATGTAATGGTAGGCAAACCCTTGCCTGTTTGCTATTATTTTTTTTGTTGTTGTTGTTTCTGGTCTAGAGTTTTTGTCTATAAAACAGATATGACAATTACTCTATCATACACTTGATAAAAAGGATGAAAAAGGCTAATGTTTAAAACTTAGCTAGTTGTTGGTATTATGTTATTATGAATTAACATACACAGTGGATAACCACCATGCACAAAAATGAACTCAAAATGGATTAAAGACTTCAATGTAAAACCTGAAGCCATAAAATACCTGGAATAAAACATAAGCGTGAGCTTCTTGACATGGGTCTTGGCAATGATTTTTTTTTTAACTTGACACCAAAAGCAAAGGCAGCAAAAGCAAAAACCAACAAGTTGGACTACATCTCACTAAAAAATTTCTTCACAGAAAAGGAAACCATCACAAAATGAAAAAGCAACTTAATGAATGGGAGAAGATATTTGTATATCCATATATCTGAGGAGGATCTCATATCTAAATACACAAAGAAATTATATAAGTCAACAGCAATAAACATTTTTCCAAAGAAGACATACAGCTGACCAACTGGTACATACAGAAATGATCAACATTATTCATCATCAAGGAAATGTAAATCAAAAGCAAAACAATGAGCTATCACCTCACACTTGTTAGAATGGCTATTATAAAAAATAGAAGAGATGTGTGTTTGCCAAGATGTGGAGAAGGGTGACCTTATGCACTGTTGGTAGGAATATAAATTAGTGCAGCTACTATGAAAAACAGTATGGAGGTTCTTCAGAATATTACAAAATAGAATGACCATGTGATCCAGTAATTTATTTCCAGGTACTTGTCCAAAAAAAACAAAAACACTAATTTGAAAAGATATATTCTCAACCTTATTCATTGCAGCATTATTTACAACTAGGGGCCCGATGCATGAAATTCATACACTGGGGGTGGGTGGTCCCTCAGCCCAACCTGCCCCCTCTCACATACTGGGAGCCCTCAGGGGATGTCCTACTGATGGCTTACTTCCTGCCTTGGTCAGGGGACCTCGGCCAGGGGACCCCCAGAGCCCTGTGATGGATCAATGGCAGGCTCTGCCCCTGCCCCAGCCTGCCCAAGGACAAAAGCCTCTGGCTGAGGCTTTTGGCCTGGGCAGGGGATCCTCAGCCCTCTCAGATTTCTGGCTCCACCCCTACCCCCTGGGCTCTGATGGCTTACCTCACAGTGACCTGGTGCCAGGATGTTCCCAGGACACAGGCAGGACACAGGCTCTGGGGGCCTACGTATGCAAATTAACTGCCATCTTTGTTAGGTTAATTTGCATACTTACTCTGATTGGCTATGGGCATAGTGGAGGTATGGTCAGTTTGCATGTTTGTCTATTATTAGGTAAGATAGCCAAGCTATAGGAACAGCCTAAGTGTCTATGGACATTTACATAGATAAATTATGACATACCATATACAATAGAAGATTATCCAGCCATAAAAAATGAAATCTTGCTATATGTGACAACATGGATGGATCTTGAGGGCATTATGCTAAATAAAATATGTCACACAGAGAAAGAAAACAAATACCATATGATCTCACTTATATGTAGAATCTTAAAGACAAATAACAACAAACAAAATACCAAGCTCATAGATACAGGAAAGTGAGTGTTGGTTTCTAGAGGTGGAGGTGTATGGGTTGGTGGTGGATGTAATGGGTGAAAGGAATCAAAAGGTATAATCTTTCAGTTATAAAATAAATATGTCATGGGGCTGTAATGTACAGCATAGTGAGTATAGTTAATAATACTGTCTTAGGTATTTGAAAGTTGCTAATACAGTAAATCTTAAAAGTTCTCATCACAAGAAAAAAAATCTGCAACTGAATATAATTATCAATGCCAACTAGACTTATTGTGGTTATAATTTCACAATATTTACAAATATTGAATCATTATGTTGTACAGCTGGAACTAATATAATGTATGTTAATTACACCTCAATAGAAAAATTAATAAGTAAATAAATAGGCCTTCTCCACTGCAAAAAAAAAAGTATAGTGTGTAATGGTTCACAATACTTAATCATGTAGATATTTACAAAAATTAATCCCTACTGTTAAACTTTTAATTACTTCCTGAGTTTCCTAATATCAATACTTCTACAATAAATATCTTCCCATCTTTATTAACACAATTTTCTGCACACAGATTTACAAGCTACTCCCTGGAAAGGTTTTATTTCAATATATTTTTATTGATTTTAGAGAGGAAAGGAGAAGGAGAGATAGAAATATCAATGATAACAAACACATTAATTAGCTGCCTCCTCTATGCCCCCCTACTGGGGATTGAGCCTACAACCCAGGCATATGCCCTGGACAGGAATCGAACCTATGACCTCCTGGTTCATAGACCGATGTTCAACCATTGAGCCACACCCGCTGAAGCTTTGCAGCACTTGCTACTCCCACCAGCTGTGCATGTGAGGGTGACTCCTTTCAGTGCCTCTGTTGGCCTTGGTGCAGCAGCAGGAAGCGGGAGGGCCACTCTGGCACCAGGTTCACTGGGAAAGCCCCAATGGCCTCACCAGAAGGTTTCCTTCTGCCCAACTCAAAAGGCCTTCACCCTCAAACCTGGCAGACTTACAGCCTAGCTTTTCTGAGGGGACTCCACTTTTTACAAGACTCTGTAGGCATCCCTGATCCACTGTTCCCTGTTCTTCCTTATCAATCAGTTCTTTCTCCTCATGCTAAGTTCTGAATCATTGAGAAAGATACTCCTTTGTGTAAAACCACGCCTTGAGTTCTGTGCAGACTGACTAGATAAATTTCAGTTCATTTGTGGTGGACTGAAGAAGGAGGCAGCCAGAAAGGGAAAATGCATCTTATATTGTTGAAAATATAAGGAGGTCAAATGCTTTATACTGTGGACTAGTCACAGCACATCACTAAGATGCAGCGTCCTGAGGACACCCCTAGTCTCTGAGAATACAAGTACCACCAGCATTTCCCTATGAAAAGCCCACTATGTGGTTGGATGGGCTATCAGCAGAAATAGGCTCACCAATGACACTCGCAGGCAAGAAGAGAGATGGTGGGGAGACGCTGGGATCCACAGGGGAGAGGGAAGAAAAGTGATGAAATAGAATCGCTTCCCACTTGAGCTGGCTCTTTAATAGGGAGTTTACATTCACCAAGGAGACCAGGACGCCCCTCGTTGGGCACAGTCTGGATGACAGGCCACGATGGGGAAAGGATCTTTTACAGTTTGGGTGGCTGGACTGGCTTTGGTCTGGGAGGAGACGAGGTGGGAAATGAAACTGAACAAATGTGGGAATCATATCATAGGGCGGGGCTCAAATGCCATTCTAAAGAATCTGGATTCTACCATCTGTGTGTTGGAGGGTCCCTGCAGATTCTGATGGGATTTGCTCTGTCATGACAGTCAATGGCTTTATTTACAGAGACATTTCTCAGAGCTACGGTGATGGGGGTGAAGGGACTCCGTTCCTTCATCTAAACTTCAGGGGAAGGTGCTGCTGCCTGCCCTGACACATCTTTTGGTGGGAAAATCATGGGACTTTTATAAAAACAAGTGAAAGCAAAGCTAAGTCTAGGTAACATTTCCTTCCAAGAGTGGTGCACAAAGGGGAGGTTCCTATGGGGACCGCCATCAGAGGCTCTTAATAATTGCGGGGCAATAAGCTAATTACAGCGTTTTATCTTCTTCCTTCATAAAACTCCACACTGAGTGAGTAAACGTGAAAAGTTAATTTGGGGCCACGAACAAACAAAACCACCAGCCTCTGGAAGCAAACTGATAAAAGAGACGTGCCAGGTTAAGTCTGCTTTCCTTCCCCCACATCGATGCCCCTTTATTTGTGCTCAGCTGTGCTGAGATTCCTGTGGAAACCAGTGTGGAGAAACCCTATTCAGAGTCAGAGGGTTTTTATTGTTGCTATCTTTTTTATTTTTATTGATTTCAGTGAGGAAAGGAGAGGGAGTGAGATAGAAACATCAGTGATGAGAGAGAATCATTGGTTGGCTGCCTCCTGCACACCCTCTCACCCCCCTGGGGATGGAGCCCGCTACCCGGTCAGGTGCCCGGACCAGGAACTGAACTGCATCCTCCAGGTTCATGGGTTAACACTCAACCACTGAGCCACACCAGCCAAGTCAGAGTCAGAGTTTTAACATGGTGTCCATTTCTACAGCGCAAAAGTTCTGATTCTGACTCTGTGACCTCAGTAAGTCACTCAGCGTGTCTTAGACTCAGTTTCTTCGTTTGGATTTGATGGACTGGATGCAAGTGCCAGTGTCCGATAGTTGTCTCATTAGCCCCTTGTCACTTTCCTAATCCTGGGAGCATGGATGAGTGTAGTTATTTGGAATCTTATTGCTCTAATGCCTCTTATATGACACTTCCATTATTATCCTGAAATGAAATTCATAGATAATATAAACTGTCTACATACATAATTCTTTAAAGAAATCAATGCAATGCCCTAATTGTAATACAGACAAGAAATGAAAGGAAGTACATTATAATAAAGTAATAATTACTTGCCATAAGTTAAATAGTAATGTTATAACGCTAACAACTATTTTCCATAAGTTGTTATAATGTCTGACATGACATTATAAGAAGATATAATGAAGTAGTAAGATCCACACACAAAATCATCATGGCTAACAAAAACATCATGGCACTGAAATTGGTGTTTTATACAGGCCACCCATATACCAAGAGGAGTATTCCTGTCACTGATATGGTTTTCCCAAAGGTGAACAACCCTTGGTAAGATTTTAAAAAATCAATCTCCCCCTCTTCACCCAGAAGTTGCATTCCTGAAGGTGGCAGTGCATGTTTTCTAGTAAGCAGTGAACGCAATGCCCCCTGCGCATATGCAGAATGGCCTTGACTCCAGGTACCTATGATTATAAAGGGTTCTTAATCTACCTAAAAACTAGTGGGCTTTCAAAAGTCCTATAGAATGCAAGGTAACTTTCCCTCTAGATAGAACTGTCTGGCGCTGTGTTTCTCTCTTCCACCCATTAAAATACCAGTATCCTCTCATGCCCATCATTATTGCAACACTCCATGTGGTACCGTGTGCCTCCCTTACCTGCAGAGGTAAGTTCCAAGACCTCAGTGAATACCTAAAACCACAGATAGTATCAAACCTTATATAGACCTTGTTTTTTTCCTATGCATACATATCTATTTTGAATGTCTGCTGTAAAAGGCACCTATCTATGGCATTTTGTGATGCAGCTCTAGCAAACTAATACGCCTACTTTTCTACTACTACTAGGAATACTATAGCAATCACTGTATACTATTATCACTACTTTTGCAGTCACTACTGTGACTCCCTCCCCTCCCCTCAACAATAGTAAGATTAACTGAACTCTGTGCTACTTTTATGGTTCGTCTTACTCCCTGGGACCCACAGATAAGTAAGCTCAGGCATCAGGCCTAAATATAGGCTGACTCCAAAGGCCAAGACCTCCACTTCCCTTCTGTAGGTTCCCTCTTTTTCAGGTAAATCATGCTTACACATCAAATGTTTGGATCCCAAGTTTGGACCTCTTGAGCCACAGTTAGGGGTCACACCTGCATGCATTCTGATTGTAGGGAACTAGTTAGGAGAACTTGGCTGACTCTGATAATCCTGAGATGGCAGGCACCTATAAATCGCTCATACATCACTGGCAATATTGTACAGTGGTTGAGAACATTAATCCCAGAGTCCAGGTTGTCTGGAATGAAATCCCAGCTCTATCACTTACAAGCCAAATATCTTAACTTCTATTTGACTCAGTTTCTCCTTCTGTAGAGTGAGAGTTCCTATATCATAGCGTTAAGTTGTTGTAGCTAAAGTGAATTATTTCCTCTAAAGAGCTTAGAACAGTTACAAAATCAGGGGTCAATATGAGTTACTGGGTATTAGTATTTAGAGATCATATAGAAGCCATCTCACTAGTCCTTGGCAGCAACAGAGAGCATGTCAGCCTCCCTGACACTCAAATCAAAGCCCAGAGAGGTTTTGTAATTTTCTCAAGGTCACACAGCTAATAAACAGAAGACGTATATGACTCCCAGTCCTTGCTCTTCCCAAATGCTCTCTTCCTCTTATCAAATATTTCCAAATTTCCTCTCTATACTAAAAAACAATAAAAAAAAAACAGAGGAAAAAAAACAAACTGTCCCTCATCCATTCTACAAACAAGCTGTGTTCTTTCCGCCAAATAATAACCCTATTTTTCACATGGCAAGGTGGGTTATAATATGAAGCCCTGAGATTGTGTGCCTCCTGGCTATTTTCTACTCCGCTACGTGAAACAGCAAACCGATCATGGGTTATTCATTCAAACCAGAAACAGATTCCTGCAGCATACCATTTGATATGCCCTACAAAAACGTGTAGATATAAATGGAAAAATGCAATCTATCTCTGAGGCTTTTCTTTTGTGGTTTGGTGCCAAATGCTTGAAGATACTACAACATCTATATGCTCAAAAAGAAAAGAATATCTGGGAATACACCCCCTGCCTCGCCTTTTTTTCTTTTCTTTTTTTAACTTTCTACTCAGATGCCACAGTAGCATGTGGACACATTCAGGTCTTTAAAGAAGTTGAAGCTTTTACCTTAATCTAAAGGTCATGGTGCAGATGGAGCCCTGGCTACATCCACACCAGAGCCCTGGGAGGCACTGTGTTTTGATTGCATGAAAAAAACATAGTCTACATCCATCCCCATCCCCTCCTTCTAGCCCCACCACGACCAGTCGGAATGTATTCACCACCAGATTAAAACCAGCATCGATTTTGCCTCTAAGTTCTGTGAATATTAATGGGAATTTCTTTGTTGGATGGTTGGCTGCTTAAATTCATCTGCTGTTCTTTGCATGGAGCCATTTGGGCAATTAATGTTGAGCATGTATCCACTCAAACAGGGGGCAGATGTAGGTCATGGGCATGCAGGCAGTGCATGTGTCTAAAGGTCAGACTTGTCAAATCCAGGAAAGATGGTAAAGCACCACCATATATTTTAGGTGACATGAGGCAGCTGATTTTTTTCATCCTTATTTGATATTCTCCAAGTCCCAGGTCCAACAAGGACTTGCCTGTGGGATTGCACCTGCTGCCCTGAGCTACCAGTGCAGTCCAGGCAGCTCTTGTGGGTTCCATGATTGCATCCACAGTGGGATGTGAGGTGCCACCAGAAACACCACTGGAGCAGGCATAGGTATAAAGATCTGGGTGAGAAAGTCAACTCCCCGGGCGGTCCCTGCAGCCACTGGCCACTCTGGTCCTCTGCTTGCTCATTTGTAAGATGAGAATGCTAATGGTACTTACCTTGCGGGGATGGTTGAGGTCTAAATGACTTCAGAGAGGTCAAGGTCTTGGAAAAGTCCCTGGGACAACACAAACACCGAGTTCCCAATTATAATTTTCAGAGGGACTGGGGCCAATGAAACCACCAGGATTTTTTAAAAAGTGATTTCACTGAAACCGGTTTGGCTCAGTGGATAGAGCCTCGGCCTGCAGGACTGAAAGGTCCCGGGTTCAATTCTGAGGCCATGTACCTTGGTTGTGGGCACATCCCCAGTAGGGGGTGTGCAAGAGGCAGCTGATTAATGTTTCTCTCTCAAAGATGTTTCTGACTTTCTATCCCTCTCTTTTCCTCTCTGCAAAGTCAATAAAATATATTTAAAAAAATAAAAAAGTGATTTCAAAACAATGTAATGATCAGAGGAATTAAATGTATCTACTTGTTAAGCCCAACTATCCACATTTGTTTGCCTGGTGCCAATGTCCATTTTGAGACAAAGATCGTGGTCCTAGGGTCCAGCTGGGTTTGAATCCAAGCTTGGCCATTTGCTAGTTGATAATTTTTTTTGGCGGGCATGGGGGGGGGGGGGGGCGGAGAGACTGCTGAATTTCTCTGAACCTGTTTTCTCATCTAAGAATAACAACACTTACACATAATATAATACTTTGATAAGAATTAATGAAGCCAAATACATGTGTTTAATAAATAGTAATTTAAATAAAGAACTTGGATCACACTTTTAAACCACTATTCTCACCACTCCCTGAGATGCAGAGCGTGTGTTCTTCCATATTGAAGGGATTCCCTGAAAGTTTAACGCAGATCCCCAAGTGGAAAGATACCCAAATATCTGTGAATCAGGGAATCAGCAAAGGAAAGAAAGAAAAAACAATCCAGAGTGGTCTTGTAAAAAAAGTCACCCATGCCAAAACACGTTTGGCTCAGTGGCTAGAGCGTCGGCCTGCAGACTGAAAGGTCCCAGGTTCCTTGGATTCCTGTCAAGGGCATGTACCTTGGTTGCAGGCACATCCCCAGTAGGGGGTATGCAGGAGGCAGCTGATGGATGTTTCTCTCTCATTGATGTTTCTAACTATCTCTCTCCCTTCCTCTCTGTAAAAAAATCAATAAAGTATATTTTAAAAAATTAAAAAGTCATCCATGCATTTAGGAAACATCTATGAAGCACTTGCGTGCCAGGCGCTAGGTGGCTAGGTGCGGCAAGAGCTCATTTCCTCTTTGCCACAGGCAGTGGGGTCATTGTTTATTACCAGCCTCTTACTGATGAGGAAACGGACACGTTTGGAGCTTCTGTGTCTGCCCTCCCATGACAGTCAGGACTTGAAATTGGGCCTGCTGTCCTTTCCTCCTGTTGCCTCCCAAAGACATGTATCAGTGAATTGGGTTTAATTGAATTATGGTGCTGTGCTCACAGTGATTCATCCACGCTGGCGGAATGAGTGGTTAGTGACTGTATTTATATCTTGTGTCCATAAACTTAATACATTTTGTGCGGAGGGAGATGCCTGGGTGGAAAGGTGACAGTTAACAAGGTCATTTTCTGATATGGAAAAGACATAAATGTGCTCCTGACTCACGCATTTACACCCCCCCCCCTACCCCCCCGAGCGCTTCCTCCTGCTGCTTTTGAAATGGCTGCTCTTTGTTATGGGAAGGGACCAGATCATCTCAGCTGCAAGCAGTGTAGAATGAAGAGATTAGTCCCCCAGTAAATGTGCACACATCTCCCTGGAAATGGGACATTCTAAGGCAGCCAGAGAAACCACCCCTCACTCTGTGAATTCTGATAACTCACTTCCTGACCCTTGGTTTCCTTGCCTCCTGGGTGAAGGGCCAGCATTCAAGCTTTTCTCAGATAATCTGCACTCCTGAAGGCAATCCTTTAGGTCCTTAATATTTAGGGGTGTGTGATGAGGACCGTGGCCCTACCCCAACCTTCTTGTAGAAACGGACTCAGTCCTTGTAAAAACAAACAAACAAACAAAAGAAGGGTTTGATTTTTGACCTGGTATTGCTTGCTTTTATGGTGCAAGTTTTGTTTGAGAATGTGGTGGAGATGCCAACTTGGTGGAATCTCTTTGAGGTTGTCTGTCCCATTCGCCTTTCTCTGCTCAAGCTGCTATCGCCCTTCGGTTAGAGTAACTGATTTTATTATACTTGTTTATTTATTTATTTGATTTTAACCATATCTTTATTGATTTCAGAGAGGCAGGGAGAGGGAGAGAGATAATAGAAACATCAATGATGAGAGAGATTCAGTGATCGGCTGCCTACATTAACCCACGGGATTACAGTGTCTGATCTAAGAAGAGAGGTGGGGCTGATGATCACATGTCATGGGACATTGTTCAGGGAATTGACTTTCTATCAGATTCTAGGTGTACATATTACTAAGTGTCTATTATTGTATGTTTTGTTTTGTTTTTTTTTTCAAGTTCTTTTTGCTTGTTCCTTCCCTGATACAGATTCTGCCTGAGAAAGTGGGCATTCAGTTCCTAAACCTGAGGTTTCATTCATGGGTCTTCTCCTTCCTAGTTCTACCACCAAGGGTATGTTGTAACATCACCCACCTTTAATTCTCTCACCTGAAAACTCAGGATAAAATTAGGATCAAACCTCATGGGGATCTTGAGATGCTAACAGACGATTAAATGCATTAAATAAGTGGCACAGTATTTGGGACACAGTAGGTAATCGACAAATGTTAATTTATTTTAACTGAAACATTGACTCCTTCCCTAAAAATATTACAGAAAATTAGAGGAGAATTTAAACATTTCCTACCCCAATTCTCTTGGCTCCACTTAAAAATGATGATTTTTTTTTTTGTAGGTGACCTTTCCTTAAAGTATTTTATTGCTGGCAAGAAACGATTTAATTAAAAATTAAAGTCAGAAAAGTTTCCCCTGGGATTCAAAGTGCTCCTGCCCTCCTCAGCATAAAAATGTTGGCTTCAAGACAAGAGTATTGATGAAAAGAACCTGTTCTTACTGCTCGAACAACCCAGTCAGGGCAATTCTTCAAGAAGTGAGCTGTAGCCTTTCATATGCGATTCGATATTTTGGTTTCAAAGTTCCCACTTTGAAATGTACAGCTCGGACTTGAGAGATAAAAAGGAAAAAAAAAACATTTTAGGGATTTAGGGACATTTTTATTTCCTTGGAAGATGTTATCTGAATGTATTTTTAGAAGGTCACTGAGTTCTCATTTTAATGTTCGGACCCTGACATCTTCAAAGAGCAGTGGTTAAAAAAGACTCCTCCCCTTCCAGACATCTTTACAGAGACACTGCCAACAGGGGGCGCGGTGACCCTCATGGTCTAGGTCTCCATGCTAGATTACTTCCTATGGCCTTTTAGGGTGGGAACCTCTTACCTTTTGATAAGTTACTATCAACTAGGTTCTGGTCAAGTCGTGGTGTCCAGGTGGCTAGAGTTCAGAGTCATTGTGAGGCTTTTGAGACCTTATGCTCCAGATGCTCTCATGCTCTCAGAATGCCATCTCCTTTCATTTCCTTAGTGATTCGGGAACACCTCTCTGTTGTCCCCAAGAACAAGTCACAAACAGCATAAGCAGTTTATGAATCCTTATTTATTTGGCTTCAGCGTCCAGTCTCTTCTGGTGACCCAGGCCACCTCTTATGAGCTGGATGGGTGCATGTTGCTTGTTTTGGGGGTTTGCCCACATGTT
This sequence comes from Antrozous pallidus, assembly GCA_027563665.1. NCBI lineage: Eukaryota > Metazoa > Chordata > Mammalia > Chiroptera > Vespertilionidae > Antrozous > Antrozous pallidus. Next base: position 48,293,394 of record CM050525.1, read on the forward strand.
GTGGGGACCATGAGAAGCAGCAGGACCAGTGGTCCCCACTGGTGTGTCCCAGTATCTGTCTGCTGACCCATTAACACACTAGAATACAGGCTTCCTTTTCTAACCTAACACCTAGCTAACATAATTATTCACCCCCCATCCCATCCCATAAATAGATCTTCAGCCTCTGAAGGAGATTTCTCAGCAGAGAGTTTTCTCAGGTCTTTCTCTTTGAACAATGTCAGGATAAAGGGTGCGGAGGTGGTTCTATCTAAACAGGACAGCTGTGGAAAAGACTCCATTTTTCTGAGCACTTCTTCATGGCTTGGTACAAATGTCATCCATAAAAGTTGTGGAAACATTTCTAGTTTCAGATCTTTATGAAAAGCTATCTACTGCACGTTCAACCAGATAGGTATTGTACCCTTTGGGTGGCAAGTTCCCTCTTTTGTGGCAACACTACTTTATTGGTAATGGTACTGTGTGAAAAAGGATCCTGAGGTGCAATTTTGGTTCAGGGGAACAGAGTGCTACGCACGGTTAAGGCAGTGTGAAATGTATGGTCAGCTGGGCAGGGGTCTCACAAAGGACCTACTGGTGCCAGCAAATAAGTTAAATCATACATCCCTAAAAAATTTTTAAAGGATATTTTGGGTAATTTCTTAATATATTTTATCAGAAACTCAAGGTCCCAAATTCTTGAGTCTTTAATAATTTTTCAAGCTTGAAGTTTGGAGTAGAAATAAAATTGGCACCTACCTCTCCTCACTTTCTATCCTCTTTACTCTTATGTCTCCGAAGGCTGACAAACTCATTTTTAATCAGATTGGAATCTGAGTTCTCAGTGGTGAGTGGTTCCTTGTCAAGCAATTTCTTTTTTTTAATATTTTTATTGATTTTTTATAGAGCGGAAGGGAGAGGGATAGAAAGTCAGAAACATCGATGAGAGAGAGACATCGATCAGCTGCCTCTTGCACACCCTCTACTGGGGATGTGCCCGCAGCCAAGGTACATGCCCTTGCCGGAATCGAACTGGGGACCTGTCAGTCCGCAGTCTGACGCTCTGTCCACTGAGCCAAACCAGTCTCGGCTCAAGCAATTTCTTTGATGCAAGATTTTTTATGTGAAATTCGTTGGTTTTACACATAACAGTAACATTAACAATAATATCTACTTCCTAGAATTGTTTCAAGGGTTAAATACACAAACCCATGTAAGTAGTCTTAATAGTTCCATCACACCGAATTTTAACTATATTATTACTACTGCTCAGGATTGAGTTCTGGCTTTTGACCATGAGTGTAATATAGAGGTTAACTTCCACAGCCCCAAATCTGAAGTGGAAATTCTATTTGGGTCAATAACCCACAAGAAGGCAGCATCTCCCCTCTTTTTTCATTTATTTAACTTGTGCTCAGGTCCCAGCTTTTTCCATTAATAAGAATTAATAAGAATGAGGGGCCACATTCCCCATGCACGTCTCTCTATTTCCACATGAACATGTTTCCCAGGGATCACATCACCTTTAAGAATCCCTGGCAGGAGAGGAAAATAAGGTGAAGCAGGAGAGAGTCCAGGTTCTGTCTCTCCTGTTGCTATGTTGGCATCCTCGAATCTCCCAGCCCCACACTCCACTGCCTCGTACATCCAATAGCATTTGCCTCGTTGATAAATTTCAAATCCCCCTGCCTTTTTCATCTGCACTGGGCTTTCACAAAATATCTCCTTCTGATCTTCCTGCCCGCATTCTTCCTGCCTCTAAGTCATCTTGTCCAATCCATCTTGTCCACTGGCTAATCACAAGAGTGATGTCTCTAAAACACACATTGATCACAACCATGCTTAGAATCCTCTAGTGTTTTCCCATTGCTAACATTCTGAAATGACATGCAAAGCTCCTAACGCCAGCTGCTGCCCATCATTCTTGCCTCAGATATCTCCATAGACATCTGTGTGACCAGATATGCAGAGCTATTTAGGATTCTTCAAACACTTCGAACAAATGAGACGCAGGCTTAGCCTCAGATCTTCCATATATGAGTATCTTAAAAAGCTTAATTACCCAGGAAAATGGGGGAGGATAACATATAACACAAGGTTATGTGTTGTTATCCCTGGGGCTCTAGGGATAGCAGCAATACAAATTACAGCACACATCCTTGTTTATTGGAGGGAAAAAATCTTTGTTTTGTTTTTTGTTAATTCTCACCCAAGGATATTTTTTCCACTGATTTTTAGAGAGAGAGGAAGGGAGGGAGGGAGGGAGGGAGAAAGAAAAGGAGATACAGAGGGAGAGAAAGAGAGAGAGAGAGAGAGAGAGAGAGAGAGAGAGAGAGAGAGAGAGAGAGAGAGAAAGAGAGAGAGACACAGCGACTGGTTGCCTCCCGAACATGCTGCGACCAAGGCATGGAATTGAAGATGCAACCCAGGTACATGCCCTTGGCCAGGAATCGAACCCACCACCCTTTCGTGTTCAGGATGATGCTCTAACCACTGAGAACTCTGGCCAGGGTTGGAAAAATTGTTTTCAATGAATTGTAGTAAATAATGTTTGATCAAGTGTGAAAGTTCTCTCCAGTTTTCCTGTTTCTTTGACCATTCATAATTCGGAGAACATTTTTTTTTCTTCAGTTATGTTGTTGTTAAAAAAAAAAAGGAGCAAGCAAGAAAGAAGCTGACTTCTTGCCTGTGCAGGTTATCACAAGAGGACAGTGCTCTGTTTGATATTTTTAGATAGGAATTAAGGGATTTTCTCAAGCATTGTGTCAGAATTGGTTGTCCTCATCAAGCGATCAAGCTTAGCATGGAGCATTAGTTAATGTCAATGGATGTTTGATAGTGTAACTCAAAAACAGTGTCTGTATGCTGTCTGAATGTGAGCCTATATAAAACCAACACACACACACACACATACACACACACACACACACACACACACACACACACACACACACAGCATCACATCAAAAAACTCATAATTGGCTTTATAGTCAACCTCACAAAAATCTTTCCTTTTCAAAGAAACAAGAACTCTCTCAATTTCATCTCTGCATTGTCTACATCACCTGCCACCCTTCTTTGTTCACTGGGGCATTCTGAAAATGCATGGGGAATTGATGTGTTCACTGATGACTCCAAATCTCAGCCTTGGGAACAATGGATTAGGATGGTGGTGGGTCCCACTGGTTGGATCCTGCAGTCTCTACACAGACAATGTATGTGTGATTAGGCAAGGGATTCAGAAATGCCAAGTCCTGGGCTGTTTTGTCCTGGCGAGAAAAACAATGCCCTTTGCACCATATCAGTGTCTCACTGTTCCCACATCTTAACCCTCCTCACGTGCTCCCCACCAGACATCGCTTGTCATTTTTCTCCCAAAGGCAGAAGTGCATTTTAATGACAGAAACAATTATAGAAAGTAAATTAATATAGCCATCATTAAACATTTATTAAGGCCCCACTGTGTGGGAGCCACTGATGCATTTTAAAAATAACATTCTCCCCATAACACTTGCACTATACCCTAACTTACTTTGCATTTCATTCTTTAATGTATGTAGGAAATTATAACAGTTCAGTTTCTGCAATTCCCATGGTGGCCACGGCAGAGGGAAATGAAAACAATCAAAGTGATATTCTATTAGCAAACTTTGCACTGCTGGTGATCAAATAGCAGTGCAAAGTGTACCTCAGGCTCCTCCTATCTTTGGAATGACAGAGTATAATCAGGGGTTCCTCAAATCCTGCAATATCCAAGGAGCTGGAAAGGGAAGCTCATATTAATTGGCTAATGCAGGAGAGGTGCACAGTGCTGAGCCACAGTCCCTGAGGATTGTTAGGTGGGGAAATTCTCATTGGCCATAGGGAGCTCATTGTGGTACTGGCCACTACCTATCCCAGGTGCTTTCAGGGGCCAGCTGTTATGCTTGTCCTGGTTCACTAAGACCTGTACCTGACCATGCAACCTGGTTATCAAGGGACTATCTTATACGATCCTTCTTGCATGCACATTGTCTTGCATTGTTTGTCTCTCTGCAGAGGCGGACATGAATGATAAACTGCTGATTCAAGCATGTTCTTTCATAAAACAGAGAACCTCTATAGGATTACAAGGGTTTCCTTTCCTTATGCATCATGAATTTGAGGACAGGGGTTTATTGCTGGCAACAACTCTTTTCCGGATCTTGGAAGAAACCATATCTAAAGCAGGAGTGAGTCAGGTTACTAGGTAAAGAAGGAGAAATACAGAGAATGTGGTAGAGGAAGGGAGTTGGGAGGGGAGAGAGAGAAAGAGGAAAGAGAGACATCATAAAAGCATAACGAGGAACTTGACTTGATTGGCAGATAGAGCTTCCCCTGCATCTGAAGACTGTTTTGTGGGGTTAGCAGAGCCTGCCCTATTGCAAACTCTAATAAGCTCATACTCAACTTGGCACAGTTTCCGCATCACCTGGCCCAGTTACATTGTCTTTGCTGACCTTAGAATCACCTTGGGGGCTTTAAAAAATACCGGTTCTTAGGCCCAGCAACAGAAGAATTAGGAAAGATTACTGAGAGCAAAAGATGTGTCATTAGGGACCAAGGCTAAGATCATTCACATCCTTGTATTCCCCTATGCATGGATGCCAAGTGGGCCAGTGAAGAAGGATGATGGGGAGACAAAGGATTCATTTGAAATATGGGTGGGAGGGGAGCGCTATAGCTATCCTGGCTGCCAGGAAGATGAGCATGTGAGTCCAAGAGCAAATGAAGCCTGAAACACCACTGAGGGGAAAAAAAAGACAAAACTGAACCTGTCCTACCTCAGGTACCTCAAGAGAAAGCAGGCGTCTTTGGAAAAGACAATAATGCTGGGGGAAATAGAAGGCAGTAGGGAAAGAGGAAGACCAAGTATGAGATGGGCTGTCTTCATATAGAACCATGGGCATGAGCCTACAGGAGCTGAGCTGGGCTGTGGAAGACAGCACGCAGTGGACATCACTCATTCATAGGGTCACCATAGGAGTCAGCCACTCTGTGAACCAGTTAGCAACTCAATGGCATATAATATACAACTTCTTAAAATTATCGACATAGGGAAATATAGGTGGTACAAGTGGATGGATGACCAAGTGGCTAGAGTCTGGGTAGATAGAGGGACAGAATGACTGTTATTGGGTCAGTCTATCATGATAATATTTAGAGTGAGAAAAAAATATATAAAAAAAACCCCAAACTATTTTGCTTTAATATTTCTGTCTGATCATTCTGTGATTTATACTTTCATATCTATGATCTCATTGAAACTTATGAGATTCACTTGCCTGAATGCTTCTCATTTTATAACCAAATGACCAGGCCTCGGAGAGATGCAGAGCCTAACGTGACTTGTCACAGTCATTGATAGCTCAGGTGTGTGAGTTGTGGCTTTCACTAGGAATTTACCTCTCATCTCATTCTATGAAATATATCTTCACAAATTCTGGTGACAGAAGTATCGTGTTCAATGTCTTCTTGTTTATTTTTCTCCTTTTCAATCCTTATTTTTTTCTCTAATTTTCTCTAGAAACATCTCTCATCTTTTATGACCTCCCTTTTCTACTAAATTTCAGATAAGCCACTTCTTTCTAGACTCCTTCAGGATAGCTGTTCAAGGACAACGGGTAAGGCAGGCAAGAGAGACTTTGTTTTGTTTTAATAAGCTATTTAGAAACCAAGGACTGTCTCCCAAGGATATGACTGGATCTTCATTCCACCCAAGCTTTATACTTGCATTATTTGTTCAAAATAATCACTGTTCCTCTCCACAAAGGCCCTGCCCTGTGAGATCCTGTCCTGGTTCCCTTTCCTATGAGATGAATAGACTTTCCTGACCAGTTGAGGTCAGGTTTGTTCACATGACCTGCTTTGGATAATGAACTATGAGCAGACATAACACCTGGCACATTTGAGCAGGTCTAAGAACCTTCATGAGGTTTGCCTTCCCCCTTCACTACCCCAAAACAACATCCCAGACCCAGAAGCACCCTGGGTCTTGGAATGAAGCAGACACTTGGGACAAGGTGGCAAGAAACCCAGAGGTGCCCTAACTGGTTTAGCTAAGAGGATAGAGTGTTGGCCTATGGACTGAAAGGTCCCAGGTTCAAGTCTGGTCAAGAGCATGTACCTTGGTTGTGGGCACATACCCAGTAGGAGGTGGGCAGGAAGCAGCTGATCCATGTTTCCCTCTCATCACTGTTTCTAACTCTCTGTCCCTCTCCCTTCTTTTATGTAAAAAAATTAATAAAAACAATATAAGAAAAGAAACCCAGAGGCAACATGTATCATGTATGAGAGATTAAATTCTGTTTGTAACCTGTTGAGAGTTCTTAGTTACTCCAGCAAAACCCAGCTCATTCATGCAAAAAGCAGGGACACTTATCAGGTTCCTTTGAGCTTTCTCAAGCCCTATGTCATTTTAGTCCCTTATCAATATTTTAGGCAAGTCAGACTGTGGAGATGGAGCCCTTCAGTCATAGATCGCATGCAATAATAATAATAATAACAACAACAACAACAACAACAACAACCCTCATCCAGGAAGTGAAAAGGTGAAAAGTTGGTCTCAGGGAGGTTCTCTGGATTTCTTTTTAGCTCTCTGCCCTTAAAATCACATCCTGCCTCATCAATAAACTCTGTCCGGGCAGATCCTGGACTCTTTGGCAGCTACATTAAGCCATTCAGGAGACTAAGTGCACTTACTGTGAGAAGGCCGTGAATTGTTAAGCATCACCCTAGTGATCTTGCAAAGTTCATGCAAAGGGCTTTCCTTATACCAGGCTCAGGTTTATTCTCCCAAGAGGCCTCGCTTCAAGGACAAGTTAGGCCCCGTCTTGACACAATGCATCACACATTACGGAAGTGGGGACAATCCTTCTAGCTGTCAGCCCAGCCACACAGGGGACCAGCTCTGTGAGATGCTGGCAACAGCACAGGCTGGTGAGCAAGCCCCTGCTCCCACAGTGGAATGATAGAGGTGGGTCTGGACTGAGTCAGGAGTGGGTGAGCCCCAATCTGGGCAGAGGGACATTGAGGATAGGGTGCTGAGAATTAGTGAAGGCCTAAACGTGGGGTAGGAGAGGAGGATCCATCACCAAGGAAATGGAGAGGTACCTAGAGAGGAGAGTGGCCATGAGCATAATCTCCAACCCCCTGGGCAATAGAACTCTTTAAGCTTCAATTACCTGGTAAGAAAATTGGACCGTGTATGGTATTTACATTTTAGATGCCGCAGTAAAGCTATCATTCTGCTCTTGGCCATATATATATATATATTTTTTTCCCTTTGCATTCTGTTAATGTTACCTCATTGCAACCACTTCTCTTCCTCTCGGTCAAATGAGATGCTAGGAATACTTGCCAGAAACATCGAGTTAGTGCCCAGCCAGCTCTAGGTCCTGATTTATCTTCCACGTTGACTCCGAGTAACAGAGTCATACATTAAGGAACAAAGCTCGCTGCCGTGGTATTTATAACCTTGTCTTTTAAAACATTTGGCAGACGTTCAGGCCCTCCATATGTTCACAGTATTAAACTTCCCCATAAAAGGAGCTGAAGAGGTACATCGGAAGAAAGCGGGTATTGTAGGGTCTGAAAGTCTGGCGGTTTCAAAACACACACACACACACACACACACACACACACACACACACACACACACACACAACACACACAAAAATCCAGTCCGACTTGGCATAACAGATGTTCGGTGCTGAAAGTTGACATGCTGCACAGCAGAGCCCTGATCTCCCTGACACTGTGGGTGTCATACTTCAGGAGCCTTACTCCCGACTCGGGGTAGGCACCTGAGCTCCTGAACCTTGTTTAATAAGGAGGCATCCTGAGAGGCTATGGCTAGAAAGGGAGGCTGTGGGTGAGAGTCCCAGCAGGCCAACCCCTGTGGCAATGTCACCTCCACCAGCATCACCAGAGCCTGCGGGAGTTAGGGAGACCTCTTTGGGGCCAGGACCTCTCCAGTGGGTCCAGCAAATCCATGGAGGTATGGGAAGAAAATACCGTAGTCTCTTTTTGTATTCATGTACCTATTTATTTTTTAATCCTCACCCAAAGATATTTTTCCCACTGATTTTTAGAGAGAGTGGAAGGAAGGGAGAAAGACGCTGAGAGAGAAACATCCATGTGAGGGAGACACATTGATTGGGTGCCTCACACACTAGCCCCGACCGGGGCTAGGGATCTATCTGGCAATGGAGGTACATGTCATTGACCGGAATCACACCTGGGAGCCTTCAGTCCCTGGGCTGACGCTCTCTCCACTGAGGCAAACTAGCTAGGACTGTATTCATGTATCTAAATTGGACCTGTGTCCATTCATCTAACACATAAGAGAAATAGAGAAATATTTGTGTGGTACTTACACATTGAAGAAAGCCAGTGCCCTCAGCCGCTGTCTTCCAGAGCATCCAGGTCCTGAACATGATTGATGTGTTCTGTGAAGGGGTGAGAGTTTAATCACTTGAGAAGGTTGGCAATTATTCTACTACCATTGTGCGGAGTCCTGGGACTTAGGGTGGTCCGGTTAAGTAGGTTTATGGATTCTCTAATGGGGGCTGGACTAAATTAATCCATTAAAAAAAGAAGTAGATTTTTAAATTTCTGAAAAGAGAATATGGATGGAAGGTAATACTAACAAGGCAAGCAGATGTAGAACCACAGGCCCAGAGAAGAAACTGCCGCTCTGAGGATCCGCTCCATCAGCCACCTTAAATATGAGTGTACTAACAATCTATGAAGAATTCGATAAAAGAAAAAAAGAGACCAGATGTGATATAGTATCTGGATTCTATACTAATGGGGTTATGAAACAGAAAAAAGGGCAGTGGGGAAAAAAACCATGAAATCCAAATAAGGTCTATAATGTAGGTAATTGTAATGTATGGATGTCTTAGCGTTGATAAAGGGTTGTATGCATCATTACCATGAAGAGACAGTGAGTGAAGACTATCTATAAGAGAAACAGCCTGATCGACCTCTGCAACTTTTCCAGAAATTTAGAATCATTTCCAAATGGGAACCTTATTCCAATAGTTCAAGGTGGATGAATAACTAGTTATAAAAGGAGCGAAACATCCTGGCAATGAGACAAAATGCTTGTTAATTATAAAAACACTTGAAATTCTAACAAAAATAAAGCAATTTAATTTATATATTTTTTACATTGGTACTATTTTCATTTTTCTTCTGTTAACTATCTTAATTATAAATTCACATTTTGGATAACATATTTTGAATCTACCTTTATTGTTTCTGGGTTTAGTAAGGCATAATTGACAAGTAGGACTGAAAAATATTTACCATGTACAATGTGATGATTTGATATAGGCAGATTCTTCATCAGATTAATTCACACATTCATCACCTGATATATTCACTCTCCCCCACCCTCCTTTGGTGAGAACATGTAATTAACTCTCTTAGCAAATTTCAACTACACAATACAGTGTTATAAACGACAGTCACCACGCTATATATTAGGTCCTCAGACCTTACTCATCTGATAACAGAAAGTTTATATTCTTGCCAACCTCTCATTTCCCCCACCCGCCAGCTTCTGGAAACCACATACCTCTTCTCTAAGTTCAAAAATGATTGTGAAGAGAAATCAGCATCCCCTACATCTAAGGTAAACCTCATTCTAAGCATATTATTTTCCATTCATGACAAAGTAGAAATAATGCTTTTGAAAGACACTCATGCTAAGAGGATGTTTTGAGAATGTTTCCATTGATCTGTGATTTTCATGTTAAAATGGCTTACCTACAATCCTATCAAATATTTACAGTTAAAACGTGTATTGTCTATAAGTCAAGTAGATAAAAATAAATAGGGATTCAGTTTCTTTTTTTTAAATCAGTGATAACATTTATAGCTTTGGACTCGTTCTCAAACAGGATTCACTTGTTAAAGGAAGCATTATTTTATTACTAGTGGCCTGGTGCACAAAATTCGTGCACCTGGCAGGGGAGGGGGTGGTGTCTCTCAGCCTGGCCTGCATCCTCTCCCATCTGAGAGCCCTGTGGGATCAGGAACAAACTGGCAGTCAGACAACCCTCTTGCATTCTGCTCCTAACCGCTCACCTGCCTGACTGCTTCATCACCCCTAACCACTCTGCCTGATGGCCTGATTGCCCCAACTGGTTCCCTCTGTCCCCCACACCAGCCTGATCACCCTCAACTGCCCTCCCCTCCTGGCCTGATCACCCCCAACTGCCTTCCCCTCCTGGCCTGATCAACCCTAATGGTCTCTGCCTTGGCACTGCCACCATGGCTTTGTCCTCTTGGGCTGGGCTGCAATTGGGGACCCCTGGCACCTGCAGCTAACTGCCGACCTGGCCGGCCTTCCCGAAGGGCAGCTGGATCACCCGCTGGGGCTGGGGCTGGGCTGTGATCTGGGACCCCCGGCGCCCACGACGAAGCACTTTGGTAGCCAGCCTTCGCCCCCAGCCACGGGGGGTCCAGATCACCTGCTGGGGCTGGACTGCAATCTGGGACCTCCTGTGCCCACAGAACCCATTCTGTCTCTTTGCGGGGCCCTGGCCAGGGGAGTGGACGCTGCACTGGCAGTCCCGACCGGCCCGCAGCACCTGTTCCGTCCCTCCGCAGGCCCTGCAGAGTGGTGGCAGCATGAGGGGTGGGGCTGTCACTGCTGGTCCCATGGCGGCCCCACCCCCCGCTCCTGATTGGCTGGTAGTGTAGTGATGGTATGGTCAAATTTGCATGTTACTCTTGATTAGATAGGAATATTTAAAAAAATACATTTTTATTGGTTTCAAAGAGGAAAGGAGAAGGAGAGAGAAACAGAAACATCATTGATGAAGGAGAATCACTGATCTTCTGCCTCCTGGGGATCGAGCCCACAACCCAGGCATGTGTCCTGACTGGGAATCAAACCTTGGCCTCCTGGTTCCTAGGTTGATGCTCAACCACTGTGCCACCCAGCTGGGCTAAAAGCAGCATTATGATGAGCTTATGATGGGAATAAAAGTCAAGTTAAATTAGTATGCAATGTAGCTGACTATATTATCAGCTCTTACTTCATTAACCCAGCCATTCCTCCCCAAACCATACTTTATTTTTTTTAAATTTTATTGATTTTTTACAGAGCGGAAGGGAGAGGGATAGAAAGTCAGAAACATGGATGAGAGAGAAACATCCATCAGCTGCCTCTTGCACGCCCCCTACTGGGGATGTGCCCGCAGCCAAGGTACATGCCCTTGACCGGAATCGAACTCGGGACCTTTCAGTCCGCAGTCCGACGCTCTACCCACTGAGCCAAACCGGTTTCGGTGCAAACCATACTTTAAAACTATGATAATGGACAGTATCACCAAGCTGCAGTGCTATTTTTAGGAAACCTTTCCAAATTTTGGAAAAAGATGTTATGAAGAAGACATGTTCATCTAGTAAATCTATTCCTAGGAATTCACTGGCAAGAGTAATCAGAGAAGCATTCTTTTGTAAACAAGGATGTTTATCGGAGTGTTGTTTACAATGCCATAAAGAATGCGAGCAACGCAAAGGCTCTCAGAATAAGTAATGCTCCATTCATTTGACTGGAGATTATTCTGTCCTTAAAATCCTACCCCAAATGTTATATAAAGGTGTGGAAACATATTCAGAATCCCTTTTTTTCCTCTGAATCTAATGTATATATGCAAGAGGATTTAAATAGAAGGAAATTAAAAAAAATAGAATTCAAATTTACACTAAGCCTTATTTTCCTCACTTGGAAAATGGAGAAAATAATACTACAAGGAGTGACCCAATCTTTTTTTTCTACCCAAACAGACAATCTGAATGGGAATAAAGTTAATAAAAACAGATAAAAGAAGAAGAGGAATGGAGAAGAGAGGCGCTGAGAGTTCTAAGAGAAGGAAGAGAGACAATCTGACCACTCTGAATTTTATGTTACATTAGCTAAACATACCATTCTTTTGTCTGCTAGCCTCTAGACTCAGGAGTCTGTCATATGCATGAACCCTACCAGCACAGTGGGTGGTGCCTGCTTCCCTAGGTGCCTGTGACCACATCCTCCCCATGTCTGAGGCCCCTGCACAGACTGGGCGCCAGATGTCCCTCCAGCATGCTATCCTCACGACACTCGCTGACTCCTGCTTCCAGCCAAGTGGAAGACATGTGTTCATTGCACCTGCTGGGGAGATGTGTGCAGAAGACATTGCAGCACAGACAGGCTGAACAAGTGAAAGGACACGGATACCACATACAAAAGGGCTCATAAGGATCATGATAAAGTCACCAGAGAGAATTCTGACAAAACGTTGTCACAAAATGATAGCCCGCCTTAGAGAAAAGGTAGTGGGGAAGGGTACTGCTCAAAGGCAGACTGAGACATTTTTTCCTTTTATAATCTTAATACAGGCTTATTTTTAATTTTTAAATTAATATAATTTCTTTTTAAATTGTTGTCCTTACACCAACTGGTTGCTGGTTGGATTCCCAGTCAGGGCACATCTCTGGTAGACAGCCAATCAATGTTAGTACACATTCAGATTGAAGTTTCCTATCCCCCTTTCCCTTTCTTTCTCTCTAAAACTCAATAAGTTATTCCTTTAAAAAACAAGAAGAAGATTCTTTTTTTCATAGGAAATGCAGGGGAGTGTGAGGTGTGGGAAGAGATTAACCAAAGAACTTGTATGCTTGTATGCATATATGCATAACCCATGGACCCAGACAATAGGGTGGTGAAGGCTTGGGGCTGGGGGGGGGGGGCGGGCAGGCTAGAAAGGGTCAATGGGGGGTGGGGAGGGACAAATGTAATACTTTCAACAATGAGGATTCTTTAAAAGAGAAATAAGAGTACAGTTTTAGGCGTAACAGGAAAATTCAGAATAAAATTCAGATAATTTCCTATGTCACCTCAGACAGTCCCACTTACATACAGTCTCCTTTTCTTATTAACATCTCCCATCAGTGTGGTTCATTTGCTATGAGCGATGAACTAATATTGATATGTAATTATTACTTAAAGTTCATAATTTATGTCAGGGTTTTTGCTTTTAAAAAAAATATTTTGTTGTTGTTGATTTCAGAGAGGAAGGGAGAGAGAAACATCAATGATGAGAGAGAATCATTGATCAGCTGCCTCCTGCATGCCTCCCACTAGGGATCAAGCCCCCAACCCAGGAATCGAAGCATGACCCCCCAGTTCATAGTTCCACACCCAACAACTGAGCCATGCTGGCCAGGCCCTAGCAGTTTCTGATCTGGGTAAGAGATCCAGAGTGATTAAAATGATTTGTTAAAACTTCCCTATAGCAAAGGAATGTGGGACTTGCATCGCCTTGGGCAGCTTGAATGTCAATAAAATCCCATTCTTCTTCTTCAGGCCATTTAAAATAGTGGAAACTTCTCGCGGATCTCTACTTCTACCTTCCATAAAGGCTGGCACAGGTCTAAGGGCTAAGGGTGGGTCTGGGCTAGACCTGGGTAGACAGGCTTTCCTTAAATTTTTTAAAGCCATTCCAGGGAATTCTCCCCTTCCCCCACCCCTTCCACCCCCCCACCATGGGGACACTGGGAAATTGTTGCAAAGTGTCGAGCATGCGTCTGGAAGGCAGGAGGCATTATTCCTGGCACGATATTTGAGTCTCTTCTATCATGTCATTTTGACGGCCAAGTTGGTATTGATCTCTACATTCTCAAATATCAAAACCAACTTGTCAAGATAAAAAGAAAGTGGCCTGAGACCTCCCAGGGATTTCCTATTGGGAAAAAAAAGAAAAAAAGTCTTAGTCTTTGCCGTCCAAATGCTCAGCATGTTCAACTTCACTTTGAGTCAGTCTCCCTGACAGATAATGAGGTGGTGACGCGATGCAGGGCTGTAACAGAAATGGATGGAGTGAAAATGAATCCCCCAGGATGTGTGCTGAGATATGTGTACACAACCAGGCGGCGATCATTAATAACATTCATGCTTTGGCCTCCCTCTCAATCTGTCTTTCCAGCCTGGCTGGAATCTGGAGCTTTTTTTTTTTTTTCTTTTTTCCTTCTCCACAAGGGAAGAACACATCAAACAACACATGTGCGTGGTTAATGAAGGTGTCAGACTGGAGTTGGGTTTTAAAATGGAAATCCTTTGGCAAACTGCAATAAGGAGATAAGATTTTTTTTTAATTTTTTATGTACTGCAAGAATTTAAATACTTGGAGTCGCTTTCACAGAAGGTCCTTAAGTTTTAATAATATCTAGACATTCTTATTATGCGGTGAATGAATAAAGAGAAAAGGTGTCATGCCTGGCTATAATTAGAGAGGGACTGGCTATTTTGAAAATAAAATAAAGTAATGGGATCATAGAGTGTGTGTTTTCAATAGATCTGAAAGGAAACTTGGAACTATTCTCATTCTATTCCTTAATTTTACAGTGAGAAAACAGACACAAATGTACTTGTTTTCTCCAGGTAATTAAATAAAAAGACTAGGATGGAACCAGGATATTTGGGGACCATGACTGAAAGTCATGTTAGAAAAGGGGCGCTACTTGTAACAGATATGCAACCAGGGGTTAGGGGGCTGAGGTGTTTTGTTTTGTTTTATTTTGTTTTGTTTTTTACAACTCTGTCTTGGCCTGAAAGCAATGAGAAGCTTACTTAAAGAATAGGGGATGCTGAAACCGGTTGGCTCAGTGGATAGAGTGTTGACCTGCAGACTAAAGGATTCTGGGTTTGATTCTGGTCAAGGGAATGTACCTTGGTTGTGGGCACATCCCCATTAGGAGGTGTGCAAGAGGCAGCTGATCAGTGTTTCTCTCTCATCGATGTTTCTGACTTTCTATCCCTCTCCTTTCCTCTCTGTAAAAAATCAATAAAATATTTTTAAAAAAAGAATAGGGGAGTTATAAATGGTTCAGATGTGAATGGCAGTCAAGAAGTAAGACCTGAAATGGAACTGTTATTGTCATAATTACTTAGTTAGTATTTCTAATAGGAAGAAAGCCATTATAAGCAAGATTATCTGGACAGCTTCGCCAGGAAGCTGGAAGTTTACATTCCCCAGGGATCCACGGTGCATTCCCTGTGATCACAGGGGTGCGTGACGGACCAGAGCGGGAGAGAAGCTCATGTGCAGTGAAGTCAGAGTGCTTGCCTGTCATTCTAGCCTGGGGAACAATGGATTGGCTTGGGGGGGTGGACTCCATGAGAAATGTGCAAAATCTTGGGAAGTTAAAATCCCCAGAGTTCCTTCTCCTTTGCTTGCTTTTGTTCGTGTTCTTATTCACTTGCTCTGGCTTGATCCATGACCCACACTCGCCTGTGTACTTGACTGTTCTCTCTCTGTAGCCAAGTGGTCTTGGTACCCAAATGGTGCAGGGCCGTGTGCACCCCCCCACACACACACACAATGGGCTGCAGCTGGGACACGAGCGAAGCTAGCCAGCTGCTGGACCGGACTGTGCTCAATGTGGAGCGGAAATTCTCAGCAGTGGTGCTTATTCCAGCCCTGCTGAAGAGAAGATTGGACGTCTTCCATGGTGAGCCAGACAGAGATGGGACCCTTTAAAGTTACATCATAAATAAAGCTTTCCGCACAACCTCATACGCTCACTGGGGGCCTCGGGAAATTCTTTTCCTCATAGCACCCCAAAATATGAACTTCCACTTATAACAGAACCACAAACTGGCGAGGCTGTTTTGCCTGGCGAAATCATTGCCAAGAACTAAAAATAACCATACCAATAAAAGAAAGCAGGTAGCAAAGTGGGTTGTGACACTATAAAGGTTATAGTATAACCAGCCTCCTGGTACTGGATGGGCACTCCTGGGCAAGTTTGGCTCTCTCTTTAGACGATAGATAGATAGATAGATAGATAGATAGATAGATAGATAGATAGATAGATAGATAGAGATAGAGATAGATAGAGATAGATAGAGATAGATAGATAGATAGATAGATAGATAGATAGATAGATAGATAGATAGATAGATTACATATATATATATGCTGGCGCATGAAATTCATGTGCGGGTGCAGTACCTAGGCCTTGCCTGAAATCAGCACCATCTTCCCCAGCTCCCAGCAGTTGGCCCTGACCCTCAATGCCACCCACCCAGGTTCACTGTTCACCATCGGGCTATTGGAGTCTGCTGGCCGGGGAAAGGGACCAAGAGGTTGTCAGTACACCTCATAATGACTGGTTGTGTGGTTGTTCTGGTTATTCCTCCTTTAGTGTCAATTTGCATATTATCCTTTTGTTATATAGGATAGGGCTTGCTAACCTGCCCAAATGGGGGCCCCCAAATCAAGGCAGGGTTCCCTGCTGGGGGGTGGGGGTCCCTGCTGGGGAGCAGGGCCAACTGGAATGAGGGGCCACAGTTGTTCTGGTCTCTGGTTGGTCTGGAAATTGTTGGTTTAATAGGTCAATGAAACAGATTTCTCTGTCCAACATTGGTTTAGGATTACCATCATCAGTGGAAATTATGGAGTCAGATAAGCTAAGGGAAGCTGCAAGGGACAGTGACTTCTTCCATCCGGTGACATTGGGCATATTTCTACTTTGGCTGGAACTATATCAAATCACTAAGATAATATTACTAATGTTACTAAGTTTTTATTTTGGTTTTGTATAGATAATCAATAGCAATAATATGTGTCATGAATGAGTTTTAAGAGGAAAATGATTGAGGATGTTTACATGCATTCATCCCATTTGAGTGGATCTATACTTATCTCTACCTCTCACTGGCTGGTCTCAAGACAAGAATTGAGTTTCCTCCTTCCATGGTTCACTTGTCCACTCTATTTCCATCCTATTGTCTTTTGGCTCTTAAATGACCTTGCTTCATCAATAAATCCTATTTTTCCTTTATATTCAACCTTTTGTGTATTTGTGGGATCCTTCCTATTCGCATATAAACATAGGCAAGTATTTTTAATTTAAAAATATCCTCCCTAGTTTTCTTTCCATTGATTTATTCATCCATGTATATCCTTCCCTGCTCAACCACTTTAAAAAAAAAACCTGCCCAAACACATTGGAATCACTTCCTCACTTTTCAATTCCCAAGGCACTGGAGTCTGGGTAATGCTTCCATTATATGTCTGAAGCTGCTCATTAAAACTCATCAAAGCACTCCTAGACGGTGAATCCAATAACTAATTTTCAATTGTTATCTTCACTGAAGGTTTCTGGAACACTGAATCTTATTGAACTCTCCCTCTTATTGAAGTTTACTTTCTCTTTGGACTAAGCAACACCAGTATTTTCTCTGGCTCCCCAGTTACAAGCATGAAGGAATTAATTTTCCAGACCATAGCTTCCTATAGAGGGAAGGTGCTATCCATTCTATTCCATCAAAGATGGTGTGGTGAGTAAGCCTGAGGGTGCTCTCCTTTCCCTGTGATGCAGTCCTTCAAAGGGAAGGACTCACTTGGGGGATGGCTTACCTGATGAATGAGATAATGAGATCCTGGATTTTGTGTACTAGTGGGTTCTCAGCCCAGAGATGAAGTTCATGGCTTTTCCAACACTAATGTGTTGACTCAACCTGTGCTCCTAGTATTCAGGTGGGAAAGAGACCTGTCTCTTTGCCTCTTCTCCCACTTTCTCACTTTTCCACTGGATAGGTATAACAATTATACCTATTAAGATGGTGAAAATGGACCTTTTTGTTCTATTAGGGTTATTCTCTGAGACAGAGAGTCAGTAGGAGGCTTTAAATTTTTGCTTTAGTCTCCAGATATGTTTTTCCAATGTTATGAGTCAAGACTCCATCAAATTTAGAAATAGAGACCATCCTAGGCAATTCAAATTTAATATAGGACAAGGTATACAGGTTTAATGGGTCACCACAAGTGATGAAAGTTGAGAAGCCAACTAAAACATGGTGAAAAAGCAAACAACACAAGAGATTTTAGCAACACTGGGAAGCTGCTATCATCTCTAGGGAACAAAGAGAAGAAGGAGGCAGTATTTTAATAGAACCCAGGAGGTAGACCTATAGGATGGGAACTAGAATCAGAGAGGGGCTGCCTCTTTCCACAGAGAAAGGGAACTCAGTTAGAAGCTGGAGCTATTAGAAACACTCAAGCATTAACATAAAATGCTCCCAAAGAGGAGAAAGAAAATTCTGCTTTTCTTTCTTTCCCTCCCCTCAACCTCCCAATATGATCTATAGACCAAATATAGTCATCATTTCTTGGTATTAATGGAGTATTGGTTCTGTGAGCTTTCTGCAGATACCAAAATCTATGGATGCCCAAGTGCCTTATATAGAATAGCTAGTATCTGCATATAATTTACACAATCCTTATTCAGAAAAGAAGGGAGAGGGAGGGTGAGAAAGATAGAAACATCAATGATGAGAGAGAATAATGCCCCCTACTATCGATGGAGCTCACAATCTAGGCATGAATGTCAACCTGAAATCAAAATGTAACCTACTGGTTCATGGGTCCATGCTCAAACACTGAGCCACATCTGTCAGCCCTCCCCTCTACTTTAAATAGGCTCTATATTAATTATCATACCTAATTCTATTAATAAAGATGTAACATGCAAATTGACCATCACTCTAACACACAAGATGGCCACCCCCATATGATCAAAGATGGCTGCTCCCAGGTGGACACAAGATGGCCAGCAGGGGAGGGTAGTTGTGGGTGATCAGGCAGGCAAGGGAGGGCAGTTGGAAGGGACCAGGCCTGCAAGGGAGGGCAGTTGGGGGCGATCAATCCTGCAGGGTAGGGCAGTTAGGGGTTACTGGGCCAACAGGGGAGGGAAGTTAGGGGTGGCCAAGCTAGTAGGGGAGGGGAGGTGGGGGCAATCAGGCCAGCAGTGGAGGAGTTAGATGTCAATCAGGCTGGCAGGGGAGTGGTAAGGGGGTGATCAGGCTGGCAGGCAGAAGCGGTTAGGGGCAATCAGGCAGGCAGGTAGGCAAGCAGTTGGGAGCCAGCAGTCCTGGATTGTGAGAGAGATGTCCGATTGCCCATTTAGGCCCAATCCCACCAGGATCAGGCCTGAATGAGCAGTTGGACATCCCTCGAGGGGTCCCAGATTGGAGAAGGTGCAGGCTGTGCTGAGGGACACACACTCCCCACCACCATGCACAAATTTTGTGCACTAGGCCTCTAGTAAAATATCAACGCTATATAAATAGTTGTTATACTGTATTGTTCAGGGAATAATGACAATAATTACACACAACCATTGTAGGCCCAACTACATGGTACACATCAAATGGAACATTTGAAAAATATTTTCAATCTGAGGTTGGTCAAACCCCCATGTGCAGAGTCCAAGGATACATAGGGCCAACTGTATACCCAGCAGCCCACTGGCATGGTGGCATGAGAAACATACTTCTTTGGTAGCACAGCCATCAAACTACATAAAAGGGCTGCTCAAGTTGAAGCAGGCCAAGAGACTTCGTTTAGTTCTTCCTTTTCCTCCTTCTGCTGGCCTTGAATCATTTTAGGGAATGCCAGGGTTCCCACAGAGCACACTTTGGAAAATTCTGGAGCCGATGCTCTCACTGCCTCCTGCCAGTCCAGTGATTTTTATGGATTTATGATTTATTGGAAAGTGACTCATCTATTTTTATTTTAAAATAGAAAGCTAGCACCATTACTGACATGTACACATAAAGAACTATTTGACATTGAAGCTGGGACTCAGAACAGTTGGACATTGAAACTGACACTCAAACATTTTTTGTTCTTATTCATTTATTTCTAGTATGCAGAGGCAAGATATTTTTAAAGAAAAGAAACAGGAGAGAGTGATTGATATAGAGGCATGAAGGCACTGAACAGGCTGTCAAGCTACAGGGGGGAGGCTGGGGTGGATGGGAGGCGGATGCTGGGGGAGATCAACCAAAAGACTTGTATGCATGCATATGAGCATAACCAATGAATGAAAGATACTGGGGCGGGGAGGGAGTCAGGTGGGGACATGTGCTGTGGGGGGGGGGGGTAAAGGAGGCTGGGGGGAGGATATTGGGGTGGAAAAGGAAAACTTATGTTCTACTATTAAATATAAATTATACTGCAAAAAAATCAATAAAATATATTAAATTGAAAAAAAAGAAAGGAAATAATACTTACTTACAATTTACTATGAACTGATTACTAAAAATGTTGTATGCTATTAAAAAAAAAAAGAAAAAGAAAGAAAAGAAAGCTAGTACTGGAGTTATTTACCATGCCCTGAGCATCACAGTTGTCTTAATTAGTAATTCATATATTCAGCATATGAACTATGATATAAACACATGTTTAAATATGCAATCATTCCTAACTTGATTGTAATAACTTGTCTATAATAAAAAGAGGTTCCCCTTCATTGCTGTGTTGAGTAAATGTTAAATTAATCATGGACATGTGCCAAATATTTAAAAAAAACACACAAATAAATTGCTTTCTGAGGCTGAGCCATGCTGCCTCTCTTCCAAGAGCATTTTTGTAATTACTTCTTTGATTACCCAAGTGATAATCTCAAGATGGGTTTCTAACCTGCATACCAGGCCTTTGTGTGCAAATACATTGAAAAGGAGAGCCAGTGATTCAATACACCCTGCAAGGGGGCAACCCAATAAACGCTGTCCCAGTTCCCCAGCAGACTGAATGGAGCCTCTAATGGAAAGACAAGATAGCAAAGGGAGAAACCTTGGCAGGAAAATTACTCTGCTTTGAATCCTAAAGGATATCTAGAAAAAGCTAAGATTTCACATCGAGGTTGTTTCAAATGGGAAGAGATTCAAAAGTAATATAAAATTCATGGTGACATGTCGCTGTAAGAGAGTAAAAGGTGTAGATGTACACCATGTGTAAAAAAATACATTAAAATCACACTGTTTGGGGGAATTCCACAATTTTCAAAAATGTGTCAACGAAGTTCTTTACCGCCTTAGGGAAATAGAGTATGGGTTTTGGAGGAAGGAGGGAACTTTCACGTAACTGAGTCTATCTACTTCTTTTTATAGACGAGGAAACAATTTCATTAAGAAGTGAAGTGAGCCTGGCCAGCATAGCTAGTAGTTGAGGGTCGACCTATGAACCAGGAGGTCATGTTGTGATTACTGGTCCAGGCACGTGCCCTGGTTGTTTACTTGATCCCCAGCAGGGGGTGTGCAGGAGGCAGCCAGTGACTCTCATCATGGATGTTTCTATCTCTCTCCCTCTCCCTTCCTCTCTGAAATTAATAAAAATATTTTTTAAAAAAAGAAGTGAAGTGGTTTATCCAGAGTCTTATATGAAGTGGAGCAAACTATGCTGTTTGTTGTTGTTGTTGTTGTTGTTGTTGTTTGGGGGGTGAAAGTGGATTTAAATACATTATTTGAAATTAAAGACATTCTTATATGCCTTTAGTTTCAGAACCTTTCTTCACTTCTTCTTTTCCTGGAGGCTTTTAAGTCTCCCACAACTGGATTCACTCAAGAAGGTTGCTCAGGATTGGGAAATAATTAGTTGATATTGCTGGGATGAGAACTTCCCTTATAAGGACGAGATGGCAGATATAAGAAATTTCAATACTGTGGTTTGAGAGATGGAACACTCTTTTCTGAGAACATGGGTGAGAAAGAAACTTTTTTTTTTTGCTTGCCCCATATCTTAGAAGAAACACTACAGGAGGTGTTGAAGACTGGAGATGAATCAGGAATCTCTTTCTATGCAATGTTGAAGGGGATTCTTTGAGTCTCTGAGGAACAGTAGCAATTCAGAATATTTATGCATCTGTCCTTAAAAATGTCTGGACAGTCCGATTTCTCCAGATGCCCAAACACTCTGAAACGCTCGTAGGTTTCTTTGGGGGATGTTCCTATAGTATAAACTCATCATCTTGTTACAGGGTCCTTCCTTCTGGAGACCTGGCCATTTTTTCCCAGTTAACTAGTGCCAGGTCTAAAGCTTTCCAAAGAAACTATGAGCAAAGAATCATCATAGCACCTCTTTTTAAGAGTGAACCATTTGGGGATCAAGTTTTATCTAAAATCTGGCTTACAGTAAGAGTGGGTTCGCTTATTTGTTGGCCTCTCTGGAGATCATTTTTCTGATTCTCTAATATAGACTGTTGTGAGCACATAGTGAGATTTGAAAAATAAATGAAAAGCATTTAGTCCCATGCCTAACCTATAGTGAATGCTAAAGAGAAAAATTTACACAGTAAGGTAAGTCAGAATAGCTTACAAAATGGGTTGTCTATCTGAAAGTTGGAGATTGGACCTCCACACAAAAGAATGTCATGAAGTTTTAAAAATAATTCTTTTCAGCCCAGCCAGTGTGCCTTGGTGGACTATCCTCCCATGTACCAGGAAGTGGCTGGTTTGATTCCTGGCCAGGGCACATGCCTGGGGTGCAAGCTCCAGCTGGGGGGCATGCAAGAGGCAGCAGATCAGTGTTTCTCTCTCATGATGTTTCTCTTTCTCTCTCTCCCTTCATATCTCTCTAAAGTCAATCAAAACATATTTAAAAATAATAATTATTTTCAAAGGTAAGTGGGGAGGAGGTATAGTGGTATTTATGCACTGAGCCATAATCTTACCTAATAAAGGAGAAATATACAAATTTACTATACCTTCGCTACACCCACAAGCCAAGCCCACCAGCCAATCAGGCATGAGAATGCCAATTAACCCAACCAAGATGGCAGTTAATTTGCATATATAGGTACAGAGCGAAGACTGAAGACAGTGTAGAAGGAAGCCAAGCACTGTAGAAGAAAGTAAAGCTATGGAGAAGCAGGCGGGACAGTGGAGAAGGGAGGGAAGCAGCTGGGGCGGCAGAGAAGGCTGCAGGAAGCCCTATTATTGCAGGAATCTTCCTGCAAAGGGCCTCTAGTGTTTACATAATAAGAAATGTTTTTTTTTCTCTGCCCAAGAAACATCACCCAACCTACTGGAAGATTCTGATTTGCATCATAATAAAATATCCCACATTACAGAACATTTTCTCAATTACTGCAGGTTGAACAAAGTACTGCACATTAGCCTGAAAGGACCTCAATCAATACTAGTTTGGATTGTTTTAAGAGGTCACTGGCAGAATCAGCTAACAACAACAAAAAGATGGGGGAGAAAAAAAGGAAAGAAGGAAGAAAGGAAGGAAGAAAAAGGCAAGGGGATTTAACACAATTTAGCAATTATTCCAGGACTCTTCCCTCACAACTGTACGCTTAGATACTGTTGTAAACAAACCTCTTAATGATGATATTTTTAAAAAGAAATGGAGGAAGTAGTTACGTGATGGAGGTCAGAAATACAGCTAAACAGAGACATGCAGAAGCCCATAGGCAAAGGAGTATATTCCAGGAGTGGTTACTGGGACTAAGTGACATTGTCACACAGAGGCTCAAAATCTCTGCTATTTAGCTAACCTGATGGAAATGCCAATGGTATGCTCTCCAGAACTGTGCTCAGTGACACAGACACTGATCTAGAAGGAGGGTGAGAAGAGACTGATAAAAGAACCTGTGACTGAATCTATTCAATAACTTACGTTGATACATCAGTGTCACATCTTTCTGGGTTGGGAAACAGAAGATCGACTTACATTTGGGCATATGCAGTCTTCACAGACCATATTCTAGTGAGAGTGAATGCATGCAAACCTCAGTGGGTAAACTCCTGTGAATTACAGACCCCAGAGTCTCTCTTTAGAAAGCAGGACCTGGCTATCCACAGGCTGTGACTTTGATCACTTGGAACCCATTGCCGACTGAAGTGAGCAATGCCAGACAGTGTTTTCTGGTTTAAAGAAAAGTACCCATTTTGTTAGCAGCAGGAAGGAGTGGGAAATTACCCATGAACAGTGTGTGGTTTTTTTTTTTTTTTTACAGCCTGGGGCAGAGGCAGTGGATAGAGTGGGGATTAAATTGCTAGCAACACACTATTTCAAGGCTTCAGGAATTACTTTAGTGCTTTGATAATACATCCAAAATGTGAAGCACTGCAAAGTCAAGGATGTCCCCACCAGCTGGGGTGTGTGTGTGTGTGTGTGTGTGTGTGTGTGTGTGTGTGTGTGTGTGTGGGGGGGAAGGGGTTTGTGTGTATTTGTATATGTTTGCACATATATTCACATGTGCATTTATTTTTGACTATAGTCTTCAAGATTACAAAGAGGGGGAGGACAACAACCACCAGAGAGAGAGAGAGAGAGAGAGGGAGAGAAAACAAACACAATATTGGTATAATTTAAAGCACTTTGCATCATAACTTGGAATCATAAATTGAAATTGGTTTTTCAGCTGTGGGAGTTTTTAAAGTAATAAACTAACCAAAACTGGTATCTCACAGTCAAAAGAGGATGTTTCACTAATGTCATTAAAATTATTGCCAAACATGAACATAGATGCCGAAAACAACTATGGGACAATCTCACCTCACTTAGTTTAGTCTTGAGAATATGCACCAGATACTGAGTTAGATGATTGAATTATGTAAATTCAATACTTTGAAGATCCTCAGATATTGTTCTTAAAATCCTTAGGTATTATTCTCCTCAAATTATAGAGAAGGGTCATCAATCTCA
Organism: Antrozous pallidus; assembly: GCA_027563665.1. Taxonomy (NCBI): domain Eukaryota; kingdom Metazoa; phylum Chordata; class Mammalia; order Chiroptera; family Vespertilionidae; genus Antrozous; species Antrozous pallidus. The sequence goes on from CM050525.1 coordinate 48,317,894, forward strand.
GAAAGTAGATCTATTCAAGGTTGTGAGGCTAAAAATGTTTGCATCCAAAACCCTGCATTTTTTTCAAGTAGAATTGAGGGGTGGTGTAAGAGAGAGTGGTGAGTACACAGTGTGCGCTCAAGAAATATTCTCAATACATATTTACTCAGTGAACCAGTAGATAACATTGCCTGCAACAATGTATATCTTCCCCCTTCTCCTTTATTCCATCTTTCCTCAAGGGCATTTCTATTTCATTATCTAGAACACACACACACACACACACACACACACACACACACACACACCTCACACACCTCACACCTCACACATCTCACACCCTAGACAGCTTGACTTTGTAAAACATTGATTGACGAGGCTGCTTCTTGAACAATCCTAATCAATAAAGTGTCCCCTACCTATAGAGAGATATGACAGCATGAGCAGCCCCATTTCAAATAAGGCCTGTCTCCTGTAGAATAGTATAAAAATTCAATAAAACTTAGCGTGTGGTTCAAACAAATGCAGACCAATACTGTGTATAATTTCTGCTGGATAAACATAAAATCCCCTAATATAAGAACAGAAAGGCCCTTAGACATTAGCTGTTAGCAGCCTTCTATTGGACTTAGAGTAATAGCTTCCTCACTGGTCTCCCTAAATTCAACTGGGACCCTTCAGTTCTCTCCTGTGGTTGCAACCAAATTGATTTTATTAATAATGTAAGTAAGCTCATTCCAGTTCCCTGTTTGAGACCTTCAGGCATCCCACTGCTCTTACAATAAATTCATTTCCATAGCCTACAAGGCCCTACATGCAAAAGGAGGCATGGGCTAGATCACATTCCCTGTGCTCCAGCCACAGTCATCAGCTTCTGCTCTGCAAAGTTCATGCTCCAGTGTACCCCTGGGCCTTTGCACATGCTGCCTCCTTTCCACTTTTGGGATATCTCACACTTCCACCTCATTTATCCCACTTGTTTTTCAGGTTGTTATAGGATTACGCTCTCAAATAAGAATTCTCAGACCCCATGGGGGAAAAGAAATCAGACTTGTTTCGTTTATAGGCTCATGAATTCTGGTTCCTTTACTTTATTCCACTGCTTAACTCAGTTCATTTTTATAAACTGACTTGCATGAGTATGGCACCAGTTTTGGTCTCTCCCACCAGACGGCCAGTCTCATGAGGGTAGAGATGGGCAGCACAATGCTCACCACATAGTAAGTGGTCAATGAATACTTGGTAAGCTGATCACCTGGCACCAACTCTCTCACCCTTGTGTTCATGAGGTTATAGCTTGATAGCACTCTTTATGAAACACCCTGTAGTTGCCCCATTGGGAATTGGGACCAAAACAGTACACCTATACTAAGTGGGACCTGAACAACAAGGGCACTGCAGTGGGGAACCAGCACAAGAGGAAATGTCCTGTGGCCAAGATGGGTCAGATGCGGTATTATTCCACAGCTGCTAAAGTCACCCAACAAGAGAAGGAGTTGGAATTTCAGATGAGGAAGAAAGTCATAACTAACACTAGACAGGCAATGATAACAGTCAGGTTCTACAGCCAATGATAAAATAATAATAATAACCAATGAATGACAATAGGATAATGAACCACCACCACTATCCTCTTTTTCAACAGCAGCCACATACGCAATGATCGGTTTCACCATCATCCAGTTTAGAGATGTACAATCTGAGAAGGTGGAAATGGCCCGGAATGGACGTGCAGGATGAGCTGGAACGTAAGGCAATTTACTCAAAATATGAGTCCTCTGTGAAGTATGAAGGCTTGTCCATGCATTATGTTTGTAGTGGTAGCTGTGTGACACAAATTCCAGACTGCCAGGTATGAACCTAATCATTTTTAAATCCCGCCACTGCCCCTCACCTCAGAACTTGGACAAGTTCCTAAATATTTCCAAGTCTCAGTTTCATCATCTGAAAAAATGAGGGCAGTAACATTTCTAGCATTTTAGGATCATTTAGGGAATTAAATAAAGTCATTAATGAAAAGTGTTTGAGGTAAAGCTAGCCCATGATATAGGCTCAATACATGGTAATTACTATGACTAAAAAGCAAGATTGAGAAAAATGCCATCTCAAACATTATCTTAGAAGAAGAAAACGTAATGGATGACAAAATGGATAGATGGATAGAAATAAAGAAAGAGACTGACATAAAACCTTGAGTGAATTATCTCCATTTCCTTCTCTGTCCTTTGGGGGAAAGACACTGTTCTCGGTAACACTGTGCTCTATAGAAACACAAATTAAGAATGATTGACCCACCCCAGCATTTCCCAGTGCAAAGTCCAGGGACCTCTAGCCCTCTAAGCTGATCTTGCAAAAGAAAGCCCTTGATCAAAAAAAGGATCTGAGGAAAATATTACAGGCTCTGAGAACTCTTATAAGGAAAATCCTGTCACACTGGTTTAAATTACTTGATCACAGTACCTTTTCTATGGTGTCATAATTAGCATGCCAAAGATCGTACCTTGTGCACTGCTTATGTATTCCATTCTTTTCCACTTGACAGATGAAGAAATTGAGCCAAAGGGAGGCCTTGTTATCTGTTTTCCCTAACTGTTATGTTTGGAGTAGAAATAAATACACAGCTGTAAATATTCAAACACATGGGAGGATGAGAACATGCATATTATGCAAAACCATTACAGACTCCTTGAGGACTTCCTGTGCTTGCTTAATAAGCATCTATCCTTTTACTTTTCCATTTTTAAGGTCGGGTGTGTCCATGATATTGAAATGGGAAGCAATAAAGACACATTTCCAACCCAAGCTTTCTTCATAATTTCAGAATATAATTTTGCCAAGATTTTAGATATGCTAGAACACTGACACAAGGTTCATGCAAGAAACATGTTCTTTTCCTAGCTTTTTAAAAATAATAAATCAGATGGATGGTAACCATGGGCGTTGGGACAGCAGATTTCATTTTGGGGAAAAAAAAATGGTCACAGCAATAGTTGTAGTTCTGCATATTCTTCTATAGCCTGCCACTCCCATCAGTGGTTGGAGACTAGTCCCTTTCCTTGATTTGAGTGGGAAGGTCTGCTCTGACCAACAGAGTCCATCGTCAACCTGTCTTCTTCTCAAGATGCTGGCCCCTGGAACTCAGCCACCATACTGAGGAGTCTGGCTGTTCACATGGCTCATCTAAAACTTCATTCCACAGCCAGGACTGATCTAGTGCTGGATATCATCATATATGATAGAGACCTATCAGCTAGAATATTATCTGGATACATGACAAAGCCTTGAGATGATTCCAGCCCCAGGCTTCAAGATTCTTCAAAATATTGCTGAGTAGAAGTGTCCCATCCCAGCTGTGACTTGTCACAGACTGTGACACATATCTATGAGTATGATAATTTTTTTATGTCCTTAAGTTCACAAAGTAGTCATTCATAGCTATTAAAACAAGAGATCATTGGAAAAGAAAAAAAGGAGAAAAGGAAATCAACTTTTAATGCATCCCCACTGTGTTTCTTTGGAGACACTCATGTCGCATTAACTCATTCACTAGGTACACAGATAGATACATAGATAGTTAGATACTAAATGTATCTCCTACTGTCTTCTTCTCAGGGATGTTTCTGATTGTATTTTATTTAACTCTCCTATGGAGCTAGTACATTGTTTTTATTTTCCAGGTAATACGTTTCATACATTCCAATTCCACCTCTGCTGCCCCGACAGCATGGCTCAGTGATTGAGTGTAAAGCTATGAACCAGGAGGTCATGGATTGGTTCCTGGTCAGGGCATATGCCTGGGCTGAAGGCTCCCTAGTGTGGGGTGTGCAGGAGGCAGCTGATCAATGATTTTCTCTCATCATTGATGTTTCTCTCACTCTCAATAAAAACATATTTTTAAAAATCCCACCTCTGCTGATGACCGGATCTATTATCTTCGGTGAACTACCTAACCTCCCTGAGCCTTGGTCTCCCCTCCTATGAAATGGACATGGGAACCACACCGTCCACCTGATGATATTGTGTAGGTGGAGTGAATGTCTGCCAAGTACTTAGCACAGTGCCTGGCACATCCTATGCATTTCAATTGTTTGTCTGTATTTGATGCCCTGCCGTGCCACCTCGGGGCTTTAACCCATCCTAGAGAGGGGTGTATGGTGCCAACAGCAGAGACCTCTCCAGCTGTGGGCTCGGCTGTGGCCATCTGGCAGCCAGTGTCTGGGAGTGCAGGAGGGTGAGGTGGCTGCTGGTTAGGGGATCAGCGGCATCTGCTTCGGGGAGAAAAACTCTCCATGCCCCCTGGCATGTGCTCTACTCATAAATCCTCCCAGAAATGGGGACACAGCTGAGCCCCGCTGTTGGAGAAGCAGCCGCATTCCCTTCCTCTCAGCTCTGCCTGCTTGGAGCTGGGGCCTCAGCAGCATTTGGCTTGACAGGCAGCTGCTGGCTCCTGATGGCTTCCCCAGCAGTGTCCCTGCAGGCTTCCCTGTCAGAGTTCTGGAGGAGAAAGCCTCCTGGTGAAGGACAGCCACAGAGAACAGAATGCTTATTTAACATGTTTAGGTCATTTGATTTGCCTCTTTAAAAACATACAGTGCCCTACTCCGTTTGTCTTAGTGATTAAAGCATTGGCCCATAGATAGAAAGGTCCAGGGGTTTGATTCTGGTCAAGGGCACATACCTGTGGTGCAGGCTGGATGCCAGGCCCTGGTTAGGATACCTGTGGGAGGCAACCAGTCAATGTGTCTCTCTCACATCTCTCTCTCTCTCTCTCTCTCTCTCTCTCTCTCTCTCTCTCTCTCTCTCTCTCCCACCTCCCTCCCTCCCTTTTACTCTCTCTTAAAATCAGTGGGGAAAAAATATCTCTGGGTGAGGATTAAAAAAAAAAATTCAGTGAGTCCCACAATAGAAAGAATGGCTTCCCAAATGTACCCATGCCCTTATCTTCAACACCTGTGACCATGTTCATGTTTAACAGCACAAGGCACTTGGCTCATCTAAGGTTACTGACTTTAAAACAGTAAGGATAGCCTAGATCAGTGGTCGGCAAACTGTGGCTTGTGAGCCACATGCGGCTCTTTGGCCCCTTGAGTGTGGCTCTTCCACAAAATACCACGGTATGGGCGAGTCTATTTTGAAGAAGTGGCGTTAGAAAAAGTTCAAGTTTAAAAAATTTGGCTCTCAAAAGACATTTCAATCGTTGTACTGTTGATATTTGGCTCTGTTGACGAATGAGTTTGCCAACCACTGGCCTAGATTATCCAAGTGGCCCCAGTCTAATGACAAAGTTCTTTCAAAGCAGAGAACCTTCTCCAGCTGGAGGTGGAGGGATAAGTTAAAGGGAGGAGTAGGAGCAATCCCAAGCATGAGAGGTGGTCACCCCGAAGCATAAGGAAAAAATGTGGGCATGGGGGAGGAGTGCAGGCAAGACTCCTGCACACAGCACCAAGGAAGCCGGAACCTCAGTTCTACAACCACAAGAAACTGGATTTGGCCAATAACCTAGAGGAGCTTGGAAACTGGTCATTCTCCAGAGCCTCCATGTAAGAAACAGACCAAGTGACATCCTGCTTTGGCCTTGAGAGACCCCAAACAGAGCACCCAATGGGGCCACCGGAACTTCTGATATACAGAACTGTAGGATGATACATTGGGATCGTTTCAAGCCACCATGTTTGTGGTAATTTTCCAATGACACTGGTAGAAAAATGAATACAATTTCTGAACATAAGTTTCCCATCTGTAAGATGGTGCTAGGACAGGTCCAGGACTGATTTACCTCCAAGCACCTCATTCTACACTTCTCGGCCCCTCGGCACCACCTCCATTCACCTCATTCTCCAGCCCTAGCTTTTTCAATAGGGACATCACTGGAATTTGAGATGGGAAATTTTTCACTGGACAGAACATTGTCCTAAGCATTACAAGACATTTAGCATTCTGGATTCCTTGGGTCCTAAGTGCCAAGGGTGACGCTCATCATTGTGACAACAAAAATCGAATCCCCTGGGAGTGTTACATCTGAGCATCACTGTAAGCAATATGAAAATATTCAACCAGTATGTCCTGCATAACTCTGCACACCAGGAAGTCTTGTGACACTGGTTGATGTGAGTCAACAACAAAAAAAATTCCTGTCTGAGCACTTGGGCAGTTTAAATGCTACAGGAGATAAAAACAGGGTAAGACAGTGGAGAGGGGAGGGGTAGAATGTATGCTTTTTCTGGAGTGATCATAAAAGGCTTATTTATGGAGGTTCCATTGAGTTGAGTTCTCATGTTGAAAAGGAGCAACCAGCTCCAAGTTAATAGAAAGGAAATTTCAAGCAGGAGGATAGACAAGTGCAAAGCCCTTTGAGACACAGGGAGCTCAGTGTTTGCCAAGGTCAGTCCTGGTCACACCTGTCATTCCAAGGCCAAGGCTGGGCAGTCAGAGTTAACTCTGCTTTCAATGGCAGCCATTAGAAGCTGCTCTTTCAACATTGTGTAGGGACAGTTTCAAAGTCAAATTGGTAAAATGGTGCCATAAGTTTCCCTGTGTTCATGTAATCTGTCACCTGGCTTTTCCAAGGCCAATCTTGTCTATCCATGACCCCATTCCCTGTCTTCAACCCAGATTACAATGAAACCAACCCCAGGCATGATCAAATGTCACCTCTAAATACTTCCATCTTAAATATTCTAAGCACAACAACTTCTTAGATATACCACCAGAGTCACTTATTAAGGCTAAAATGAACAGAAGATTATATTCTACTACCAACTATACCGCAGGGTTTTGAAGCGGAGGATAAAGTGGTCTGGTTTACCTGTCAGGACCCTCACCTTGCTGCAGGTGGAGGCAGGGAGACCAGGAGGCTGTGCAGCCTTGGAGGTCAGCCATGGTTGTGGGATGGCCAGGGTGCTAATGGTGGGCGGTGATAGTTGAAGGAAATAGAGGAATCAGAGATGACGCCTATGGTTTTGGTCTCAGTGACTGGGTAGAAGACTGAGACATCCAAAGACCAGGGAAGAGGGAAGCTACTTTTGGGGGGAGGAGGTCCATAATATCATAAGCTCTAACAACACAGGCTTTTCGACATGTCATGCGCATTCCTGCCTTCAGTCACCTCTTCCAACGACTCCCACACCATCACTTAAACTCCCCTTGGCAACTTAGGCCAAGTTCACACGCCTTCTCTCCCTTTGAGGCCTTCTATCTAGATTATCCGTGGGATAGTTCACACTGTTTCTGTCTCTGCCTAGTTTTTCAAAATCTTAATAAGACCAAGTGGTTAAAAGTCTCCCGTCTCAGTGAAAACCTTGTTCCGGCAAACAACCGCGTCCACATCCCACACTCTGGTTCTGTGAGCCTCACTCTGCTCAGCCTCAAAACGGGGTCTTTCCTAGCTGCCGGGTTGGGTGGTTGAAGAATCTGAGATCTAATGAATAGGAAGCTGTTGCATACCTAGTGAGCGCTATTATAGTTATTATCATTGTGATTACCTATCGTTTCACCGCAGAGGAGAGAGTGATGGCATGAACGTGGGATCCTGCAGGTTGTGCTGGGCTCTGGAGACAAGCCCTGTGGCTCAGCAATCGGTGAGGAAGGCGCTGGGGGAAACACATCACTGAGCACCACACATGGCGATGTGGCTCTCCAGGGACTGTGGGTGGGAGGCCTGGAGGTAACCCTCAATGCGCCTCAATGAACAAAGGCTTCCTTGGAGCTTCCTCTTCACCTGACCTGTGTAAGCAACCATCTCCTTTCTCCTGCACATACATGCAAGCGAGCACACACACACACATGCCATGTGGAGGTAAATTCGACCCATTACTTCTATCATTAAAGCTTTGCTTGGCCATTATTTCAAAGTTCCAGAGAAATCTCAGGATTTTACTAGGCAGGGATTTTATCGCAGCCGCCTATAAATCCCAATTAGGCAGCCTGTCTCGGAGCCATGAGCGGAAGCGTGGGTTCTGTTTGTTCCCAGCGTCTCATTAATGCCGTGCCTTCCCGGTGGGTGACAGATGGAAGGGATGTCTGCAAAGGGGAGAGTGAGCCCGTCGGCCACAGACCCCTCTTTGCTTTGCTGCAGAGTAATGCAAAGGCAGGGGTTCAGGGCCAACAGAACACCGGACATTAGGTTCTGAGACCGCAGCATCGATCCTATACTCAGAGAGATCTGGGTTTGAATTCAGATTCTGTTTTTTGAAATTTATCGTTATTGTTGAAAGTATTACAGAAGTCTACCTTTCCCCCCATAGACCCCCCTCTCCTTCCATCCCTTCCCTTCTCAGGCCTTCCCCACACTCTCATCTGCCCATGGATTCTAATACTGATTCATTCTAAACCTCTCCAAACTTTCAAGATATCCTTTTAGGGAAAAAGCGAGGAAGGACAATACATACCATGTGGGATCGTTATAAGGATTAAGAGACCATGTAAAATGCCTCTGAGGTGTCTGGACCACTGTTTTTAATTAAAAGTAAACTCTTTCTATACCATTTCCTCCTCTATAAATGGAGGAGCCTGGTTCCAGCCCGATATTATTTGACAATAAAACCTGTGGTACGAACAAATAAAATCACATACACACTTAACCTTCCTTTCTGAAAGCAAGTTGGCTATTTTGTAATTTAAAAGGCCTGGTGGGAGCAGGGTGGAAGCGGTCAATGGGGGCGAAAGGGGACATATGTAATACTTTCAACAATAAAGATACATTTAAAAAAATAAAGAGGAGCCCTAGCTGGTTTGGCTCAGTAGATAGAGCATCAGCCTGCAGACTGAAGGGTCCCAGGTTCGATTCCAGCCAAGGGCACATACCTGGGTTGTGGGCTTGGTCCCCAGTAGGGGGAGTGCAGGAGGCAGCCAATCAATGATTCTCTATCATCATCGATGTTTCTATCTCTCTCTCTCTCTCCCTGTCTCTCTGAAATCAGTAAAATATATATTTAAAAAATAAAATAAAGAGGAAAAAATAAAAATAAAATAAACACTAAAATCTATATATATCAAAGCCCAGCGACTGGAATGGCAAAATGACCAGAACAAGCAGAATGATTGTTGGCTATGGCATGCACTGCAGCAGCCAACCAGCCAGATCCTGGCACAGGTCACACACCGCCCCCACCCCCCACCCCGCCAGCCTGGTTCTGAATTGGCACCCAACACCTAATCGGGGGTGGGGCTGGCTGTCAACAGTCTGCAGCTCCTCCTCCCCCACTGGCCTGAGCCAATGGACCCCATCAGGGTGGGCCAGCTGGACCCCACCTGTGCATAAATTCGTGCACTGGGCTGTAATAAATAAATAACAGTCGGAAATACTAACTTTTTAGAGCCCTAGACTTTAAAACCTAAGTGAGTTCCAATGGGCCACTTGAGATGTTAAAAATCAAAGACAGAGGCAGTGAAATAACACAGTCAACCACACCCTAAAGTGAATATACACTTGAAAATAACAGGCCACTACTTTAAACACCTACTTGACCAAAACACTTTTACCCCTGCTATCTTACAACTGTCTCAGCACCTTGCACAGCGCATTTGCATAGGAGAAAGCTACGGCTCCAAGGACATCAGCCACTTGCGCAAATTCATGCAGCTAGAGGTCAGGGCAGGCTTGTGCCTCCAGTGTGACCAATTCAAGAGAGCCACACTTTTGCATTATGCAGAACTGCCTCTCTCTCTTTTAAAAACTGATGTTTCAAAGAGGGAGGCTAGGAGAGGGAGAGAAACATTGAGTATTAATCAGCTGCTTCCTGCACAACATCTACTGGGGATCCAGCTAGCACTTGGGCATGTGCCCTCACCCAGCAACCTTTTTGTGCACAGGATAGCACTTACCCAATCAAGCCACACCAGCCAGGTGATCTGCCTCTCTTTTAATGGTGCTATTTTTTATTATTATTATTATTAATCACCAGAGCTTTTTTGGTTGTCTTTTAGCTAATACTTTCACAAATTCTGTAAACTCTGAGTCCCAGTTACAAGTTGGATGCTTCCATACCTGTCAGGAGCTCACAGTATAAGAACAACTGGACTCACATCAAGCCAGGATACGGTGGTGATAGAAGGGGAGAGTGCTGGGGGCGGGGGGGAGCATGCTGAGAGCTGAAGTTATCTCATTGTGTCTGGGGGGTGAGGCTCTCGGGGGGTGAGGCTCTCGGGGGGCTCCCAAGAGAGGTTATGCTTTTATTACATTCAGGGAGACTAGGTACCAACCAATGAGCAGCAGAAGAAAACCAAACAGACTTTGTGTTTTCCCACAGAGAGACCAGAAACGTAGCAATCTTGGGAATGGAAAGTTCCATGAAAAGTTACTAATCGCCTCTTTTACACTGGGAACTTCTGGGTATCAATAGCATTATCTTTCAGAATAAAACATTTGTTTGTTTTATGGTGGAAAATTTAGAAAAATAATTCTCCTAGTTCCATTTTCTAGTAATAGTCACTGTTAACATTTTGGTACTTTCCAATGACTTTATTTCTATACTAAAGGCCTGGTGCATGAAATTTGTGCATGGGGGGGGGGGTGTCCCTTAGCCCAGCCTACACCCTTTCCAATCTGGGACCCAACTGCTGGCTCCCAAGTACTTGCCTGCCTGCCTTCCTGATTGTCACTAACTGCTTCTGCCTGCCAGCCTGGTCACTTTCTAACTACTCCCCTGCCAGCCTGATTGATGCTTAACTGCTCCCCTGCCAGCCAGTTTGCCCCTAACTGCCCTCTCCTGCAGGCCTGGTCACACCTAACTGCCCTCCCATGCAGGCCTGGTCCTCCTGCCCTCAACTGCTCTTCCCTACAGGCCTGGGTCTCTCTCAACTGCCTTCCCTACAGGCCTGGTCACCCCCAACTTCCCTCCTTTGCTTGCATGATCCCTCCCAATAGCCCTTCCCTGCTGGCCATGTTGTGGCAGTCATCTTGTGTCCACATGGAGCCAGTCACCTTTGACCACATGGGGGCAGAAATCTTGCATTTTGGAGTGATGTTCAATCTGCGTATTATTCTTCTATTAGATAGGATAGAGGCCTGGTGCATGGGTGGGGGCCAGCTGGTTTGCCCTTAAGGGTGTCTCAGATCAGAGTGGGGGTTCCCTTGGGGCATGGAGCAGCCCGGGTGAGGGGGCTGTGGTGGTTTGCAGGCTGGCCACACCCCACGTTGATCCAAGTGGAGGCCCTGGTATCAGGGATTTATTTATCTCCTAAAATGGAACTTTGTAGCCTTGAACAGAGCCAAGCCTCCTGCTCTCTCCATGGCCACAGCCCTCTTGGTTGTGTTTTCATAATTGCTCCTGATTGGCTGATAGTCAATTTGCATATTACTCTTTTATTAGATAGTATATGCACTACATGCTAACCAATGAATGCAGAATTATACTCATTTACTAACTTCAACATACTTTTTTTTCACAGGTTTTAATCATTATTATTTAAATGATGATTTGGGATGTCCTTATTATAATGTTATTGTCATAGTTAATTAACGTTCTGGTTGTAGATTTAATAGTATGCTCTTAATCACTTATATGAGGAGATGCACTCCAAGAAGGTAAGGACCACATCCCATCTGTTTATCCACCATCACATCTCCTTCCCCTCAGTCAGAATCCTCCTGCACATAGTAGGCACCCAGAAAATATTTGTCAACTAACTGACTGTAGTTGGACATTAATACTATCAACATCATTTTATTTTTGCTCACACATACACACACACTCCTGCAGTAAAACATTTTCAGCCTAAATATCAGTCAGGTTCTTTACTTTTTTAAAAAGTTAATTTATTAAAAGTGGATTTTGGGGGGGACCAAAGGCCAAGGTAAACTTGCAATCCTTTGAAACAAGTTGCCGAGTTTGCATTGCACTGAGGCTGTAAATGTCTTTTCCTCTCACCACTAAAGTGGGACAAAGTCCTTTCCCTATCCTCCTGCCAATAGTGGATATTATTTATTTTTTAATCCTTGCTGCTCAAAGAGGTAGGAAATGGTATCTTATTTCATTGATGAGTACTAAGGCTGAACAAGCTCCTCTGTAAAGTCTGACTCTGAGTTCTGGATTATGAATATTAATATGAATAGAATTGTTCCTCATACATAATTATGTGCTATATTATATACATGTATATTTAGTTATATGTATATATGTACATGTAGGTCTATGTAGTTCTATGTTAGTAGATATGTACTAGCTGTCAGGAAGTCATGTTTGTGAATGATTATGTGTATATGCATGTTTTCAATAAGGATACAATGAAATAATGCATGCAACTCTAAGAATTCCTGAACTTTACATTTCTAATTGTGAGAGATAAATAATATACATGGCTGGGAAGCATATAGAAATGCAGTTAAAAGCATAGTCTCTGGATAAAAACTTCCTGATTTCAAATCCTGGTCTCTTTACTTACTGGTTATTGGGTAAGTAAACCAATTTTAGTAAACCTCAGCTTTCAGCCTAAACAAAAAGGGGGGGGGGTTAATTGTTCCCCCTACTTCACATTGTGTAATGAAGATCAAAGGTGTGGGTTTTTTTTTCCTCACCCGAGGATATGTTTTTTATTGATTTGAGAGAGAGAAACATGGATTGATTGCCTCCTGTATGCATCTTTATTGGGGATTGAACCTGCAACCTTTCAGTGCAGAGGACAATGTTCCAACCAACTGAGTCACACTGGCCAGAGCGATCAAATTTTTTAAAAGCTCTGTATACCTGGAAATTGGCTGACATACTGCATTTGATTAATTTTAGCTAGTTTACAGAGTAAGCGAACAGGTTAGTTCAGCATTCTTAGTGAGACTTGTTCAGGGAGGTGCACAGGGTGGTGCAATAGGGAATTATTGTCAGTGGTGTGGGGAGGGAGAAAGGTGGGGGTTGGAGAAGAGGGTTAAGGAAGGCACTCCTCATCCAGTCCTTATCTTTGAGTAAGCACTGGATGAGGAGAAAACCAGGCAAACATGGGGAAAGGAATGTTCATACACAGGAAACAGCATGTGCAAAGGGGAGAAGCAAAAGGATTTCAGTACTGCTGAGGGGGAAGAAATAAGCAGGACAATGGGACAACATTAGGTAGAGAAAGTGGGCTGAGGCCAGCCTGCTTAGGGCCTTGTCAGGCACCAAAGAAGGTTTTTTATTCTACTTAACCAAAAAAACAAACAAACACAGAGTATATTCACCTTTTAAACAAGAAAGTTAAGGTTTTAGGGGAAACAAATAGAAGTGGCTTTGAATTGAATGTATTATACACATTTGTAGCAAGATCAAAGAGTGGATTTTTAACACCAACACCTATGAATGTCTCTCAAGTCATAATGACACTGCAATCTTGGTTTTGAACTCTGCAGAGAAATGATTTAATCATTTCTAAGCAAGTTGCAAGCAGGAGCCCTTAGCGCATAGGACAGTGGCCATACTCTGCTGCCAGGATCCCTGCAGGTTTACAAGTGTCTTCTACACGCTTCCCTATGGTGCTAAGGGCTCGGCAACTTTTCTATGCCCTGTCCAAAAATTGGCCCAGCTATTCTCTACTCTCTTCATCGTAGTCATTGGGATTACATCAATTTTATGGTGGCAGTTTTACTACATCTTTAGAGCCCGAAAGGCAGCAGAAAGAATGACAGTTCTCCATCAAAGTTAATAATAATAGAAAGGAGACAGAATAAAGCAAAAACATTGTTTGGTAACAGATGTCTGTAGGAGGAGGCTCCATTTGAACCAACTTCCTCCACTAAACCCATATTTCATCCAGCTTGGGGGGATGGCTTCTCATTCCTGCTTTAATCTAGTTTATTGCACTGGCCTTTAAGTGGATAATATAATACTTTCATCTTTATCCCAGGATTTGAGGGAGACAGTAATCAGTATATCTCTTCTTTAATCCTGCAACATCTGTATAGCAAGGATGTTAAGTGCCATCTATCGAAAGAGTTGCTATTCCAATAATACACCATCAAGGTAATCAAGTAATATTGCTAATGCTTCCTTCATGTTCGAATATCATGCTCATAAATACAGAGAACATACTGACAGTTATCAGAAGGGAGGGGAGTTAGGGAACTGGGTAAAAAGGAGAAGCAATTAAGCAAAAAAAAAACACAAAAAAATAAAACTCATAGACAATAGTACAGTGATTACCAGAGAGAAAAGGGGGGTGGGAGAGATGGAAGACAGTAAGGGGATATAAATTGTGATGGAAAGAAACTTGACTTGGGGTGATAAACACACAATACAATATACAGATGCTGTATTTTAGAATTGTATACCTGAAACCTAAATAAGTTCATTAACCAATGTCACCCCAATAAATTTAGTTAAAATTTAAAAAATTAAAATGAACAAGAACGTGATTAGGCATGTCTCTTACTGTACTGCCTGCACTAAAGAACGAAACTTCAGCTTCCTCATCTTTAAAAGTAATACAAAACAAGATTATCATCTGACTTGCCCATCTCATTGTCTAGTGTAAAGAATAAATTTAGAATAACTGTATCTGTGTGTGTGTATGTGTGTGTATATATATATATATAACTGTATGTGTGTGTGTGTGTGTGTGTATACACACACACACACACACACACACACACAGTTCCAAGAGTGAAGTGACATGGTAGCATGGAATTTGTAGAAATGTTAAATTGACTCCTAATATTCAGATTGCCTCTTATTTCCTGTGTATTCTAAGAAAGTTAGTAAACTGACTTTCAATGTCTTTACCTATAGAATGGTAAACAAATAAAAAAACATGAGTGGGCTAAGAGATATGTAGAATACTTAGTTCACTGACCACAACGCTGGTATCATATGGTAATTTAAGTAGCAATTAATAGCCTTATGTAAAATGTCAGCGTGTGAGACTCAGGAAGTTAATACTCCAAGAGCAATGAAAAGCTTAGACTTTTCACTCAGATCCACATGGGTTTGAACCTGAGGTTTGCCACTTGCTGGCTGCCAAGAATTTGAATTAGTCTCATTTTCTTTTATTCTCTCCTCTTTCACCAGTCTCCTCCTACAATATTACATGAAGGTCCTGTCAGGGCCTCATTTTGGTATTGCTCTAAGAATGAAATGATAGCGAACTCATATATTTGAGTGGGAATGCTTTACACATTCTCATGTAAACCTCACCATGACCCCAAGATATTGGTTTTATGAAACTTACTTCAAGGAAGGAAACTGATGTCAGATGACTGGCCTATAAGAACTGGAATTCAACTCAGCTCTGGGTAGCCTCAAACGTCATGACCCTTCTCATCCAGAGGATTGACGTGCCTGTGTAACGGTCCTTCCATGATGTCTGGCGATTCCCTCTTGCCTTCCTTCTTGACCAGAAATCAACCTCAAACAACCAGGACATCTGCTCATACTAGTAAAGAAGAGATGCTCACCCCCAGGCCCTCCTCTTGTGAGGATACCACTCAGAGGACCGCCTTTTTGCAATCATAAAAGATGGAAGTTGATTCAAATTTTAACCCTTTTCCCCAGTGCTTCCCAGGCCTAAGAAACTGCTACGTCTTGTCATCTCTGCATCGGATGTCATGTCTGTAACCATTTTCCCTTTTATCTCTGCCACGGCTGATAAATTCATGCTCACATAATCTCTACTATGAATTAATAACACCCCCATATTCTCAATGTTCTCCCCACAAACTATCAGTGTCACTATTCTCAGGGTGACTTCGGGGCTGGTATATCCCCTTTGGTAAAAACTGACTCATTGGACAGATTCCAAAACATAAACACGGAGGCCTGACATTCAGCACTCTGGCACTTCCGTTTTCAAGTTTTCCTCCTTCCTCATACTGCCCCCTGCAGGTGCCAAGTGTCACAGCCTCCTGCTCTCTGCTCCACTTGCCAACCCATGGAGATACATCTTCCCATAACACCTAAATCCTACACTTGCAGAAAGGCTTGGCTTGAACTTCTCATGGTCTGTCTTTCACAATTTCCCCCAGACAGAAGAATAAATGGTACTTTATCTTTTTTTCCTCATTAAATTCAAGCTACTAAGGATGTATGCAAATGTTTTCTTTAATGTTAGACTACAAATTCCCTTGTGAAGAACCCTTGCTATTTCTCCAGAGATCTCTCATGGTGCTCAACACCTGAACCTGCATGTAGATAGCAAACACACACACACCCTCCCACCCCATATACACAGAGTAACACCAGAATGACCGAACCCATGCATATAAGCTCTTCAAGGTTCCTTGTCCAGAATTTTTAGCACCGGCCTGAAGTTTTGCCTGAAGTTTAGTTTGGTGACTCCCACCTAATGGAGTGCAGGTGGGAACTCACCTTTGATTCACTGTAATATCTGAATGCAGCATCCTATCCATCAGTATATCACATTGCATAGTCTCAGTGATTGTGATTGGTTCAGCACTGGGCAGTCACTCAACCAACATCCTTGGTACCCAGTGAGAATCAAAGGTTCCCATGCCTTATCAGGGGATGTGTCAGTAATCCTCTGTGACCATGAGGGGAGGTCATTTCCTAGAGTGGATTTGACACGGGAAAAGCTCAGCTGAAACATGGAGGGAGAGAAAGCCCATCCAAAGTTACATCATAGGTGCCTAGACAGATCTAATCACGAATCTAGCCAGCTCTCCATTGCATGCTTAATTTACTTGGAGAACAAAAATGGAGTTATCTCTGCTTAAACCAGTTTGAGTCTAGTTTTTTCTGTCACTTGCCACCAACCGAGTCTTATGTGTTAAGTAGATATCGGTTAATTTTTTGAAGAGATTCTTAAGGCAGTAAACAAAGCTGCCTTTGATGGCCGAGGAAGAACCCTTAACAAGGAGCCTTTGATATGGGAGAGGGGATCTGAATATTAATGCCAGTTCTCCAGCGAGGGCAGTGTATCTTGGTTCTGACCTTCGGTAAAAGCTAAACAAACAAGACTCTATCAACTCCTCACAAGTTCCTGTCAAACAGCAGTAAGCACAACACTGCATAGCAATTAGTGTGCAGATCTTCTAAGAGGTAGGACTGCTGACCGCTGATCTATTTAGGACACCATGGGGTAAGGCCAGAAGAGAAGTCCAAGGCTAGAGGGTCAGGTGAGTTAAATAATATAGTGAACGATGAGTGAGGACCTAGGTAGACCTATGGCAATGAGACAATCCTTATTTTCTCACTCCTTGGTGCGCTGTTGACGATTGGGCTCTATGGTTCCCATACTTTTCAATCCTGAATTTATTACTGTATCCCATCTGTAAAATAGTACTGGTGAGGAAACATGCATACCCTTAATGCAAATTGTCTGGCACTCAGGCTTCTCTACTTCAATGATTCTCAGACATTATTTTTTTTTTTTACTATAGCCTATGGTTAAAAATATATGAAACATGTCAACCCCACACATCCACACACACACCTATACTTCTAAAAAGTTTCAGAAAGCAATCCCTGTCATTGCAATGCACGATGCATTTTCATTCAAAACGTGATACTCTGTTATCAAGTAAATATTCAGAATAAAATATTCTGTTATGACTCATTTGTATTTTAAGATGGCCATGCCCATCAATGGTCTTAACACCCACATTGAAAAGCATTACCCTAGATAAACATATGGTACAAAATGCATTTCAGAAACATGCCCATACACCCAAGCAGAGCTCCATTCCTAAACTTCAGTGGAGTCTCCTACCCTAACCAATAAGGCTGTGCCATCGCTAACGTTTACCTTCTCTTCTAGGTCTGGACTTAAACTGAGAGTCAATGGAAACAGCCTGTTCCAAGCCCCCTTTCTCTTGAACACACCTCTTATTCTCACTGAAATGAAGAGGGTAAGGTTCCCACCGTTTAGCTTGTTCAAGAATCTCTCAGGGAGTTCCAAAATATTTTGAGATGCTCAAAGACTGTAATTCACTAAGTGTTACAGGGATCCTGGAGTTTGAGTGTTTATAAAGCACCCCAGGGTTTATGATGAAAAGGAGGGCTATACCATACTTGGATAGACACTTTCATTACCAGAGAACACAATTTGAACCTGGAGATGTGGAATCACATCATTCATAGCCAGTAGCAAAAGTGTGCAGATTTCCTGAAAACTGAGGGTTGAGCCCAGCTGATGTGGCTCAGTGGTTTAGAGTCAACCCATGAAACAGAAGGTCACAGTTTAATTTCCAGTCAGGGCATATGCCCAGGTTGTGGGTTCAGGTTCTCAGCATGGGGTATGCAGGAGGCAACAGATTAATGATCCTCTCTCATTATTGATGATTCTATCTTCCCCTCTCCCTTCCTTGTCTCTCTGAAATCAATAAACATGTTTAAAAACCAAACAAAATAAAAAAACACAGACACACAAACTGAGGGCTGAGGGTTGAACGGGGCAGAAGACAGTAGGCTCTGTCTGTGGCATAATCAGAAATGGAGAGGAGGGAGATATTAACCAAAGAATTTACTAGCATATGGATATCTGCATAATCCCTGGACACAGACAATAGTGTGGTGAAGGCCTCGGTGGGGGGGGGGGGGAGGGAGGTAATCAGGAACGGGGTGGAGGAGGTCAGTGGGAGAAAAAGGGGAACATCTGTAATACTGTCAGCAATAAAGATAAATTAAACAACAATAACAAGAAAAAGCAGAATGAGAGAGACCACACACAAAGCTATTCCCTGTCTATATTCCCCCTCCTCCCTCAACCTAACCAGCTCACTTCCTTAACCCAAACAGGTGTCTGCCTTTATTAAATGACAAGGAGATTTAGGATGTGAAGAAGTAGGTGGCTGCGATGAGGACAGGGAAAGCAACATGACAGTCATCAATCTCATTATTTTCAAATGTGGCTGTATCCCTGTGGGTGGCAGCTTTTCTGCTCTTCCTCCTCTTCTTCTACAAATCCCACATTTCTTTGATAAAGCATTGTGTGGCCATTCCAAGCGGCTCTGGTGATGCCATCAGTCACAGAATCCAAAATGACTCAGGTAGTCCAATCACAGTATTCTTGTTCCTGGCCATTACAGTTGGTCCAGTGAGGACATATGACCCAAACAGGGCCAATCATAGTTTTCTCTAAGATTTACTATATGAATTCTATAAGAGAAAGGCTCTTTTCTTATAGGATATCTATATATATATATATAAAAGCCTAAGCAACTGCTACAACCAGTCAGCCCAATGACCAGCCAGTAGCTATGACACACACTGACCACCAAAGAGACACTCAATGCAGAAGCTGCTCTCTGGTGTTCAGTGTACTCCCACAACCAACCTTCCACGGCCCCTCCCCCCAAAGGCTGGCCCTAATAGGGCCCAATCAGGACTGAGTGAGATGGCCCCTATTGGCCCTGATAACTGGCCAGGCCAAGGGACCCCACCTATGCACAAATTCATGCACCAGGCCTCTAGTTAAGTTATAAAGTTTTAGGCTTGAGTATGCCATGTTTTTTCCTGACACAAAGAAGGATTTAGAACTCAGACACAAACATGTCAGAGCCCTTACAATTTTCTTTGAACACTTGGATTCAATTGCTCCTAAAGCCAAACCCTAGGTTTCCCAGTTCTATGAGAGCAATATATTCCCTTTTGGGTTAAATTTAGTCAAAGTTCAGTTTCTCCCCCTTGCAAATCTAAGAGCTCTGAATACTCCATCCTTCCAAATCAGCCTCAGCCTATACCTCCTTGCCCCATCCATCTCCTTTGATCTCAGCCAGAGGTCACCAGCAGAGTACATTCTCTTCCCTCTTATTGAGATTTTTTTCTTTTAGCAACTGGTTCAATGGTTAATTGCAAGTGTGTTGGTGCCCTTTTCTCATCCAGTATTAGATCATGTGTTTTCAAAGGAAGCCATCTTAATATTTGTAATTAATACCTTATAATCAATAATAATTTAACATGTTTACTTAAGAGTCTCTAGCATGTGCCAGAACTTGGCTTACTGATTTATATAAGCTATCTGATTTAATTATTAAAGTGTTGCTATGAGGTTAGACACAAAGCAGATTCAAAGAAGCTAAGTGACTGACCCCAATTTTTTTCAGCAAGTAAGCAGAGTGCAGGGTTAGAATACAGGTGTGTCTGATTCAACAAAGTGTGTGCTTAATCATGTGTGTGTATGGACATAACGTGTGTGTGTGGAAATTTTTTTGGCCAATATTACAGTGATCTATGTTCTGCAATGTTATCCTGAATCCCACCCACCCTCCCAGTTTGGAGAGCCGGTGGATATGCATAATGCAATTACATCAGTGAGTGAATGGATCAATCTGATAAAAGAGAGGCTACCTTACACACAAAGGGCATCCTTTTGGCCCTTATTGGCCCAACATAGAGACAAATGCAGGTGGCATCATGACTTTTCTGGTGCTTGGTACAAACCCTAAAAGCTACCGAATTCTGAAAGAGGAGGACATTTAGAGAGAAACAAGCCATGATGGATGTGCAATCCCAGCAAATGCACCATGAAGGATAGGACCATTGCTATGCATGATTTTTTAATAACTACAAAAATTCCCATGTATGGGATTTCTGCATGTGAAAATTGATAGCATTGCTGATGCTGCTCATCTCGTTAAACAAGCAAACTCATCTTCCCAGCTGCTGTTATATCTGGGATAAATTGGCTCCTAGACAGGTTTGCTTGCAGGTTAGAACTGAGATTGAATAGATAATAACTTTTGGGGTAGCAACACCTGCCATGGTAGATAATAAAGAAATTCATGACCTGCAAAGTGCAGGGTGATCGTTTTCCCCAAATACATGTCACTTGGCCTTCAAGTAGGTTCATTAGGTGTCCAAGAAGCTGCAAAAAAATATTCAGCACATGCAGGCAGGTGACTCAAAGAGAAAGATCTCACCTGTAGATGAGGCAGTAGTTCTGAAAACATGTAGGTCAATGAGGAACTTGTTGTTAAGTGGCTTTTAAAATCAAGATGCAAGAACTGGGCATTTGGCAGAGGGCTTGCGTATCTCCAGGAGGGAAATGAAGCTGGATGTCGAGAGTGACCTTATGTAGCATGGCAGCTTTTGCAAGTATCACACCGGATGCAGATCTATTGGATGGGGCTTCAGTAAATGGATTCTCTATTTTGGATGATTATTTCTCTCTCTCAGAAAAATAAGTAGGTGTCAAGGAGGAGACAGAGGGAAGCTAGATAGACAGGGACAAGGACCTTGCTGAGGGGGGAGGGGCATCAAACTGGGGTACCCAACTAGGCAAAATTGCTGAACCCAGCTGGGTATAGAAAAAAAGGGCAAGTGCAAGAGACAAACTTTAAAATGTATGGATGGTTGCTAAGACAATCAGCTTTCAGGTAACCAATCACAATGCAGTAAGGTATATAAACCAGTCCCAAGGAGGTTGGTAAGGGAGGATTATTTGAAAAGACCAATCGGGAGTTGGCAAGGCTGTATCCACTCCCTAAATAAAAATCCATGCCTCCTCTAGCTTTTTGCTCGCCTCCTTCCTTCCCTCGCACCCCCAAGGAGCTAGATTCTTGGGCTGATGGCAAGAGACATACTCACTCCCTTGTGTCCACATGGCTTATGGCTGTATGGGATTCCACACATGGACTAATTAATATACTTTAACTCCCTTGGATGCTGAACTATGCTCAACTGCAACATGGAACCCCCAGCTGCACCTTTTCTCGGTCTGGTTTCTCTCAATCAACTTTGCTTCCATTAAGCATTTTTGTCCATGATTCCATTCTTCAGTGTAGTGAGACAAGGGAACTCAGCCTCAAACACACCACATTTTGGTTGCATCACTAGTGAACAGAGTCTGACAGCACTGTGCAAACACCAGAGCCCGAATGAGGGTGGGGGAGACAGAGGGAATCCCACAGAAAGATGGCAGTGTGGACTGGGGAAAAGATTACCCTACCAGGTGGGCACTTCCTTTGAGACTTAGGTGTAGGCCTGCTCTTTGGGTAGCTAGCTTAATCTGTGTTAGGAAATGAGTGAGGCTAAGAAAAACTGCCACAGCCTTTGAAGGAAGAAGTTCCCTAAAAAATCTTAACCTATTACCTAACACTAGATTTCTGACAGAGTTTAATGGAGTTTTGTGTGTTCTGTAACCAATTTAACTTTTGCCAAAAGGCTTACTGTGTGCATTAGATATCTTCAAGAAGATCAGGACATTGGGACAAAGCCATAAATAAATCAATAGCCTCAAACATTCATGACATTTTACCCATAGTCCTTATTTCACGATTTCCCCATAAAAGGAAGAAGGATTAATATTTCTCCTTGGTACTTGTGAAGCTAAGCTGTGGAAAGGGTCCGGAATGCACCCAAGGTCATAGAACTAAGGATAACTGGCTACCTGTGCTCAGAGCCAGGTGTCCCACTCCGCCCACCCCACCCCCACCGCTTCCTCCTGGGTTGAGTCCTCTGCCTTGATTAATGATCCCTGCATGAGGAGAGCTCAAATATGCAAGCATCAGCTGCGAGGTTGCACCTGAGCTTTTAGAAACCCTTTCCGTTCGCTAAGCAGTGCCATTTATAACCTCCCATTAGAAGGGGAAGGGGCAAAACTGTTTAAATAACGGCATTTGAAGGTAATATAGGACCATGCATCCAGCTAAACCTCCTTTGTAGGCAAAATGAAGAAGTCCCCGTCTTAAAAGTGAAGAGCTGGAAACAACCTACTTGTTCACCAATAAGGGGATTCATTATACAAATCTTGTTACATCCAGGCCATGGAATATTATGTAATCAATTAAAGTGACACGGTAGACATATATCAACTGGCTAAGAAAAATTATAGGTGATATTAAGTATATGCAAAATTAGGCCCTCACGTACGTTATAGAATATAATCTCCTATGAATAATAAAATGCGGACTGTGTATGAAATATTAAACATGGTTAACATGGTTGGGTAGTAAAGTTATATGTGATTTTTTTTGTTTGTTTGCAAAAAAAAAGAACTGTTTCTTTATTTTAAAACTAAATATATTTCACCTATCCTAAGAACAAAGGGAGATCAAACTGAGCTGGAGCTGAGGATGTTGGCTTTCTCTTAGATATATTAGCTGCACAAAGGATAATTCTAATTAAGTTTCATTACACCTGCTATAACAGAGACTTGCATGCTTGCTTGTCATGGGCTGTCACCTGTTTTTTTTTTTTTTATCCAGTGTTATTTAATACATTTTGAACTTGCCGATCCCAGACTAACCATATGAAAGGCTCATTTGATTATCCCCATCCTCCCACCCAAGTCTGGTTTAGCTGCCTGTGTTCCTATTCCCACCCAGATCCTTATCACGGTATTATTTTTATGCCTCTCCCGATATGGCCTTCTCCAGGAATAGCCATGTCTGACCTCCTTCTGTCTCCTGACACCTACCTTTAGGGTTCAGCATGGAGTGAGAGCCCCATCAATGCTGTGAAATAGACACTGCTGGAGCCTCGTTGGTGCCTGGAACAGAGGGGAACGAGGAGCCTCTGAAAGCACTGCCTGGAGACCAGCATGCACGTTTCAGGCCAAAGAACAAAGGTGTTGAGCGAAGGTCTGAGGAGATAAAGATAGAAAAATTATGGCATATGGAGGTGTTGCTTCAAGGGTTTCAGATTGGAGACTTTTTTTCTAAGGATGGAGAGGGGGCTCATCCCAGAGAGTTCCCACCTCCAAGAGGATGCTTTAGATCCTACATCGTTTTATTTAGCTCTTTATTCGCTCATTCTGATTGTTGAGAACTGCAATCCAGAATCATGCAAGTGGGTTCAAAAGCAGAAAGATATCTCTTGCTTTCATTCATCTGAATGAAATCTTTTTGACCCAATGCAGGTGAGGGTTCCTTTAAAAGTCATTTACTTATCATCATAGGTTAGCTTTTCCTGCTCAAGAACTTCATTTAAATGAAATTGTAGGGTAAGCATATTCTTGTCTAGCTTTTTTTTTTTTTTACTGAGTAAAATTTATTTGTGATTTACCCATAGTATTCTCTGATTTAATAGTTTGTTGCTTTTTTAATGGGATGAACATATTATTTTATGAATATAACACTCTTCAAATTTATGTACCTGTTGGTGAATACCTGGGATATTTCCAGTTTGTAGTGCTATCAATGTAACTGCTGGATACTTTCGTGAACTAATTTTTGTTGCAGCTATATTTTTATTTCTCTTGTATAAATACCTGGCGTTGGAACTACTGTACCACAGCTTGACTCTCAAAGTGGCTGAGGGGACTCATACAGCTCAATAGCAACAAACCAATAATCCAGCTGAAAAATGAGCAGATGACTGTAATCAATATTTTCCAAAGGAAACTTATAAATGGCCAACTGGTATGTGAAAAGGCGCTCAAAATCACTAGTCATCAGGGAAATGTAAATCACAACCTCACCCCTGTTAGGAGGGTTATTGTAAAAAGAAAAAAAAAGATAAAAGATAAATGCTGGTGAGGAGGCAGAGAAAATGAAATGCTTTCATACTGTTGGTGGGAATGCAAACAGATACATCAACTATGAGAAACAGTATAGAAGTTAACTCAATAAATTAAAAATGGAACTACCAAGTGATCCAGTTATCCTACTTTTGGGTATATATCCAAATAAAAGGAAATCATTATCTCAAAGATATATGCTCTCTTGTGATCGTAGCAGCATTATTCACAACAGCCAATGTAGCATAACAAGTTTTTGCTGATAGATTAATGGGTAAAGAAAATGTCACACACACACACACACACACACACACACACACACACACACAACACACACACTGGAATATTATTCAGCCTTAAAAAAGAAGAAAACCTTGTTAGTTGTGACAACATGGATGAATCAGGAAGGCATTATGTGAATGAAATAAATTAGTCAGAGAAAGCAAATACCACATGGTATTACTTATATGTGGGGTTTGAAAAATTCTAATTGATGGAACAGATAAGAAAAGTGGTTGCCTGAGGATGATGTGTGGGGTAAATTGGGAGAGGTCAGTAAAAGTGTACAAACTTTTTGATTATAAGATGAATAAGGACTGAGGAGCTAATATACAACATAATGACTATACCACGGGCATAACTAAAATTTGCTAAGAGAGTTGAAATGTTCTCAACAACAAAAAGCGAAGGTAAGTATATGAGGTGATGAATGTGTAAAGTACCTTGGTGGTGGAATCCTTTCACAAGTTATCCATATACCATATAATCACATTGTACACTTTAAATATCTTACCATTGTATTTGTCTATTATACCTCAACTAGAGGCCCAGTGCACAAAATTCAAGCACTGGGAAGTGGGGCAAGGGGGGGTGGGTGGTGTCCCCTCAGCCCAGTCTGCACCCTCTAGCAATTCAGGAGCCCTTGGGGGATGTCTGACTGATGGCTTAGGCTCGGTCCCAGAAGCGGACCTAAGCCAGCAGTCTGACCTCTTTAGCGCTGCCATAGACGCAGGAGAGGCTTCCATCACCACTACTGCTCTCACCAGCCTTAAGCCCAGCTTCTGGCTGAAGGGCACTTCCCCTGTGGAAGTGCACTGACCACCAGGGGGCAGCTCATGCATTGAGAGTCTGTCCCCTGGTGGTCAGTGAGCATCATAGCAACCAGTGGCTCGGCTGTTTGGTCAATTTGCATATTAGCCTTTTATTTGATAAGATAAAGTTGAAAAAAATAGTGGGAGGGAATGAGAATGACTAGAAAGGTGATTGAGATAAGTTATTGGATGATGTAATATTCCACATCTTAAAGGGGTTTTGATTACAAAGGGTGTACATATTTGTCTAAGTTCATGGAATAGATATGCAAGGCTTGTAGATTTCAATATATATAAATTTCATCCTAAATATAAAGAATCATAAATACATATTGAACTTTAATGATATTATGCTCAAGTGTTTGGTAGGGTTTATACTGGTGATGGAAAGTTAATCTGAAATGCATCAAGAAATACAATAGATTGACGGATGAATAGACAGATAGATATGTTCTAAAACAACTGTAGCAAAACAATTGTAGAACCTAAGTGATGGGTACATGTGTAATCACTGAAAAATTTATTCAACTTTTTAGTGTGATTGACATTTTTCATAGTCAAATGTTAGGAAATGAAAATATATCTCTCCTGCACTAATCCTCCAGGGGCTTCCCAGCATACTTAGAATAAAATCCAAAGTTATGAGGTGGGACCATAAGGCCCTGCACAATATGGTTCCTGGTTACCTCTCCGACTTCATTGGCTCACACTCTGACCCTCTCTGTCTTTTCCCCAGTGACAGTGGGTTCCTTATTGTTCTTAGATCCCTCCTGGTCCTTTCTGGTCTCAGAGCTCTCACACTCACCGTTACCTCTGTACAGGATGTTCTCATGGAGGTATCATTAGCATGTCTGCCTACCTCTCTCATCCCATGATTCCTGTCTGCTCGGGGCTCCTCTGCTAGGAGGCCTCCCCTGATCACCTTGCCACTCTCTCATCTTATCACTCTTATGCTGTCTCTTTTTTTCCACAGCACTTAGCACCATGTGATATAATCTTAAATATATTTATATTTACGTTGTTTTCCTCCCCTTCCCTCCCCCTCCTCCACCCCACCACTAATGCTCAAACCCTTTGAGGGAGGACTGGGGCTATATTTTATTCATCATTCTATCCCCTGCTTCTAGACACTGGGTGTGGGCATGTGAGCCACCCAACATATATTTGTTGGCTGGGTCAGTGAAGGGGGTTTTCTGTAATGCTATTACAAAATTAAAGATACTTTTACTGTAGAACAGTTTTAGGTTTACAGAAAATTTGTGAAGATATAGTTCCCACATACTCCACAACCAGCCTCCCCTTTTGCTAACAACTTATGTAATGGTGCATATGCTAAAATGAACTGACATTGACATGTTATTACTAACTGTAGTCCATGCTTAAATATCCTTAGTTTTCATCTCATGCCATTTTTCTGTTTCAGGATCCTGTACAGTATAACACATAACCACAGGCTCCTCTTACCTGTCAGACTTTTCTGGTGTTTGATGACCTTGACAGTTTTGAGTTCTGGTTAGGTATTATGCAGAATGGCCTGGGCTGGGAGGAGCCCATACTGTGAATTTATAGGACAATGAGTTATTAATAACTTGGAAAATCCTGCTCCTCCAGGGATGTTAGCTTGTTCCTAATGACCCCTCACTTTGAAATTGTCTTTAGAGCATATATAGATTTTACAGACCTTGTCTTGTTTGTTAAACCCTATGACAAGGAAGGTCTTTCTATGTTCCTCCTACACAGGTTGCCAGAGGGAAGGGGGTGAGAGGAGAAAGGGGTCCTAATATAAGGTGACAGGAGACTTGACTTTGGATGGTGGGCACACGGCGCCATATACAGATCTTATAACATTGAAACTCACACATGAAGCCTGTATGTTCATGTTGACCAATGTCCCCCAATCAAACAAACAAACAAACAAATAGAAACTGAGCTTCCATATGGTAACTGCAAGCCTACATGGAGTACATGGCCAGCAAGAACTGAGCCCGAGCATTCTGACTACTGGTTCAGCTCTCTCTACCTCCCTCCCCTGCCTGGTGACACCATCACATTGTCCTTAGGGCTGCCCAACCCGAAATTATGCAAAGGCATAAAGTATCAGCATCCTTTCTCCATTGTTTTCAATCAAAATAGTACCACTGAGTCTAACAATACTGCTCAGTCAGAAAAAAATGAGTGTCCTGAGAGAATGTTTAATAGTAAGCAAATACATCTTATCAAAACCTCATGTCCTGGACTTGCCAGCCGGGAAAATGTTTTTTTTAAGGTGCTCTCCTTTGAAAAGAGCCAACCACCATGAGGCTGATAACACCTTTGCCTGTGAGGCAGCCTTTCTGGGTAGGGGCTCCTAGCACAGACTGAACACTGAGCACTTCCTCCATCACTATTTCCTGGAAGTGCCTTGTAATGGGAGGCCAGTGATTCTGCCTCTGCTCTTCTCATTCCCACTCCTAACCCTCTGCCAGCATATTAGTCTCAACATTCCTGCTTTACTTATGAATAGAGATTCAACATTGATTTGCTTTGCTCCTTTATAAAATGCTTAATTCTGCAATTGAAAGGCAATTATTGTGCTGAGTTCAGAGAAAGAAAGATACATTAGCTTGACTAAATCTTATTTCTCCCTTCAGAGAGCCTTCCCTTACTCTGCCATATGGTGCCTCATAGCTCTTGGCTCTGGCAAGTTATGTCATTTGTAAGATGCTATTATTTGCCCATATTCTTTAATTGTCTGTCTTAAGAATAGGGCTGTGTCCATCTTGCTCATCAGTACAACCCCAGGGCAGACTCCCTCCATTATTAATGCCAAATAAATGCATTTACATAAAATGGATTTGTATAAATCATTTATAACTTTTTTCTTCTTTGTGCACAATTGAAATATTTCACAATTTCAAATTATTTGAAACACCTTTTAAAAAATATATAATTTATTTATTTTTTAGAGAGGAAGGGAGAGGGTTAGAAAGTCAGAAACCTTGAAGAGAGAGAAACATCGATTAGCTGCCTCTAGCACACCCCCTACTGGGAATGTGCCCGCAGACAAGGTACATGCCTTTGCCGGAAATCAAACCTGGGACCTTTCAGTCCACAGGCCGATGCTCTATCCACTGAGCCAAACTGGTTTCAGCGCTATTTGAAACAACTTTAAAAAAATCCTCTTAGGCCATGGGATTAGAAATCACACAGATTGGTGACAAATAATCAATATTGAGTGAACAGAGAATGCAAGAGGTTCAAGCCTAGATGTAGACAAAGCAACATTTGGGCCATCTCTGTAAGTAAGCGACTTCCTCTGTTCACCTTTATTCAGGGAGAAATAGAGTCATGTGCTGACTCAATAACGGGCACCCTGTTAGTAGTCATCCCAATTTCTGCATAGGAAATAAAGGCGATCCTATGTGACTATAACATGTATGCCCATTATGAGGCTGGTTCAAGGCCATGAGTGAGGGGCTGTGAATCTCTACATCATATTCTTCCTGGGAGAATATCTACCCTGGATTTACCTCTGAAGGGGGTCCAGGAGAGCCAAATGGAACTGGTCTAATGGGGATACTTGTAAATGTCATGATTGACAGAAATCGGGGCTTGTCTTTTAAACATATACAGACTGATCCTGTCATTTGTGTATCCTTTCACTTAAAAGTTCTTTTTATTTTTTTTTGTAAATGACATGCAGTTGGGCAAACGTCTACTCACATAGGACATCATTTCTTAGCTGTTGGGTAGTGACCAAAACACACTTGTGATCTTCAGTAGGTCAAAAAGACTCAAACAACACATTTGGAAAGTTTTCACTTCGACTGCATTGTCCAAGCTTTTTCTGAGCGCGGGCTTTTTCCTTTTTGCATCTACAACTTCTGTGGAAAACTACCTCTTTCTTTGTCAATTCTCCAGAGATGGATTTGACTATGCTATTCTGTCCCAATCTCTGCTTTCCTATGGCATCAGTACCAGCTGGGAGACGATCGTGTGCAATATTTATCAAATTTCATTTCCATTTTCTTCCTGCATTATACGGTTTGCTGTTTTCTCTGTTTAACTCTTTCCTCCATCTGGATCCTGAGAGCATCAGAATTTTACTATCCTTGTGTGCAATAAATTATTCATTAATAGGATAGTCATAGCTTGGGAGAAGAATTTATTTGTGATTTGCACTTAGATTTTAATCAAGTTTACCATTCTCAATCAGTCTGTTTTGCATATAAATAAGGACCCCTAAAAATCGATCTGTTCTTCTCAATTATACAACGCCTTATTTAGAAGCCTATGGGTAATTTATTATACTGAAGCGGGTGGAAAGGAAGATGTATTGCATTATGCTTCATCTTATCAAAGGCTGCTATATTTAATGACAATGTCTGTTTATCATAATTATTATAAGTTGTCTAGGTTAATCAGAAGACCTATGCAAGGTTTTCAAATGCTGAATTTATTATTGATGTAGCATCTCAGCTACCAGCTGTTCCCCGTGGATGTGCAGTCCTGCTGTGTGTTTGGTTTTTGCTGAGGCTGCCTGAGAACTTCGGGTCTATTACATAAAGGCTATACAATCAGATCCCTAGAGACTTCTACAATTAAGTGTCTGTAGAAGATAAAAAAAAATACAGAAGAGGAAGTAAATAACACATATCAGTTTTCAGGTTCTTGATAAGTGTTTTATGAATTTATTTCTTTCATCATTGAAGGTGCCATATCTAGACAAAGCAGATTCAATGGGATCCTAAGAAAAATCCCTGCCTTCTCACAATTTTGTGAGGGAGTGTATGTGTGTGTGGTGGGGGGAGAGGAGGAAGGGTATAACATCAGATATCTCATCCCATCTGTAGAAGTATCCAGCAATATGGGCATATTTATCTACATTTATAAGTGAGGAAACTGAGGCACAGGGACCTCAAGGCCACACTAGTGGAGGGGTTCTGTTAGAAAAATCATCTCTCTGATTGATTTCAAGGTCAAAACTTTCTCTCAGTGGGCTATGTTATGGCTTGAACATTTGTGTCTCTCACAATTCATGTTTGGAATCCTAATGCCCATGGTGAAGGTATTAGAAGGTAAGGCATTAGGGATGTGATTAGAACATGCGTATGGAGACCTCATGCATAAGATTAGTGTTCTTATAAAAGAGACCCTAGAGAGCATCCCTGTCCCTTCCATCAAGTGAACATAGGACAAGAAGGCTGTCACCCAAAAGGACCTTCACCTGACCATGTTGGCACCTTGATCTCAGATTCCCAACCTCCACAAGTGTGAGAAGTACATTTCTATTGTTCATAAGCTATGCGGTCTGGTATTTTGTTGTAGCAGCATGATTGGGCTAATGCAGACTACTGATTGCTACTGGTAGAGGTGAAGGGGCAGGCGAGCAAATGTTTTAGGTCTTGGAATCTAAAACCCATGCTTTGGTTCTTGGCCTCCCAGCTATGTGATGTTGGATAAGCCAAAGTGTTTTTCACTAATGCAAAAAGATAACAATCCCTACTGTGTGTTTGCCTTGTTAAGGTTGAAAGTTAACAGTGTCAATGAGGGGGAAAGGAGGATATCTGTAATACTTTCAACAATAAAAAAAAAGAAAAAGAAAAAAGGAAGTTAACAGTGTTAATGCAAATTAGAATTAAACCCATGTGTTTACCCAAACTCATTGCTTTTGGAAATAAAATCATTAAAAGCATCATCCATAAAAATTGGGAAAAATCACTGACCATTTTTGCAATATCATAGTCACAATTATAAGACAATGGAGATCCACTCTGTTTTATCCTATACTTTGACCTTGACAGACATCAATTTACAGAGGAGAAACGTCTTCCCTCTGGGATGCCTTCGAACTGCCTTTAGAGAGTCATCTTGTGAGTTGGCAAGCCCTCCCTTCCCTAGAAACAATGCTGGCCTGTGTGGGTGCTTGGCAGCTGACATTTTGAAAAATGGAGGTATTAAATCAGGCATTAAATTTCAGTACAAACTTTACCAGTCATCTTTTTCCCAGATGTACATGTATTTTAACATAGAAAGGGGGAAAATCATAGTTGCTTCAGTTTTATGTAAATACTCTCTTTGCCAAAAGAGCGTGGTTATTTGCTTTTGAAAAATAAAACTGGTTCAAAAGTTTGTTGCTTAGACCCTTGGCATTATGATGATTGCTCAGGGAGGTGACCAGGCCTAGAATTCAGGAAGGCAAGGTCTTGTTCAGTTTGTATCTGGTTTGTAGAACCTGTCCCAGGAAACTCTATGAGATTACAAAGAAGGGAAAGCTAAATGAGGGATGGCCACGGCAGGAACCTAGAGATTCTGTTGGATCTGCTAGCCTCTTGTCCAACATATTCAATCAGGACTCTCATTCTACAAACTCCATTTCTTTGACATTCCTCTCAGAGATCATTTTTCCCCATTCCCACTGATAGCCTCACAGTCAGCACTGACCACCTTTCCAGACCACTTGCAAAAACCTGCTCATTGTCCTCCTCCATGGTTTTAGTTTTTCTGCTTTAATCCACCCCGGAACCTGGATGCCAGATCATCTTGACTGTTAGCAAATAAGATGCTGTAATTTGTCAGTTCTCACACATTGTTAAACATTAGAATCACCAGGACAGCTTTAAAAAAAAAAAAATACCAGTGGCTAGGACCCATCTCTAGAAATTCCAATTCCAGTCATTTAAAGTAGGGCCTAAGTATTGAACTTGTTACAGCTTACCAGGTAATGCTAACATTAGGGGTAAGCTTCACTGATAGAACTCTCTAGAAATGAGCCTTTTTAAGATTTACTTATTGCCAGACTCAGTGGCTGAGTGTCATTCAGGATGTCATGGTTCAATTCCTGGTCAGGGCACATGCCCACGTTGTGGGCTCAATCCTCAGTAGGGAGCCTGCGGATGACTAATGATTCTCAATCATCATTGATGTTTATACTTCTCCCTTCCTCTCTGAGGTCAATAAAAAATATATAGTGATTTTTTGTTTTTTTGTTGTGTGTGTGTGTGTGTGTGTGTGTGTTAAATAAATCTGCCTATCACCTCAGCATGGCCCAAGAGAACCTCCAAGACATGGTGAATGCCCAGCTCTTCCTCATCTTCTTCCTCCTCATAGGTAAGCATCAATCTCTGCTGCTGGACCTTTTCTCTTTCTCTTTACTCCATGACTTCATTTCTGCTGCTCCCTCTCAGGACTATTCCCTTTATCTGACATCTCAATTTACAAATTTCTAAGAACTGAAATACATGAAAGTTTCTCTGACCTGCCCCACCTCTGATGTCTCTCTATGTTATTGCCCACTCTTCTACTTCTACTCCATTGTACTGGTATATAAATATACTCTAAGTGGCCAGATTATTATGATCTCTGAACACATAATAACCTGGCCACTTAGTATATATACACATATATTTGCTATTGAAAAAAATATATTTTTTTCATATATATATGAGGCTCAGTGCATGCATGGGTGGGATATGTCAGCCTGACCAGGGGGAGGGGACATGGCAGTTGGCCTGCCTGCCTGCTGATTGAACTCCTGGTTCAGGGGACAATTGGCATATTAGCCTTTTATTATATAGGCTATATACTAAGTGGCCAGATTATTATGCATTCAGAGACCATAATAATCTGGCCACTCACTGTATGTGTGTATTACCTAAGTGGATATTTATATAGGTGATACATCCTTAAAAACCAAATATTTCATTTTTATGATTGTTTCCTCAGTGCCTGGCAAAGTACATAACTGACATTTATAATGTTATGCTAAATGAATAATTAATGAATGATGTATGATGACTTATATATAATGTAATCATTTAGGATAATTTAATGAATGTCCACTGGGATAGTGAAACTCTTGGTAGATATTTGGAAAAAGATGGTATGAAAAATGCCCCAGAGTACTGGTTATCTCTTAGAAAGATGTAGGATTGTGCATGAGGACTCCTTTCTGAAGAAGTGTGCCAAGTATTAGCAACACTGGCCAGGTTAGGTCAAGTTTGAGACATGCCAGGTCAGAAGACTGTGGGCTCAGTAATGCCTCACGCTGTGCAGTGAAACTATAATTTTAGCATTCATGAGCCATTTACTTTTTCATTGCTCTTGCTTCTTCCTCCCACTCTGAAGTAGCTCTCTGTCATTGCATTCCTCTAGAATCACTGAATGAATTTAACTTCAGAAGCCTTTCATAATCCGGTTCTATGAGAGATTGTGTTTATTCTCTTAAGGGCATGATTCTCAAATTGTGGTGCCTGGACCAGTGGCACCAGCATCAGCAGGGTAATTGCTAGAAATACAAATTCTCAGGATCCAACTCAGACCAGTGAATCAGGAACCCCTACAGAGCTCCCCCACACCCCCGCATTTATTCTGATGCATGCTCATGTTTAAGAACCACTGGCCTAGAATGATCAATCAAGGACTGGGTTCTCTGAATTATAGGTCCAGAGCAGGTGTGTCTGTATAAGGACAAGAAAAGAACCTTAAAAATACAGGTTCCGGGGCTCCATCTGACATATTTACTCATTCAGCGGGGTTGGAGTGGGGCTTTGCAATCTGGTTCTCTTGGGTTAATCTGACCTGCACTCAAGTATAGGAATAAAAGGGCTGGATGATCTCTGAATTCTTTGTCAATTAGGAAATGTCCTCTTTCAATCATTATTCCCTTCCTCCCTCTAACTTCGGCTGGAGGCAGCAACATCTCAAATAAATGAACAATGTTTGGAGTAGAGCCTTGGTGTGTGTTACATGCCAATGGGCCCACTCTGACTCCTGCTGATCCTATAGATATGAGTGGTGTCCACTGTGTTCTGTCTTCATAACTCTGTTCAGCTCCTGTAGACTCGTGCCTGTGGCTTCTTTTACGGAACCGATCCATCTCATGTGGTTTTTTTTTTTGTTGTTGTTGTTTTTCAGGGAAACATGGCCTTTTCCAAAGAATCCTGCCTTATCATGATATATCTGAAGCAGGACAGCTTCCGTTTTGTCATTTTTGCCTCTAGCGATGTCTCAGGTTTAATTTGCCTCTGGATCTCACATGTTCATCTTTCTGGCAGTCCAGGGAATCCACAGCGCGCTCCTCCACCACTGTATTTCAAATGATTCAAACATTTTTCTCCTCTCAGTCTTCTTCCCGTACATAGTAATTGGGAATATAAGGCTGTGAATGACCTTAGCCTCGGTCTCTAATGACACATCGTTGCTTCTGGTGAGCTTTCCTAGTCCTCTGGTTGCTGAGTCTAAGAACTGGTCTTGTCAAAAGCTTCCCAGGTGATGCTGAGGTCAGCACAGACAGTGTCGGCAGGAAAGCAGGCTATGTGGACACTGTGTCAAATGTGAACCCACAGCTGAGTGACACTTAAAAAGAGTTTGGCAATAGGCCAAGCTCTGCTAACCCCAAACCACAGTCTTTAGACCAAGGGGTAGGTCCACCTGTCAATCAAATCAATCTCAGCCAATCCGAATTTTCCTCATGACAACTGGAAACTGAAGCACAGAGTTGATCCCATGATGTTGTGGAAGCAGTCTCCTTGTAGCCCATTTCTGGAGAGAAGGTCTGATCTTTGCTGTTCCGGCAGCTACACTGGTTTCTCCTCGCCTGAGTTTTGGCGGGTAAGCTTTTCTTTTGATTCTGTGGGCTACTGTAGTATCCTTCCAATGAGTCCTCAGATTTTTTTTCTCCCCCTTGACTATGTTAGAGTGGGTTTCATTAGCTTACAGACCCAAGAACTGTTATTAAGACATATGCCACTAATTGGTGATGAGACCCTGGGCAAGTCACCTCATAGCTTTAGGACCCAGTGTCCCTCAGCTGTAAAATGAGCTTAATGGTGCAGGTCCGTATATTTAAACCAGTTAGAAAACGAGACTCTTTCTTTGAAAAAAGATGACCCGCAGCCGACTTGCATAATTAAAATAAGAGAAAGTGCTGAATGGTTTCCCCAGCTTAAATTTTTACTGCTTGATAAAACTTACTTTTTAAAATATATTTTTATTGATTTCAGAAAGGAAGATAGAAACATCAATGATGATAGAGAATCATTGACCGGCTGCCTCCTGCATGCCTCCTACTGGGGATCGAGCCTGCAAACTGGGCATGCGCCCTGGAAATTGAACCTTGACCTCCTGGTTCATAGGTCAATGCTCAACCACTGAGCCAGGCCTGCCAGGCCTGATAAAACTTTGATTATTTTGATTAGTGGCTCCGCAAACCTCTGAGGAGAGCCATGTTTCCCTGCAGCCCAGAGCATCTTAAAGTGCTATCTTTCTGTAGCATTTTGTGTTTCTTAATCGAGGATCTGGCCTGGTCACCCCCAACTACACCTCCTGCCTTGCACACAGGAAGAACTGGAGTTTACTGTTGCAGAGCTATAAATTGCTAGATGCAAAAGGCCACGTAATGATACTTAATGGAACCCACAAAGTGGTAAATGTCATGCAAACGCGAATGTAAAAAACCGCTTCCCAGAGGAGGCCTTTGAAAGGAGAACTGATTAAATCATCTGTTTTTTTCCGTTACAAAAACTTGCATCTAAAAATAGGAATCCTATTATTCTGGAATGTTTGGTCACCTGTTGAGTGTTGTCTCTGAAGCCTTCAGGATACAGAGGTAAAAACCCACGAAGAGGTCAAGAACGTTTTCAATTTCCAAATTAAATTGCTTGGAAAGACACGTCAGTGGGAAGTTGGGCTGCGGGAGGCCTACTGTGAAAGTTAGCAAATGAAATGTGAAATGTGTGAAGTTTTCAGTTTCAGATAAAGTACCGACTTTAAAAGACCGCAAAATTTTTGCTTTACCAAAGGAAGGTCTTTTGGTGGACTTAAATATAGCTCTTGAATATTCTGAAGCTTATATAAAAAAACAACTTTAATATATGATTTCATTAAAATCTGCCCCCACTGCTAAAAATGTAGAGGTCACAGTCTAGGTTATTTCTAGAGGCACCTGTGCATGAAAGTTCTGTATGATACTTGAGGCACAGGCTCCACTGAGTGGGGGCGGAGGAAAGTATCAGCACAACATGTAATGGTGAGCACCTATAATTATGGTGTAAAAGCTTATGGAGAGCCTGGCCGGTGTTGCTCAATGGTTGAGTGTTGATCTATGAGCCAGGAGGTCATGGTTTGATTCCCAGTGGGGGCATTTGGCAAGTGTCTGGGTTGCAGGCTTGATCCCCAGTAGGGGGCATGCAAAAGGCAGCATCATTGATACTTTTGTCTCTCTCTCTCTCTTCCTCTCACTTCCTCTCTGATATCAATTATCACACACACACACACACACACACACACACACACACACACACACACACATACTAGAGGCCCAGCACATGAAATTTGTGCATGGGAGGGGGGTCCTCTCAGCCCAGCCTGTACCCTCTCCAATCTGGAACCCTTGGGGGGATGCACAACTGCTGGTTTAGGCCCGATCCTGGGGATCGGGCCTAAACTAGCAGTTGGACATCCCTCACATAATCCTGGACCACAGCCTTCGAATTGCTCACCTGCCTTCCTGCCTGATCACCCTTCCACTGGCCTGATCACCTCTATCTGCCCCCCTGCCAGCCAGGTTGCCCCCAACTGCCCTCTGCTCCCCTGCCAGCCAGGTTGCCCCCAACTGCCCTCTCCCTGCCAACTTGGTCACTCCTAAGTGCCCTCCCCCACTGGCCTGGTCACCCCTTATTGCCCCTGCTGCTGGCCTGGTCACCCCCAACTACACCTCCTGCCAGACTAGTTGTCCCTCACTGCTCTCCCTGCCAGCCTAATGACCCCCAACTGCCTCCCTGCTGGCCTGGTCACCTGCAACTTTCCCCCATTACCAGCCTGATCATGCCTCACTAACCCCCCCTGCCAGGCTGGTTGCCCCCACAGCCTGCTTGTTCAGTCATTTGGTCATCCATCACTAACCTCCTTGCTGGCCTGGGTTTAGGCAGCCATCTTGTGAGGGCATGACAGTCAATTTGCATATTGCCTCTTTATTATATAGGATGAAAGTTTATGGCAACCACACTGTATTATGGTATAAAAGCATCTGCTGGGCATCCTCATAGTCTTAGTCCACAAAATCCCACAATGCTCTCCTATATCTACTGCAATGTTATCTTTCCTCAATTCTCCCTTAGAACTGCTCTTGATGGAGGTTGGAAATGGTCCTCTGAGAGTCTCTCCTTTCTGACAGCTGACATTCCTGCTGTATGCTGCAGTATGCATGGATGTTGGTCCTCCTCTACTTCTTGAAACCATCTACCACTCTTGACATTTGGTTAGTCTGCATCCTCTGACTCCTTTCCCCTTGCATGAATGTTATTTCTCTGTCCCATTATTGCATTCTGTCTCCTCAGCCCTTCCTTTAAATAGTATTTCCTGCCATTCTGTCTGTGGAACACTGCTTGGAACACGCTCTTGCTCCCTCCCCTGTACCCTTGGGTAACTTCAGCAAATGTCAATACCCATCTTTCCAGAGTTTTAGAATCTCATCTCCAACATATTGTTGGACATCTCCCCCTAGATGGGCATAGCATCTCAAGCCCAGCATGAAAAAGTGAAGTTCGTTAACAGAGTAGTCTCTGCCATCAGACCGTTTGGCCATGTATCCCTACTCAGCACTTATTACAGACATAACCTTTAGCAAATTTCTTAACCTCCCTGCATCTCCATTTCCTTATCTCTAAAAAGTTGTGAGGATTAAGTGGAACAGCATATAAAAAAGAATTTAGCACAGAAAATGGCACATTCTAATTCTAAAATAAAACTTAGCTATATTTAACCTTAACCATATTCCTTTGAACCTGCTAAATCTCCTATTTTACGAATCACTGACTTCTCACATTTGCTTGCCTCTGTAGCAATCAATCATTCAATTCTATTCATTTTAAATTTTAAAATGTTTTCAATTCTGTTCTCTTTTCTGTGTCACTTTAACATTTCTCTAGTGCATGTCTTTTTTATGGTTACATCTGTCCTATCTGTCTGTCTATCTATCTATCTATCTATCTATCTATCTATCATCTATCATCTATCTATCATCTATCTTTTATCTCTATCACCTCTCTTTTTCTGAATGTTGCTTATGCTTAGAAAACCGGGGGGTTAAGGACTAAGGATTAAATGGAATGGAGAGAGAGAGAGAGAGAGGGAGAGGTGGGGGAGAGAGAAAACCTTGAAAAATCTAGGACAGGTTTTTATCAGAGTTTATGATATTGGACGGATGTAGAAAAAGAAAAACCTATTCATAAGCATACCTGAACATGGTGGCAGTACTTAGCGGGGTGGCCAGCCAATGCTAATTGAATACATCCATAGAACCCTACTGTTGATATGATTGTTAAAAAAACCTTTCTTCCTCTAGGGCTGTTTAATAAAAATGCAGTGTTTTTATGTACATCCGAAATGTTGCTTCATTGAGGAACTTAAAAGCAAGTTAATAATAGCATTCTTGGGGTTTAGGTGGGAAGTCTGCAATAATGGCATATTTGAAAAGAAAAATTACCTAGTAAACCCAGTCACACGCTGGCGGTGATTTTACAGATCAGATTTGAAATTCTAAGCAATCCAGTGCAGGCAGTGCTCAAGGTTACAATATCTAGTCAAGTTTAATAAACACAAGGAAACATTCAAAGTAGATAATACCTTCACTATGTTAACTATTGGGGGGCTAGTTTCTTGTGTTTCCCTGACACATGTCAGAAATAAATCACATTATTTTCAAGATTAAGAAGGTTTAAAAATCATACCTAAAAAATGGGTTGAAAAACAAAATTACTCATTTTCTTATAGGTTATTTCTTTCCTAAAATGAAAATTAGAGACTATCCTCACATTTTGTAGCCAAATTACTCATTTGTTTACATGGAGGATACATGGAATCAGAGTTGTTTTAGTTGCCTTACATTTTAATGTATAATTTAATGTAATGTTGCTTTACATTTTAAGAAAGGCAGAATTAAGAAGGATGGGTGTGGTTAGATTTTATATTTTATTCTTCTCTTATTTATTTTTAAAATTTGTTATTGAATCTATTGGAGCAACATTGGTTAATTAAATTATATATGTTTCAAGAGTATAATTCTATAATAAATCATCTATATATTGCATTGTATATTCATCACCCACAATGGTCTCCTTCTATCACCTTTACCCTCTTCTACCTCCGCCATCCACCTTCCCTCTGATAATCACCACACTATTGTCTGTCCATGAATTTTTTTTCTTAATCCTTCCACCTTTTTTACTCAATGCCCTCTTCACTCCTCCCTGACAACTGTCAGTCTAGTCACTGTATCTATGAGTCTATTTCTATTTTGCTTGTTAGTTCATTTTGTTCATCAAATTCCACATAGAAGTGAAATCGTATGGTACTTGTCTCTCTCTGACTGGCTTATTTCACCTAGCTTAATACTCTCAGGGTCCATCCAGGCTGTCACAAAAGGTAAGATTTTCTTCTTGTTTTATCCTTCTTGTCCAATAATGAATAGGATTAATGGAAGAGTTTAAATAAAATATAAAATAAATCTTAAAGCAAGAATTTATGAAACCCAGTGATAAAGAAAGACATGATCTACCTCACTTCCGGCATTGGGTTTTAATTGGTTAGAAAAGAAAAATAACCACCTGTGGAAAGTGTGTCTTTCTAAGTGTAACATTATGTAGCCATCATTGGTTGCAAATAGGCCCTTGAAACACATGTAAACTACTACTTGCATTTGAAATATTTCCATGACAGAGCATGATTATAACATGTAAAATCATCACAAAAAGTTAAAATGGCCCAGCTGGCATTGCTCAGTGAACCACATAAGAACCAGGAGGTCAGGGTTCAATTCTAGGTCAGGGCACATGCCCGGTTGTAGGTTGGATTCCCGGTATGGCACATGGAAGAGGCAGCCAATCACTGATTCTCTCTCATCACGGATGTTTCTCTCTGTTCCTCCTTCTCCCTTCCTCTCTGAAATCAACACAATAACAATAACAGACAAACAAACAAACAAAAAAACCCTACAATTAATAAGTAATAACATTTTGACGGTAGGCTACACATTTAAACATATAGAAAGCAATTACTTTCCCATGCCAGCAAT
This sequence comes from Antrozous pallidus, assembly GCA_027563665.1. NCBI lineage: Eukaryota > Metazoa > Chordata > Mammalia > Chiroptera > Vespertilionidae > Antrozous > Antrozous pallidus. The sequence continues at coordinate 48,358,331 of CM050525.1, forward strand.
GATCAAGTAAAGTTTGAAATAAAAGCACAAAACCATTTATATTAGCATCCTACCAAATGAAATGTTTATATATAACTTGAACAAAATATGTTTAACATTTCTGTGAGGAAATCTATGAAACTCAAATTTAAAAACTCAAAGGAGAACTAACTAAATGAAGGGATATTCCATGTGCATGAAGAAGATTCAACATCGTCAAGATGTCAGTTCTGCCCAACGTGATGTATAGATTCGATGCCATATCAACCAAAGTCCCAACACAGAATTATTAAACTAATTCTAAGGTTTAAAGGGAGAAGTAAAAGACCCCCAAATAGCCAATGCAATACTGAAGAAGGACTGACATTACTCCGCTTTAAGACTTGCTGTAAAGCCACAGAGAGTAAGAGGGTGGTCTTGGCAAAAGAAAACACATAGTAGATTAGTGGCCCGGGGGCGAGAGCTCAAAAATAGACTCACATGAATCTAGTCAACTGCTTTCTGACAAAGGAGTAAAGCTAACACACTGAAGAAAAGACAAACGGTGCTGAGACAACTGGACATCCGCAGGCACCAAAAAGAAGCCAGACAGGGCTTATAACCTGGATTAGTCAGATAGGGCTGCCATGACTGAATTAAGCAGACTGGGGTGCTCCAAGTTCAAGACCAAAGTGCTGGCAAATTTAAAGTCTTTGGACAAAGGCTTTGTTCTCTTGTGGTCAGACAAAGAATCAGGTCAGGAATACCACAGTTCTCAATGAAATCAACTCTTCGTAAACAGAGTAAACCGTATCCTAAATGAAAACTGTTCATCAAAGAGGTCTGCAGTTGCTGAGAAATGAACAGAAGTATTAAGAAATGGTTACCTCTCTTGCACAAACATGAAAATAATCTTATGTTTTAACAAGTTGTGACTGGCTGTCCATAATTGGCTAACTGATGAGTTGTACAAGTTATTGCATCTCACAATTCGATACTTTGCACACTTTGTTTTTGTCTTTTACATTAAATGGTATCTTTGGTGATACTATAGGCAAATGATAAGATTTTTTTTTTTTTTTTTTTTTTTTTTTTTTGGTCACAGAGCTGGTTGGGAAGCGTCCATCCTTTTCAGACAGAAACACGTTAAAAAAAAAAAAAAAAAAGCATCACTTCTGTTTCTCAAATAGCAGGAAAACACACCAAACTCTTTAGGCTCAAACAAGAAGCACTAGTTGAACTTGTGAAGATAATTTTCTTGCAGTGACTGATTTAGCAGTGTCAAAGATAATATGGGTTTTATGGCCTCAAGAAGGCTGTAATCTAATTTTGCAGAAATTCTTATCTCGTTGGCACTGTGTTATCACTTTCAATCTTAGCATTTTCATTCGAATTAGCTTAGAAAAATTCAATGGGCTGCTTCCCTGACAGCTGAATGCTCAGACTGGTCTTCCGCACTAAATTTTCCGGTGCTAACATTGTGTTTTAAATCTTCTTATCATTACTCTCAACAGTCAATTAAGGAGTTATTTTTTGCAGACTATAACAGGCTGGAAGTGCCGGGTATGATTTTTTTTTTCCACAGAGAAAGAACGATGCCTTTGAACAATAGACATTGTAAACTTAATTAGAATGGCATGGCTGGCTCCATGATGGATTTCAGGAAGGGACAGTTTTCAAATATCTACATCTTTGAAAAAAACACACAAAAAAACCCTAAGTTTTTTTTGCTCTCTATTGCATATGCCACATGGCCAAAAAGGCTACAAATGATACTCTGATTTCCCCAAATCCTGCAAAGTATGAGTGTACTTTTGAGGTCTGAAATGGCTTTAACACAATGGAAACCAGCAGAAGGTTGTTAGTTGGCTTTATTGGCGTAGTCACAGAGTGTGGGCTAGTCAGCACATCATGCACCCTTCTTCCCTTGAAAAGCTATGATTAACATTTGCAAACACTTCCACTGCTATGAGAATAAATCCATGGCCCTCAGATCCTGTCATTCCTGATTCCACGCCACCTACTTTTTAAAAAATATATCTTACTGATTTTTTTACAGAGAGGAGAGGAGAGGGAGAGTCAGAAACATCAATGAGAGAGAAATACCGATTAGCTGCCTCCTGTACACCCCCTACCGAGGACGTGCCCACAACCAAAGGTACATGCCCTTGGCTGGAATCGAACCTGGGATCCCTCAGCCAGCAGGCCGATGCTCTATCCACTGAGCCAAACCGGTTTCGGCGATGCCACCTACTTCGAAGACCAAACCGCACTGGCCACAGATTAGAAAAGGAAGGGAGGAACCAGGCTGTGTTCCAGGAAGCCCATTACATTTTTAAGCCTCCTCCCTTTTCCCAGGGGACTCACCCACAGGTTGTCCCTCCTCCTGCCCTTGAGGATTCGGGTACGGTGCCGCCCACCAGCACACAGTTCTTGTCATCAGCCTATGAGCACCTGCCGGGATGTTTCTGTGAAATGGTCCTTGGCCCTTTGCGTCCGGCCTGCTCACTGCACAATTCCTAGAAACCAAAGGACCATCAGCGCTGATTCTACACCTCAAGGTCCTATTCTGCATCATACATAGACGTATGTCATTGACAAGCCTTAGCCAAAAGAGCATGGTATCCCCTCGGCTGCTAAACACACCCCTGATGGATGAGTTCAGTTATCTGGAGAAAATGCTGTGAAGGACACATTGACTCAACTCTAGCTGAAGGCTTTCTTCCACACCTCCATGAGGAATGGGGACAAGAGGAGAGGGGTTGTCAGTGCAGAACATAAAGTAAGTGCTTACTGTATGCAAAATGGGAACATTCCTCCGCCTCCAGAAAGACAAGACCATCTCTCTGATAACGGAGGGACGAGTAGACCAGTTTTTGCCGTTGAAAAGTCAACTATCCTCCGAAATTGGTTTGGCTCAGTGGATAGAGCGTCGGCCTACGGATTGAAAGGTCCCAGGTTCGATTCCGGTCAAGGGCATATAGCTTGGTTGTGGGCACATCACCAGTGGGTGGTGTGCAAGAGGCAACTGATCAATGTTTTTCTCTCATCAATGTTTCTGACTTTCTATCCCTCTCCCTTCCTCTCTGTGAAAAATCAATAAAATATATTTTTTTTAAAAAGAAAAGAAAAGTCAACTATCCGTTCTTAACTGCTTGCTGGTAAAGCACATCGTACATTAGGTCTGTACCACTTCTTGCCCATTGGCACATATGCAGTTTCACAAGTACTTCTGTAATGGTTCATGTATAGCTGTCTCTTCCACTAGTCTATAAATCTCTGAAGGACAAGGACCAAGGATATATCTATTTTTTCCCCTAAAATTGTATCCTGAGTACATCTCTCAGTGTTGAATGAATGAATAAATATATTTATATAACCATTGTTTATTATTTGAAAGAATTACCATACTCAGAGAATTTCCAGATCCCAAATTTAAATTTAAGACCTACTGGCAGCTATAATTCTCATGTTTAGTTAATACTATTGGATGTTCTATTTGTCAGTATTTTTAGGAGCCTGGTTAATGAGAGACAGTCCCCCTCAGTCTGATTATATTTGAGTGAACTGCTAAGATGGGATTTTGCCAAAATCAGGGTGAGAGACTGACATTGGACTTACACTGATTTCACCAAAATCCCTCTCTGGGGCCTGTCTTAGTGGCCATCTTGTCTCAGATGTTTTTTATACCCTTCCTTCTTCTAATGGAAACAACATGAATACGATCTACCTTTCAGAATGATAGTCAGTGCTATTCAAATCACATGCATACATCTATGCATACACCTCCCTTGGATTTCCCATGGTGAATATAAAATTAAATACACAGTACTTTCAATTCTTCCCTCTGTAAGTGAATCAATACTGAATTTTATCGGTATTTTTATATAATCCATTAAGGAGAAACACTTTCCCACATTGACAGTACATGCTGTAGTAGCTATAGCAGTATATCTACATATTAAGTGATTGCTAGTAAAATAAAGCTATTGCAAAGCATAATGCCAAATGTCTCAAGAAACACACACACACACACTACCCACACACAAACACATACAAACATATAGACACAAATGTATTTAGATTTAGTTAGATATTAAATACATAAACCAAAAAATTTGAGTTTTCCTTTCCTTTCTTGCCAAATCCCACTTCAGTTTCAGGTGAACTAACATTTACTCCATGCCTGCTATGGATTTGGCTCTAAGTCAAACAACTGTATAGACACTTCACCAAGGTGGCCACAGAGGCCAGAGAAATTGACTGGTGAAGGCAAGAAAATAAGTGGAAGAAACAAGATTTGAAACCAGGAACTTTTAAAGGTTTGATGATGCAATCTCTTAATTTCCTTATTTTTAACTGAGTTGATATTAGTATCTATTCCATTCACATTACTGAGGGGTTTGTAGGATTAAGCGATAGTTAATAAATGCGCCCAGAGCACTTAGAACTCTGTCTGACATGCTAACTAGAAGCTATTAATTTATTTTTATAGCCCCCATATAATAAATTTATTATTTTCTATGCAGCGCTCTATTAGGAATTTAAAAACGACTAGGAGAGTGTGTGCATGAGGCTTAGTGTAAGCCTGTTCATCTTCCTTTAATTTTATGAAGTATTTCAGTCTCTCTCCTGAACCCAAATCCTCCTTGGACTAGGTTTGACATTATGTTTTCATTTGAGCTTTGGATGCTTAATCGTATTACTTCCTGTTTTCCTAAAACTGGAGTGAATAAGCTACTTACAAGAGCATAAGCTGAATCTGTTCAAAGCTGTTTAGCTGTATTTACTCTCTTCTTTGGTGGATCCTGCTTTGTAAAAATTTCAGGAGAATTAGTGAGTCCACAAATATGGTCCCGATCAGTGAAAGATTTTGTTGGGGCACCCCACTCACTGTCACTCAACTTGACTTGTCCTCTCTGAATGTCAGTCACACACACACAGACACATACACACAGGGGCAGCTATCAGTTTGTTATTCCAGCTTAGTGCTTTGTCATTATTTTTGTTAATATTTGCAAGGAGAGAGTGGACGGAAGGAGCCACATGCTAACCTGGCAAGCTCAGGGGAGGACTGTGTGCAGTCTTGCAAACTCAGAGACCTAAAATCACCACAAAAGCTGGTGTGAAAATTAAATATAACTACAAACAGGTTATTGTGGGCAGTCCTGACCCAGGCTGATATTTTCCCTGACAAAGATCAACTTAGATCTTTACCGAGTCATTTGCCTTTTGCCTCTAAGATAACATATCTCTGAGATGTCTGAGTAACTTGTAACTTCCCTTTTTCTGGAGCCCCTGGGGCTCAACCAAATGTGGTGGGGCCAGGACAGATGCCACAAATTCCTTCATTATCATGTTAATTGTTCCCTGCACCCACCTAAGTATGTCTCCATCATTTTACTTTTTATCCAATCCCAGGTGTTTCCCACTGCTTTTGCTTATCCCACCTCCTTAATCCATCACCAATGAATTTCATGTAACCCACCTACCTTTGATTGCGATGTTACATTTGTATTTATACAAATGTAACCCACCATTCTCTGGAGCATTATCTCAATTCGTTGAGGTTCTGCTTCCCCGCATATGTCCACAGGGTGGCTCAAATAAACTCACTAAAATTCTTTACTGGTTTCAATGTGTTTTTTTTTTTTCGTTAACAAGAAAAAAGTGCAAAATTGTTGTTCCCATTTTATAGATAAGATGCCTTAGATGGAAAGGAGTTAAATGATTTGTGCAAGGGCACAGAGTTGGTTAGTGAAAGTGACTGGATTGAAACCCAGAACTGGTTGCGTGCAAAATTCCTCCTCTAGCCAGTGCTCACACTGCCCCACACTGTGCAGCCGGAGTGCTCCCAGCCTCACGGAGTGCAAGCCTGTGTTACCTGCTCTCAGAGGACAGGACGCCTTTGGCCTGGTCCAGGTGGTGTTACCTTCCTGAGCTTGCCAGGTTCAAGGTCAACGTCTGGGAAGCACACAGTCCTGGAGGTGGAGTGTGATAGTGGGCTGTGCCCGAACAATTCGTAGTGACCTTGAAAGCTGTGCTGAATGTCTGGGCCTTCCCTGCTGGATTTCTCAGCCTTTCAACACCCAAAGACCAAGTTCTTTCTTACAAAGGCATTACTGCCAGTGGAGTGCTCTGTTTCTAAAGAAACCACGCTAATGTAAGCTCTGTGTCTTGCGATTGCTCATTCACTAAGCCACTGTTCTCCTGGGAGTTTGCAACCCTGAAACAATGGTTTCTCTGCTGATCAGATCTCATTTGTCATTTTGCAGACAGGCGGGTTGATTTGCTTATAGTACAGCTAAAGGAATTAGCTGTTTACCTGGCAGGTTGACCATTATTATGTACGGACTAATGACCATAAATGAATAAATTCAGGCTTTGTTGAAAGAAAAGGACTGGGCCGCTAGGCTTGGCTTTGATCATTGATTTTTTTTTCTCTGGGCCTGACAGTCTTAAACTAAGCACATCTATCCGTGCTGATGGGGCACTGGCCTGGCTTCCCTGGTGGTGCCTTGGCAGACTCAGACAGACCAGGATTTGATTCCTCTGCCATCTGTAACTGTGATTTGGGGCGAGTTTCTCAAACTCTATGAAAGCCAATTTCCTAATGTCTAAAATGGATCCGATGCTGATTAAATCATGGGCAGTTCTGATGGTCATATGGAACGATGCATACAAGACAAATAGTAGCTCTGGAAGGTGTGGTCCAGTTGTCTGTGCACTGAAAGGTTCCAGGTTTGATTCCAGGTCAGGGCACATGTCAGGGTTTTAGGCTCCATCCCACATAGGGGGTATGCAGGAGGCAGCCTATTGATGTTTCGCTCTCACGTCAATGTCTCTCTCTCTCTCCCCCCTTCCTCTCTCTCTTAAAATCAATAAAAATATTTTTTAAAACCACAAACATTAATATTATTAGTTCCTCAAGTAATCTCCATACCTTCCACATTTCAGTTGCAAGCACTTTGAACACGAGCATTCATGTTTGAGACTCATTTATCTATAGCATGTGAATAATATTTCTATGGTTCCTGAAGATGAAATAGATAAGTTAGCAGTGCCTAACACATAATAAGTTATTGCTCATTGTTATTTGAGTAGGTTTATGTAGTATTTGGGGGTGGGGAAATAAACCAGTGATTCGTGCTGATGTTGACAATGACAATAGCAGGGTTTATGATAAAATACTCCCTTGGTTTGTCCATGAACTTTTCCACAGACTGTTTCAGGAAATGTTACGTAACTGCTCTTTCCTCCTCCTCACATTAAATCATCCTGCTGAAGTAACTGCAGGATGGTTTTCATATTCTCTCTCCTCAAATGTGTTTGAACGCTAATCCAAACTTCCTCCTTTCAGGAGAACTGGGGCTGCAATTCCTCATCTCTGACTGGTGGGTAGTACAGCTGATTCTTAATATCCATAATTGCCTTGTTTTCTGCTCCACTGCAAATGCAGAAATGTCTTGCGCTCATCTCTTAACGAGATTTTTTTTAAAAATTAAATGCAGTGTTCAACAGCACTGTCGATTTCATCCCCAGTCTCTGCTAATGCCTATAATCATCGTTATCCTACTTTAACAAAGGAGACTGCTTATAAAGTGCCTACTATGTGCCAGCGTCTCTGTGAATGTGCTTGCATTACTTCTTCAACAGGTCTCAGATGTGCACAGCATCATCCCCTCTATTGATTATGTTCCTGTGTCAACTTCTCAGACTCTTAAGTTCTCAGACTCTAAGTTCACCCCAGTGACTGCCAGTCGCTGCTCCCTCTCTAAAGGTGATTTGACAGAGAAGAGACAATGTAATCATGCCTACGACATCTGAAAAGAACCGAATCACACTTTGTATGCGAGGTCACAGACATCGTCTGTTCAACACTGACGGGAACATTCTACCTAAAATAAATCACAAGTCACCACCCCCTCCCCACTGTGTCATCCAGTGTGAGAAAGACAGACTACACCCTGCCACTCCAGCACCAAGGTGGCTGTCACAGAAAGGCGTGCGGATCGTCACACTTTCCCTACTGGGTCTTCCAAATAGGTGCTTGTCAGCCCTGAAGCCTGACCACTTTCATTCAAGCGAATGAGAGTCAGTGGGAAGCATTGTAATGATTTTTTTTGTGTGTGTATGTATGTGTGTGTGTGTATATATATATATACATATATATGTGTGTTTTATATATATATTATATTTATATATTTATATATATATATATATATATATATATATATATATATATATATATATATATTTGTTTAAAGTATTACAAATAGTAGTACATGTGTTTCCTTTCTTCCCCCCGCCCCATGGACCTCCCCCCGGCCTCCCCTACCCCCAAGCACATGCCCTCACCTGCCCCCACCACCTCTGCCCCCAGTGTCTTGTATCCATTGGTTATGCTTATATGCATGCATGCATACAAGCCCTCCGGTTGATCTCTTACAGAGGCATTGTAAGATTTAAAATGGGACTTGCATGCCTGGCTGGGGTGGTCCAGCAGCTGAGCATTGACCTATGAACCAGGAGGTCACGGTTCCATTCTCGGCCAGGGCCTGACCTTCAGCAGGGAGCATGCAGGAGGAAGCCGATGGATGGTTCTCTCTCATCATTGATGTTTCTAATTCTTTCTCCCCTCTCCTTTCCTCTCGCTGAAGTCAATAAAAATATATTTAAAAAAAATAAATAAAGTGTGACTTGCAGAATCCAGGAGCCTGAATATGAATTTGGTCTTTCCCTTTTACTCTATAATGTCATCTTGGGCAAGTTACTTCACAAATGTGTGCCCTCCTTTCTACATCTGAAAAATACAGGAAATTCTAGTCATCTGGCCTGGGGTGAGCACGGAGTGCACAAAACACACAGGTGCAGCATCCCACATGGAGTGTTTCTTATCCATAGTAGTTGAGTAGGCCCATGTTATTTTTCAAAATTAAACTCTATTTTGATTCCTCTGCTCCTTGTCACTAAACATGACTTATGATTCCCTTTCCAATGACCTTTCTCTCTCTCTTGTTAAAATGGAAGCAATGTACAGGATGGTTCATAACTGAACATCATATTATTTCTTTTCAAGAACATTTTATTCAATGTATTGGGCGACATTGGTTAATAAAAGTATATAGGTTTTGGGTGTGCAATTCTCTAACATTTCTAAATGTCAGTCAGTGATATTCTCTCAGGAGAAAAGATCCTTCCAAATACTCCCAAAAGGATATTATTTGAAAGCAAAAACAAGGGAAAGATGAATTCAGAGTTTTGAGTTGATATTTCTGATGATTAAAACTTGTCTTCTCTCTTTATGTAGCTCTGGGTGATCTTTGCACACAGCCAGGCTTTTGTGTGAGCACGAGACCCTTCTCACAGTTAGCTGTGGAGCACGAGGTTTATATACTTTTTTTTTTTTTTAAATCCTCACCAGAGGACATGTTTCTATTGATTTTTAGAGGGAAAGAAAGCAGGGAGGGGGGAGAGAAACATCTGTGTAAGAGAGAAAAACTGATTGGTTGTCCCCAGCACACACCCTGACCAGGATTGAACCTACAACCTAGTTATGTGCCTTGACTGGAAACTGAACTTGCCACGTTTTGGTGAATGGGACAATGTTCCAACCAACTGAGCCACTGGCCAGGGCTCACACACTTTCTAATTTTTATTTTTAATAAGGGGTTGTCTTATCTGAAAATACTACAGATGTATTTTAAGCATGTATACAGCTCCACTGAAGACAACTTTAGATATGGATTGTATTTTCACTTGATCCTGCACAGTTATTGGGGTGCATTTACTGAACTCTAATAGCAGAGCTGGGTGGAGGGGCATGCCTGTCTCAAAGGCAAGGCTACAGTGGGTGACAAGTCCCATCATGGAGGGGACTTTAAATTTCTAAATGAAAAAGTAGCATTTTGTCCTCTTAAGAAGGAGAAATGATGTAATTATCATTTTAAAAAAATCTTCATTGTTGAAAGTATTAAATAGGTTCTCTTTTTCCCCCCATTAACCTCTTCCAGCCTGCTCCCCGCTCCCGCCCTTACCACACCATTATCTGTGTCCATGGGTCATGCATATATGCGTACAAACTCAGTGATTGATCTCTTCCCACCCACCCTCTCCTTCCTTCCCTCTGAGGTTCAACAGTCTGTTCATGCTTCTATGATTCTGGGTCTATTTGTGATCATCAGTTTTCCATTTTTGAAATTTCAGTATCATAAAATATAACACAAACATAGAGTAAAAAGGACAATGTCATGTGAGACATATGCCATGCCTTAGAGATTATTTGTGTAGGTCCAAATAATTAAATGGAAATCTCTGTAAGGCATCAACAGTAGGTCTCATTAAAAAAAATTCTGAAATTAAAATGAGTCACTATCATGTGTCACTTTAATATGGCTATATTTTAAGTGTTTATAAAATCAATGGTGTATCTTATAATAAAAGCTTCCTTAGGTTTTAGTAAAATGTCACTGAAATCAGAAAATGCTTATTATTTTGGCTATCTAAAATATAAATAAAATCAATTGCTTTTCTATAAAGAGCAGTAACTTATTAGATGATTAAAAAGAAAGAAGTTAAATCTCATTTTCAGCAATGACAACAAAGTACTTTTACAGTAAGCATAACACAAAACATTTGAGATCTGTATTTGTGAGTGAAACATATAAAAGAAGGCTGCATAGCCCTAACTAGTTTTGCTCAGTGGTTAGAGCATTGGCTTGCAGACTGAAGGGTCCCAGATTTGATTTCAGTCAAGGGCATGTACCTTGGTTGTGGGCACATCCCCAGTATGGGGTGTGCAGGAGGCAGCTGATCGATGTTTCTCTCTCATCTGATGTTTCTAACTATCTCTTCCCCTTCATCTCTGTAAAAAATCAATCATATATATATATATATATATATATATATATATATATATATATTTATTTATTTATTTTTTAAAGAAGGCTACATAAGCCCTCCCCTGTTTGGCTCCATGGATAGAGTGTTGGCTTGTGGACTGAATGGTACCAGGTTCAATTCCAGTCTAGGGTACATGCCAAGATTGTAGGCTTGCTCCCCAGTGAGAGGCATGCAGGAGGCAGTCTATCAATGATTCTCTCTCATCATTGATGTTTCTATCTCTCTCTTCCTCTCCCTTCCACTCTGAAATCAATAAAAATATATTTAAAAGAAAGCTGCATAAAAGAGAAATGATTTATGTTCCTGAATGAGAAAAATTGAACCATGTAGAGACTGCATTTCCAGGTTAGTTTTGAGAAGTGATATAGTTTTCTAAAATGTTTTGATTTATTTTTTTTGCATTCATAAAATATTGTTGAGCAATTAATAGGTGCTATATTTTGTGCTGAGAGTTGGACAATGGGGGAAATCCAGGCAGGTCCCCATTGAACTTAAAATCCGCAATTCTTAATATAAAATCTATAAAATAAACACATACATATAATTTTCAAATACTCGTACATTTAACTAAATGACAACCAAAATTACAAGCAGCTTGTTCCCCTGGGAAATTCAACAAGTATGTCTATCAAATGTCATTTGGATAAAAATCTCTAGTAGAAAATCTTGGCTGATAGTAATCAAAACTAGTGCTATGCTTCCCCTTCAACAAACACAAGAATCCTGATCAAAAGAACAGAAGTCCCAGGAAAATATCTGATAACATGTATGGAACTTAATATAAGATGGAGTAGAATTTCAGAGTAATAATGAAGAGTATAATCATTGAACAAATGATGCAGAAAAATCTGGTTAGCTATGGAGAAATAAAAATTAATTTACATTCACAGCTTACGGCATATGGCTAAACAATAACTGAATGTTAAGTATATGTACATGTGTGCATATCCTATCTAATAAAAGAGTAATATGCAAATTGACCATCACTCCAAGACACAAGATGGCTGCTCCATGTGGTCAAAGATGGCTGTCCCTATGTGGACACAAACAAGATAGCTGCCACAAGATGGCTTGCAGGGCAGGGCAGTTGTGGGCAGTTAGAGGTGACCAGACTGGCAGATGAGGGCAATTGGGGGAGACAAGGCCAACAAGGGAGGGCAGTTGGGGGGGATTAGGCCTACAGTGGAGGGCAGTGGAGGGAACCAGGCCTGAAGGGAAGGGCAGTTGTGGGCGATCAGGTAAGCAGGGAGGGTAGTTAGGGGTGACCAGGCCAGCAGTGGAGGGCAGTTGGAGGAGACCAGGTCAACAGGGGAGGGTAGCTGGGGAGGACCAGGACTGCAGGGGAGGGCAGTGTGGGTGGGGACCAGGTCTAGAGTGGAGGACAGTTGTGGGCAATCAGACAGCAGGGAGGGCAGTTAGGGATGACTGGGCCAGCAGAGGAGGGCAGTTGAGGGGAACCAGGCTTACAGGGAAGGGCAGTTGGGGGAACCAGGCGTACAGGGAAGGGCAGTTGTGGGGGGCAGGAGAACAAGTGAGGGCAGTTAGGGGTGACTGGGCTGGCAGATGAATGCATTTGGGGTGACCAGGTCTGTAAGGGAAGGCAGTTGTGGGCAATCAGGCCAGCAGAGAGGGCAGTTAGGAGTGACCAGGCCAGCAGAGGAGGACAGTTGGGGGTGGGGGGCAGGCCTTCAGGGGAGAGCAGTTAAGAATGACTAGGCCAGCAGTGGAGGGCAGTTGGGGGTGGGGGGATAGGCCTGCAGGGGAAAGCAGTTAGGGGTGACCAGACCAACAGAGGGGGTAAGTTAGGGGTGACCGGGTCAGCAGGAGAGAGCAGTTAGGGGCAATAGGGCTGGCCAAGGGGCAGTAAGGCATTAATCAGGCTGGCAGGGGAATGGTTAGGGGCCTGGCCTGTGCCCTCTTGAAATACAGAACACCTCAGGGAATGCCAGAGAGCCAGTTTCAGCCAAATCCCCATAAGCCAGGCCAAGGGACCAGGCCAATGCATGAATCTGTGCACCAGGGCTCTAGTGTATAATAAAGCCATTAAATGCATCTATATCTATCTATATTAATAAAAACAAGGACACCATCACTGTGAAATATCTATACTTAAAATGCAATGGTTTCCATGTAATTGAAAAAACATTAGGTAAAACCTATCAACAATTATCTATTTCATCTAATCTATGACTTCCATTCTCTTTTTTAATTTGTTTAAAGTATGTTTTCATTGATTTTTTGAGAAAGTGGAAGGGAGAGGGAAAGAGAGAGAAACATTGATGAGAAAGAAACATCATTGATCAGCTGCCTTTTTCACGTCCCATTCTGGGAATCGAGCCCACAAATTGGGCATGTGCCATGACTGGGAATCGAACCAGTGACCTTTTGGTTCATGAGTAGATACTCAAGCACTGAGCCACTCAGCTGGGCTGGCTTACGTTCTTAAGGCACTGTTAACTCTACTGCCAAAATAAATCATGGATTTAACCAACTCGCTCCATTTCTACTTCCATTGTCTTAGGTGAAGCTACTTCAACTCCTGTTTAGAAGACCATTGTAGCATCCTCTATGACCCCCAACTTTGACCCTTCCTTTATTCTGCGTCCTGAAGACAGTGGGGATCATTATAAACACAAACTTCACTGTTATTCCTCTGAGCTATAGGACCCACTGGCTTATTATATCTAGAATAATCTCCATACCCTTAAGCGTGGCCCAAAGCTGTAGCCCTCACAGGACTTTAGCCACATTGTGTCCCACTCCTGCTCCCCCACAATGCCCTGGCCACTCTATCCTTGTTCTAATCTCCTCTCAAGTCCTCTTCCCTCACCTGCTATTCCCTCTGCCAGAAATGCCATTCTCTCTTTCCTCCCCAGATCGGCTTCTCCTCTCCTTTAGATCTTGACATATCTGTCTTCCACTCTGCAAGGACTTCTCTAACACCTTGCTCACAGCAAACAACTACTCCCCACTCCCACCTGTCACCATTGTTTCTTCTTTACTATGTTCCATGTATTATTTTGTGATCATTCTTTTGCTCTTTTTTTCTTGTCAATCCTTTCACTAATTTCCAAGTTTCATGAGTGCAGAATCTGCTTGGTTATCTATTCTTAGAATCATGCACGGTGGCATGTCCATAGCTAATTAGCATATGAAAACTATTTGGAAAATGAATGAATGAAGTAAATCTCTCTGCCCTCAGTACTATCATCTTTATCCCACCATACCAGCTTTCCATCCAAAGTAATCTTCTCAATGTGACCATGTTCTATCTTATATTTAAGCATGTCGGTGGTTGCTGATCGCACTCATGATAAAATGCAAACCCTTTAATAGGTTTATTAGTTTCCTATGGCTGCTGCAACAAAGGACATGACTAGCTGAAAATATTCACAATGTATTGTAGGCCAAAAAAAACCACAAACAAACCCAAAATGATAGGACTATACAAAATGCTCATGATTATAGAGAAGGACTCAAATGCAATATATAAAGATATAAATTGTTCACATGCCAAAGTGAGGAAATTATAGGGATAATATTGTGGGTTTTTTCCCCCTCCTGCTTCTTTTAGTGTAGTCTAAATGTTATTTGCATAATAGGAGCATTTGGGGGCAAAACCCTCATGAGAGGAAGATTCACCATTTTGAACTTCACAAAAATCCAAACAGAAACTCTTATATGTTTTTTGGCTATTGAACTTGGAAATGCCTGTCTTTGGCTTTGACACGATGATGATGATGATGATGATGATGATGATGATGATGATTTGTGAGAGAAAAGAGCACCAATAAATAATCCAGATGGTCTTAATTTTGGAGGACTTTGTCCAAGTTCATTTACATTACCAGGTCCTTAATTTCATCTTTTTATATGGCACATAAACTTAGGGGAGGAAATTATTTTCTATTTTCTCTTCACAGAATCTCATAGACACCTCTCTTCTTTCATAGATAATTCTTTACTCCTAGATTTGTTTACTGTCTTAAGGTCTATACTGGCAGGGAATTTCTGAAGAAGTGTTTCCCAATTCTCTGTGCATTTTAGTTTTACCTGGAGGGCTTTATTTTATTTTATTTTATTTTATTTTATTTTATTTTAATCCTCACCAAGGATACTGATTTTTAGAGAGAGTGTAAGAGACAGAAAGAGAAATATCAATGTAAGAAAGACGTATCAGTTGGTTGCCTCCTGCTGGAGTCCCTATCAGGGACACTGGGGATCAAACCTGCAATCCAGGGAAGTACCTTTGACTAGCAATCAAACCCACAAAGCTCCAGTGCGCATGCCAATGCTCCATCACTGGCCAGGGCTACCTAGGGGGCTTTGAACAATGCTGATTCCCAGCCCCTTCATTCCTGGCAGTCAGCGATGAAGGCAGGACCTGACAGCTGAGCCACACCTACCCTGCACACTTCTCTAGAGGCTATGAGGTATGTTCAAGTCTGCATTTGCTTGGTTGAAACATGCAGGCGTTAAAGAGAAATGTTCCTGGCATGGTTGTCTAGAGTCTGCATTTTGGGGGCAGACTCTGAGTCATATTTCGGGTCTCAGTTATCATTTACTACCTGTTAGCTAAAAGACGCTTTAGATGAGGTCTCCCAGCACCTCATCTAAAGTCAGTACCCAGTTCTCTCATCTATAGCATTCTCCTGGTCACAAAGCCCAGAGTTCTGTAAGGAGGACCAACCACAGCAGTGGAGTCCACAGGGTGAGGAAACACCAGTATTCTCTCTCCCCTTGAAAGTCAGGCTGCCTGCTTATCTCACCTAAGTGACCTTGGATAATTCAGGAAGGGTGATTTTAGCATGGCCCTGCAATCTCCACCAACCTGTTTAATTTTTTTCTCCATAAATTAAAAGTTGTCAACAACAGAGGGTCTAATTAATTCAAGTTACAAATACAGAAGAGAAACACGATAGAGATAGGAATGTTGCTTCTAATTGAAGACGGATATTTTACCCCTTCTTCATATCTTTTAGGTGTTTTCTCAGTTGTTTTCCTTCCCTACAGAGTACATGCTACTTCAACAAACAGCAAAATAAACAGAAAACATAAAAATAGTATCTCTTCCTTCAAGGAGAGAAAGTGATTTTGGTTTCAAAGCAACTGTGAAGGTTGCCTTGGGGCAGCCTCTGCTCGCACCCTCTCCCTCAAGTTCAAAAGCCAACATCAACAGCCCAACTAACACCTAAATATTTGCACTTTGTGATTTTACTGCTTTCACCCAATAAACTCTGTTTCTATCATTCCTTGGTTCTGCAGAATTTAAAGTGTGTTTTTCTTTTTTTAGCCAAAACCATGTCAATTTTATTGGCTCTTAAAAGTAGGTAGTTAGTTGGTTAGCAAGGCCATGAAAAGGTATCAAGTGACTCCAAGTTCGTGGAAATCACTTTAAATAGATTCCACGTTTATGGAAAGACTGAACCTCAACTATGCTGACTGCAGCAGAAAGTGGAAATTAAGCCTTCCCTGCGGATGGCCGACTGCTTCCTAGGATTTTTAATGACGAAACATCCTGAAATTAGGAGGAGTGCAGCTCTTCGGCCCGCGGAAGGAAATACAAAATGGAAGGCCTTGGAAAGAATGAGGAATGAAAATGCATGAGGAAAGATGAGAAGCAAAGCAGCACGTCTCAAATTCTAAGATGATAAAAGTGTGTCCTCCGGGAACCCATTTTCAAAAGTGTCCTCTACAGTCACACCCCTCCCCAGCCAGCAGTGGTGATTGCAGAGATGCCCGGGTTACATGCCTTGGTTACCGATTCAGCCCCGTGTCTGATGCTACGCTCCCCTCTCCACTCAGCGCCCTGTCTCTGCCTCTCTTGCCCTTGCAGCGATGGAGAAAGGGCAGCTTCACAGAATTGCAAATACATTTCTCTTGGGCAGGAAAATAGGAGGGACGCATCTGCACAGTGATAAATGCTCTAGGCAGGGACGTTGGCTGCTTTCTCCTCTGGCTTGGTGACACAGTGGTTGACAACTGAGAGAGAGAGAATAGGAGAGTAGGAGAGGGAGAGGGAGAGGGAGAGGGAGAGAGAGAGGGAGAGGGAGAGAGAGAGGGAGAGGAAGAGAGAGAGGGAGAGGGAGAGGGAGAGGGAGAGACAGAGAGAGAGAGAGAGAGAGAGAGAGAGAGAGAGAGAGAGAGAGAGAGAGAGAGAGTGTTGGGTTTAGTTTTTGCAGTTTCATTGGCATTTATTTACATCCCCGAAGTCTGATATGCATATCATTTGTAGTACACAGGTGAGGTCAGAATTTGCTTCGGTTCTTTCAGACCATGCCTGACCTTTCCAGCAATGGATGGAAGAAGCCCACCCCTTTTAGAGAATAGGGGACAAGCCGGAGTCCTGACTTGTTTGCAAAGCAAGCGACCTGGACGTCCGGTGACCCATCTCCTAAATGAGTGGCTTTGCCATCAACCGTGTTTCTGAAGCATCTACAGGCAGAGCAGCCACCCGGGGTCTGGTTGAAATGCTGACTCTGGGGCAGCCGGTCTGTGGTGCGGCCTGGGTTTCTGTTATTTCTCTTGGGCTTCAGGGCGGCTGGGCCAACCGGCTCACTCCCAGAGGCTCAGTATGAAGTCACAGCAGCCGAACTGAGTGTGTTACTTACTCATCCCTTTGGCCTGAGTGATGATGGAGTGAACCAGTTTTTTTTTTTTTTTCCGGGATAATTTTTCTTTCTCCTGGTGTGAGGGTCTCAAGGAAGGTAAGGGTACAGGGAGGCAGCAGGAGAAAGTTAAGGTCTCTAAAGTTCTCAGTATGTGCCGAGTGCTGTGCGAGGTGCTGTGGCTGATGTCATGCAGCCATTCCATCCTCCAGTTCTCACTGAAGCCATGTATGGATTTCACTCTTCTATCCACGGTGACTATCCACTGTGAGAGATTAGCGGGCTTTCCCGAGGTAACCCACCTAGAATCCTACCTGTGGTTCACATGACAGCAGAGTCAAGGGGGCATCTTCGAATCTGTTTATTGTTTCATGGATTTCAATGTTTCCGAGGCGGGAGATGTGTGCAGCTTACAGCAGCCGCTTTACGGGGGGCTACTGGTCCCCACATGGGAGCTGTCAGCTTGCAGGCTGTGGGGAGAGCTTGCAGTCCTTCCTCAAGATGCAATTTCGGGCAGATACTAAAATAATTCTTACTTTCATCCCTCCTATGTGGAAAATGAAAATCTTTTAAAAGCTGGAGCCCAAAGAAATGTAAATACAGCTCAATCAGCCCTGACATTTTGGAAGGGGTCACCCCCACCAGCCGAACCAGCCCCTGGCGGTTATCAGGCTTTCTGTCACTCATGTTGATTAAGGTTGATACACACCGTGCGAAGCACTGTGGGTAGGCGAGAGGACACGGAGAGACACAGCCTACTGGAAAAGGACCATTTTCTCAGAGCAGAAAAGCCCACTCTCCCTCTACACCTTTGCTTCCAAAGAGGAAACACTGTTCTTTCAGGGTCAGAGCAAGCGCTGGCCAAGCTGTGCTCGAGTGAAGACTGGGGCAGTTCCCCAGCGCGGAGCTTGCTGGGTGCAAGAGCAGCCACCAGCACCATCTGTCTGCCACCATCACCCCCATTCCAGTCTGCAGATCGGGCACAGCGGGGGCTTTGCAGTCAGTGCAAAAGGCAGCTGGGATGCAGGGAAGCTTTTGTGGGAAAAAAGACATGTGTTTGTCAATGAGGTCTCCTCTATTCTTACCCACTCCCTGCCCTATCCTAGCATGATGGCAACACCAATTTCTACCCATTCCCTGTCCTATCCCAGTATGATTCTAACACCAATTCCTACCCACTCCCTGTCATATCCCAGTATGATTCTAACACCAATTCCTACCCACTCCCTGTCCTATCCCAGTATGATTCTAACACCAATTCATAACCACTCCATGTACTATCCCAGTGTAAATCTAACACCAATTCCTACCCATTCCCTGTCCTATCCCAGTATGATTCTAACACCAATCCCTACCCATTCCCTGTCCTATCCCAGTATAAATCTAACACCATTTCCTACCCGTTCCCTGTCCTATCCCAGTATGATTCTAACACCAATCCCTACCCATTCCCTGTCCTATCCCAGTATAAATCTAACACCATTTCCTACCCGTTCCCTGTCCTATCCCAGTATGATTCTAACACCAATTCCTACCCATTCCATGTACTATCCCAGTATAAATCTAACACCAATTCCTACCCATTCACTGTCCTATCCCAGCATGATTCTAACACCAATTCCTACCCATTCCCTGTCCTATCCCAGTATGATTCTAACACCAATTCCTACCCACTCCCTGTCCTATCCCAGTATGATTCTAACACCAATTCCTACCCATTCCCTGTCCTATCCCAGCATGATCCTGACACCAATTCTATAAAATAATTAAGTTTCCTTTTTGTTTCCTTGTTCCCTCCTAAGAGTCAACCTTATGAAAAAGGTGGAGGTATTAGACACAAACAGGTTGAGATTCAATGCCCCAAAATGTGAACTTGGGCAGAAGGTAGCTACTACAAAATAAGGCTAATAAAACTCACCCTGGCAGGTTGGTGTAAGGGTTGTGTCAAAAGTTCTAATGCTGCACTGTATCATGTGTCCTCATATAGAATTTATAGTTAAATTAATTTTTGAGGTGTTTCCTTTAAGTATAAAACTTCCACTTCATTACAAAAAAATATAGACAGCATCTTCCAGTAATTTCTATGTTATGATAACTAGAGAATGTGGTCATGTTTGTACAGTTCCCTGAATTAAATGGATGAGGTTGATTGTACTTAGAAGTAATGGATGTAGGTGCCCACACAGCCCCATGTCCCATCTGACCGCCCCTAACGCTGCCAGACACGAATCTTTTAGCCTATTTGCAGCCCGGTCAGCAATCCCAAAGGCCAGGACCTGGCAAACTTGGAGCTAGGGCACAGAAAGTTTTTCACATATGAATGTAATGTGAACTACGATAGCTATACTTGGGAGTGGAATATAAATTGGAATACATAATAAAATAATCAACATATCCATTTAATAACCGACCATACATGTTCTCTGATCTACTTATTCATTACATGGGAAGGAATGAGATCCACTTCCTGCTTGTGAGGGTCTCAGGGTCTAGAATAGTAGTGTCCAATGAGAGCCACATATGTAACTTTAAAATTTCCAGGGAGGTATGAAGAAACAGATGATATTAATTCTAACATATTTTAATTGACCCAATATATCCAAAATAGTATTACTTCAACGTATAATAAGAGTCATTTTGATATTTTGCATTCTTCCTTTTTTTGTACTAAGTCTTTAAAATCCATTATCCACAACCCAGCTTTGGCTAGCCATAGATTTAATACTAAATTGCCATGTGTAACGACTAGTGACCTCATTAAACAGTTCAGGTCTAGAAGATCAGGCAGGCCTATAAATAGAAAAGGACAACAGAAACATGGACGGAGCTCAGTGAGGAAATGAAGAGAAAAGTCAAACTCACTGTTGAAGAGCACTCAGAGGTAAACTATACGCAGATTTCTATTGTCTGTAATTCTGAAGAGTAGGCCCACATTCCTTATTCATTTAATGTGACAATGGTGATCCAAACTCTTTCTTGTAATTGCCCTAGAAATTATGCAAAAAATAATTTTGAGCAGGATGTAACATTCCTATGTTTATGTGCTCTTTTTTTTTTATGCCATTTATAGGTTGCCAAGTATATTTTAATACATTCATACATGTTAAAAGTAAAAAGCATTTTCATCAAGGAGACTTCTGTCCCTGCCTATCACTTGTCCTCCCTCTACTCAGTGGGCTGCGGTGGCTGCCATGTGTGTGACCTGGATCCAACAGAGTAAAATAAGGTGACAAACATCAGAGTCTTGGCAGGCAGGAGTGAGAGAGAGAAAAAGGGAGAGAGAGAGAGAGAGGAAGAGAGAGAGAGAGAGAGAGGAAGGAGGAGGAGGAGGAAAAAGAGGAGGAAGAGGAGGAGGGGGGAGGAGGGGAAGGAGGAGGAGAAGTAGGAGGAGAGAAGAAATGTACTTTGACAAGATCTTCCATTTTAATAAATATAATGGAGATGGCTTTAAAACCATTAAGGCCCAAATTCCAGAGTCATGTACCTTTCCCATGATTTGGGGCTGCTGCCTTGACTGGGAAACAATGACTGACTTACTTGTGGTCTTTAAGAAAGGACTCCCTCAAAAACAAACTTGGCAGTAAAAGGAAGTGTAATAGACTAAGTAGCTCAAAGGAAGGGGAGAGATGTAATTCAATAGCACTAAAGAGATATGCCAAATGTATGGGTTTCTTATACATTTTAGGATAAGTCTGTTCCTTATGTTAAAATTAGACCCTTTTGCAGAGTTATTGAATATCTGCAGCATGGAGGTTGGCTTTGGAAATGTAATTGAAGGTGTAAATTAAGGGGACGGCTACTAGGATGCAATACCTACAAGGAAACTGAGCTGTAACATTTGAGCCGTTTTCAGGAAATGGGAGACAATTGGGAGCTATTGAAAATGGACCAACAAAAGCAGAAATGAGAAATAACAAAGAGCAGGACAAAAGCCTAAGCACCTAATTTAAAACAGAAATGGTTTTCTATGGCTTATGATGAGTGACAGATTCCACTGTGTCACCATAAAAATATCTTTAACTCGGAAAATATGAGTCTCACTGTCAGCTTATTGCAGTGATTAAGTTCATAGTCTTTCTCCTTGAAGGAGTTACAAGGCTAACGTTACCAATCATTCTAGATGATGTGCATTTGTAAATTATGAACTCTGACTAAGAGACATTAGTTTTTGGTACAGTTTATTCATGAATTTACCTATTTTAAGTTATTGTTTAGTTAAATATTTCTTAGAGCAGCTAGAGTACTGGACTATTAATAGTGAAAAACATCATTAAACCGACATTAGACTTCTGAGAAAAACCCGTAACACTAGAAAGAAAGCCCCGCTGTGTAATTCTGCCTTCTCTGGCTCCAAGTCAACTTTGTCATAATGAAGTCATTCACAGGACTCAACAGGAGCCAGGAGGGTCTATTGAGAAACCTCACAGTTTTACAAGAGGAAATCTCTGATTCACCTAGAAGACTAACGAGCACAAAAATCATAGGAAGCTCTGAGATAAAGATACCTAAGATACTTTAAAGTGGCAAATGGGATGTTGACTCTATTAGCTTCTGAAGATGAAGCAAAACAAGAAAGGAAGGAAGGAAGAGAAAAGAAAAGAAAGAAAGAACCAAAGAAAGAAAGAAAAGAAAAGAAAGAAAAGAGAAGAATAAAATGGCCATTCATAGCCCTTCCATAAGAAGTCTGCTCCCTGAGCCTGGGCAGCAGAATCTCCAGTCTCAAGATAATTCTATATAATAAAACAGTATTATGCAAATTGACCACACAAGCCACACCCACCAGCCAACCAGGAGTGAGTATGCAAATTAACCCAACCAAGATGTCTGCAGCCACAGAGCTGCAGCAAGCAGGATGCTTTGGTTTCCCCAGAAATGGAGGAAGCCAAGCTTCCCTGCCACCCTGGGTGGCCCAGACCTACACTCAAGGCTGTAAAGTTTCAATTATAGAAGATAAATAAACCCCAGATACCAGGGCCTCCACTTGGGTTGCTGGGGGGCATAGCTGGCCTGAAAACCACCACAGGCCCCTCAACCAGGCTGCCCCACACCCTAAGGGAATCTCCAACCTGATCCAGGACACCCTTCAGGGCAAACCAGCTGGCCCCCACCTGTGCACCAGGTCTCTATCCTATCTAATAAAAGAGTAATATGCAAATTGACCATAATTTCAACACATAAGATGGCTGTCCCATGTCATCAAAGATGGCTGCCCCCATGTGGACACAAGATGGCCAGGGAGGGACCAGGCCTGCAAGGGAGGGCAGTTGGGGACAAACAAGCCTGCAGGGGAGGGCAGTTAGGGGTCACCAGGCCAGCAGAGGAGGGAAGTTGTGGGTGACTGAGCCTGTAGGGAAGGGAAGTTGGGGGGGGGCAGGCCTACAGTTAGGGGCAATCAGGATGGCAGGGAAACAGGCATCAATCAGGCTGGCAGGGGAGTGGTTAGGGGATGATCAGGCTGGCAGGCAGAAGCGGTTAGGGGCAATCAGAAGGTCAAGCAGGCAAACAGCTGGGAGCCAGCAGTCCTGGATTGTGAGGGGGATGTCTGACTTTCCATTCAGACCCTATCCTACCTGGATCAGGCCAAAACGGGCAGTTGGACATCCCTTGAGTGGTCCCAGATTGGAGAAGGTGTAAGCTGGGCTGAGGGACACCCCCCCCCTCCCTACCATGCACAAAGTTTGTGCACCTCTATTTATGTTATAAATGCCCAGGAAAGAGGAGAATCACAAGTCACTGATTGTCAAACAGAGTTAAACAAAGTGCAGGAGCCACAGTGTTTTAAATGAGAGGCATAACTGAGATCTATCACCCTGGAGATGGGGAACAAACACAAAAATCCATTCCTGTCTCCTGGAAATTTCTCACAGAGAGATGGAGGGAATGGGAATGAGGAACCAACATTCCTGAGTGCAACCCTGTTATTCAAGCTGTAGTCCATGGGCTTCATGGAGGGGCCTGCCTCACCCCGGAGCTTGTTAAACACGCTGAATCACAGGTCCTCCTCCTTAGGACCACAGTCCCTTTCTGTAAGAATTCAGGTGAATTTTAAGCACCTAGAAGATGGGATGAGAAGCAAAGCTTCATATCACTTTTGTCATTTAACAATTCTACTGGTTGTTACTCTCATTTTAAAGACAGGAAAAATAGCTCTAATAACTGTCCAAAGTTGACCTGCTAGACAAATGTAGAAATGCAATGCCAACAAAAATTATTCAAGCTCCTTTAAAAACAAAAATATTTTTTGACTTTGTAGTATATGTATATGGCACATATTTTTAATATTTATCAATAATCTACAATAAACTACAAAACATTCTTGAGATTATATTTCTTTGTTCTCATTTGCCTAAGAGTTGCTTAACAAAGGGTTGACAGATTAAAAGTTTAGTTGTGGAAAACCTGTTCTGTGTTCAATGGCCTACAAAATATATCTGAGTGTCCTAAAGTTAGACAGATGGTTCAAAATCTAAAATCAAAGTGAGAATAGCACTTTGAACAAAATATTGCATTCCAAATTAGTAAAAATCACCAAAATCATTTCCTGTTTTCAGAGATGTGGGAAAAAAATAGTAGTAATTTTCCAAAGCAATCTCAGTCTACAATTTGAGGAGGGAATGTCAGGGGGATGTCAGGGGGATTATGAATAAAATTCCCCTAAAATTTCTAATCTCTTTTTTTGGTCAAAACATTATTTGTTGATGTTCCTAACACAGCTTGATTCCAGAGAGCTAAGCAAATGCACATTCCCATTGTAGGCCATCAGAACATTGGCTATCAAATCAATCACCTCTCTTCTCTCCCACTACCCATCTTGCTGAAAACTCCAGCACATATCACACAAGCTTGAGTTGATGGTAATAACATGATTTGTGAATGGAGCTCTTGAAGAATCATAATGTGCTGGTATGGTAGGTTCAAGATGGGTGTCTATACCTCATTCCTCCTCCCTTTAGGAGGTAAGGTCTAGTTTCTCTCTCCTTGAGTTTGAGACCTTATGCTTGACCAGTATCACGTGATGTTCTTGGGCTTGGAGACACTAGGTTATAAGAACTCTTGCAGATTCCAACAAGGCCTTTTGGAACTTTCTGAGAGCCCTGAGCTGCCACGTAAGAAGGCTGACTGTCTAATACTGCCTGCTGGAGACGCTGTGGTTGATAATCCCAGTTGAGCACAGCCTTCTTGTCACCCCTCCCTCATCCCACCCAAAGCACCAGATACATGAGGAAAGATGATATATTGGATCCCATTGTCCATCTGCTAAATGACCTTTGCCATTGCTCCCTCGTTTCAATTCCTGATCTACAAAGAAATGAAATACAGCCATAGAGCTGCCTTTTTGAGCCAATTAGTCTGGGGAGTCATTTTTATGCAGCAGTAGATACCCGAAACAGCTGGTACAACCGCCTCTATTCTCTCCATCCAGTTTCATCACTATGTTCATAGCAAAACTCAAATACATTCATGAAGGAATAGATCTGCTTTACAAACATGTCAGGAAATTTCAGAAACATGTGAACTAATTATGCAGTAAACAATGAGTCAAGAATCCCAACCTCTGTTCATTGCCAAGTGTGCATTGAAAAGCCAGGGAGCAGGGCCCTCCCTCCCCCAAACATGGAGCAAAGAAAGATTCTACTCAAAAAGCTCTCAGGTGATGCATATGATTTAAAGGCTCGTGGCATTGTCTAGATGCAAAGAGCACCTTGAGTGTTCCAAAGCAATTACTGCAAAGATAACTGCAGATGAAATGAGGCAGCATGTTGGATTTATCTTCCTCTCCAGTTCTCCACATAGTAAAATGTCTCCCATTTGTCTCTGCCCCTTTGACATTAGATTGATCAGTTAACTAGCTCGAGCAGCGAAAGATCAACCAGCTGACAAATTGTTCCCCTTGACTTCAAAGCACACCGAGGCCTTAATTTTAGGCCTAATGATTTTAAATCACCCTTCTCGTTCCAACAAAATGCATGATGCGACTTAATCAAATCTCTAAGCGGTTTGTAAAACATGGTTTGTTTGTGTATGTCAGAGGCATTAGGGTAATAAATGGACTTGGAGCAGAAGGGGTCACAGTGTCGGCTGCATGGACCACGTGTAGGATTGTATTGAATTACACAGACATCCCTATTAACGAAGAGACGACATAAATGGACTCAGCTATAAATTAAGCAGACCTCATTAGCCTGCCTTTCTGGGGAAAATGAGTTCCTTCTTGTGGATGAGAGGGATAGAAGAAGTTGAGGGCTCATGTAATATTAGAAATTAGAACCTTCTACCTGGTTAAAGCAAGGCACCCAATGATTCAAATGTGACTCACTTACAGATTTTGACTCATCTTCAAGAAACTGAGTATTAATAATCATAACAGTACTAGAGGCCCGGTGCACAAAATTCTTGCACGGGGATGGGGGGAAGGGGAGGGAGAGTCCCTCAGCCCAACCTGCACCCTCTCCAATCTGGGACTTAAGCCTCCCTCCTGCTCTCTGTGGCTGGCGGCCATCTTGGTTGTATTTATTTGTATATTCACTCCTGATTGACTTGTGGGCATGGCATGTGGGTAGCGGAAGTATGGTCAATTTGCATATTACTCTTTTATTAGGATTATTTGTTCATAGTCAACAATTAGTAATGGTATTATATAATAATTACTAGAGGCCCAGTGCATGAAAATTCATGCACTGGAGGGGGGGGTTCCCTCAGCCCAGCCTGCCCCTCTCACAGTCTGGGAGCCATCAGGGGAAGGAGGTGGCCTGGTGATCAGAGGAAAGCAATGCCCCCATCACACTTCTGCTGCTGCCACTGCCAGCAGCACAAGCCTTGTCCGGCCCTGGTTATCTGAGCCTTGGGCAGTCCTGGGTGTCTGGGAAGCCACTATCTGAGGCTTGCCTGTGCCTTGGGCCAGTCCTGGGAACCTGGAAGCCAAAATCTGAGGCTTGCCTGCACTTCAGCCTGGCCCTGGAGGGCTGAAGGGATTGGGGGACTCTGGAGGCAGGTATGTAGAGTGACCAGACCCACCTGGGGATGGGCCCAGCCATCCTGCACTCCTGCTGCCCCGGCAGGGCTGAGGGGACTGGGTGCTACGATCTTGTGGCTCTAGACATTGCCATCTTTGAGGGCATGGCAGTCAATTAGCACATTCTCTCCTTATTGGCTGTGGGCACTGCCATCTTTGTTAGAGCATGACAGTCAATTAGCATATTCCCTCTTTATGAGATAGGATTATTAACATCAGCCATCACAGCTTCTATTTAAGTTATGTTTCTTAGAATTATATGGAACACAGACAACTTTCTCCCCCCACTCCCCCCCCCCCAAAAAAAATAGGTTTACATCCAGGAAACACTCATAGTATCAAAGGGACTACGCCTGGTGTTCATTTAGGGACCCCCAAACTTCTACCAGGATGGTTTTGGTTTTCAGGTTAAGAGTTTCAGGATGATGGGTACACTGAGCCTTTAATATATATCTATTTCATTAATCAGCGCAACAAATCTACAAGTTGATTTTGCTATTCTCATTTTAGTGATGGGAAACTGATTGTCCAGGGGTACATCAGTAAATGTAGATTTGAATGTCATCCTAGTCTGTGTCCAAAGGTCTATGGAATAATGCCAATTATTTTGAGGCTGGCATCTTTCTTTGAATATCTATCTGTATTATAGGAATTCTAACCCTTCCTCAAGTTGAGATTAAAGAATGGACAGAGATGGGCAATGGACCCTTGAAACTGGAAAATAGCAACATGTTTCAATCAACTGTGTATCTATGTACATATTATTATACATGTATATATCTAGCCTATATAATAAAAGCTTAATATGCAAATAGACAAAACAGCAAAACAATTAGTGGTCAGGGGGCGGGGCCAGCGAGTGGGCTGTGCCAGGCCAGCAAAGGTGGGTGTCAGTGGGCAGGGGGAGGGGACAGCAATTGGGGGAGCAGTGGCAACTAGCAGTGGTGGAGGAGTGATCAGGGTTAAACATATGTTTTTACCTATTCTTTTTTTTAGCATGTATAAATCTATAAATTGGTCAGTCTCATGACGAATTGACTCTCTGTACCAAACGTGTCAAACTCACGGCCCGCAGGGTGCATGTGGCCCAGGAATGAGTTTGCAGGCCAGCCAATGTAACAATATGTAAAAAATGTTTCAAAAATAAGATTTGTAATTTAATTTTTACAATATCCTGTTATACATAATTATTTATAACAAATGACAGATTACTGTAATCGTATTATATTCATTTTCCTTACACACTTTACGTGCAGGTGCACCATTTCTCTCCACTGATACCAGCTGTGAATATTTTAGCAGCTGATGGCCACATCATTAGTCTTGTACTAACTTATTTGGTGTGCACAACAGGAAATATTTCGCTTTTGGAGAACAAGAAAAATAAGGTTATTCACATTACGCTTATTAATTTGTGCAGTTGCTCGGTATCTGGTAAGTTAATGTTCAAGAAAAAATATTAATTTTTATTAAAATGTTCTATTATTTTATGTTAATGATTACCCACTTATTTCAGCCCTTTGTATCAAGCATGTCTCTATCGAAATAAACCTACATTTCTATTAAAATGGAAGCTTTTGTTTTTTTTACGACCCACATAAACGTAAACCTTGTTTATTTGGCCCATGATAGCCTTTGAGTTTGACATGCTTGGTCTGTACCATGGACTTAATTGAGAGAGTGATATGATGTATATCCTTTTGTGTTTTTTTTAGAGTACATTTGGTTTGTAGAAGTTTTTTTCTAAAACTAATATTGTTATTATTACAATTATCAATATTTATGGGAAATAATAAAATGTTTCAGAATGAAAATCAGTTAAGTACTAAAGGTCACTCTATGAATGCCATATTCTGGAGCACCACTCTTAAGAGTATTTTGCATATATGTGTGTGTGTGTCTATCATCCTATCTAATAAAAAAGTAATATGCAGATTTGACCGTACCTTTGCCACACCCACAAGGTGTGCCCACCAGCCAATCAGGAGCAGATTATGCAAATAAACCCCAACCAAGATGGCTGCCATCACTGAGAGGAGGAGGGAGGCTTGGGTTTCCCTGGCAATGAAGGAAGCCAAGCTTTCCGCCTGCCTTTGCCAGCCTAGGCCTCAATGGTACAAAGTTTCAATTATAAAAGATACATAATCTGAAGGCAGCCATGGAGCTGGAAAGAGAAGAGGCTAGGCTTGCTGGGGCAATGGAAGAAGCTAAACTTCTGCAGCCCTAGCGCCTAGCCCTCCACTCTAGGCTACAAAGTTTCAAACAGAAATGGCTGTGGCCATGGAGTGAGCAAAAGGTTTGGCTACACTCTAGGCTACAAAGTTTCAATTGTAGAACATAAATTAATTTCAGATTCCAAAGCCTCCATTTGGGTCGCTGGGGGCGTGGACAGCCAGCAAACCACCATAGGCCCCTTGCCCAGGCCACCCCACGCCCTAAGAGAACCTCCATCCTGATCCGGGACCCCGTTCAAGGCAAACCAGCCGGCCCCCACCCATGCACCAGGCCTCGGTCCTATCTAATAAAAGAGTAATACACAGATTGACCATCAGCCCAACACACAAGAGGGCTGCCCCCATGTGGTCAAAGATCCTGTTCCCATGTGGACACAATATGGCCACCACAAGATGGCCAGCAGGGGAGGGCCATTGGGAGGTTCCAGGCCTGCAAGGGAAGGCAGTTGTGGGCCATCAGGCCATCAGGAAAGGGCAGGTGGGAGAGACCAGGCCTGCAAGGGAGGGCAGTTGGGGGCTACCAATCTTGCAGGGGTAGTGTCTTGCAAAATGGTTGCACCAATTTTCATTTCATCTAACCATGTAGAGCAGTGTCTATTTCCCCCGTTGTTCAAAATAGAGCATTGCCAATTTTTTTTTTACATCGTGATATTAGTAAATTATGGCATCTTAATGATTTCTAGTATTTCTTCACATAAATTGTTAATGCATCATCCATCCTTCTGACCTCTTAATAATTGTCCAATATCTGTTTCTATTTTAAGGGTGACCAGGCTGGCAGAGGAGGGAAGTTGGGGACAAACAGGTTGGCAGGGGAGCAGTTAGACATCAATCAGGCTGGCAGTGTAGTGGTTAGGGGGTGATCAGGCTGGCAGGCAGAAGCGGTTAGGGGCAATCAGGGAGGCAGGCAAGCGAGCAGTTTGGAGCCAGCAGTCCTGCATTATGAGAAAGATGTCCAACTGCCCATCTAGGCCCGATCCCAATCGGGCCTAAACGGGCAGTTGGACATCCCTCGAGGGGGCCCAGATTGGAGAGGGTGCAAGCTGGGCTGAGGGACACCCCTTCCCCTGTCCCCAGTGCATGAATTTCAAGCACCGGGCCTCTAGTTATTTATATATCTAGCTATAAACAATGGTTTGCTATAAGCAAATATAAATGAAGTAAACATATATCCTGCAACATTTGAAATTATCTATTTGCAACTATTTCCCATATGTATTCACAAAGAGTTGCTGCATTTTCTACTGGCTGAATATAATTCCATTATATACATTGCCATCATTTACTTAACCCCTATCGATGAATACCTTAAAATAATTTTCCTAGAACGTTAAGATTCAATAAAATTCTTCAATAAACATTTTTGTATGAATACCTTTGCACAGTTAAGTGAATGAATGTAGTGTACAGATTTCTAAATGCAGCTGGGTCAAAAATGCATGCATTTGAAATGTTGACAGGAATTTCTAAAATGCCTTGCAAAATGGTTGCACCAATTTTCATTTCATCTAACCATGTAGAGCAGTGTCTATTTCCCCCGTTGTTCAAAATAGAGCATTGCCATTTTTTTTTACATCGTGATATTAGTAAATTATGGCATCTTAATGATTTCTAGTATTTCTTCACATAAATTGTTAATGCATCATCCATCCTTCTGACCTCTTAATAATTGTCCAATATCTGTTTCTATTTTCAAATCATTGTTTTAAAACAATGCATTACTTCTGGGCACTGGCTATATTTTCTGACTGTAAATTACACAGGAAGAATTACCCTTTTGGATCTTACAATTTCCATATCGCTCGCTCTCTCTCTCTCTCTCTCTCTCTCTCTCTCTCTCTCTCTCATCTCCCATTTATTTATGCCATTGCTTGCTAATATATTCATTTATATTCCATCCATTTCCAAGGCTGATTTGAATTGGCATATGATAAAATAGCAGGCATAAAGAAAAACAGCACTGAAGTGGGAGGAAATATATCCTTAAAAAATTCATATTGGGACTTTGGTGGTAAAGCCAGTTCTGAGCTTCCTGGGTAGCAAGGCCTAAGAGCAGTCACGGTCCTGCGTAGCCCATAGAAAGAGAGAGCCTATGGTTCATATGTATGTAAACCATTTTTCTGATGCTCTATTATTTAATGAATGTTTTGGGCAGGCACTAACAATAGAAGATACTGTTCCCTCAAAAATTATAGGCCAACTAAAGCAGAGGATTTTTTTTTTATAAGGCTGCTTAAAAGAGAGAAATGTAACCTGAAAATACCATACACAAAAGGCACTTCTTGTAGGTAGAAGATTAACTATTATTATGAATTATTAACTTGAATGTCAATCATTTTTATTATGTTTAATGTATTCCTTAAATGCATAGGCCTGTTGCTATTGTTGTATTGAATTTTAGGTCTAATGAGGGGAAAAAAAAGAGTGAAATATGCTTAATTGTCTGAGCAAAGAAATGCGATGATAATTATGATAAAGATAATTGTGATTTATCCCCATCTGAATTGTAGCTGCCCTCTTTGCCACTTGTATCAGCATCAATTTTTTTCTTCACAATAACATGAGAATGTCAGGTAGACCAACTGAGAAAAATTTAGGTGCATAAATAGCATTCCCCGTTATTAATTAAGTCTAATCCCAACTACCAATTGAAGGACAATACCACACTATTCATCAGTCCCTTTGTGTTTATAATCATGAGGAGACAGAGCTCATGTTCCCTAATTTCATGGGTCTCAGTATTTTCTGATGAATGGCATGATCACCTTTCCCCCCAATATATTTATCCTCTAATAATTTTCCATGTGCATGTTGAAGAAAATGGTGATTTCAGCCTCAATGGCAAGTGTAGATAAAATGGGGAGAAAGCCCACATAAATGGAATTCAACTACTTGACAAAATACTTTTTTTTGTTATTAATCCTTACCCAATGATATTTTCTCCATTGGTTTTTAGAGAAAATGGGAAGGAGCAGGAGAAACACACAGAGAGAAATATGAATATGAGAGAGACACTTCTCTTCGTTGCTTCCCACAAGCACCCAACTGGTGCCCGGTATCTAGCCTGCAACCGAGGCATGACTAGAATGGAACTAGAGACCCTTCAGTCCACTGGCCGATGCTCCAACCACTGAGCAAAACTGGCTATGGGAAACTACCTTTTTAAAAAGCTGCATCAATCTGAACCCACTGTACCTGTTAGAGTACAAACCCTCTGCATTTATTCATTTCCCCCTTCCCCAACACTTCCAATCATTCTGAACTACCTATTTTCAGAAAACGCATGGCATTCCCTGCCTTCTGGATTTTTCTTGGGCCAGAATTTCCACTGAATAAATGACTATTGCCTAAATCCTTAGTATGCTCAACCAACTCATTAGAGATTTTACACTATGCATCATGCCTGCTAAAACTCTACTGACTTGATCACCTCTTCCAGTAGATTAATATGCATATATATGTATGTGTTTGATATCAGATCCTATGACAGTAGTGAGCACTAAATAAATACTTGTTAAGCAAATGGATACATCAATATTTCCTAAAGAAATAATAACAGATTTCCAGTCACTCCTCAGGCATTTGTCCCTAACTGTGAAGTGCCGTGCATGGTGAGAGGTTCTGCAGATGCACTGAGGGCCATGCCCACCCTGCCTCTGGATACCCATGGTGCAGTGAGGTTGGTCCACATACCCAGAACCTACCAGAGGAAGGGAG
The DNA here is from genome assembly GCA_027563665.1 of Antrozous pallidus. NCBI lineage: Eukaryota > Metazoa > Chordata > Mammalia > Chiroptera > Vespertilionidae > Antrozous > Antrozous pallidus. The sequence goes on from CM050525.1 coordinate 48,390,763, forward strand.
CAATGCTACCAGAAGGATATGCTCAGGCCTCTCTGAACTTACCCAGGAGAGGGTACCTGCGTTTTACATGTTCAGAGAGGGCTTCACAGAGAAAGTGACATGGAAGAATGAATAGGAATCTGATGGGGGAATGTCAACAGAGGTTTACACTGGGCAGAAGCAATGTATCTCTCAGAAGGAGGCCTTGGGTCCACATTAGGTGGTACTCACTTGCAAAGATTTTCACATTTGAAAAAGGGATAAATAGATCCGTATAAGCTCTTAGTGGTAGATTCATGTGTTACCACTCTGTGGTACTTGCATACACACAGGAAACACAAAAGAACTATCTGAATAGAAATATACTAGACATAGGCTAAACTGAATAATATTTCATAATTAGAGGCTAATGAACTAACTTAATAATCTCAATGTGAATTCTTAACTCAAAAAATATAATTGAGCAGAGAGCCAACTGGAAAATGGCCAATGGTCAAAAAAAATTGGGAGCTTCTGGATTGTATGGAGTTAAACACATTCTCACTGGAGAATGAAGCACTTTTAGAAGTTTCCTACTTTTCCTCACATCCACTATTGCTCATTTAGCCCAAACCTCAGCCATGTCACATCTGGAGAAGCAGAGTGATTTCCAGGCTCATCTCCTGCCTCTCTGCAATGTGTAAGCCACACTGAGTCACCCTTCCAAAACACTAGCCAAATTCTGTCCAGTCACTCTTCTCCAACAGCTGTCTGTCTCAGGGAAAATAAACCCCAACAGTCAGTCCCTACACTAGCATCCAAAACAGTAGAGACTCCGGCTTCTTGATACCTCACTTGTCACCCTTCCACCAGCCTTCCCACTAGCTCTAGACACACAGCTTTTGTTCCTTTTGAAACCTACAAACCATGTTCCTATTTCAAGATTGCTGCATTATTCTTTCATAACACTCATCTATTGCTTTCTGTCTTCATACTGGCTTTTATTTAAATACTAGAGGCCTGGTGCACAAAATTTGTGCATAGGGGGCAGGGGATGTCCCTAAGTCCAGCCTGCACGCTCTCCAATCTGGGGTCCCTTGAGGGATGTCCGACTGCCCGTTTAGGCCCGATCCCTACATGGGCAGTTGGACATCCTTCTCACAATCCAGGAATGCTGGATCCAAACTGCTCACCTGCCTGCCTCCCTGATTGCCCCTAACCGCTTCTGCCTGCCAGCCTGATCACCCCCTAACCACTACCCTGCCAGCCTAATTAATGTATAACTGCTCCCCTGCCAGCCTGTTTGCCCCCAACTTCCCTCCTCTGTCGGCCTGTTCACCCCTAACTGCCCTCCCCTGCAGGCTTGATTGCTCTCAACTGCCTTCCCTTGCAGGCCTGGTCCCTCCCAACTGCCCTCCCCTGCTGGCCTGATCACCCACAACTACCCTCGCAGGCCTGGAACCTCCCAATGGCCCTCCCCTGCTGGCCATCTTGTGGTGGCCATCTTGTATCCACATGGGGGCAGGATCTTTGACCACATGGGGGCAGCCCTCTTGTGTGTTGGAGTGATGGTCAATCTGCAAATTACTCTTTTATTAGATAGGATAGAGGCCTGGTGCATAGGTGGGGGCCAATTGGTTTGCCCTGAAGAGTGTCCTAGCTCAGGGTAGGGGTTCCCTTGGGGCATGGGGCGGCTAGGGCGAGGGGCCTGTGGAGGTTTGCCACACCTCCAGCAACCTAGGTAGAGGCCTTGGGATCTGGAATTAATTTATGTGCTACTATTGAAACTTTATAGCTTGGAGAGGAGCCAAGCCTCCTGCTTGCTCCATGGAGACAGCCATTTCTCTTTGGGTTTATTTAAATTCTATAATTGAAACTTTGCAGCCTAGAATGGAGGCCTAGGCACTAGCTAGGCCTAGGAATGCAGAAGCTTGGCTTCCTTCCTCCATCGCCTGGGCAACCCTAGCCTCTGCTCTCTCCAGCTCCATGGCTGCTGCCATTTCTGTTGGGATTATGAATCTTCTATAATTGAAACTTTGTAGCATTGAGTGAATGCCTATGCCAGCAAGGGCAGGAGGAAAGCTTGGCCTCCTCCATTGCTGGGGAAACCCAAGCATCCATCCTGCTCTCAGTGGCCACAGCCATCTTGATTACGGTTTATTTGTTCCTGATTGGCTTATGGGTGTGGCTTGTGGGCATGGCTTGATAAGAGATATGGTCAATTTCCATATTACTCTTTTATTAGATAGGACTAGTGGTCTGGTGCACAAAATTCATACATGGAGGGAATGGTTCCCTCAGTCCAGCCTGCACCCTCTCTCAATGGGGGGTGTCCAACTGCTGGTTTAGGCCCAATTGGACATCCCTCTCCCAATCTGGGACCGCTGGCTCCTAACTACTCACTTGCCTGCTTGCCTGATTGCCCCTAACTGACTTTGCCTGCCTGATTACCCCTAACTGCCCTCCCTTGTCTGCCTGATCTCGCCCAACTGCCCTCCCCTGCCAGCCTGGTTACCCCCAACTGCCCTCCCCTGCCTGCCGGCCTGATCTTTCCCCCAATAGCTCTCCTTTTGCTGGCATGGTTTTCCCCAACTGCCCTCCCCTGCTGGCCTGGTTTCATCCCTAACTGTCCTTCTCTTGCATTCTGGTTGCACCCATCTGCCCTACCCTGCTGGTCAATTTTGTTCTAATTGGTCAGTTCCTATGCCAGTCAGTGTTAAAAACTCCTAGGTAGCCATTGGCTCCTCACAATTAACCCAGATTTGGTTCTGACTGGTCAGTTTCTATGCCAGTCAGCGTCAAAATCTCTGTCTCCTACACAGACAGCCACTGCCTCCTCACAGTTGACCCAGACTTGGTTCTGATTGGCTAGTTTTTATGCCAATCATTGTCTCTTGGTCTATCAATAGGGCCTAATCAGTAAGGAAGGGTTGATCAGCAGGGCTGCTGGCCAGGCTCCTAGGGAGACGGGCAAGTGCTGTTCAAAAGCTGCCACAGATGGTATAGATCAGTCCCTGTTTCTCTCTTCAGGTCTCTTTCTGGGCCTGAGTCAAAGCCCCCTCAGCAGACACTGCAGGGTCACTGGGCCTGCAGCTGACGTAGTCATCACTGGGTTGCCATAGCAACCCAGGGCTGCCTTTCAGATGGTCAGCCTTTGGTCATGATCGGTGGTTACACTCTAGCTCTTTATTATAGAGATGAGTTATTCAGAAATGATTTCTCTGATGGTCCTTTATTTTCTCTAATACTTTAGCTCCTTGTCTGTTCTATTAGTACTTATTTATTGTTGATTAACCTCCAATTAAAAATATAGGGTGGGGCAAAGTAGGTTTACAGGTTTGGATATGCAAAACAGAGTTTATTCTTATTTATTTATTTATTATTTATTTTTGTTATTCTTAACCCACTTTTGCCCACCCATGTACAAGCTCCATGAAAGGAGGGAACATTTCATATTCCTGTGCTTAGAACAATGTCTCACATATGGTAGATTCTCCATAGATACTCACAAAGGAAATGAACAAATGCCTTTTTGAGATTTTACCCAGGAGTAATGCATTATAAAAATAAAATAAATGATAAAAACCTAGAGAAGAATATGATTCTTGGTGCTTTTCAACAATTTGGACATGGAGCTATTTTGCAGATTATCTCCCATTTATACCCATCTCTCCAACAACTATTTTCCTATCATGGAATTGATGTGGGACACAATGTGGGAATTACTGTTCTTACAAGTACCAAGGGAGGGGCCCCATCCTGACTTTAGTGCCTGCAATTAGACACTAAGGGAGTGAGAGTGGTCTGCAGGTTTGTTTCAGTGACAGTCAAGAGTTGTGGGGGTGGTTTGGGGGATTCTGTCTAGGCTCTGAGATTGAGAGAGAGAACAGAAAGTCTGAAGCTAATGAACACATTCTCAGAAGACAAATTACAAGATAATTAAATAGAACAATGGTGAAATTGCTAAAATGGAGGTTATGATGGAGACTAGACCATGGAATGCCCAGATATTTGGTCAAACATTGTTGCTGAGTGTGTCTGTGAGGGTGTTTCTAGATGAGATTAACCCCCAGTCAGCAGACTGAGTGAAGCAGAGTGCTCTCCACAATGATGAGCCTCACCCAATCCCTTGAGAGCCTAGCTAGAATAAAAGGCTGAGGAAACCAAAACCCTTTCTCTCTGCCTGGCTGTCTTTAAGCTAGGACTCCAGCCTTCTCCTACCTTTAGACTCCAACTTGGATTGGAACTTGAACTACACCAGCAGTTCTCCTGGGTCTCCAGCTGGCCCATGGCAGGTCTTGGGACTTCTTAGCCTTCATTATTGTATGAACCAATTCCTCATAGCAATAAATCTCTCGGTAGATAGATGATTGATAGATAGATGATTGATAGATAGATAGATAGATATAAATAGAAATATCTCCTGCTATTTGTACATAAAATAACCTGTCTACCTATCATCTATCTTTATATTCATTTGTCTATTTATCTATATCTATTTACCTATCTATGTATCTATCTGTTATCTACCTATCCTATTGCTTCTGTTCCTCTTGAGAACCTAGAATAATATAGACATTAAGCAAAAGAGAACATACAGCACAGAGTAATCCAGATAACGGGTCAAACCTACATTTCTAAGTAAAGACTTTATTTAGATCTATAACCAGTGAGAAGTTAAAATTTTCCATAAAAACTCGGGAGCCCATTGCTTCCCTAGCCAGACAAAAGGGACTTCTGAGGACTCTGGCTCCAATAAAGTGCTCTTGATGCCTGATCAAAGCAGAAATGCTTAGGACAGAGGGCAGCCCAGGGAGTGGGAAGGAGAAGGAAGAGAGGGAGGAGAAGAAAGACGGAAAGAAAAAGGGGAGAGGGAAGGTAGGTCTAGCAAGTGTTAAAGAGTTTTCTTACCCTTTCTCCTGGCAACTTATGAGCTTACTTTTCAACAAGAACTGGCTATTCTCAAAATTCTGTCTCTACCACCCCCTTTTCCTCAGGAGACTCAAATAAAACTACCTGTTGGGAAAAGGGCTTGCCACTTAGTTTCCATGAAAACAAGTCTGATTCCATAGTGATACCTCTAGCCCAGCTTAATTTGCATGACGTTAATAAGATAATTTGATGCTGAGTTGTAAAGATGAGCAGTGAGAGGAAAGCCAGGCTTGGTGGTAGAAGAGATGTAGGAAGGTTCTTGGCCCCTGAGGAGCACAGCAGCCAGATGGGCCTGGATGGACTACATCCCAAGCGCATCACTGCCCCACTGATCCAAGGAGCGGGGTGTCCACAGCATGGGAACAAACTATAATGGATCAGAGTTTGGATATGAGCTTTGCCAAAGGACCTGTGACCTTGGGACTCTTCTTACATGTACTGGGCCTCACATTTTATGTAAGCTTTCAGGTAAGGATACTCATATCCACCTTTACAATGTGCCATGGCTACCATTTGGCGCATATAAGATCACGAGGTGGCTGGCATGTGGACAGAGCATATCTGGTATTCAAGGAATATTTATCCTTTCTGCCTTTCCTGAGAGAAAATATTCTTTCACTTGTTCAATTATTAACTTATTCAACAAATATTTACTGAGCGACTTTAGGATATCAGACACTGTGCTAAGAACCAAGAATAAAAGAATGAGAGATAAATAAAGGCAAAATCTAGTTGTGTACAGCACAAGTATTATATACCTATTCAAGAATGCACCTAAATATAGAGTTTACTGAATGTTATAAAACATGGAGACTTATACCACCACCAACCCAAAGGCAGAAAGGAACCATTACAACAAATAGGAATCTCCCTCTGATTCCCTCCCAGGGTCTGTCTCCCTTGAGGGTATCTTCCACTTGGTTGAGAATCACTTGTCTCAACCTTTTAGCAACAGTTCCAACTGGCTGACAACCCAGGAAAGCACCATGGTGGGTCCCAGGTTATCATACTATTTGATCAGATCAAGTATTGTGCACATGTTGCACAATATGCCATTGTTATGAATATACCACAATCATGATTCAAAAAGCCAAATCAAATGTACCACAACTGGATTGGTGGAACTGCCTAGAAATTAGTTTATTTCCTCTGAGTCAGAAGACAAAACAGGGGACCTGACCTGTAGGGTCTCTCCATCTGGGCTCCAGGTACAGTCAGTGACCTTGAGGAGTGTGGTGTGGTGGAGGAAGAAATGTGAGGGTGAGAATGAGCATTCCTCACAAAAAATAAAATCTCTGAATGTCTATTTCCAAAATACAAAATGCCTTCCTTATGTGCCAATCTTGACCCACAGTCACTTCAAATTATTAGAGCATAAGCAAATTTAAATATGTGCAGTGGAGTCGTGTGATTAAACGCAAAAGTCTCCTGGGCTGAGGAAGATGTACACATACACATTTTGCCTACCAATGAAATTGTGTGACTGTGGATCGTAAATGACGGTTTTCTGTAGCGGGCCCCCTGGGAATGGACATGGGCATTTCTTTAAATATTGTCAGCTGAACTCAAGGCTACAGGCAGAGCCACGCCCTGGGAACAAGCTTCATTAGCAAGGCTGGCAGGTTATCAGCTTGACTCTGGTCTTGCCCAGGTGTCCTTGGGAGTGGGACTACTGATATGTAAATCCAGTCTAGCACCGGGAATGAGGAAATAAGACTTGGGCCCACCCAAGGTCCTTTGATGCTAAGTTTTCCAGTACAACCCCTTTGTATTTTGGAGTATAAAATAAACTTGCTGCAGGGGCTCCAGGTCCCTGTCCCTGTCTCTCCATGAAAGAGAAGATCGCGTCCAACCCTTCACCCAGCTTTTTTCTATCCTCTCTTCATTTTTCTTAATCCCCACTGCCTCCATTCCGAACTGGTTCCATCTCTCTTTCCGTGCTGGACACGGAGAAGGGAGATCCCCGCCATATTTGCCCCCCTCGCCCTGCACCACATCTAGCGCCCCAGCAGTTTCCATCATTGCTCCTCCTTCTCTACTTCCCTGTGATATCATGCCTGGGTTCTGATTCATTCCACCTTCAGGTGGACATGGGATTCTCTGGTGCCCAGAGAAGTAATAACTCACCTTCCTTGCTACCATGTACTTTAATTTTTCTAGGTATCAAATTTAAAAAAAAAAGTTCCAAATGATGTAGCACAGCGGTCATTTTAGCAGCTACAATTTTTATCATTAGCTATCCACTATCTTTTTATTTTTTGTTCTAACAAGAGTGCTTCTTGCTACATTCATTTTACTTCTTTTAGAGTGTGGCAGATAGAAATAATCAGAATTCTGTACACCAAATGGGATTCAAAATACATATGAATAATCTCAGCTTAATATGCTTTTTGCTTCAGCTTAGATAAGAGATCCCAGCCATAAAATAGTACAAGAGAACTAATGTAAAGTAATTGTTCAAAATGTAAAGCATATATCTTTTGCATTTGTAAGCCTTTAATTACCCTTACCCTGGTAGTTTCCAAAGATACAATCTATTTTTGGAAGGTGGAGAAAAGGTCTAAAGAAAAGTCATTGCTATGAAAATAACTATGACGTTTCAAGCACCAAATATACTAAGAACACAAGTTGCTTTGAATTGTCTCTATGTACTACATCAGTTTTTGGCAAACTGTGGCTCGCGAACCACGTGGCTCAAGAGCTGTGGTTTGCCGCTCTGTTGACTAATGAGTTTGCGGACCACTGACATAGACTCTCGATTCCAATAATTACAGGCTGTTGTTATTCCTTGTGATTAAACCCCCTACACAATCCAATGCAACCAATGTTGGTGAGTGCTCATTATGTGCCATTCGACATGCTCAAGAGGTAGGAACATCAAGATCTTCTGCAAGAACTCCGCCTTTTAACACTGAAAAGAAGACATGCACCTAGATTATCATTACTATCTTCGGCAACATCCCCACTACCCTCAAGATTGTCACTGCCATCCCCATAGTAACAGTCTATGTTAACATGTGTCGTGCAGCAAGAAATGAACAGATGTGGGGCTTTGTGCTTTGTTTTGGTTTGTATGGTCTTTTAGTTTGAGGATTGTGTCGGAGACAAAAAATCAGGAAAAGCGTTTTGAAGGAAATGCTATTTTAGAATATATTCACAGATGATACAGTGCAAGAATGAAGGGAGGTGAGATATTTAGACACTTTGGGAATGGTAATTAAACTGAGGATTTATTTGTGGAGGTGGCACTGCATGGGGGGAAGATGGTCAGCATTGTATAAAGAACTTGGGGCTGGAGGTAGGGGTGGGCAGAAAGGTGTGAAGGTAGCTTTTGATGTCAACACACCAGGGAGACCTTCACATAGCATTCCCTATGAATGGTACTCAATTTGACATATACAGAAGCTCAGGAATTTGTGTAGAAAGTGGTTAACTTGAAACCAAACCAGTCAGTCACTGAGCTTTTCTGAACTCATGGTCTCACCAGAGATCCCCCTAATCAGCCCTTGTCAGAAGCCTCTCTTGCCACTTCTCTGAAAGGCAGGGAATTAGCCTCGCATCTGGCAGGAAGGGATTCCGGGCAAAGGAGGCCATTAGGCAGGAGAGAGCAGAAGGTGGGCAGGAGCGGCTGCCCAGTGGATGCAATCAGGTGAGGCTAACGGAGAAGACATTCTCCTTGGAGAAAGTCTTCAGTGCCCCTGGATGGAAAAAGAGAACTCTCAGCATTTCATTCCCTCTCTCTGTCAATTTTGGTTTTTCTTTTCAAACAAGCAAGTGAAACCAGAGGCTCCTGTGAGTCCCTGGGTTGAAGCTGAGTGATAGACTGCACGAGTGCCCTGGTGGCTGGGGGCGGTGGGAGACCCTGAAGTGGAAGCCCTGGTAAGAGAATCCACAGAGCTGGCTGGGGCAGAAAATTGGCAGCAACATTATAGCAACAAACAAGCACCAAACCCTCAGGGACTGGAGTTCAAGTGCAGCAAGCGGACTCTATGGAAACAGAAGGGGGGATGAAGCTCTGGGGCTGATTCCTTTCTGATTTGGATGCAGACGTTCATGGACGGCATGGACTTTAAGTCAATTTCATAGGCACAAAGGGTCCCAGAGGGTGGGCCCAGGCGGTCTTGGAGTTGGTGGGCTACTTTATGGGTTGAACTTGTATATATTTAGCCTCAAGGATTTTAAAAATTCCATCTATCTATCTATCTATCATCTATGTATCTCATGTTTTGTAATTTTTAAGAAATCTGCCTTAAACCTAAAATCACATAAACTTATGGCCCAAGAAAATCTTGCCTTTTCCTTTTCCATCCTGAAGAATAATGACAATAACTACTTTGTTCATTAGGTATTTTCTTGGCATCAAATTCCACACCTATACGATATAATTTAGTGACATATCTATTTATCTATATATCTGTATCTATATCTCTATATCTGTATCTATCTGCCTACCTATATATGCATAGGTAAATTATATAAATGATATGATCTGATATAATTCACTATTTGGGGAAGCCCCTGAATGCAGACAATATCCCTAATGTGTGGGTGGTTGCTGTGAGACCCAGAAGTTACGAGACCTGCTTCAGTTCCCACAACTAATGGAAAGTGAACTGGGATTGGAACCCAGGCCTGTTTGCCCACATCCCCCATGCACTCTGCCCCGCCCTGCCTGCTTGCTGTGGGTGAGTGGGGTAGTCAGCACCAGGACTTGTGTTCTGAGAGGTGATGGAGCAGACTGTATTGGGGAGCTGTGCTTCGGTAAAGAAAACCAAGAACGATTCTCTGCAGATGGTCTGCACAACAGCTGTTAAAAGATGATCCCTTCCTATTTTTTTTAAAGTGCACCAGCCCTGAATAGAAGTGGGCTGTGGAAAAGGAACACTGGTGAAATCTGATCAATGAGCTCAACAGACCAGAGCTAAACCCAGCTAACAAGTCTCATGAGCAGGGCAGGAGCTAGGAGGCGGGGAGTGCATCATCCAGTAGGCCAGTAGTTGTGGAGCAACACGATTCCCATTCCTTTCATTAGAGACCCAAATCATTCCAGGGAAATTTACGCAGGGGAGGAGGGACAGAGAAGAAGCAGGAAGTGAGCTTCTAGGCCAAGGAGGATTTCTAAACAGGGAGGATTTCTAGATCTAGAGGCAGTAACTGCAAAGCGGTCCTCCACTTACAATTAATTAGGTGGAAACAACAACAGAAAAGAAACAGCTGGTGAAGATAAGGGCGGGGTTTGTGAGCTCTTAGAAAAGCATTTGAAGCCAAACTCAGGAGTAGGCTGTCAGTCAAAATCTCAGGAAGAAGCCCACATGCCAGTCAGTGTGTCAGGAGGGAAGTCCCAGGAAGGAGCAGTGCCCATCACTAAGTGACACAGCTAAAGAGCTGAACCTGCCCGGGCTCCAGGTGAGAAGCAAGGGCAGTGAACTGACAGCAGGGTTTGGGAACTTTAAGAAAGAGGGATGCTCTTGGAAGGTGGCTGATGGCAGAGGGCTCTGGCTGAAAGCCTGTGGTTGTGCCCTGAGGGCAAACTTTCAAATCTTTCACACCACTTACTTGACTTTGCTGTGTAGCAGTCCCCACTACTGAAAAATAAACAATCTTATAGCAATTATATACCCTGAAGACCACTTCCTCCGCACACATAGCATGCTTCGAAAATGCATTAAAACTGTCTTCCTTACAGATTTGATAGACTGCAGCCAAGGCAACCTTGAGATAATAGCACAGAGTCATGGTATGCAAATAAGCATGTGTGGAATGAATGCATAAATGACGGGGGGGAAATGATCTATGGATCTGCAGCTGTGTGTGTATGTGTGTGTGTGTGTGTGTGTGTGTGTGTGTGTGTGTGTGTCTGAGAGGGGGGGGGGGGAGAGAGAGAGAGAGAGAGAGAGAGAGAGACAGAGACAGAGAGACAGAAAGACAGAAATAGAGAGACAGAGACAGACAGAGAGAGAATGTGTCTGTGTGTGAATTTGCACTTTTCTGAATATCAATGTCCTAAAACCTATGGAAACCAGAAGGACCTGGAATCCCCTCCTTTAGCTTGGTGAATATCTGAAGACCAAAACAAACAAGCCCACACTTCCTGAAGAAAAAGAGGGGAAATACAAATATTCAAAGAAATGTTCAAGTGTAAGTTAATTCAAAGCTATAACAAACCATTCCCTATTCTGGAAACAGAAAAAAAAAAAAAAAAGTCTCCTCTCTCCAACAACCAAGGCAGTGATAGCAATTGGATTCCTATTTTGTAACAAGTACTGTGTCTCTGTGATAATATCTCTTTAGACACAATAGTGCTACAGAGCAGGTAGTATTATCCCATTTTATTGAAAATAGCATTAAGGTACAGTTAGGTTAAGAGATTCACACAATGCCACAAACTAAAGGTATGAAGCTGGGTTTTTTATCCCCTTTAGTCTGATGCCAGAGCCCAATCGAACTAGAGACCAAATAAGACAAATACCAAGAGCATGCTTCTGATTTCCCAGCTCCTGGTATATGCAAGAACAAGATAGGCAGGATTCTGAATGAAAATTCTGCCCTTTAGTGCTCTAGTCCCTCTTCATCTTCTTATCCATGGGGCACATCCATTCATGCCAACTGAACAACACTCTGAGCCTGTATAGCCCTTTTGGATGTGAGAAGACTGTTGAATTGAGTAAATGCTTACCTCCTCAGGATACTGCCTTGTCATTTCTGATCAGTATCTCTACTCCTTTCTTGTTTCTCTGAGTGAGATTTATCTGTATAACCCAAGGTGGAAGTTTCTGCTTCCCCACTGGAGGTGGAATTTGCCTCTGCTTGAAGTGCCTTGAAGACTGTTGAGGGGATTAGAAGTTGGGAATGAGACATTAGGGTTGAACCCTCCATTCACAGACATAATGTGCTTTGAATCAAATGAAATCCTATATGTGGGCAATTGGACAGGAGTGTGTTTATATATATATATATATATATATATATATATATATATATATATATAAAAGGTTAATATGCTAAGTATCCGGCCCCACCCCCCAACAGTCGCTATGATGTACACTGACCACCAGGGGGCAGACATTCAACGCAGGAGATGCTGTGATGTGCACTGGCCATTTACAGAGAAACAGCACTGTGGATCTGGCACCTACAAAGCAACACTCAGATCGCCTCAAGTGGGACACAGGCCCCACCACCACCCTGGAGTGTCGGCCCACCAAATCACAGTTGATGCTGCTGAGACCTCATGGTGCAAGATGTGGCCCATAGCCCAGCCCAGAAAAGGTGGCTGTGGGCACCAGGTAATGACCTAACATAGCAACACCCAACTTCCTCTCCCTAGGGACTAGCCTCCTTGAAGTTTTAGTCCAGGAACACGATGTGCTTTATACCCAGGTGCAAACATTTTACACTTTAACCAAATGTCTGTGAAGCATTTTCCCATGCCTCATCTCATTTGACCTTTACAGAAGTCTTGGAGTAGGTCGATAGGACACTCAGTTGAATCCTATTTTCTTTTCATTAGCCAGAAAATGGAGATTTAGAAAGTTTAGAAACTTGACCCAACTGAAAAAAAGTAAGAAGTGGTGGACCTTGAAAATGACTTCAGCTTTTCTCACTGTGCAGAATATAGTCAAACACTGCTGCAGTTAAATATTTTACCCTTTGTTCTCCCTGCTTGATCTACAATTATCTGCTTTGTGTTGATATTTACTGCTGTGTTGCTGACAACTACCTGAAAGAGAAGTTGGGGTGCTTCACTGTGCTAGAAAAAGTGTAGCTAAATCAGAAAGCAGGTCTAATTAAGCAAGTTTATTTTATATATATAAAAGACTAAGTTGAGTCATGCATGTGTAATACATATACAGCTCTCCCTGGTGCCAATCGCACACGTGTATTTCAATCTATCATTGTCAATCATGAATTTGGTTGACACTTCTATTATAGAGAAAGGGCAAAAAGCAATATTAAAATATTTCTTCCAATTAATTTCCTTTTGATGTGTATGAATTTGCCACAGTGGTCACTTTTGAGCTCTCTTTAGAATCAAGAACTTAACATAACAGAAACTTTTGAGTATTAAAATATGTCCACTGGATGCATTTCAGTTCTAGCAATCTGGACTGATGCCTTCTTTTATTGAATGGGGAGGTTGACAAATGCTCCCCAGAAGCAGCCACAAAAGATTGCTCTATTTTGACCCTGAAAGTTACAATGAATTGCTTTGCATTTTATCTTAATAAGAAAGAAAAATACCCTAAAGTTTATATTTCTTCCATCTACCTGCCGCAGGGACTCATAAATGTCTACTAATGAAATAAAGAACTATGTGCTCAGGCACTATGAGCCCCAAGCATAGAAAAATAATTAAATTAAATACTTAATGAGAAGCATTCTTTTTTTTTCTTTCTTTCTTGGCTCTGAAATGTTTAGGCTATGGGAACATTTTGACCTTACTATATCTGCTTAACTCAGGCAGAAACTTTTTGCATTGTATTCGCTCAATAAATGTTTGATTATGATGAAAGCCAAATCGTTTTGAGTATTTTAACAACAGCAAAACACTGGTAGTATACATTGTATTGTTTTGACTGTTGATACTCTTGAACTGTTATCCCACAAAATCAACACCACCAACTGAAAAAACAATATTTTTTCTTTTTCTTGTAGACCTACAATGACTGTTTGGAATCTTTTGAAACCAGGGTAAGTTTTGGAACCATTAAAATCAATTTTATGTATTTTTAAGTTGCATAAATCTTTTTTTAAATGTTTTCTATTGATCTTAAAGAAAGAGGAAAGGAAAGAAGAGAGGGAGGAAGGGAGGAAGAGAGGAAGGGAAAGAGGAAATGAGGGAGGGAAGAAAGGAGAAAGGAAGGGAAGGAGGGAGGGAGGGAGGGAGGGAGGGAGGGAGGGAGGGAAATGATGGAACATAGATCAGCTGCCTCCTGCACCCTCCCTACTGGGACTCCAGCCCATAACCTGGGCATGTGCCCTGACCAGGAATCTAACCTGAGACTTCTAGGTGCATGCCATAATGTTCAGCCAACTGAGATACACAGGGCAGGGCTATTTACATGTCTGTAAACATGGAAGTAAACTATTTAAGGCTCTTCCTATGAAGTTGTCCACAACCAAATTTCATTCTTCAGCTCCAATGTCATCACTACAATCACTGTTCGCTACATTTCACTTGTATCAAGTATTAGGTGGTGACATATCAGTATCCCACACTCTAAATCTGATGGACAGATGTATTTTGTTTGACCTAGTTGGTGTTTGAAAATTAGGATATTTTACTTAAAAAGCTAAAAAATTGGCAACACTATAAAAACATGAATAGGTCTAGAAATAGTGAGCTCATATTCCTGCCTGGCAAAATGTTGGAACTGTGTAGATGAGGAAGGAATTCTATTTGCACAGTCCCTATCCCTACCTATCATCTTACCACTCGGTTGTTTTGTTCATTAACCATATGTACTTGGCCATTATAGACATTTAAATTTCCCCAATATGCCTTTTTTCCTCCTTCCTTGTCATTCCTTATAGTATTCCATTGACCCTCCTTCCTGATTTCCTCTCCTCTTTCAGATACTTTCTCAGCATTCTTCAAAGGTTACCTCCTTTTGTTCGGTATCTTTTTCTGATACTTATCTCATTTACACAGATTCGTTCTACCTTCAGCTGTCTTCATTCATTCAACAAACACCCAGGGGGCACTGCTGTACATCAAGCATGCTGCCATGCAAGGGGCATTAATGGAAGGTGATTTGCATTTACACGCATGCATCTGAGATGTGTTCCCAGTGTCCTTTGATCATATTGCTCTTAAAGCACTCTGATTGGGGTGATAGAAGTGAGCACTAGCTGATGTTATGAGAGATCTAATTGAAAAGTGTGTGCCCTTTTCTACAGGGCCCAGGGTGATGTCAGGCATGGCCGTTTGACTTGCTTTGAAGGATGACATGTGAGAGGCATTCTCCCTTACACAATGGGAGAGGTTCAGTGGGTATCTTTCCTCACAAGATGGGGAAGACTATAGTGTTTAGGCAGTTCTAGATCCTGAGGAACTAGTACCCCTTAGTAGCCACCCACTCTCAAGTCTCACAAATGTATATCTTGTTGATCTAGTGGATTTTCTGATAGATAAAAAAGTCAATAAGATAAAATGAAAATTATGATTGATTTGGTTTCCTCAGGAATTAACTTTATGGAAAAAATACTTCGGTTAAATAGAAGACAGGGGCCAATCATATTACCTTGCTGGCATGATTGTTTATTAATAAAGTATATGGACATTAAATGAGCTAGACTAAACAGTCTTTTCTTCATAGCACATCCCATCAAGACCTCTATTATCTTGCACTGGGCTAACACCTTCCTACAGCATATCCAAATATTTACTTTCACATCATGAACATGTGAACTCTTTTAACATTTTCTACAAACCTCAGAGTATCCATTTCAACCCAACTGTTCACTTTTGCCTTTTAATTTCTTCACACTGTAATTTAACACTAGAGTTGCTTCTCTGATGTATTAGGTATGAATAAATTACATTCTACAAATGTTTCAAATGTTCAATAGGCTCTAACCAGCCATCATTTATGTCTGAGTACCCTTTAGAAAAGAACAAAAGAATCTTCATTTCTTTTTTTATTCGTACAAGTTAAATCTAAAAAAAAAAAAAAAAAGTGCAGTTATGTAAGTGTAAGATTAAAGACTTCTGTCATTGCAAATTTCTTCTCCTCATGCTGGGGATTATAAACTCCCATGCTGCTATCAAGTTGCTATGTATACAGGGTCTTACAAGGAACTGGAAGACTGAAGACTCCCCCCCCCCTTCAATTTAAATATCTTTGCATCATGGACATCCATTAGAAAAATACAGCTTCATTGGAGTTAGGAGAAAATATACCCTTTGTTCACCATTCCATATTGCATTTCAACACCACATATAATTGCTTATAAGGTTCTCAGCTTCCCATAACCCAAATAAAAAAAGGTTTTGTATACTATAGCTGTAAATTTCAAAAGACAACGTCAAAACATTCCGTAGAAAGGCACTTTCTTATCGCTCCCGGCAGACTCTTGGCTCCAGCGAGTCACGGGGAGCACAGGGCCTAATTATAACAGTTTCCTATTACAGCAACCTATGTGGTGGCCACATGCTGCAGTGAACAGACGTGTAACATGTGGGTCTTGTTTCTCTTTCTGTCTAATTTCCCCCAAGATGCTGGGGAGTTTCACGTGTGGGGGGGGGGGGGACAGAGTAATTGCTTTGGGGCACCCCTTAGTGATCACAGAATTTACATGAAAATGAACTATAATCAGATTGAACTAGTCACGCTCCTGTGTTTGCCTGTATTCCGTATCTTATTCAGTATATCTCAAGTCTTCCCCTACATTAAGACTTATGAATGTGTGCACTGGGCTTGAGGGGGGGTGGGGTAGAGGGCGCTGTGGGTATTTTGAGCCTAAGCTGCAATGGGATGTGAAAAGAAGGAGAGTGGAGGAGCAGCCTCTTCCCTCTGTGCTCACTTACTGGAAGAGGGAGAGGTGTGAAGAGAGTCAGTTGAATGCAGAATGAGGGACTGGGCATGTAGCCATGGGAATAGCCCTGCTACTTGGATGTATCCCTGTATCTACAATGCATTAAAAGAAAGAAAAGAAAAGGAATGGCAAGCTGGTCAGGCTCAGTGGTTGAGCATCAACCTATAAACCAGGATATCACGGTTCAATTCCTGGTCAGGGCACATACCCCAATTGCGGGCTCGATCCCCAGTGGGGGTGTGCCGGAGGCAGCTGATGAATGATTCTCTCATTGATATTTCTATCTCTCTCTCCTTCTCCCTTCCTTTCTGAAGTGTGTGTGTGTGTGTGTGTGTGTGTGTGTGTGTGTGTGTATATATATATATATTTTTTTTTTTTTAAAGAAAAGAAGTTATCTTCCCATAATGGTACTTAGGACTCAGGTAAAGTCTACCTAGTTCTACATCTAGCTCTGATATAATCCTATATAATAAAAGGCTAATATGCAAATCAACCAAATGGCTGAACAAAAAGTCTCTATGATGTGCACTGACCACCAGGGGGCAGACGCTCAATGCAGGACCTGCCCCCTGCTGGTCAGTGCGCTCCCACAGGGGGAGCACCGCTCAGCCAGAAGCCAGACTCATGGCTGGTAAGCACATTGATGGTGGCGAGAGCCTTTCCACTTTCGCAGCAGCGCTAAGGATGTCCAATTGAATGGCTTGGGCACAAGCCGTCAATCGGACATCCCCCCAAGGGCACCTGGATTGTGAGAAGGTGCAGGCTGGGCTGAGGGTCACCCGCCCCCCATGAATGCATGAATTTTGTACACCCAGCCTCTAGTGTCTCATGATGTAAAATCTTAGTCAAGTCACTTCCCCTCTCTGGGCCTTCATTTAATCATTGTTTAAAAATGGATAGGAGGGATGATGCTTTTTGTTTCTGAGGTTCCTTCCAGAAGTGTCCCAGGTACTAACGTAAGTGTCCAGAAGAAGCTGGGACCCTGGTAACCAGAGGGAGGTGGCTGAACCAGGATGGTAGACTGTTTCATGTCCATGAGAAAATGATCATGAGAAAATGTTGGGTGTAAAAGGATGTCACTTGCCCCGGCTGGTTTGGCTCAGTGGATAGAGTGTTGGCCTGCAGACTGAAGGGTCTCGGGTTCGATTTCAATCAAGGGCATGTACCTTGGCTGCAGGCACATCCCCAGTAGGAGGTGTGCAGGAGGCAGCTGATCGATGTTTCTTTCTCATCATTGTTTCTCTCTATCCCTTTCCCTTTCTTTCAGTAAAAAATCATATATATATATTTAAAGGATGCCACTCACTGTGGTAGGTAGTTTTACTTTCTATAGTCTATAAAGATGTGCCTGGTCCAGAAACCAAAATTAGAAGGCTGACAACTAAACATAGAGGAAGATCAAGATGACCCATGACTTAAGTGGTTCCACAGGAAAGGGGGACTACTTCCTTTTTTTTAACATTTAATTTTTATTGATTTTTTTGCGGTATAACTTATATTTAATAGTAGTACTTGTTTTCCTTCCCCGCCCCATTATCCTCCCCCCAGCCACCCCTACCCGCCAGCACATGTCCTCACCCACCTGCTCCCCGCTTCAGTGTCTTTCATTCATTGGTTATGCTCATATGCATGCATACAAGGGGGACTACTCCTTAAAGGCACCAATGCCCATGCTTGAAGCAGTGTTGTCGATCTAACCTCATCAAGATGGCTGACATTAACTATGTCACCCTCATCCCCCCGAGTTGTGCCTTTTTGGGGCTCTGCTAAAGTTGAGCTAATGGATTTAATGTACCCAAGGGAGCTAATGTACCTAAGGTCAGCATCTCCACTGTCTGGGTCTGAAAGTATTAGGGAGAGCCTTAGCTGGTGTGCCTCTGCTGGTTGAGAGTCATCCCATGCATGGAGAGGTCATCATTCAATTTCAGGTTAGTGCACATGCCCAGGTTGCAGGCTCCATCCCCAGTAGGAGATGTGTAGGAGGCAGCCAATCAATGTTTCTCTATCATCTTGTTTCTACCTCTCTCTCCCTCTCCCTTCCCCTCTCTCTAAATTATATATATATATATATATATATATATATATATATATATATATATAGTTTTTAAGTGATAGTGAGTACATTACATCAACCAGGAAGAGAAGCTTCCCTCAAATCTTCTGATATGCAATTCCAGCATCCATCCCCACACTAATCTAAAATATAATTTTCAATGAAAATGAAAAAGATGGAGAAAAAAAGGGAGGGAAGAAATGGATCTGGAGTATTAAAGAGAAAAGCTCTGACCCTGACTTCAGAAGACATGAATCACATGCTAGCATCAGTTCTTTTTCCCACTTCTGTCTTTCCCCCCCTTTGTTGGGTTTCCCTTCCTTGAACTCTCATTATTTTATCTGTTATGTGTGGTAGGTACCATCATAGGCAGAGCTGAGGGCAGGTGGTACACACAAGTGACATATTCCTGCCTCCGGAGGTCTTACTTTTAGTGGTGGACACAGAAAATAAAGAAGCCATTAGAAATGATCACATAATAGCTAAGATGATAGAATGGAGTCTTAGAAATCCATGTTAAAGAGACTACCAATCTATTCAAGGGGGTCAGGGAGGCTTTGCTGAAGGGAGACCCACTGGATGAGTAGGAGTCAGTATCAGCTTTCCATGCTCATGGGAATCAGAGACAACATTTAAACCAGTTGCCTTTCCGTTTTCTTTTCTCATTTACCTGTTTGTGTTTATTTATGTAGCTAGCATATACAGATATTATTATTCCTGAAACATTTTAAATCCCTTGTTTTCTTCTCTTACAAGCAATGGTTGAGACTTTAAGCTCTACAATACTTAGATGCTCCATCCTCCCTTAAATGCATGGCAAAAAGGAAGCTAATGATAATTCTTATTCTGTGAGACTGGAAATGTTCATTTTTGCAAAGCATTGAAAGATCCACAATTTATAATTTTGGACTGCCTGATGTGAGGTACTGTTTTGAGCATTCTGCATACATGATCACCTTTCATGTTTGTACAGCTAGGTATGATAATATTACTGTTTTCCCATTTTACAGATTATAAAACTACATTACAGAGAAATGAAGTAGTTTGTCCACAAACTAGCGATTTACTGGACCTGGAATTTGCAATCAGAACACTCTGAGGCTGACATCTGCATAGTTAATTTCATTCATTACATGCCTCTTTAGTTTAATCAGCTTTTGCTTTCCTGAAGCCCAGGGAAAGGAAATTGAGTGGCCTAATATAGCAGAAAATATAGCAGAGCTTTGTGAGAGTGGTGTCCTCATATCACCAAGTATCCAGTATGGAGAATAAAATATAGAAAATTTTAAATGAAAATTCCATTTATCTTCTCCCACCTCTTCATCCCTTCTGCCCTATCTCATCTAGGTACATAAATATAGAGATAATAAAGAGGTATTTATTTTAGAAATATTTATCATTTGAATAGATCTATACATAGTTTTAATGGTGTCTTATATGAATGTATAGTTTTTGTTTAACTATGGTCCATATGATATTTTCACCTTTATAGTTAGAAATTTAGCTCCAATGCTTTCTAGCTGTGTGACTTTTGGTAAAAGGCATTGCCATCTCTACTCAGCATCTTTCCTTCTGAAAATAGAGTTGATTTTGTCATATGTCTATTATGTTGGCTGGTGGTTGATAGAATGTATATCAATGGCGGCCTTAGTGGTCAGCAGACAGTGGATATGAATAAAAGAAAAATTAAATCATTAACATAAAGGCCCATCAACAGGGCCTTTGAAAGGAAAAAAAGATGACATTCAAGGGCCATCTGAGGTACCTGTGTGGATGGAGGGAGCTGAGGAAGAGAAGGTGTAACATCTTTCTTTTTCATTTTAATCAGACGCTCTGTACTTTTTCTCAAAGCTTTCTAATTGTATAAGCTCTAACAATGTGACACTCTTCGATTATGAACAGATGTCCTTCAAGTTAAGTAGGCTAAAGATGATTGATCATCTGTAAAATCTTTTGGTTCGCCATTTCCAATACCATTTATCTAAAGTCTTCCAAAATGTACCTCTTCCCATCTTTGTGACTCAGGTCTACTCTCCCATAATAGAACCTGAGTGCCTCAAAGACACACTCAATGTAATCGTTCATCCCTTTTGCCCTTAGCACCAGGGCTATGCTTCTATATGGATGCATTAATTGATAAATACAGGCTAAAATGTAGCTGCTGAATGAATAGAGAGCCATCTCCTCTTGCCAACTTTACTTCATCAACTCTGTCTTTGGCTTAGAGTCACGACCACCAACACTTTTCTCCAGCTTTCTTTGCCTCCAACTAATCATGACTTTGTTCACGGATTATGTATCTAGTTTCCCGGCATTTGGCTGATCACACTGTGAGATTCATATCAACCTTCCTTTTGGTTTAGACTTTGCTACCAAACTAACTTCAAGGCCTCAGACAAGCTACTGCCCGCTCTGGGCCACAATTTTTCCATGAGCAAAATAAGGCAGCAGGGTCACTGGTTTTCAAAACCCTTGATGATCTAAATTCCATTTCTAACCTCATTCCAGAAGTAAGTAAACTCTGAAATAAATTGTCAGATGGAGAGTTTTCTTGTGAACAGGTGATGCTGACAGACTATTAGGAGTTGTCTGGACTTTGCCTGGCTCTGGTAACCACAGTTATATGCCTACAGATGACAACACAGCATCAGCTGGTTGCTGCTAGGTGCCAAATCCCCTCTTCTCTTTCCTTCTAAAACATGAAACCCTACTTTCAGGTACATTTTAAGGTGTAAAATGCAAATGCTATGTAGACGCTGCTTTCTACGGAAAACAGAAGTTTGGAAGTGTTTTCCAGACTATACTCGTTCTATTCTTAACTTCATCTGACATTAACTTCAACACAGAAAACAATGATGTAGCTAGGAGAAAAATAATCTCTGATCCCCGGGAGTTCTGTGATAGTTTAAATGTTTTAAATAATGCATTTAACATTCCTTTGCTGTATCTCGGTCTTCATGTTAGTGGAGATAATGATAATCACACTTTGCTTTGTTTCAAGAACACACTTAGTTTATGTGGGAGCACTAGCTGGGAAGGTCCTGACTTGGTCATAAATCACTGAAGTTAGTTACTAGAACAAACCGCTTAACTTTTCCAAACCTCCATAAGATGATGAACCCCACCTTATTCATGGGATTCTTGCAAGAATTACAGGACTGGCTGAAACCGATTTGGCTCAGTGGATAGAGTGTCGGCCTGTGGACTCAAAAGTCCCAGGTTCCATTCCGCTCAAAGGCATGTACTTTAGTTGTGGGCACATTCCCAGTAGGGGGCGTACGAGAGGCAGCTGATCTATGTTTCTAAATTTCTATCCCTCTCCCTTCCTCTCTGTAAAATATATATATATATATATATATATTAACAGGACTATAGCTTAGTTTCTGGCACTTCGTAGGTGTTCAACAAATGGCATGGTAGTAGTTCATGATTTCAGTTAACACCCAGCTTGACAGTCTCTATTTCTGTTTTGTTAAGTCCTAGATGCAGAGCAAGATGACGGTCGCTGCAGAAAACATGTTGGAGGATGTGTGCTGTGGCTCAGTCCTCTCTCATTCTGAGGTCCAGAAGAAAATGGGCAATACACATACCCAGCTGGGCCCTGACTGCTCTGTGGCCGGAAAATAATTTCCTTTTTCCTTGACCTTTCTTTTTCTTGCCTATAATTCCAGGAGTTTAATTAGGTGATAGTTAATGTTCCTCCGAACTTTACAATGTTAGGGGTGAGAGATAGAGCTTTTCATTTGTTCTTGGGAGCAGTAGTCAGTCAGAAGGGATTTGCTGGTTTCAAAATTCAAACAAATTGTCCCTGTGCCTGGGCGGCAAAATTCAGGTTCTTAGTTAAATCCATTGTACAGCAGGGAACCTTTGTTTCAAGGATGCCAGCAGAAATGCCCTATTTGTAATGTTAGTAGCTCATGTATTTCTTGGCGAGTGTATTCGCCAACCCTCAGAAATATTTATGCCATTATTTGTTCTACTCAAAGACCAAAATACTTAGTCTCTCAGAATTACATGTGGATGTGGTTGTTTTTTTTTTGCACCAAGTCTTGATAAACAACAGGGTATGCTAATAATGATCATTATGAGGATGTTTTTATGATAAAAGTACATCTATACCAAATTCTCTAGGCACCTAAGAACGCCAAACTGAATATATTGCCTAATAAAAGGGCAGCCCAGCTCTGTAAATCTCAAGCATAGTGAAGAAAAATTCTCCATAACCGCCACCAACTGCATAATAAATAAAGCAACTATTCACCCAGGTAAAACAAAGGAAATAAAGAGCTTTAGAAATCAGCAGAACTTTGCATCCAAGGACTTCAGAGCAGAAGCTAAAAACCTAGAAAGCTATGACATGCTGAAATGGTCTACCAGGCACTCACAAGTTAGACCAAACCTTTTCTTAGGTCAAGTTTATTGTAGCTGAATTAGACTGGAATATGTGTGCTGAAGTAACATACACACTCCCGAAGTTTCTGTGGCTTCACCTGTCAGATTTAACTTCATTAACTTCATTCTTATGCTCAGTGCAACGCAGGTCGGAGGTTTGCAATGCTCGCCCACGTCAATTTGGAGACCCATGCTGTATCCTGGCCACTTTTCTCTTAGATGCTTTTCATTTCCATCAAACAAAGATATAAGGGAGTATAAAGACTCACATCTTTTCCCAACTACCTTGAACTAATAATAACACATGCTGATTCTGTTCGCAGCCTACTGCCCAGAACTAGCCACACAACCCTAACTTTACCGGAGAGGGACTGGAATAATGAAAGTTGCACAGTGAGAACCACTGTTTCACTGTTTTGCTACAGCGGATCTCTTTTAGGCTGGATCATGAGTGTCTGTCACTTTGCCTCATAACCTTGTAAACTTTGAACACAAAACTGTATTTCAAGTGGTAGGATTGTGTCAAAGATCAAGTGGAATAATGGCCATGAAATAATGGGCCTTTCTCAAAGCAGAATCCAAAGATGTGTATAAATGTGTAAGTGTGTGTGTGTGTGTGTGTATAAAATGAAAAATGTTCATATTAGTGCCATAGTATCTTTGTTCACATTCTGACAGCAACGCTTATTTAAGCTACTTTTTATCAAGCTGCATACTATTTTTAAAGTTTCATATGTCCCATTATTTAAATGGAATCACATATATTTGCTCTATAATTATGATGTGTGAGCAACAAGGTTTTCTTTTAGAAGAAGAAAAAGAAGTGTGGTCAAAATCATTGTCTTTTGTTAAGTCTAACATATTGATAGATCGAGTTGAAGTTTTTAGGTCCCTATAGACCCTCTTGAAGTCAGATAGGATATTTTCAGCCCCAGATGAGCCAACTTAATACAGATTTAAACAATGAGAATACCCCTTATCTTTCCTAATGGCAAGTCCAGAGGAAGTTGAACATGGCAGACTTTGCTAATTGGAGTTTGTGTCATGTCTCCACACCGATGTCTTTCATGCTAACTTCATCCTTAGTCCGTTAACAAGGGAACCAGAGCCGTGCCAGGTGACAAACCCAGATAAAATAGTAAGAGCAAGAAGAAGGGCCATTATTACTCATTGGTTATCTCTCTTCAGCCTGAAGAAAGACGTACATACATTCTAACCTCCCATCCCTTTTAAAAATCCCCTCGAAGCTTAGTGCCAGAATTGGGTCACACGACTATTCCTAAATGAATTCTTGGCAAAGGGAATGGGGTTTCCGTGATTGGCTTGGACTCATCATGTCACATGGAATTTAGGATTATAAGAAATCAACCAGAATAACACCTAGGTTTAACATGGTTTTCAATTCCTGAAGCAGCATCTTCTTCTTAATGGAAGGACTCCTTATTCTGATAGCATCTAAACTGGGGTTCTTTTGGAATATGAAGAAGAATCTCAGCTCTGCTTTTGCTGTCAGGGAATCAGACCTGTCACCAGGGTGAGAATCTCAGGTAGACCAAGATGGGGCTAGCCACCTGGGCTTGGGGAAAAAAACTAGCACATTTAAGATTTAGACTAAAATCTTGATTCAGCCACTAGTGCCATGAATGTTGCAAGATTCTTTTGTCTCATTTTATCTCTTTGAAACAGGATATTAAAAGCTAACTCATTGTCTTTTGTAAGTGCAACCTATTGATAGATTGAGTTGAAGGTTTTAGATCTCTATAGACCCTCTTGTAGTCAGATAGGATGTTTTCAGCACCAAATAACAGATGAGTCAACTTAATACAGATTTAAACAAGGAGGACACCCCTTATCATCTTTGAGATGATTAAATTAAATAATGCAGAGTTTTGGCACATAGTAGGCACTCAATAAGAGTTATTACTGGTAATAATGTTAGCATTAGTATCAGTATGATGAAGAATTAGAAGAGGCACAGCCATTCTCAGTATCTTATCCTCTATCTTTTGTCTTCTGCTCATGTTGAGTGTGTATTACCCTATTTCCTTTCCAACAAACCCTATGTCAATATGGAGAGTTCTCATGTTTTTATGCAAATATAGATTTAAAATATGCTTGTTCTCAATTTTCAAAAACAGGCATTGTTAGGTAAATTGGGGTAAGGCTGTATGATGGAAAGTTAATCAGCCATTAAAAAACGATGTTGGTGTAGCATTTTTAATAACATGGAGAATGACTTACATTATAATATTTAAAATGTAATTTAAATATATATATATATATATATATATATATATATGCGATCTCAACTATGCAAAGAAAAATATTCAGAGGGAAAAACTTGAAGGAAAAAGCACCAAATTTAAGAAACTTTGGCTTTCATTGGACATATTCTGCATGTTTTTTTTGCTCTAATTTTATATTACCAAACCTTTCTTTTTTGAGCCTATTTTATGTATTTAAATAAAACCATGTTGAATACAGAGTTACTATAGATGCATGGATAGATTTAGATATGTAGATATAATTTATTGAGCTCTTACCACACATACTTGATCTTGTGTTAAACTCATTATATAGGCATTGCCTCATAAATTCTCTGCCAGAATCTCAGGGACTAAGTATAATTATTTCCATCATTAATTCCATATGATGAAATTGGATCTGAGAGGATAAATTACCAATATGACCCTCCCTTCTGAGAGACCTGGGATTGGAAACCATAGCGGTTAGTCCCCAACACCCATGATTTGGACTATTCCAAATACCTCCCCTTTTTATAAATTAGAGACTCAAAGATGAATTACTTCTTGGGAATGTGAAGAGGTAAGTTAAGTACAGAGTCAGGTGATTTTAAAGGTTCCATTCCATAAAGAGAGTTTTTGATTCCATTGAGGAGAAAAATGGGAGGCATGGTTTGGATATGTGAGTGTCCAGCAGAAAAGAATATGCAAATAGATAAGGAAGTCCTTGTTTTTGTAGCAATAGAATGGGGGAAGAGTGTAAGAATGTCACAAGAATCAGAAAGTGGCATTTTCATCTTTCTGATTCTATTCAACATAGCCACGATAATCACTGGCTCCTTCTTTCAGAGACTGTTGTATACTTGACTTCTCAGTCCATAGCTTCCTATTCATACAACTATGGAGCATCAATATACTTGCATTTAAGCTTATGACGCCATGTATGGTAACTAAGGGTGCACGCTACTTTTGCTTGGAATGTAAGACATGTGATTTGTTTAAAAGTCAAACCATTACAAGTATAAATTAAGCTGAAACAGCAAAGATGAGATATAGAACTCATAAATTTGTGCTGGGGCATTTTTAATATGTTGATGACTCAATAAAGGATGTGTAATGTGCTATGTAGAGGGAATATGCCTGAATTAAATTATATAGTCAGAGTGAAACCTGACCTTCTGCGTTTCTGTGGGGTTTTTTTTATGGGCAGCAATATGATGACCTGGCTGTACAAAGTCTTCCTGTGAATTCAGTTAGGCCTTAACTATATATGTTGGAAAGAAAAGACTCCCGCAAAAATACCCTGTACCATTTCTGCTAATACCTGTGGATTTTTGTCAGTGTCATGTTGAAGTACAAATGTAAGGACCTTGTTTGTTTATAATAGATATATTTAGGTGATATAAAGTAGACAGAACTCAGGGACTGTAATGTATTCGCTGCAACACATTATTTCTAAATGTCAATCTCAAACCATAGATGCTGCCTGAACTGAAATGTTCCCTGGAAGTGAAGTGAGATATGACATTGACACACTGAAGTCCACCAGTTCCTGATATGATGACAGCCGAACTTTGAAGACATTTAGAACTTGATCACTAAAGAAGTCCTTGCTACACAGACAATTGATATTATACAGAATATTTATGGATTCTACCTGCTCTGCACTCAACTCTCTTTCTGTTGGTAAAGATACTCGGATTACGGAGACATTTTCTTCAGTCTTCTCAGTATGCTGAAGCTGACTGATTTTAGTGCCAGGAGTGGAGTATATAACCAGGTTTTGTTTCCTGGAGCCTCACAGTTCTCAAATCTTGGTTCAGGGATAGTGAGACGGCCCAGACACGGCCAATCTAGTTGACATTACAATTTTTTTAAAATTTTATTTTAAGGGACGATACAATCCCTTATTTAACTTAGAAATCAGAGGATATATATGTCTAGCTGTCATGGGACAGGAAAGTAATCAATATGTAAAAATAACTTCTTTTAGGACAAAAAGAATGCAGAAGCTAACAGATAGTAAGATGATAGAAAAGTCTTATTTCAAATAGGTGGAGGGAGCCCCTGGATTCAGCCCATCCTGAAATCATAACTACATCTGGACCTCTTAATTACATGAGTCAATAGAGACTTTTTTGCTTATTCCAGTTTATGTTATGTTCCTTTCATACAAACATAAGAACTTGTATTAGTATCAAGGTGTTTTATATATATATATACACACACACATATGCCACCAGAACTACTATTCCCAGAATTCCTGGTTTTCCCTTCCTACTATGTCTCTCACAGCCTCCCACTCTGCCAAGTCCTCCAAGCCACCATCTCTTCCTCTATACTCTCTGTCTGGTGGTTTGGGGAGCCAAGTTCCCCAAGCAGCTTCACTTTCCACCAGCTCTCCGGCTCTGCTCTCTACCTGATGCTTGTGTATGCAAATTGATCTTTTCATCTTTGTTGGGTTAATTTGCATACTCACTCCTGATTGACTGGTGAGTGTAACAGAGGTATGGTCAATTTACATGTTTCTCTTTTATTATATAGGATAATATCGTAATGATTATGCATGGGTCAGGTGAGTGCTTCAAGCACGGGGGGAGGGGAGGGTCCTCTGTCAAATACATGCTTTTCTAGATACTGTTATCTGAAACTGACACAGAATGGTTTCTAATGTAGTCTATAATTTGGAAAGAAAATAAAAAACATATATCATGTACATATATCATAATATACCCTATCATATTGTATCATGTTGTAATAGATTATATTACATATATATATTCCCTACTTAGATGTGGGCTTGTATGAGAGAGGGTTTTATAATATTTCAGAAATTAGACTGGTAAATGGTAAAAAAAACTGTTGTAACTTGTGGACCCAAAACAAACAAAATGTCTTCATAGTGTTTTGTTGTCAAGTGGCACCTTTTGATTTGGAATTCATAAAAGGAGCCAGGATCTCTTGCAACAAATTATAGAAGATACCAAGGTGCAGGCCCTTGGAAGTGGGTGGGTATTGAACTTGATGAGTCAAGAACAGCTGATAACTGCCTTAAGCTGTCAGCAGTTGTGTCGTTTATAAAGATGAAAGTGATCACAGTAAAAAACCTGTCTAATGAACCACTGCACAGAGACAGAAAGACAACAATGCGTTCAAGCTTATCAGAGACTTCTGCCAGAAGCATCGAGACACAGTGTGCGCGCATTGATCTGCAGGGAGCGTGCCCCCACTAAGCTTGGGTAAATTCCAGATGTGTTCCCCGAGAAAGGAGCACCTCACAGCTTCATCACAGATTGTATGTTGCACACTCATGAAAAGGCTGCAACACCCTTTCATCATAATCAAAGCACACTTTGCTTACAGTCATGAACACAGCATCAAGGGAGGGTGTGCGCTCGGTTATCATTGATTCCATCTGTTTCTTTTTAAAAAAAATATATTTTATTGATTTTTTACAGAGAGGAAGGGAGAGGGATAGAAAGTCAGAAACATGATGAGAGAGAAACATCAATCAGCTGCCTCCTGCACACCCCCTACTGGGGATGTGCCCGCAACTAATGTACATGCCCTTAACTGGCATGGAACCTGAGACCTTTCACAGGCCAATGCTCTATACTGAGCCAAACCGGTTTGGGCCCGTCTGTTTCTTTCCCTAAGAAATTGATAGAGAGCACGGCTTTTCTTCTCCCTGAAGAAGTGAGGGGACTTTCTTAAAGATAATTACTTGCATTTTTTTTCAAATGTGCAGAATAAAAATCTGTTTCCTTGTCAGTGAGACAATAGATTAGTTGTCCTAAAAGTGAGTGTATAGCAGATGAACTCGAATACTGAAAAGGACTAAGTACACAGTAGTCAAAACTGGGATGAAGATGATGGCTAGAGGGAAACTCCATAATTCATTAGGAAACTCGATGTGGCTCTAAGGACTTGGCAAATGTGATTATTTCCACGGCCATTTTTTCAAAGGAAAGGGTGGTCGTGAAAAAAAGAAGAAATGCCCTCGGCATGTGAAGTGGCTGCATGTGAAACATTTGACATCTCTTTCCATGGATGTTTCACATGTGTGTGTGTGTGTGAGGCAGAGGGGGGAGGGAGGAGAGAAAGTGGGAGGAGGACAAGCACTGAACCCTTTGCCAATATGGATGGGACAGATGCAGCACATGACGTCTGAGCTTTTACACCATTGCGTCCCAAGCATTAGCATCTAGAACTGTGCCTGGCACATAGTAGGAGCTCAAAAATATTTTGTGAAAGAAAGAATAAGGGAAGAGCCCATTGCTGCACTATAAGAGAATGATATTGAAATTTGAGAATGTCTAATATTGCAGAAATATCATCTGTGCAAAGACGGTGATGCAAACTTGAATACCAGACAGAAGCAGCATCACTTTGCACATCCAAGCAAAGAACTTCAACCACTTAAATGTGAGTAATGATGTGCATGTGTCTACTTCAACAAGGTTCCTCATTTTCCCTAAAGTAGTCCTAGACAAAAGTTTTAACAGAAGAGGGATTGGCCTAGCAAAAAGTAAAATAAAGAATAGACAAGATGTAGCAAGTTGGACAATGTTTCATATATTATTAGAATTCTCTTGAATATGAAAGTAAACTATAAAGGTAAACCTTTCATTGCTCCCTCATGACATATCTAAAAGCTATAACTAACTAATTCCTCAACCATTTTTTAGGGAGAGTTATTAGGACATCTTTGGAGACCCAAAAGTTGGGGTGTGGGAAAGGCTGCAGTAAGGTTAGGCACCAATGATGGGAAACAAGTGAGCAGTGAGGTCTAAAGTTTGCAGAAGCTGTCAGGAAGGAGAGGGGGATCCCTGGCAGGTTGCCATGCAATCCTTTCGGACAACTTCTGGCCTTGCCGTGCCACTCTGAAGGAGTTGGGAGACTACACTTAGCTTCTGCTCTGTCCCTTGCCCTCTGCTTCTTGCTGTGCCAAGACCTCAGTGCACCCTGGACTCTCATTCTCAGGATTCCACTGAGGAAGCCATAGGGTTCCAGCCCCACAGGGAAGGCAGGCAGAAGCCAGGTAGCTGCCACGGGCTGGGCCTCTGCATTGGAGCGTGAGTGCTCAAGAGAACTGAGAAGCCCGGGGTCAGGATGGTGGAAGCATGCACTTGTAGGGAGAAAAGCAAAATGATTCTAGGTATTTGTTAACTTCAACCTCATGGACTGGTCTTAGCTCTAGAGATGAATGAATATAAGCCCAGTGCTAGAGCTATCTAAAATAGGAAATGATCTTGTTTTTATCTCCTCCGCCAGGTTATAGCTAGGGGAGAAATCTTATGTATATCCTAGCCATTTCTCCATCCTTTTCATGGGCATCTCAGAAGGTAATGCACAGGAGTGGGATTTAGATGGCCTATGCAAGCATCACGCTGGTGTACAGACGAGGGTATACTAGCCCCTCTGCGTCTCAGGCTCCTCTCCCCTCAAACTTCAGGGACTACCCATTTGGCCCCAATGCACCAGGGTTTAATTTAATCTTCCTTTCCAAGACTGCACAGTGAAATTCACATTTATTTCTGTTATGCTACTTATTCTTGTAGGGAGTAGCTCTAGTGTTAAGCCTGGGAAAGACCTGTTGACAAAGCCACAAACAAGCCCCAGCTTAGAGGGCACAACCCTCTTAGCATAATTAAGCTTGACCTTATGACGCCCCCTAGGTCCTTCCCTGGGTAGCTAATGGGCTGTGGGAGGTGCAGCAAGTGCTGCCAAAATAAGTGAAACTCACAAGAACATTGTAACTATGGTGACCACTACCTTGTTTACCTCTGACTATAAAATAAAGCATCAGCTTTAAGACAGCCCCCCTCCCCCGCGTGCCCCCCCCCCCCAAGTAATTTTCAAAGTTTGAACATATCTCTCCATAAATTAAGATTACTCGGTAAAGACCAGATTCATCCTCAAATAAATGGAAACACATTCTTTATGGGGCATAGTAAGATCCCGTTCACTAGAGGGTTCCTGAGATCTTGCAGAAGCATCTGGATAGGATGTTGTGGAGGAGGAACCAGTAAGGGAAGGGCCCTAGCCAAGTTCAGCCTGCTTGCTGCTGTTATTGGGACTTACCTCTCAGCCTTTCATTTAAATATTGTCTATTCCTGCCTTAATTCTATAAAGACCTGAGCAGTTGCAATTGAGACTATATGGCTCCAAACACCCTACGCTACTTACCGACTCTTTAAAAAAGTTTGCTAATCTCCACTGTAGAAGAAACCCGTGAGCACACTAAGAAAGACCCTGAGAGGTTACATTTTCTGACTTTGGCTTGCTGATTTTTAAAAAGAGAGTAATCTCTATTTGGAAGCAATGGGGAAGAAAATGATTTAATTTCTAAAAATATTTTGCAGAAACACACCCTTATGAATAAGTACTATAAAGGGAATTATAGCTTGATGGAGAATTTATGGATTACCTCATTAAAATAATCATGAGTGGGAGGCATTAATATTCCAAGTTTAACTGTTCATAATAGCGACTGCAAAGTCATTTTCATGATCATCAACAAAATATTATTACCTTGTTCTTTCTGCAATACAGGGAAGACTTTCAGATCTCATCTCTGTAATGTATGCATACAAAGCACATTGATGGAGGGAAGCAAGTCAGAGGGAGATGCGATTTTTAAGAAATAAATGATAGATCTCTGTATAATAAAGCATACTCCAATTTTTATAGAACCTTATTCATAGTCCTGGAATACGTTTGAAAGGTTCAGGCATGTTTTTACTGTACCTGAAGTCAAGTAAGCCCTTTAATTGCAAACATTATGTTCATTTCCATATGCTCATAACTTCCAAGATGGTGAGTAGCAGACATTTTGCAAGATTTATTGGAGTGTTATTTCCTGTAGGCATTCGGTTGTTGAGTTTTTATGTTGTGAATGCATTTCTAATTGGGATTATTTACATAGGCATCTGGGCCCAGTTAGGGGTGGAAGAGAGGGGCAGGGAGACTCAGATTTAGCTGATTTTCCATTTGAGTTAACATTTTCTGCAGTGGAGTCCAGTTCACATTATATCATTTCTGACACTGTTTTGGCGTGACATAGGCAGCTTTAATGGTTCCTTCTGGCTCTTAGTGTCTATAATTCCATATCACAACAAAATTTATCTTTACAAACCCCTGGGCATATGTTAAAGGAAAAAGGAGGAGAATATAAAGAGTCTACAAACCACTAGTTTAGATGGAAGATTTGTTGATTTTGTCAGCTGGGTTAGAATGGGAAGGAAAGAACAAATCTCAATAAATGAAATTTATTATTTTTATTTACATTTTACATTTATTGTTGACACTATTACGGATGACCCCATTTGTCCTCCCTTTACCCACCTCTAACCAGTATCTGCCACCCTCCACACCAGCTATCATCACGCTGTTGTGTCCATGGGAAATGCATATATATTCTTTTTTAAAAATGTATATTTTATTGATTTTTACAGAGAATAAGAGAGAGGATAGAGAGCTAGAAACATCCATGAGAGAGAAACATCGACCAGCTGCCTCCTCCACACCTCCCACTAGGGATATGCCTGCAACCAAGGTACATGCCCTTGACCGGAATCGAACCTGGGACCTCCCAGTCCACAGGTCGATACTCCTTCCACTGAGCCAAACCCAGTCAGAGCAACATATATGTTCTTTGGGTAATCCCTTCATCTTCTCTCATCCAGTTTCCACCACCTCCCTGCCCTCTGATTCTTGTCAGCCTGTTCCATGTGTCCATGCCTCTGTTTGTGTTTTGTTGCTCAGTTTGCTTTGTTCATTAGATTCCACATATGAGTGAGATCACATGGTATTATTTTTCTCTGACTGACTAATTTCACTGAGCATAATGTTCTCCAGGTCCATCCATGCTGTCACGAAGGGTAAAATTTTCTTCTTTTTTATGGCCAACTAGTATTTCATTGTGTAAATGCACCTTAGCTGTTTAATCCACTCATCTACTGATGGACACTTGGGTTGTTTCCAAATCTTGGCTATTGTAAATAACACTGAAATGAACATAGGGATGCATATATTCTTTCTGACCGGTGTTTTGAGATTCTTAGGATATACAGTAGGTTCTTGGTTTACGCTGGAGATCCATTCCTAAAGTGCGACATTAACTCGATTTTCACTGTAAGTCAGAACTTACCTACACAAGCACCTATGTCACTCATATGGAACACATACATAGCAGTAATGAAGTGAAATAGTAAAAAAAAATTAAAACAAAGATAATAAATTCCTGACCATTACTTGTAGTAAATAAATAATAAAAAAGATAAAGTGTATATGTATATATGTCAAAATGACCAAACTTTTTTTTTCTTTTATAAATAAACTAGAGGCCTGGTGCACAAAACTTGGGGTGGGGGTTGGGGGATGTCCCTTAGCCCAGCCTGTACCCTCTCCAATCTGAGACCCCTCAAGGGATGTCCGACTGCCCTCTCACAATCCAAGACTGATTGTCCCAAACTGCTCACCTGGCTGCCTTCCTGATTGCCCCTAACCGCTTCTGCCTGCCAGCCTGATCACTCGCTAACCACTACCCTGCCAGCCTGATTGATGTCTAACTGCTCCTCTGCCAGCCTGTTTGCCCCCAACTTCCCTTCTCTGCTCGCCTGGTCACCCCTAACTGCCCTCCTCTGCAGGCTTGATCACCCCCAATTGACCTCCCTTACAGGCTTGGTCCCTCCCAACTATCCTCCCCTGCTGGCCATCTTATGGTGGCCATCTTGTGTCCACATGGCGGCAGGATCTTTGACCACATGGGGCCAGTCCTCTTGTGTGTTGGAGTGATGGTCAATCTGTGTATTACTCTTTTATTAGATAGGATAGAGGCCTGGTGCATGGGTGGGGGCCAGCTGGTTTGCCCTGAAGAGTGTCCCAGATCAGGGTGGGGGTTCCCTTGGGGTGAGGGGCAGCCTGGACAAGGGGCCTGTGGAGGTTTTGCAGGCCGGCCATGCCGCCCAGCGACCTAAGCTGAGGCCCTAGGATCTGGGATTAATTATGTCTACAACTGAAACTTTGTAGCCTGGAGTGGAGCCAAGCCTTCTGCTTGCTCTGTGGTGGCGGCCATTTCTGTTTGAAACTTTGTAACCTAGAGTGGAGGCTTAGGCCAGCAAGGGCAGGTGGAAAGCTTGGCTTCCTCCATTGCCAGGGAAACCCAAACCTCTGTTCTCTCCAGCTCAGTGGCCACCACCATTTCTGTATCTTTCATCATTGAAAGTTTGTAGCATTGAGTTGAGACCTAGGCCGGCAATGACAGGTGGAAAGCTCGGTTTCCTCTGTTACTAGGGAAACCCAAGCCTTCCTCCTGTTCTCAATGGTGACAGTCATCTTGGTTGGGGTTTATTTGCATAATCTGTTCCTGACTGGCTTGTGAGCGTGACTGTGGGCATGGCTTGTGGGTTTAGGAAAGGTTCAGTCAAATTTGCATATTACTCTTTTATTAGATAGGATGGGAGATGGTGATGTAATCACAAAACAACATAGGTAGAATCCAACATAACCTGAGGACTATCTGTAGTCCAAGAAGTGCGACAACTGGTCAAAAGGCCGTTCCATTTTTAATTTTTTTGAGAAAACCCCATACTGTTTTCCATAGTGGCTGCAGCAGTCTTCATTCCCACCAACAGTTCATGAGTTTTTCAAATACTGACTGTGCCCATTCCTCTGGGGACCTTCATAAAATAAAGATTTAAAAAAATAGTTCATAGAGAGATTTTTTTCTGGAAACTCTTACTGCACATTCATAATTTGTACATTCTTCCTCCAAGTTGGCCACTAAAACAAATTCCTTTGCAAACACCACTGTCAGTCTGGATATCTATCTTGCCTGAAATAGTTTGGCCATCCCAACTTAACAGAAAAATAAAGAATAACAACAAAAATCGTGTTTCTAAGTCCAAGTCTACAATGGACTGCATAGGTCTCACTCAGGGGTCTTCCTTGGCAAATATCTCACAGAAGAGGAACAGACACAGCTGACGGGAAGGATGGGGACTGACTGGGAAGAGACGAGTGAAGAAGAGGACAGGGCCAGGGCCTGCAGAAACCGGAGTTATCCATCCATTTGTCCATTCTGGCGATGTGCGCTTAGCAGGAGTTATGGTTAAGACAGAAGTTGTTCAATGGCGGCAGAGAAATAAGCATATAGCAAGTGTCAGCTTGGGAAAGAGGAATTTCCTCTCCTGACTGCAATTTTTAACTCTGAGACCATCTAGTTTTTCAATGTCCTTGTGCAGTCTATGTTAAAAAGCAATGGAAAATTACAAATGGAGGGCCTGCCCCACGTTCTGCCCTGTTGTGTGAGATACTGTGTGCTTTGTGTATCAATTGTGACGTAACAGACAGCCCCCAAATGGAGTGGCTTCCAGCAATAACAATCCATTCATTCTTATGATGCTGAGCTTGACTGATGGATTCTTCTCCATGTGGTATTGGCCAAGGCTCCTCATATGGTTTGTTCTGCTGGGAGCTTATCGACCTGGAACATTCTAGATGTTCCTCCAAGGTCTGGGATCTTGGTTCTGGCTGTTGTCTATTCTACATGTGGCCTTTTGTGGTCTTCCTGGTCTGTTCTTATTCAGTAGCTCAGATCCACACTGCAAAAGTTGACGCTGAACACACCTCTTAAATGGCTAGTCTTTGATCTGGAAGAGGGCTATTTCTGCCACATCTATTAGTTATATAATGCCAGTATAAACACACTCAGTCACTTGATACAATTTTCTGAATTATTTGAGTTTTCTTTGGATACAACCTACTTTGGTTAATGGAAGAATTCAGAAAATATCAAATTCCAGTTATATAAAACTATTTTCCATGTCTATGTTATATTTCGGGAGTGGGTAAAAGATGTTTTGATGTGTAGAAAGAAGACCAAATAGAGACTTGGTTATGTGGAGTTTGAAGAATGAAAATGGGGAAATTAGAGATGCTCACTGCGGTCACAGAAGTTTGGAAAATGCTTGAGTGGACTTAGGCAAACAAAACTCCTAACTTCTCAGACCTGCAGAATTTCTGCAGGACTTCTCAGAGCTTATAATCCTATATAATAAAAGGCTAATATGTAAATAGACCAAACAGTGGAATAACTGTAACAACTGAGCAACTGGTCGCTATGACATGTCCTGACCACCAGGAATTGTGCACAGAACATGGCAGGCGTCAGCTGTGGCGGAATGGTGGAGCAGGTTAGCGGGGGCATCAGACCAACGTGGGGTGCCAGTTGCTGTCATCAGGGCAAGCCTCTGGTGATTACTGAAAATTCTTTGATCCAGTGCATGCTGCGATCCCACCCAGCACTCACACCTGCTGATAGCACTGGCCCTGCTCACACCCACTGCTGTCCCCAGAGCCACCATTCACACCCACTGCCATTGCTCAGCACTGTCAGTGGGTGTGAGCAGCAGCTGCCAGCCCTTATTGCCCCTCATGGCTTCTCCACCTCCCCTGGCTCATGAGGGAAGATTGGGGCTAGCAGCTGCCTCTTGCATCTCCTACTGGTGACAGGCCTGCTCACACCTGCTGCTGGTGTCAGAGCTGCTGCTGGCACTTGCTGCCAGTGCCTGACACTGGTCCCAATTGCTTGGCACCGGTCCCAATCGCTTGGCGCCATCAATGGGTGCGAGCAGTGCTGATCACCAATGAGGGCTTCTCCACCTCCCCCTGCTCCTGAGGGGCAATCAGGGCAGCAGCCACTCACATCCACTGCTGGCACCGGCCCCAATCACTCTGGACCTTCAGCGGGTGTGAGTGGGGCCAGCGCCATCAGTGCATGGGATCGGCGGTGGGAGTGAGGCTGCTGGCAGACAGGGAACTGGAGGCTGTGGTGGGAGGGGCCAGGCAGCAGTGCAGAGGATGGGTTGAGACCTACACCTGTGCCTACTGCAGCCTTGCGGCCCACAGTCTCTTTCAAGGTGCACAAATTCAAGCACAGGGCCTCTAGTATGCTATAATATGCATTATTCTCTTAAAAATAGTTAATGTATGATAAAGCATTCCTAAATGCATTTGATCATAGATCTCTTTTTTTTCAAAGAACACTTTAAGCGGTGCCCAAATTATGAAGTGTTCTATGAAAAGCGTGTTGGGAATTGCTGAAGCAACGTGAGAGAGAGCCAGATAAATGCTACCCAGCACATGCTCTCTGAGGCCTTAGAGAAGTAAGGAAAGGAAAGGGAAATCCCAGAGAGTACAATGGGACGTGGAGGAAAATGCCCTGAATTTGGAGTCAGAACGCCTTCATTTCTAGCCCTGCCGTGTGTCACTGAGCACTGACCTCATCTTTCCAATCCTCAGGCTTAGGGAACAGAAATAATAGTGATACATTTCACACAGATGGGTCAAGGGTCCAACTGAGCTAGGAAATGTGGTTTTGTATGAGGTCTAGTTTCTAAGTTTTTCATTATGAGAGTACTATTTTTATTATTTTTCTATTAACCCTATGGTCTAAGTTTGCTTACCAAACATTGGTTAAGTAAAGATATAAGGGTAAACCTGGTCCACTGTAAGTATTTATGCACATCTTAGTTTAATTTAAAAAATGATTTTAGAGAGAGGAAGGGAGAGAGAGAGAAGCATAGACATGAAAGAGAAACATCAACTGGTTGCCTCCCTCACATTCCTGACACGGGATGGAAGCCACAGCCTAGGCATGTGCCCTGACTGGGAATCCACCCTGCCACCTTTGGATGACGCTCCAACCCTCTGAGCCATGCAGCCAGGGTAATCTAGTTGTTTAACTAACAACTTCTAAGGCAAAGTCCATCTTTGGTCTCTCTGGTGGCAGCATTATCACAGGACGTTACAGTGTTCATTCAGAAGAGGGTAATTAGATCTCCTGCTAGCCATTTCTTTTAACTCCTAGTTTTGAAATCTGCTCATCTCTTCATCTTTATCCCGACACTGCTTTCTACAAAAGAGAATTACCAGGAGGGGGGAAGATAGCAGGCATCTCAAACCACAGAGGTCTGGAGGCACGCTTTAAAAGTGGTGTAAAGAAAACACTGTAAATTACTGGTCCAGGCTGGGTGGCTCAGTGGCCGAGCATCCACCCGTGAACTAGGAGATAGTTGCAACTCATGACATGCCCTATGAGGCCTCGTTCAATTCCCCATCAGGGCCTGTGCCTGGGTTATGGGCTCGATCCTAAGTGTGGGGCGTACAGGAGGCAGGGCTTCAAAGATTCTCTCTCATTATTAATATTTCTTTCTCTCTCCCTCTCCCTCCTCCATCTCTAAAAACCAACAAAAATATGTTTTAAAAAAAACAACCCTCAAACCCCAAACCATGTTAATTATTGGCACTGTACCCATGCCAGTGATTTTACCTTCCATGTTGCTACCAGGAAATTTGAGTATTTTCTTTCCTTCCTTCTCTCCCTCCCTCCCTCCCTTCCTCTCTAGCAATCTTCAAGCGTATATTCGTTCCACTCCGTAAGACCCATTTCTTCATGCTTTCCTTCATGTCCTGAGGTGAGCTGCGTCAAGACTTTGAATAGTTTTGTTAGCATCATCTGCCATAAGAGAATCTGACACTTGTCATGATTGAACAGTCCTTTGATTTGTGAAATCTCGAAGTGAAAGTTGCATGAAAGCTGAAATCAGGTCCTGAGGTATTTCAAACCCAGCCTTGGCATACAGTAGGAGCTTGGTACTTTTTGTGGGATGTGCTGATAAGGGCTGCTGCTTACAGGAGAATATAGGATCTACATTTATTTGTCCTAAAATATGGTAGGAAAACAAATTCCATGGTATATATTTTTTTAGAGACTGAAAAATGTACATTATTGTCTTAAAGTCTCTGACACGCCCTAGAGCCAAGAAACATTTCTCTTACTGTAACTCAGAATCGTCACATGGCTGCTTCCCAATACCAAGGAGTGGGGCAAATGTAGAGCAGGAAAACCTGCTCTAATGTTTCCCAGAATTCTGCAGTTTATCAATTCAATTATTAGAAATACAGCCTTTTCCCAAATTTGTCTTATTTTTGTTTAATACTTTCTGCAAATTCTATAACCCCTTACTCAATCCTCCCCGTCCTCCCCCCCCCCCCCCAAAAAAAATGCTTGGCTTGCTTGGATTTAGCAATTAAGATATAATTTATAATTGTGCGGGGGGTGGTTTCCAAATTCTTCATTATCAAATTACTGTCTTTATTCTATTAATCTCGGAATTTACTTACCAAATAAATGGCATTTATTAATAGCTCACTGGCTTCCTTAGATTGTTAGGTGTTTCACTCAGAGCCTTACCAGCAGGAACTAACTAAAGACAGAGACTGCATGTAATTTCAACCCAAAATTAAAATAAAGTAACACGTGTGATTGTTTTATTAAACTGTACAATCTAGTTAGAAGCAGCTTTGTTAAAACATGAAATGCAGCTTAGAAACCCAAATTCAGGCTGTGGAAATCACCAGGCATCCGGAGCAGTGGGTCTCAGCTTTGCACTTTGGAATCTTCCAGAGACCCTTGGAGAAGAAGGGTTGATGCCTAAGCCTCATCCCAAAGCATTTCATCCTGAATCTCTGAGCTAGTATTTTTTAAAGGCCTTCCAGATATTCTCAGTTGCAACAGAGATTAAGACTCTCAACCGCTGCTAATACAAATTATTTAAATCACACAGATAAGACACATTTTCATAAAGATGGAGTTATCTGCTTTGACAAAGACAGTTAAACGCACTGCCCAGTAATGGGTCAGCTCACTCAGGGCCATTGTTCTCTTAAAAAAAGAGGTTTTTTTGGTTTCATCTCCTCTCTTGTGTTGTTTTATACTGTTGTTATAAATTAAACCTTCCCGGAGCAATCTTGGGATATAAGTGGATGTTAGAATTTAGAATTTGGATAAGAACCAGAAACTAACTCTTCTTAGCTACGTTAATTACTTAGGGCAACTTATTTAACTTCATCTCTGTCACATTTAGTTTCAACATTTTTATTCTAATCAAAATACCTGTGTCACAGGCTTCTGTGAAGGAATAAACAATAAAATACAAGCCAAAACAGCCAGGACAGTTTCAGGTACATAGTCAATACTCAATAAAGGGTTGTTGATTCTAGATTATTAATTTCAATATAGCTCTTCTTATTTTTAGGATAAGTGCCAATGATATGCTTCAAAATTAAGCAAGGAAGACACAGAGTAGAAAACTTTATTTTAATTAGAATACTGAAATTGTTGCAATGTATTTTGACAAATAAGTAACATTTCACTCTATCTTACCAAATATTACCAGATAAATTAATGATTATTTATTAATGTGGTTATTATTTTTTTTATGGAAACATTTGCATAGTTCAGTTTGAGAAACTAACCTTTGTTCTTATGGCTCCTCATGATCTGGGATTAGTAGGACTGACATTAATTGATCTTCCTTTTGACATTTAATACAAATTTGAAGAAGGACATGATATTGACTGAGTATATGCATAGTCTAAGAAGGTTAAACAAAACAATTCCTTAGTCATATGTTAATACATGTATATCAGTAATTTTTTTATTCATTTTGTTTTTAGTTAATTTTTATTTTTCTAGTATTTGAGAAATTTTCAATTTTCTGAAGACAAATCTCTTAATCCTTTCTACTGTCATTTTATTGCTTGGTAAGTAGAAAAGTCCTGCTTCTACATAATTGATTAGTATGTGCTTCTTATTTAAAATATATCTTTCTGAATTTTACATTATAATTTAATCTATTTGAAATTAATTTCAACATATGTTCTGATACGAGAAACCATTTTTTATTTTTAATACCAGTGGTCAGAAACTATTTGGAATATGCAAGTAATTTGGAATTCTTTTCATGTTATTTATGCCATTTTATTAAGCCAGTCAGAGAAAGATAAGTATCCCATGACCTCACCAATGTGGAATCTAATGAACAAAATAAACTGATGAAGAAAAATAGATGCAGAGACACAGAAGCATGGAACAGACTGTCAAACCTCAGTGAAGGCAGGGGAAGATGGGTGAATGGGAAGAGATCAAACAATGAACTTGTATGCATATATGCATAACCCATGGACAGACAATAGGGTGGTAAAGGCCTGGGGAAGGGGGCCAAAGGCAGGCTAGAAGAGGTTGATGGGGGAAAAATAGGGACATATGTAGTACTTTCAACAATAAAGATTTTTTAAAAAATAAAGTAGGTTTCTAGAGATAATATTTAAAGTCAGCATTGCACAAAAGATTCCTAAAAGTTCAGACATAACTCCCTTCTCTGACAGGCAGCTCACCAACCTACATTAGCTATTGGTTCACAGAAAGCATATGCCAGTACAGGGAACATACACTTGATTCCTGATTCTGCTATGTCCCTTCATTTAGGACCTCACACTCATACCCGCTGATGTCTCCTCTTCAACTGGTAAATGTATAAAGAAGAAGAGAGGACAAATACTGTCTGTCAGACATTTTCTACATGCCTGACAATATTCATAATTATTTCTGTATTGTTTTATTCTCACAACATTTTTTGAGTGGAATTCTCTTCCTATTTTCATACCAGACATTATAAAATTTCTAGATGTTGAGAATTTGGCCAAGTCATCCAACTGGCCAGGTGTCAAAGGGGATTTTTAAAAAAATATGTAACTCCTCTTAAGCCAAAACTCACTTCCTTATAGTTAATATTATTTTGCTTCTCATCTTAGCAACTTCACACAGTCTGCTTGCCAGCAGGGACTTCTCTAGTCATCCACACTCCAACATACACATATTACTAGGCATCACTTATATAACATGTACTATACTATGGGTGTTGATACCCACTCACTTAAGATTTTATGAGCTTCTTCATAAAAGAAGTGTTCAGCCATCAGCATGGGACTGGACACAGACTATATATGGTAACAATATATATTGGATAAATGGATGGATGGATGGATGGATGGATGGACAGATGGATGCAATTTGATCACACAGTTGCTGTCTGCTATTATTTTGCTTTCTATTTTAGTTATATTATACCTTTCAGAATAAAGTGCATTATAATGCATATATCATCCAAAATGGTTTAAAATGTGTGTTTTTTAACTTTTAATTAAGGTATAGAGTTGCAGTTGTGTGAGTGATAGCATATCTCTGCAAGAGACAAATTCTATTCTTTTTAAGTATACACTGAAAAGTTTACATAGGAATTGTTTCTAAGCTATGAAATTATTTACTGCTGCAGTGAGGAGAAAACAAAATCAATTTCCCTCCCAAAATTTATGAGTGGTCTAGATAGAGCTTAGGTACTACATCTCTCAAGGAGATCTTTCTATAGACCCTTTCTGTGGCTGTATTTCTTTTGAATTACATTTTACATTTCCTAATCAGCTCTATCCAGACATAAAGGTAAAATTTATGATAAAAACAGAAAAGCCAAAATCCTTGATTTTCATTGTTTTGAATAAAACACTTGATGACAAAATTGGGCAACAGTAGCTTTTCCCCATTAATCGTGTTATTTCTATATATATTTTTTGTAAGTTGGAAAAATAAAAGTGGATTTTCCACATGTTATTCTGTCAAGTCTAAGGCAAGGAAAGTTTCCTGCATACCTAGCATCAGAAACACATTTTTAAACATTCCATTATCCATAACCTCCTTTTCCAGCACACTCATTGAGTATATTTGATACTAGAAAAAAGGAACAAGAATTTATTTCCTCATCACCAACGTTCTAATGTTATAAATTTGGTCTAGGTTACATCTCTGACAAAGACAGGTTAGGTATGTTAGAGAAAACTATTCCCACTTTTTATTGTGAATATGGAAAATTCATGGACAGCAAAAAAAAAAACCCTCTAAGAGTTGACTCAGAATCAATCCCTTTTGCAATTAAAAAGTTATTCAATGGCATGGCCACTTTATCCTGGATAAAACTTCCATTGACTTGGTGGACTTAGTGAAGCAATCTTCCCTCTGCATCCTGAGCACTCACCATCATTCAGTCATTTGAAGGCCTGAGTAGAAAAAGTCTGGGGGCAAGATGAATTCCCTTTTGTCTGAGTAGGAGCATCCATTTCCTCTTTCTTGCCCCCACTGTTCCGGCTCTCTGGCTCCCAGACTTGCACTAAATTACACCACTGGCTTTCCTGGGTCTTGTCTGTAGACAGCAGATGGCAGGACTTCTCAGGCTCTATAATTATGTGATCTAGTTGCTTATAATAGATCTGCTTAATAAGTCTCCTATTGTTTCTGTTTCAGTGGAAAACTAAAACATGGTGCATTCTCATGCAGAAGAGCACTGTGTGATGCTAAACTGCCCTGGTTGAAACCATGGCAGGGATTGGAAACCTATCCAATGATCTCTCTCCTAAATCCAACCCTGGAGCTCCTCAACTCCACAGACTATAACAGAAAAGCATGGGTTAACTCCCATCACTTCCTTCTAAAGGGGTGGAAATGGAGACTGAGAGGAGTTAATGGACCAGCCTGAAATGGGGGCCTTATTAAGTCAAGCTTTTGTATGTTAGTTTCCAATTTGAGAACTTTGAAAATAAAATTAAGGTATTATTTCCAATGGGAAGAAACTGGAATCATGGCAATCACATCACTGTGCAGTAACTTAAAAATTTTAGGAGGGGAAAAGAGGTCTCTTTTGTTCCAACCTTCTAATTCTCAGGACAGAGATCTTAATGTGGAGAATATAGATAACCTCATTTTTCATTCCCTGCCACAAATCATAGAATAATTTAATATGCTCTAAGTCATTTGTAAAAATGGCCTAGGCCCTGGGGGATAAAAAGTATGGCATTTTAAAACCACATGAGTGAGACCAAGTCTTTTCCTGTCCATTGCTGGTCTCTGTAATATGCATAATATCTGCTTTGGCCGGTTATTTTATGAAGAGAAGGTCTGTCTGTTCGTCCTCTCATTGGCTCTTTAGGATAATATTCAATTTTCTTTTTTAAAATAACAAATAATAGTTTTATTTGTACTACTAAATGTCTGCATTTAAAACAGATTCTAGACCGGGGTGGGGGGGGGGGTTCATATCCATCAGAGCACTCAACTTTAGCACCTGTCTCATCCCTAGAACTGCGACCTTCACCATGAAGCTCGATGAGTTCCCCCAGTTCAAATTTGGGCTTTTTCAGCATTTTAGCTTTTCTAACAAGACATCATGGAGCAGATAACAAGGTTGGCAAGCCTTTTGTATGTCTTTTCCAATGCTGTCTGGAATCAATGTACTGACCGCTTCTTTCAGGTCATTTGTCTGCACCTCTCAGGTCGTGATTTCCATCATCTGCTTCCAGATTGGATGAACCTGTTGATGCTGAGCATGAGAGGTCTTCCGAATCTGATGGCTGAATTTTTTTAAAAAAATTATTTTTTTTAGTAAAGCCAACAGAGAATAGATGAAGCAAATAAACATCGGTAGTCTGGACATCAACGTGACCTTCAATCACGGTCTGCCATTTTTATACCATGGATCACATGGTAAAACAAATTTTTGCCCTGAACATCTTCAGCGATTTTCTTGACATTTCTAGGTGCACCTTCATCA
This sequence comes from Antrozous pallidus, assembly GCA_027563665.1. Taxonomy (NCBI): domain Eukaryota; kingdom Metazoa; phylum Chordata; class Mammalia; order Chiroptera; family Vespertilionidae; genus Antrozous; species Antrozous pallidus. Next base: position 48,435,384 of record CM050525.1, read on the forward strand.
TTCTGTAGCTCAGCTAAGCTCATTTCAAAAACACAACTCTTGATACCTATCAGAGGTAAGCTTGGTTCCTTGGGTTCTCATAACCAGTGTTTTTCCAGTATTTCTTACATTGAACAAAGCTGGGGCTTCCACATCACAGCGATCTTCCTTAGGAAATGGATCAACCACTTCTCAGCTCCCTTGCTGCTGCCTTTCATAAGGAACTGTTCTTGCTGACTGCCATGGCGCTGCTCCCTGTGCCCAAAGGGTCTGTTTTCTTCATGTACCAGTCTACAGAGACGGCCCAGAGTGTTTCTGGTTTGTTTGCTTTCCCTTTGTTTTTGGTACCTGACAATAAGCGGAGCACGTGGATTTATTTTGGCCTCACGGTTCATTTCAGTGCTGGTCAGCCTCCCTTTCAAAGTCAATGGGACTCTCCCTGTTGCAGGGTTCAACTTTGCTGTTCACGAAGTGATTGTTCACTCTCTCCAGCCCCTGGTCCTCTGATGCTGTGTATGGTTGGACAGGATGAAAATTTATAGCTGGATGAGCCATTCCAAGAGGTTTTTATTTTTATCACCAAGACTGTGGCACCATTTTTACTTACGTTTTTTTTTCTACCTTCAGGAATGCAATTGTCCATCGTTTTAGTTTACTGCCTGCCCGATAGTTTGCTTGAAGTTTCACCCTTTCCTTAAAAACGAAAATTTCTGTGGAGGAGGGGTATTAAAAGTAGCAGCATTTGGGAGACTCACTCCACCTCCCCAAGCTTTCAGGCACATAATCAGATGATGACAAGTTGGCATTCAATGTTAGGGGTGGGTAACAACTTATTCAATATTCAGCATATTACACAATATGAACTTGTGAAAAAGGACCAAAAAATGGCAAAAATGATTAGGGACCATCCTACTTTTAACCTTTTTATTCTAAGTCTAGTGCTTTTCCATCTCTTGTCTTCAGACTTGGGGTGCATAGATATTCCTCTGAAATCGTGGCAGGAAAATTGAAAGTCATGTTTAATTTTCAGAGATGGGATTTCTCACCTCTGTGAGTGTCTTCACAGGTATTGTGGCCCAGGGGTGGGGAAGATGCCATCAAGAATTGCTTCCCAAATGCTGTAGGAAACCGTCATCACAACCCTCTTTTGATAAAGGATGGATGGAGGAGCAATGTTCTGTGCTCAGCTCCAGAAGATTTTATTTCCCTCTTATGTAAACTACTTTATGTCAGAATATGAGCTTATATAAAATTAATGTGTTATGTATTCCAAGCCTAAATGACTTAATTTTGGGTATATAGACATTTTTGATGATTAAATATTAGTCTGTAGTTATTGAAGGGCCTCTCAGGAATGACAGAGTTCCCAACCCTCCTTTATGTTTTGTCTAAAATAGGATTGAAAGGTTTTTAATAGACTTTAGAAGGCCTAGAAATCTCCATATATTCAGCCTTGCCTGCACTGATTTATTGGTGGATTTCCTGTGGAATTTTTATGTGACACTTGATTTCCCCTGTGGGGCTTATTAACTCCTGATTGGGTAATGTAAATTTCCAGCCAAGATTAAGCACAAACAAAGCCAAAGTTCATTTATTTTAATAAAGGCAAATTGAGGTTCTGAAGTTCTAGCATTTCCTTCTCTAAATAAACTACTTTGTCAGAAGATTCTTTGTAAAATATTTGGTAGGAATTCTAAAGAAATAAATGTAATGCTCTAATTTCTGAATTATGCATTAAGGTTTTGAAATGAAAACTGGTTCTGTGTGCAAGTAATCTATTTAAGTCTCCCTTTCTCCCCCTTTTTATGGCTCATAGGATAAACTGCTAGGAGAAATACTTCTATATTTCCTTAGGCCTGTCAACTTACCATCCCCTAGACCTTGTTATACTCATTCTCAACATAGCAATGGCATTTCTGCTAGTGTTCAGCAGTAACTATGAATTACCTAGCAGGGAAAAACTAATGATATACTTATATTAGAAACTGTATAAGCTCCTTACATATTTTTCATCATTTATTTCTCACACACGCATAAAGCCTGTTCTCATGGAATAGAGACTTTTTTTGGAGTAGTGCAACATTTGATAGGAGAGAATTGGCCAAAGGGACATTTATAAGATACACTTGATGGTGGGAGAAGATTGATTAGGAATAGGATAAGAAGGAAGAAATTAACATTTCAGATTTCCTGGTTTGAGTGAACTGATGGCAGATTTACATGTGGAAAAGATATGAAGAAGAGTAGGTTTTGGTTAAAAGACGAGAAAGTTAATCAACTAATATTTGGATATGTTGAATTCAAGATACCTCTGAGATGTCCAAGAGATTCTGTGGACATTTTGTCTGGAGCTGAGGGGATAGTAGTACATCTTGGAAGAGTTTGCAGAAAGGTGTATTAGAAAGTCTGGATACCAAGGCTGTCATACCCTATATAATAAAAGCCTAATATGCTAAGTGCCTGGTTGTCCATTGAACCAATCAAAGCATAATATGCTAATGATGCTCAACTGCTCGCTATGATGTGCACTGACCACCAGGGGGCAGAAGCTCTGACCAGTAGGTTAGCTTGTTGCTGGGGTCCTGCTGATAGAAACTGAGTGATATGGCCCAGACACCCTCTGGAGCCCTCCTATGACCCTCTCGGGGTGGCCAACCTCCTGCCTCCCTCCCTAGCTCTGATCCTGCACAAGCAGGGTCCCTTGGTCTGGCCTGCACTTTCTTGCAATCCGGGACCCCTTGGTGGATTTCGGAGAGCTGGTTTCAGCCCGATCCCACAGGCAGGTCAAACAATGCCACTGGTGCACAAATTCATGCACTGGGAACCTACTATATATACACACATATATATATTTTTTGTCATAACTTTGATACATAAATGGCTATATCACTCAATATATATTTTTGAATAAATGAATAACTAAGTGAATAAGGAAGTGAATTAAAATATTATTAGAGGGAGGAGTTATGTCAAAGTAAATATTTTAAATGAAGAAAATTTGCCTTATTTAATCATTAATTATCAGCTTGTAATGTCCTATGCTGGCTCATTCAGGAAGTTGGATTATTTTAACAGTTTTAAGTCCTCATCTTTTCTCACAAGTCTGTATTAATCAAAAAACGCCACAATTCTGCTTAATACACCACTCCAAAATTATTACCTTAAGACAATAATTACTTATTTTTGCCCATATGACTTCACACTGGTTGGGATTCAGTTGGTCTGGCCTGGACTTGGCTTCAGGCTACATGTTAGATCAATTTTTTCTCATGTGTCTCTTTTCCTCCTTCAAAATAGTAGCTAAGTTTCTCGGAGTAGATTTCAAAACTGCCTGCAGCCTGTCTCATATCATCCAAAAATGTCAAATAATGGCTCAAAATTAAGGGGCAGAGAAGTCCATTCCCTACATAGAATCATGGAAGGGGTGAAAAGTTTTCAACAATACTCCCACATCTACCACATTTGTCAACATCAGTACCTTAAGTTTTATGGTCTTACCAACATGTTAGGTCAGTAAATTCCCTACTGGAAATTTTTTCCTTGATGTACCACATCATTTCTAAGGGGCATCCGTTTGCATATTCCTACCAAAAAACATTCTTTGCCTTTAGTTTCAAAATTTTACCCTAGTAGAGTATATTTTGGCTATGTTTTGGAGGTTTGATTGCACAAAAGTTTTTAGGGACTGAAAAAGAAAGCAAAAATGACATGGCCAAGGTAACATTTCAATCTTTCCCTTTATAAAGATTATGTTTTACATCATGTGCTTTGTTTAGGGAAGGGGTGGGATCAGGAGTTGTATTGGCATTTAAATTATAAAGTCTAATTAGACATTAGAGCTGTCAAATGGATACTTGAAGTCAGAGGTCTGGAAATCAGTTAAGAGGTCAGGACTGTAAATTATAATTTTAGCAGTCATACCAATATTGCTATGGTTTCATTTCAAGGTATAAGGGCATTTTGGATTAAGTGAGACTCAGTGGCTTGTTCAGTCACAGGTGGGTGAAGATGCTAGGACTCCCAAGACAAGTAACTACCGACAGAGCTTTCTCCTGGCCTCCTCCTGCACCCAGAGTAGGTAGTTAACATCCATGAAAAACAACTACTAGGCAAGTCAAGGAGAAGCTGTCTGCCATGGGCTCATGGTTCTTGGCCTGGCCATACACTGCTTAACTCATTATTACTCTCCCCAGATTGCCCACTCCGGGCAATCAAACCTCCAAACCACCAAGGTGGCCTTTCTCACATCCAACTAAATTCTCTGATCTATGTCTTTACCTAAGATTCTCTTTTCGCCCTTCTCAGTGCCTTCCAACTTAACTCACTCTTCATTAGTTCATGAAATCTTCTTTTATTTCCCCTAGGCCACCTCTCTCTCTCTCTCTCTCTCTCTCTCTCTCTCTCTCTCTCTCTCTCTCTCTCTGTGTGTGTGTGTGTGTGTATATACACACACACACACACACTATATATATATATATATATATATATATATATATATATATATACTTTATATATATTTACTTTAAAATTCAACATCCCTCTATTGTCTAATATCTACTTAACTGTCCTTGGGTTCTCAAGTGCTTTTCTTTGGGGTCAGACCATATCCTCTTTTTGGGTTCTCATACTCTATTTATGAAAATACTAGAGGCACAGTGCATGACATTCATGCACTGGGGGTGGGGGTGGGTGTGGGGAGGGTTCCTCAGCCTGAACTGCACCCTCTCTCAGTCTGGGACCCCGCGGCGGATGTCTGCCTGTTGGCTTAGGCCCAAAGGGATAGGGCTTAAGCTGGCAGTCAGATATCCCTCTCTCAGTCTGTAGCTCTCCCAGTCTTGGACTTCTCTCTCCTTACTACCTGCCTACCGTAGAGGCAGGAGAGGCTCCCGCCACCACCGCTGCACTCGCCAGCCATGAGCCCAGCTTCTGGCTAAGCAGCAGTCCCGCTGTGGGATCGCACTGAGGACAAAGAAGAAGCTCCTGCATTGTTTGACCCCTGGCGTCAGTGTGCATTCATAGTGACCAGTTGTTCTGCTGGTCGTTCTGCTGTTCAGTCGACTGGCATATTAGGGTTTTATTATATAGGATATTAATGAGAAAAATGTAAACTTAGAGAGATATAAGCTCAGCTTCTATCTTCATGCTTTGCCCTCTTGGGACATTGGGCTACAGATTTAGCGTCTCTAAGCTCTCAGCTTCCTTTCATATTGATTTTATCTCATAAGCATGTTGTAGGCTTGATATGAAATGGAATATGCAAAAACTTCTCTTACAATGCTTGCACATTGCAAATTCTCAATAAATATGAGATTCCCTGGTTTTCTTCTCCTTAGCACCTTCACATCTACCTAAATATTGGGATTGCAATAAAAGTCACCACCTGCTATGTGGACAAAGGAAGAACTACAACTGGTTATGAATTTCTGTGCAGAATTTTTTGTTTGTTTGTTTATCCATGCTCAATACCCCTCCTGTGACTCACTTGATTTTTCTGAAATGTCCTTCTTAATCAAAGTGCTATGTGGCCTGCAATTTTGCAAATTGAAGTGGATTGAAATTAGTTTTCTCAGAGAATTTCATGATGCCCTCAGCCCCCTCCTGGAAATAATTGGAGACACCCTGGGGTTTCATAGACCAGGGCTCAGGAATCAAGACTCCATGTGTTGCCTCACTTGTGCTTTTATGAGAACTAAATTGACAGCAGCAGTTCATTAGGGGAACGTGATTGAATGTGCACGGTTTGCTGATAAACTTGTAAGCCATGAAAAATGCCTTCCTTTTCTCCAAAGAGGTTGAGCAGCAAAGGTTAAAGTGTAGTTGTGTGTGTATGTGTATGTTATAAATATCAATTAGAAATACAACGCATTAGACATACATTTTTAATAAGAAATTAGTCAACACGAGGACAGCCATTTAGAGATATACTTAATATTTTAGGTTCTTCTCATCTTGCATTTCCTAAAAGTAAAAAACAATAACAACAACAACAACAACAAAACAAACCTAAAATAACAAAACACAAAATCACACCCCAACCTTGTCTTTGGTGTCTACAGGCTACACATAATTCAAAAATAGGAAAAAGAAATTGGGGGAAAAAAAGAAAGAAGGAAGGTGGAAGGGGTACCATGAAGTATCATGAGTGTTTACTAAACTCTCATGAATTAAGGAGGAAACTGCTCAGTATTATAGACTGCTGGTGGGTGAGGCAAAGAAAGAGGCAATTTAGGTCTGAGCTGGACACCTGCCCACCGTGGATTTCCGAGGAAAAGCTATCTCTTTAAAACTAGCTGGCACGTACAAGGGGTGGAGTCACACAGTGCTTATTAATGCTATATGTCTTAGTTATTTACTAGATTGTGGATTTTGTTCCACTGTCTTTTTCAGGAGTTGCCATTTGAAATGGCTCATCTTGTGTCTCAGCACACCCATTTAAGGAAGGCGCAGGGAACTACTGCACATTCTTCAAGCATTTAATGGTTATTCTATAGCTGTGGCCATGCTCATTAGCAAAGTGTCTATCTGCACACTAATTCCTCAGCCCAGAGGGCACACAGCAAGGAGAGCTCTCATTAGGAAGTCCTTTGACATTCCCTCTCTCCTCCTTTCATCTCTTCCCTTCATCCTGAGGAAAGCTTGCGCCCACAGATTTGCCTCCTCTGGCCAGAGGCCTACACTCCAGGAAGCCAGCCTCACAGGAAATGTGGATTCAGGAGCAGAAGCCTCCTTCCAAGCCCCTGAGGACGCACTGTTTCGGTGCTCATGAGGACAGTGAATGTCTCAGGTAGGCATCAGGTCCTGAAGCCAGGGGGACCTAGGTCAGGCACCAAAGCTACAGGAGGCACCTCTCCTGTGTTCTCTGAAATACTTTTTATCTTAATGTCTTCTCTCCAGGCTTCTCCGTGAGGACCCTCATACATGTAGGAACAGGAGCATAAAATACGGTTTGCAAAATTCAGTCCTACCAAGTGCGTATATTACAATAGCTCATGTAGTATTTACTAATAACCACAAGAAAGCACTTTATCTGTCTTCTCTTAATTTGATTCTTGTGGGAATCCATAGAGGTTATGGGTGCCATTTTAACTTAAGGAAACACTGGCTCATCATAATAAGTAGCTTGTTCAAAGCTAGAAAGTGATAGAGTTAAGGTCTTGAACCTCAATCTGTATTAAGCCATAATCCGTGGCCTTTCTTTCATTCTAGGCTGCCAACAGATAGGTAGATAGGTAGGTAGGTAGGTAGGTAGATAATTAGATAGATGGACAGATAGATAGAAAGATGTCTATATACTTGTAAGTACAAGAGCATTACCAAGGTCAGCTTTAGAAGATCCCTGTCTCAAGGGGAAGATCTATGTGCTGAGAGCCTTCCCAGGAGTCAGAATGTGTGATTTTGGGGGGCACTGTTTTCACTCTGGCCACCCCCACTATTGGCCAACTCTCCGCCTGCCCCTAAGGATAAATCTTATTGCTGATGTTGACACCAACAATGAGCTCTGAATTGGATCCCATCTGATATGCATCCTCTGACAGTGATTAGTTCTTTCCTTAGTGTTCATTGCTTTGGTCTGCTTCCCTTTTAGCAAGCAAAATGTAATTAAACTTGGGAGCACGACTTTAATTCCATTGCCCAATGCCCCAATCTTCCTCTTCTCAATCAATCTAATCACAGAAAATGTGGAGGTTAAATAGATCTGGGAGGGGGAAAAGACATCTAGCAAGAAGATTGGGTTCGGAGGCTCTGGGTAATCCTTTGCAAGGTCAAAGAGCTGACAGTGGTGTATGGGAGGTTGGGATGGGGCGTAGAATGGAGTAGACAATAAAAAATGAGTGTGTGCCTCTGTCCAAAAGGGGAGCCTGGGAGATCAGGTTCCAAAGTTCACAGAAAGAGAGGACTCCCACTCCTTTGAACTTTCCTAGGCAGGAGCCCTACCTTTATGTTTTAATCCTCGCTGCCTCTGTTAACCAGTCCAATTGTCCAGAGAGAAGTCTACAAAGAGCCCCTATTGATTTTCCCCCCCATCATTCCCGCAGGAGGGGCTCAGTGGGGAGAAGAATGTTCCGAGCAGCACAGAGACAGAGGCGGTCGCTCTTTATTTCTATGGGCGACGCTGCAAAAGGCCTCCGTTTTCCTGTCTGGCGACATTCGCCAAAGTTAGGCCAAGGGAAGTCAAAGTAATTTAGATTCAATCTTCTCTCAGAAATGAAATGAACAGAAGTTTTATTAAGAAGAAATGAAGAGGAAATTGAACTTTCATATTTCATTGTGCAATTGCGATGACACAAAACAATGTCCGTGAACGTAAGTTTGAAAGATTGTTAGTTCTATGTCTTTTCTCCCTCTTTTCATTCACCTACTCTCTGCTTGCTCTTGTTAAAATAGGGGGCAAGGTATATTTTTGCCCCTTAAGAGCTGAGTCTTTGTAATAGCACGGCTATCCTAAGCCAATGGTCTCTGTATTATTTACTTTTTTTTTTAACATTTATATATAGAACACACTTACATAAAGTACTTAATTAGTGGAAGCTGGACTGAAAGTCCTAATGTCTTTTTCATACCATTATTAGCTACCACTTAGATAAAACATGTTTTTGGCCTTTTTAATCTTTTTTGGGGAAAGGTATATTAGAACATGGCTGTAGTAAAACTATAAAGGGATTAGGAATGGCTTTAGCAAATTTTCCTATTTAGAAATCAGAACTTAGTAGTTGATTTCTATTTAGTTATGTCATTCTGTATAAAGATAGTGTGACTGAAACAAGGCCTGCTATGGCTGACTTATATAAGAGAAAGGGGGTGCTGCTTTCCTCATTTGAGTCACTCGGGGCACCAAAATGTTGACTTGATGGCCAGATGGGGACTCAAGGTGAATGAAGAATCTGTATCACAATCTTCAGGATTCCTTAACATCAGACTTTATGCACACGCAATAGATTTGTTAAGAATACTAAAGGCATGTTTACAAATTGGATATGAAAACTGCTTTCTCTGGATACCCAATATTCAGCCCCCTTTCCCACCATACAGCCAGTGGTAATTCTTCCCCAGAGCTTTCTGAGGGATGGACCACCAGGCTGGACTGTGAAACTAAACAACTTCAGCTCTGATAGGTTCACTCAACCAATAGTTCTACTGCATCCTACCTGACCCACCCTGGTGAGAGGGGGCTTTCTAGCAGGCAGTCTTGCAGGGACCACGGTTGACTGAGGCCCCTCCATTTTGCAGCTGCACCTTGTCACCACAGCAAAGGCAGACAGACATTAGTGATTTGTGCATGACATTTGCTACCATAGCTCCCAAATGACAGGCATCAGTTTTGATCACATTTTGGGGGGGGGGGGTGGAGAGGGGGCAAAGTTAAATACAAAGCTTAGAAATCTTGCGAGTGTTTGGTGAGTTGTAATAGGGGTCCAAGTTTTCTTATAATACATTAAAGCCCACTTTCCATTGCTCTCTAACTCTGGAAGGTTTAGGGGCTATAGTGCTGCTGGGGCTGCATTTTCTCTCTGTGATGGGCAGTCATGGGAAGGAGTGAATAGAAACTCACAGAAGCTGGACCACCATGTGGGGGAGGTCCGAGGTTAGGGAAGGAAGAACGAGGAAAGGCCTGTGGTCTGAAACAGGATTCGGGAAGGTTTTTTTCAGAAGTTGACTCAACTGTAAATTTATTATATCTCCAAGTCTCTGTACTTCTTATTAAACATCTTCAAATCCATGGCCTATATTTTTTTAAAAAAAGATGATACCAAGGTGGAAGAATAGTTTTTTTGAATTAATGTTAGAGAACTCTGACAGGTGACATTTGTATGTGGTCTTCTAATGCGAGGGTTATTTCTGATATAGGTGCTGCCTCAGAGTGACTCTCAAAACATTCAAGGAGGAGCTAGGGAAAAAAAGTGAATTTGCATTAAAGCAGAAGGAAGAGGTTGAGGAGCTTCTGCGATTGAATCTGATACCTCCTGAAACTGGTTTGCAGCAGAAAGAAACGGAGGACTATACACTGCGAGAGAGCAGAGGTCCTGAAATTTAGAGCTGGGTGTGTCCTTACATATCATCTAGCCCCATGGTCAGCAAATTGCGGCTCTTTGGCCCCCTGCCTGTTCTTTCACAAAATACTATGGCCTGGGCGACTCTATTTTGAAGAAGTGGCGTTAGAAAAAGTTTAAATAATCTGGCTCTCAAAAGAAATTTCAATTGTTGTCCTGTTGATATTTGGCTCTGTTAAGTAATGACTTTGCCGACCACTGATCTAGCCCAAGCATGTCAAATTCAAAGGCTAACACAGGCCGAATAGAGGAGGCATGTGGCCTGTGGGCAGTGAGTTTGACATGCTTAATCTAGCCCATCTCTTTCGTGCATGCTGCAACATAAACACCAGAAAGCATGCATCTTCTAGGCTGCTAAGAGGTATTCCTGGAAAACAGTAGTCTGTGGATAATTCCTTTAGGAAATTGTGCTTAAATAAAGTTAAGGAGATATGCGGGCTAAAGGGCTTCTTTCAGTCTTTAATAAGATAATGCACAGCTATGTTCCAAACGAAGGGAAGGTCATTTCTTCTAAAGAATTTAAGTACTAATGCTCTTGCGAGAAAGGAGATGTATCTAAACACCCCCATATCCCCGCCTCCATCCTTGACCAGTGTCAGCAGTTCCAATATCGGGTCCAGAAACAGTTTTCTTAGAAGTAATCACGAACCTTTGTCACTTATCAGCAATTTGCTTATTGGTCTTTGGGCTCCCAGTGGGAAATTAAACCTCACTAAAAAAAAATGCAAACCTTCAACCTAGCCTTGTACCATTTCCTACCTGGGGATCCATCCGGCCTGTGCATGTGCTGGTGAGGGGGTGTGAATGCTCTTGCCTGAGCCTGCATAATTCCATTTCTCCTTGATTCCATTTATACAAGGATGGTCTGGCATTTCGGTAAAAAATGAGTGGAGGAGAAGCAGGCAAACATCCCTCTGCTGTATCACCCGCCCCGGGAACCTTCTCTCCTTCCGCGGCAGTGGGTGGAGTGGGATCTCAGAGCCACATCTGCTGCACTCTCTCCAAAAGAAAACTCTGGCTCTTGTATATTCATGGACAGCATGCCATGATTACAAAACTTAAATAAAGAATAAATACATGGGGCTTTGTGAACTCAGGATCATATCCATCTGGGTCAAACGGCCCCCCCTCCTCAGCATCACAATTCCTCACTTACATGGAAGACAGGGGATGTGCGCAAAAGCAGGTTTGACACCTTGTTATGCATATATACATAACCCATGGATACAGACAATAAGGGATAGGGAGGGGGGCAGCTAGAGGGAGCCAATTGGGGAAAAAGAGGAATATATGTAATACTTTTAAGAATAAAGAATTATTTAAAACAAAGCAAAGCAAAAAAAAAAAAGGCAAAAAGAGTTCTGGCATGTTCAAGCTAAGGATACATGAAGACTCCAAGTGACTATCAAATCCTTCAATGCAGACAATGGTTTATTTTCTGGGATGGCTTCGGAAAGCAGAAAACTGCCCGAGAAACTGCCATTCCGACTCGCTCACTTAGTGAACTCATCTTTGAGCCACGGGAACACGTCAAACGTTTTAGCTAAAGTTAAAATTCAGGAAAGGCCTGTCCTCTAGGCTAGAAAGAAATCAGAGCCTAAGAACAGCTGAGTGGATCCCACCCAGCTGACCTGCCGCAGTTAGTAATCACGATTTCCGAGGCAGGGCGAGAGGGAACGCCTGGCTGTTGTGAACAAAGCGGTGAGACTGTTTGAAAAAAGGGGGAACAGGGAGGAGGAATATCCTTTGTTAACATAATTAAGTATCTTTCTTGCGGGGACCACTGCTGGAGTCACCGCCCACAGTACCTCCATTGTCACTAAAGGAGTCCAGCTTTTAATCACGGTACGTTAGATGGTATTATTTGCATTGGGGGTTTTCAAGTAGACTCCAATAACACTTTTTACAGGAATGAATTCTGAACCTATTGGCACACTGGAAATCTATTATAGGATGCTTTGCATTGGCTGGAGTGTAAGTGTCAACATATCTTACTGGGATCCATCTGGATTTCTTAGCAAAAGCCACCAAATCACTTTACGTCATTGAAGCGACAGGCTGCAGAAGACGGGTTTTTGTTCCATGGTTCTGAATGTGGGGATGTGAAACAAAAGGTATATAAGTATGGGCACATGGATGACACACTGTGGTAGGTACAAAATGAGTTGAAGTCTCCCAGATATTTCCTTGTGAAGGTCTATTTTGACCCCAATTACATACCCTATATTGAGATATAGTGATCAGTAAATTATATTTTTAAGGCATTGGAATATTCTTATCAATTTTGAAAATAATGACATCTATAATAATAAAAGCATGATATTAGACTAATTAGACTGGCAGTCGAACAGCCTTCCGGACGTCATTGCAGATGTCCTTCTGGACGAAGCCACTGTGGCAGGGACTGGGCAGAGGTGGTTAGGGGCAATGACGCAGGCAGGTGAGCCGCTAGGGGCTATTAGGTAGGCAGTGAGCAGTTAGGGTTAGGCATGATCAGGCAGGCAGGCGAGTGTTTAGGGGTGATGAGGCAGGCAGGCAGAGTGGTTAGGGGCAATCAAGCAGGCAGGCAGGTAAGGGGTTAGGAGCCCAGCGGTCCTGGATTGTGAGAAGAATGTCCAACTACCAACTTAGTCCTGATTCCACAGGGACATCTCCTGAGAGGTCCTGGATTGCAAGAGGGTGCAGGCACTGGGCCTCAAGTTAATAATAAGCCTAGATTTTTTCATACTAATCCTTATCATGTTTCCATGAAGTGAGTGTTGTTATATCCTTTTGCAGATTAAAAAAAACAAAACAACAACAACACCCCAAGGCATTATTCAAACTTTCTTTGAAAATTCACAAGTGTCTACCGAGACTTAACATCTCCATTGTGGAGATGGTGTTCCATCGCACAGGTGAGTCAAGAAGTAAATACCACCTGTAGCCAAGCTGCCTACTGCTTCCTGACAGATAGAGGATGATGTTTCTGATTTGTGTGGAATTTTGTGAGGATACAGGTCAATCCCTGTCCCTGGCAGAGTGGTGCTTATTTGTTTTCTTATATGTGATGTGCACATGACATTGAGAGTGAGCTGCAAGGCAGACAGGAGTCCACGCCTTTGAGCGCCACGGTGAGACTATAGGAATCAAAGAGCTCAAGGTTGCTTCCCCAGATCTTTTCACACTTGAGGCTTCATCATCATTCCTAGTGGTTCTGGGGAGCCAGGCCCTCTTCCTCCACAGAGCCAGACTGCAGGCCAGCCTTATCAAGAGGACACACCTTCCATGGGGTGCCATAGCACCTTCCGTGCAGAGCCCTAGGATACTCCTGCCCTGGGTGGGTCCTCCACGCATTCTCATGGGCATTTCTCTACTCCCATTGGAAGAAAAATAACATGAGGCAGGTCTGGATTTGCCTTTGTGTTGTTAATGTTAAGTCCCCAGTACCTAGAGAATTGCTTGACAGAGTGAGGATTCAATTAATTCGAACCAAACCAAAGAATCATCACTGCAATATATAATTCTCGCCATACCCAAGCGCCCTCCAGATGGAACAAGTCAGAATTAACTGGCACCTTCAGGCCCAGTCCATCATTCCCTCACTTCAACTCTAGCTGCTTCCTACACAACAGACAGAAATAGAGCCCTTTCACCTTGTCCAAGTCTGAATTTAAAAATTATAATACTCCCACCAAGGAACATAATTTAAATTTTTCTCTGTTCTCAGACCATATTATTATTTTTTTCTAATTTGGACCAGTAAGAAAAACATGAACAGGTTAAATTTCTCCTTTTGAAAACATCACTGCAGTGGTAGCTAGAAATAGTGACCACAAACAAAAGACAGACATATATTTCTATATTTTGCATAACTATTTTTCTCTTCATAACAGTAATACATTTGTGTTACAGAAATCCTAGATAGCAGAATTATAAACACCCCATAATTGTATCTTCCAGAAATTTTATATTACTGGGTTTAATATCCCTTTCTGCCTTGCTAATACATACATACACATACACACACACACACACACACACACACATCGGCCATCTCATATATGTCTTTTTGTAAATTGCTTTTTTTCCACTTCTCAAAAATATTTAATTATACACATTTTCTCCTAGAAGTCCCAGATCATGTAATATGAACCTGCCTATATTACAAACATGGTCAATGACCGCCAGAGTGTTGAATCTATGAGCAGATAAAGAGGAGAGGAAACACGAGGTACTGATGGGAGGAAGGTCCAGATTAAAACCACTATAAGTCTAGTTTTGCCCACTTGTAGTTAAGTGGCAGAACTGTATGGGCCATGGGAATACATTATAATTTAAGAATTTGTTTTCTGGCTTGGAAAGGTGAACTCACAAACTATTATAGATCGGTGGGCACAGATGGATTCGTGATTACTTTTTAAAATCTCTCAGGGTCATTCTACATGATTTCATGCTAAATTACATTCACTTTCAGTCCATTTCACATGGATAAAGATGGCCTGGTACACAAACATTTTCCCCTTCAATTTACCTGAAAACAACTTATATTCTGAGTGCTTTAATTTGTCTAGGTAAACTCATATGTATTTTATCATAATGGATGGTAATGACTATGGGATTAAGGGCACGTTTTACTGGTGGAAAAATTGATTAACAAGAAAGGTTACTGGTAATTTAAAACACACAAAAGCTACAGTTGGAGACAAGGAGTGTGGGGTTCAGGCTTTTCTAAAGATCTGTTTCTTTCAGGGGGTCAGAGGCAGCATATAGGGTGCCTATTAGCATGGGCACTGGGATCAGCCTGAAGTAGTGAGATCCTGCCTCTGTCACCTGGTAGATGTGTAGGTGCTCAGAGTAGTGCCTGCATGTATCAAGGGCACAGTAGGCATTCGGTGATGATGATCATTTCTGTCTGCCACAATAGGATTTCCTGTTATCTGTGGCCATGTCTTTGATCCCCTTCCACAAATTCAGCCCACTGACATTCTGGCAAAAGCTGGTTTCCCATGAAATATTTTTGTCTTTATTTTGTAAAAATGTACTTTTATTGATTTCATAGAGGAAAGGAGAGGGAGAGAGATAGAAACATCAATAATGAGAATGAATCATTGAATGACTGATTCCTGCATGCCTCCTACTAGAGATTGAGCCTGCAACCAGGGCATGTGCCCTGACCTGGAATCGAACTGTGATCTCCTGCTCCACAGGTTGATGCTCAACCACCGAGCCATGCCAGCTGGGCTTTGTCTGTATTTCTTAGCTGGCCATTTACGTGTTCCTTTACTTACTTATTCATGTATCCATTCATTAATTCATTTTCTTCTTCATCACAAATTTATTGAGGATCTACTCTGCCCTATGTACTGGTATACTGTTTAAATCACAAAAGAAATACCTTCCTTCTTAACACCTATAGCAATTACATCGTCATATCATCAGGGTTAAGATAGTGAACTTTGGAGGCACTCTGAGAATACATAGGGAAAGCACCTGCTACAGTACTGATGGTCACAGAGGATGCTTCCAGAGGAAAAGACTTTGAAAGAAAAACCTGAAAATGAATAGGAATTGAAAAAAGAGAGGGACCATCATCTACAAAGACCTTGTGTTACTCAGGGTTTTCCAGGGAGAGGAAGAGAGTAAGAAAAGGAGCGGGTGAGAGGGAGAAAGAGACATAGAGGGATTGATTGATTGATTGATTGATTGATTGATTCTGGTCACAGTTGATGTTGTGGTCTTGAATCTGAGCTGAGAAGGTTGCTGGCTAGACACTCAGGCAGAGTTCCTATGCTTCAGTATTTCTTTCTAATTGGGGCACATCTGTTTTTATTTTTAAGTTCTTCAACTGGCTGGATAACCCATATTATGGAGGGGAATCTGCTTTACATAAGGTCAACTGATTGTTAATTTTAGTGAATCTAAAATCACCCTCACAGCAGTCCAGACTAGTGTTTGATCCAACAACTGGGCCAAGTTGACACATAAAATTAACTACCACAGCAACAAGAGAGCATTACAGTTTGAGACCCAAAATAACTTAAGAAGGAAAGGTAAGGCCAGCTATGATGACAGAGATGAGACTAGCTAGAAGTTACTGTCCATCTTAGATGGTTGGGCTTTAATATTCACTCTACCATAATGGAATGTGGCTGAATAATTTAAAGGAACAGAGCTACATTAAAGTACAATAGTCCTCTAGCTCCAACTTATTTCTTTCATCAACCATAGTCAATAATAATTTTCTCCTTTAAAAGACATATTCTGAGTATTTTCTTATACAATAACATCCTATTTTTAATTGATTTTTTTTAGCGAGAGAGGAAAGGAGAGGGAGAGGGAGAGAGAAAGATTGATGTGAGAATGCAACATTCATACCTCTTTCCCCTTTTAGATCATTATTCCAGGGCCCCAGAATTCCAAAGCCAAACAGGCCCAAATTCTGGGATCTACACTCACTATTTCCTCAAGTATACCTTCTGGTTGAAAATTCTTGCAGTCTGAGTAGGTAGCTGTGGCTGGATTTTGTGAGTGGATTCTTTGTCAGAGTAGTTGTGTGGGAGACCAGTAGAAAGTGGAGGTGGGACTCTAGATGGGAAGAGAAGGGATGGGCCAAGGCTCTGCTGTCCCTGTTGTACTAAGTTATGAGAATTTAAAATCTGAACCTGGTTTTTATACTTCAGGTTCCTAAAATTGAAGGCCATGATTGATCCCCTTTTATGGGCAGATATGCCCTGGCTGGGACTATGAGAAGAAATGCAACAGGAATTGGGGAGAGGTAATTGCTAGATGGCCAGGAGCTAACTTAGAACAGGGGGAAATGAGCCTCCCTTCCATCTCCAAAGGAAAAAAAAACAATGAAAATATGTCATGTGGGTTTAGAAGAGAAGATTGAGAGAGCCAATATGAGCAAGTCAGCAAGTATTTATTCTACTTTGGTTATGACTGCATATTTGTCATAATTCAATTTTTTTATTCAACAGTTGATAGCTAGATTTATTACCTTTAAATATTTAAAAACAAGGCACATGGGTCTCCATGTCTACTCTTGCTTCAGTCTCCACAAACTATAGGGGTGAGCCCAGTGCCTATACTGGAACTCGCCATTCCAGTACCCATTAGGCTGTCCCATTAATTTATGCATTTCATTTTCTCTGACTATATTGTGATAATGTATCCTCCAATAACAAGTAAATTACTGACATGTAGCAGATCCTTAATAGAT
The DNA here is from genome assembly GCA_027563665.1 of Antrozous pallidus. NCBI lineage: Eukaryota > Metazoa > Chordata > Mammalia > Chiroptera > Vespertilionidae > Antrozous > Antrozous pallidus. The sequence continues at coordinate 48,452,616 of CM050525.1, forward strand.
GAAAGTTGAAAGAAAGAATGAATCAGGTACCTCATAAAAATCCCTCATTTCCTTCCTCAGCATCTGCAGATATGAAGTACCCCATTAAAAGGTGATTATATTATGGATTAAAAAATCTTAAAAACTCATGTATTCTCACAATAATAATCTAATTTCCTCTATTATATATAACTAATATATAAAAACACTTTTTTCTGCATTTTCTACAAATGCCCTTATGAGTACTTAATAAGAAAGGAAGGAAGGAAGGAAGAGAATAAGAGAAGAGGAAAAGAAGAGAGGATGCCAAAGCTGGGAGCACACATTCTCTAAGAATCCACCTATTGCTTTTTCTGTGATAGATACAAATTTTTAGATCAAGTTTTGCTTTGAGAGAGTTCCTCAAGTGATAGAGGAATGTCTCTACTTATTTGTTAAAGTTTGTTCTATTTATTTTTAAAATATTTTTATTGATCTTTATAGAGAGAGGGAGAGGGAGAGAAAGAGAAACATTGATGTGAGAGCAAAACATCAATCGGCTGCCTCCTTCATGCCCCCTATCAGGAATCTAGCTGGAAATTCAGGCATGTGCCCTGACCCAGAATCAAACCAGCAACCTTTTGGTGCATGGGACAATACCCAAACAACTGAGCCACACTGTCCAGAGCAAGCCTGTTCTATTTTATAAAGCTATTAGCTTGGGCATAATATAGAAGATGAGTACATTAAAGTAAACCCAGGAATTGGGGCATTTATTTTATTTGACAACACTGGTTTCTCATTCACACATTCTGCAATTCGATATTACCTATTAACTGAACCTAGAGTGTGACTGAGAGATGGACTAGTGGGACAAATCAAACATTGTTGGAAAAAATCTTAAATACAGTGTCAATTGATTCAGGTTTCTCTATACAACATAACTGTTGAAAAATAAATTGTTCTACCTCTTTCAGTGCATAAAATGAATCCTTTAAAATATTTTGAGGATTAGTAAAAAAAAATAGTTATTTGTCATTTTTAATTCCCATTTTCTTTTAAACAGAGGTTCCTTCCTTTGCTGATTGTGAAGTCATTGCCTTCTGGGTAATGATCAATACCACGCTTTTAAAACTGTGGGTGAATGTAGGCGATTTACCAGTAGAAATAGGGAGAGTTGATTTATTTAGCATGTGTGAGAGACGGGAAGAGATGGGGCATTTCCCTACAGGAAGCTGGAAGAGAGGAAAGCTACAGTAAACACTAGAATGAAATGTACATGGGAGACGCGGTGGCCTAGAAGGGGTCCACAGAAAAGAGAGATGGGGTTAAAAGGGGTTTCCAGCCCAGTCAGCATGCTCAGTGGTTGGACACTGACTGTCCTGGTTCAGAGAACATGCCTGAGTCGTGGGCTTGATACACAGTATGAGGCGTGCGGGAGGCAGCCGATTCTCTCTTATCATTGATATTTCTCTCTCTTTCCCTGTCCGTTCCTCTCTGAAATAGATAAAAATCTATTTTTAAAAAAAGGGTTTTCCAAGTGAAATGTATATTGTGAGATACAAGCTCCCTCCTTCATTTTTTTTTTGGATATTCTTATTTTTAATGATGCCTACTTCATTAATATTCTTGGGCAAAGGGCATTTGGGGAGAGGGGGGGTTTAAAAAGGAAGGTGAATGAAATACAAACATATTGAAAGAGATAAAGTTCTGTGCATAGAAAAGAAGTATTTGTGTTTGTGAGTTTTTCTACAACACAATATGTCATCTGAGGGGGCACTGACTTGTTTTTGTGTGGCTCTAGGTAAGGTTAGGACTGAGATTGAGGGAAGGATATATATCTCACAGTAAGCATTTCCTAAAGCTCGGCTGTGTGTTAGATATCAGAGTCACACCATACATTATGTAGCTTTCTTCTTCTCCAGTTCTGGTATTTTGTTTATTCATCCAAGAAATGACTGTAAAGAGCCCTTCTAAAAATATCTCTCTCAGAGGCATACACTTAACTCCTTCAGAATAAAAATGAAGGCTCTGTGTTATTTCAGAGGTAAATGATATTGTTACAGTGAGGAAAATTCTAGACTTGATATTAAGTTTCAGTAAAAGTAAACCTAAGTGAGACATATATGTATTTATGAAGCTCAGAAACACATCCCATAGAAAGATACCAGGTTTATGCTATCTTAGAAAATAGTCTAATAAGAAGGGGCACTCTAATTTATTCAATATTGGAATTGAATCAATACTAGTTATCATGCTATGAAATATTTCAACAACTTTATATTAAACATTATATATGGGTTCCTGCTATCTTCCACTATGATATCACACATTCAATCTTCTTAAAACAGATCTTACAACTTACATTTCTTTAAAGATGGTATTTCTTTTGGTTTCTGAGATTTTCACAATGGACTGAGAACTCAATCAGAAGACTCAAAAATCCTCTACTAAGCTACACTATCCCTTTCTCCCCACCTTCTGTTCCAATTTCTCTTATTGCCTCTTCTAAAGAGATTTGTTCATCTGATTTCTTGTTGCTAGCTCAGAGCCTGAAAGGTTATAAGAGAACAATTAAAAAAGCATCTTAACTAGTTTGGTATCTTTAACTCTTTGTTTAAGTTACCATGTTAGACACAGATTCCAGAATGGACCTAAAACACAGCTCTGACCCCATCATCTGCATGCCCCTAGACCAGTGGTTGGCAAACCGCAGCTCATGAGCCACATGTGGCTCTTTGGTCCCTTGAATGTGGCTCTTCCACAAAATACCACGGCCTGCACAAGTCTATTTTGAAGAAGTGGCATTAGAAGAAATTTAAGTTTAAAAATTTGGCTCTTAAAAGAAATTTCAATCATTGTACTGTTGATATTTGACTCTGTTGACTAATGAGTTTGCTGACCACTGCCCTAGACCATCACTTGTTTCCCCTTTTATTCTAAACATCAGACCCCCAAACTTACTTAGTATTGTATTATACCATATTTCCATCTGAATCTCACCCTCCCTTTAAACTGGCTCTTTTTAAATATATATATTTTATTAATTTTAGAGAGAGAGAGTTAGAGGAAGCGAGAGATAGAAACATCAATGATGAGAGAGAATCACTGATTGGCTGCCTCCTGCAGGTCCCACACACTGGGGATCCAGCTACAACCCAGACATGTGGCCTGACTAGAATTGAAGCAGGACCTCCTGGTTCATATGTCGATGCCCAATCACTGAGCCTTGCCAACTCTGTTTGGCAGCCTATCTTCTCCCTTAACTTGACTGATGAAATGTCTTTCAGCTGAATATTCTTCTTATTATCCCTATATCTTCACATTGCACTCATTCTCACATTTAAATTTTGTGGCATACGTTTTATCACATTAATCCTTAACTTGTTTTTATTCATCCATTCAGTGTTTCTCAAATACTAAATGAGTATATACTTTGTGCAAGGATATATGAATTATCATTTTCTGGGGTTCAGATAAGAGAAAGCCAACTCCTCAAAGAGATGTATTTATTTAGACAACCTGATTGAAATGCAGTGAGGTAGAATCAGAAATTACTTTATATAACTCTATGATTTGGTCTTTTTAAAAAATATATTTTATTGATTTTTTTACAGAGCAGAAGGGAGAGGGACAGAAAATCAGAAACATCGGTGAGAGAGAAACATCGATCAGCTGCCTCTTGCACACCCCCTACTGGGGATGTGCCCACAGCCAAGGTACATGCCCTTGACTGGAATCGAACCCGGGACCCTTCAGTCCGAAGTCTGACGCTCTATCCACTGAGCCAAACCAGTCTCGCTCTATGATTTGGTCTTATTTGACATCATGAAAGAATAGAATTTCAAAAAACATGCAGAATAGGAAGGAAGATGGCTGCCAATGGGAAGGCAGACTCTAAGATAGTGTGTGAGTGAGAATACAAAGGGAGAATGTGTGGTTGCATTGGGAGTGTTTCTTGATAAGCTGAAGGACAGCTACACTTTAGGAGATGGTGGGGGACTGCTGTACGGGGCTCCCCAGACCAGGCAGCCCACACTGCTGCTGGGTTACCTCTTGGAGCAAAAAGCTCAGATGTAGAGACCGCACCATCTTGAAGGGGAAAGTGGATGTTGTTGGGAACCTGAAAAGCCCAGGGAATCTACAACTATGGCACCCAATGAACAGCCTCGAACCTGAGAACACCAGTCCTCAATTGGCACAAACACAGGGATTCAGAGCAGCTCTATGCTCCACCACAGAAAGGTCAGATTTCGCCTGGGATAAGGAGAGAGAGAACTACATAACCAGATACCCAGAGAAGAGAGACCATGGGGAGACAAAGAAACAGCCTGCATATGAAAGAAAAGCAGGCATCACCAGCAAAGGAAGTAAATGAAATGGAGGAAATGGAGGCAAGCAATCTGTCAGAGAAAGAATTCAGAGAAATAGTCATAAGGCGGAAGACAAATTTGACAATATGTGTAAGAACCAAGAGGAAATGAAGAACTAAGAAGAAATGAAAAATGACATTGCTGCTGTAAAGAACTCAATAGAAAGCATCAAGAGCAGACTAGAAGAAGCAGAGGACCATATCAGTGAGCTAAAAGATAAGGTAGGAAAAAATACCCAAGTAGAGCAGCTTCTATAAAAAAAATTAAAAAGCAGGAGAGCATAAGGGAACTTTGGGACAACACAAAACAAAACAACATCTGCATAATAAGAGTTCCAGAAGGAGAGGAAACTGAGCAAGGAACAGAAAATCTGTTTGAATAAATAATGACAGAAAACTTCCTTGATATAGAGAAGAAAAAACCCACACAAATCCAAGAAGCTCACAGAGTCCCAAGCAAAATGAACCCCAAAAGACTGATGTCAAGGCACATTATAATTAAATTGGAAAACACCAAAGACAAAGTAAAAATCTTAAAAGCAGCCAGAAAGAGACAGAAAGTTATCTACAAAGGAACCCCTATCAGACTAGCGACTGATTTCACAACAGAAACTCATCAGGCCAGAAAGGAATAGAAAGAAATATGCAAAGTCATGCAAAGGAAGGGTCTGAATCCAAGAATAGTGTACACAGCAAGACTATCAATCAAAATTAAAGGTGAAATCAGTACCTTCACAGACAAAAAAGGACTAAGGGAATTTTTTACCACCAAACCAGCAATACAAGAAATGCTAAAGGGTATGCTATAAACAAAAGAAATAGGAAGTGCAGAAGGAACATAGGGGTAAAGAATAAAAATGGCAACAAATAAGTACCTATTAATAATAACTTTAAATGTTAATGGATTAAATGCCCCAATCAAAGACATAGAGTAATGGACTGGATAAGAAAACATGACCCATATATCTGCTGTCTACAAAAAATCCACCTCAGAAAAAAAGATGCACACAGACTGAGGGTGATGAGATGGAAATTTTTCAGGCAAATGAAAATGAAAAAAAAAGCTCGTGTAGCAATACTTATATCTGACAAATTAGACCTCAAAGTGAAGGACATAATAAGAGATCAAGAAGGCCACTTCGTAATACTTAAGGGAACAATCCAACAAGAAGAAATAACTCTGGTAAACATAAACACACCCAATACAGGAGCACCTAAATACATAAAAAACTCCTGGAGGATATCAAGGGAGAGATTGACAGCAATAAAATCATAGTAGGATACTTCAGTACCCTACTATCACCATTATACAAGTCCTCTAAACAAAAAAAATCATCAAAAAATATCAATCCTAAATAACTCACTAGGCCAGAAGGAATTAATTGACATCTTCAGAACATTTCACCCCAAAGCCACAGACTGTGCTCAAGTGCACATGGGTCATTTTAAAAGATAGACCATATATTGGGTCATAGGCAAAGTCTCTTAAAATTCAAGAAGACAGAAATCATATTAAGCATCGTCTCAGATTACAGTGGCATAAAACTGGAAATCAACCACAATAAAAACAATCCAAAAAAATCAAACACACGGAGACTAAACAGTATGCTATTAAACAATGACTGGGTTACCAGAGAGATCAAAGAAGAAAAAAAATCATGGCAACAAATGACAATAAAAACACAACAATCCAAAATCTATGGGACACAGCAAAAGCAGTTTTGAGGGGCAAGTTCATAGCTCGACAAGCGTACTGCAAGAAAACAAGAAACAGTGGTAATAAATTGCATAACCCAACAACTCAAAGAGAAAAAGAGCAACAAGAAAAGCCCAGTATAAGCAGAAGGAAGGAAATAATAAAGATCAGAGTGGAGATAAATGACATAGAGACCAAAAAATATATATACAAAAGATCAACAAAACCAAGAGATGGTTCTTTGAAAGGATAAACAAGTTTGATGAAACTCTAGCTAGGCTCACCAAGAAGCAAAGAGAGAGGACCCAAACAAACAAAATCAGAAATGAAAGAGGGGAAATAATGACAGACCCCAGCGAAATACCAAGGATTGTTAAAAAATACTGTGAACAATCCTATTCCAACAACCTGGAAAACCTGGAGGAAATGGACATATTCCTAGAAAAATATAACCTTCCAAAACTCAATCAGGAAGAATCTAAACATCTCAATAGGCCAATAACTATGGAAGAAATTGTAGCAGTCATCAAAAAGCTTCCAGCAAACAAAAGCCCAGGGCCAGATGGCTTCACAGGGGAGTTATAGCAAACATTCAAGAAAGAACTAAAACCTATCCTCCTCAGACTACTCCAAAAAATCCAAGAAGTGGGAACACTTCTGAATTCCTTCTATGAAGCTAGCATTACCCTAATACCAAAACCAGATAAAGACAACACACTGAAAGAGAATTACAGGCCAGTATCTCTCATGAACATAGATGCCAAAAATCCTCATCAAAATTCTAGCAAATTGGATCCAGCAGCACATTAGAAAGATCATACACCATGACAAAGTAGGATTTATCACAGAAATACAAGAATGGTACAATATCAGCAAATCAATAAATGTGATAAATAACATAAACAAAATGAGAGATAAAAATCACATAGTCATATCAATTGATGCAGAAAAAGCATTTGACAAAATCCAACACCCTTTCTTGATAAAAACTCTCTACAAGGTGGGAATAGAAGGATCATACCTCAACATAATAAAAGATATATATGATAAGCCAACAGCTAACACCATACTCAATGGGAAAAATCTAAAACCATTTCCCATAAGAACAGGAATAAGACAAGGATGCCCACTCTCGCTACTCCTGTTTGACATATAGTACTGGAAGTATTAGCCATTACATTAGATAAGAAGAAGAAATAAAAGGTATCCAAATTGGAAAAGAAAAAGTAAAGCTGTCCTTATTTGCAGATGACATGATATTGTACATAAAATATCCAAAGACTCCATAAAAAAAACTAAGAGACTTATGGCAATGTAGCAGGATACAAAATTAATGACAAGAAATCTATGGCATTTCTATACACCAATAGTGAACTTACAGAAAGAGAGACTAAAAGAACAATCCCATTTACCATCATGCCAAAAAAATTAAGATACCTAAGAATAAACTTAACTAAGGAGGTAAAAAGACCTATATGTGGAAAACTACAGGACACTGAAAAAAGAGATAGAGGAAGATGTAAACAGATGGAAGAACATACCATGTTCATGGATTGGTAGAAACATCATTAAAAATGTCCATACTATCCAAAGCAATCTATAGATTCAATACACTCCCCATTAAAATATCAACAGTATATTTCACAGACCTAGAAAGAACTCTCCAAAAATTCATCTGGAATAAAAAAAAAAGACCCCAAATAGCCACAGCAATCGTGAGAAAGAACCAAGTAGGTAGGATCTCAATAGCAGATTTTAAGATGTATTGCAAAGCCACTGTTCTCAAAACAGCCTGGTACTGGCACAAGAACAGACAGACATGTAGACCAATGTAATACAATAGAGAATCCAGGTATCGACACAAACCACTATGCTCAATTGATATTTGACAAAGGAGGCATGAACATACAATGGAGTCAAGACAGTTTATTCAATAAATTGTGTTGGGAAAACTGGACAGATACATGCAAAAAATGAAACTAGACCACCAACTTACAATAGACACAAAAATAAACTCAAATGGATACAAGACTTAAACGTAAGACAGGAAACCATATAAATACTAGAGGAATCCACAGGTAGAGAAATCTCAGACATATGCTGAAGCAATTTCTTCAGCAACACCACTCCTAGGGCAATGGAAACTAAAGAGAAAATAAAAAGATTTTGTACAGCAAAACAACAAGAAAGCCCATTGTATGGGAGAACATATTTGCAACTGTTATCACTGATAAATGTTTAATTTCCAACATCTATAGGGAAGTTATACAACTTAACAAAAGGAAGATAAATGATACAATAAAAAAAAATGGGCAACAGACCTAAATAGGATCTTTTCGAAAAAAGACAGAAGGAAGGCCAAGAGACATATGAAAACATGCTCAAAGTTGCTAATCATCTGAGAGGTGCAAGTCAAAACTACAATGTGGTACCATCTTACACCTGTCAGAATGGCTGTCATCAACAAGTCAACAAATGACAAGTGCTAGCAAGGATGCAGAGAAAAAGGAACCCTGGTGCAGCCTTTGTGGAGAACAGTATGGAGCTTCCTCAAAAAACTAAAAATGGAACTCCCATTTGACCCAGTAACCCCACTTCTAGGAATATATCCCAAGAAACTAGAAGCACGGATCAGAAAGGATATATGCACCCCTTTGTTCATAGCAGCAAAATTCACCATAGCTAAGATTTGGAAACAGCCCAAATACCCATCATCAGATGAATGGATTAGAAAACAACGGTACATCTACGCAATGGAATACTATGCTGCTATAAAAAAAGAAGGAATTCTTACCATTTGCAGCAGCATGGATGGACCTGGAGAGTGTTATGTTAAATGAAATAAGCCAGGCAATGAAAGAAAAATACCACATGATCTCACTCATTTATGGAAAATAAAGAACATTATAACCTGATAAACAAAAAGATAAATACAGAGGCAAATTACAGTTGGAAAGCAGGGGAGTGTTGGGGAAGCAGGGAAAAAGATCAACCAAAGTGCTTGTATGCATGCATATTAGCACAGCAAATGGACACAAGATACTGGGGGTGGGGGGGACGAGGGCATGCGACAGGAGGTAGAGGAGGCTGGGGAAAGGTCAGTGGGGGGGGGGGGGAAGGAGCTATATGTACTACCACATGTAATACTTTAAACAAAAAATATTAAAAAAAAACATGCAGAATATTTTTAAATAAATGATTAAACTTTTCTGTAAAGGCACTAACGTGTCTCAAAGAGCCCTATGGCAAGATCACTGTGTAATTATTTTTTTAAATCCTGGGTCTTGGGATGAAAACACTGCCAGGTCTCTCTCCCCATTTCTATCTTACTGATTCTCTGTGTGATCTATCGCTCAAAGTCACTGAATTAATCTTCTCTCTGCTTCTCCCTCCCCACCACACACATTAGGACATGGCAAAGATCCCAAGATTACAGCTCCCAGTTCATCATACTTGGGGCTGACTGAGTTGGTATTTTCATCAATTTTAAATATCCAGGAAAATCTCCCATGTTAAGAAATCGCAGGTGTTCCTAGAAAAGGGTGCATAATAATGGGTACCCACTCCAGGGTTTTAAAAGGATGAAGACTACCAAATCCTGACTCAAAGAGGAACTGAGGAAATGGATAGATGAGGTGCTTCTCTCTGGACATATTTAAATCCATTTTCAATTACAATAAGATATCTGAACTAATTTTAACCTTTTCAACTCCTTGAGTGCATTAACTTGTGATTTTACATTTTAAAGTATTAACCCCAATTTTAGCATTTGTGGTTAAGTTACATGTTAGTGTGACTTTCTTAGCAGCCATTATTTGTGGGGGAACTAAAGATCATATTAGTCTTGAATCTATATTTTTGGGGTAATTGAGTTGCATCAGCATGGTTTTGCTTCTCCCATTTAAACTTCTCTTTTTGATTCTTCTAAACCACTCTCACTTTAATTGCTCCAATTAAATTTTCCAAAGCACTGTGAATGTCACTGTCTAGGTGTACAAAAAGGTTTGGAGCAGAATTAAATTCTTCCAGGGAAGCAAAGCCAGCAGCCTCTCTTGCAGTATCTGCTTCCAGTCCTCTGTTACACCTGGGCTGCTTTGTTTATCTGGCTGGTTCATTCTCTGCCAAAAATATACTTAGCATATTTACTCCTCTAATTCCTGTTGCACAATCTTCTTAGAAGAACTTGGAAGTGGGGGGGGGGGGTTCCCCACATGAAGAGCCAAATGAGGAGAGGGGTGACCTATTACTCAGAAATTCCTTGAGCAGAAATTTGTAAGTTTCAGTGGACAGAAGACCAAGCAAGGGCTGAGGCAAGTATGGCAAGAGCACAGGGCACATGATCAAAAGATAAGAGAATCTGGAAAAACTATAACAATAATAAGTGGGTGATGTTTCCAGGATAGTTTTTAAGATTTTCTATGTTTTAGAGAAAGAGGAAGTGGGATAGAAAGCACAATGACTACAGGATTTATCAACAACTTCCCAATTTTCTTTTCCAAGTCATTAAATAGCTCAATGATGTCCTTTTATACAAACCATTTACCATTGGTCTTTTATAGGCTAGTTTACTTGGTAGTAACTAATCTTTCTTTCAGACCCTTTTCTAAGTGTTATCTTTCCCCTGGTCTTAATGAACCTTACTTCCATACAATATCGGGAAAGGTTACCTCTCCTACTTGATTCCAAGTTTTTAATTTCTTAATATTTCCTAAGAACAAATAAGCAGTCTTCTCACAGGAAACAACACAAAAATTTTAAATACTTTAAAAGTGTGTTGTGGTTAAAAAGTTCAAAAACAAAATAGAAATCTTTGAAAAATCAAAAGATTTAAATTTCAAGAATTTATATTTGTTTATAATACTTGAGACAAAATCATATAAACACACACACATATATATAGATATATAGATATAGATATAGATATAGATGATATAGATATATAGATATTAGAGGCCTCGTGCACGAAATTTGTGCACAGGGGGCAGGGGATGTCCCTTAGCCCAGCCTGCACCCTCTCCAATAGGGGACCCCTCAAGGGATGTCTGACTGCCTGTTTAGGCACGATCCCAGTAGGATCGAGCCTAAATGGGCAGTCGGACATCCTTCTCACAATCCAGGACAGCTGGCTCCAAACTGCTCACCTGCCTGCCTCCCTGATTGCCCCTAACCACTTCTGCCTGCCAGCTTGATCACCCACTAACTACTACCCTGCCAGCCTAATTGATGCCTAACTGCTCCCTGCCAGCCTGTTTGCCCCCAACTTCCCTCCTCTGCCGGCCTGGTCACCCCTAACTGCCCTCCCCTGCAGGCTTGATCACCTGCCAACTGCCCTTCCTTATAGGCCTGGTCCCTCCCAATTGCCCTCCCCTGCTGGCCTGATCGCCCACAACTGCCCTACCTTGCAGGGCCTGGAACTTCCCAATGGCCCTCTCCTGCTGGCCATCTTGTGGTGGCTACCTTGTGTCCACATGGGGGCAGGATATTTGACCACATGGGGGCAGCCCTCTTGTGTGTTGGAGTGATGGTCAAACTGTAAATTACTCTTTTATTAGGATGTTTCTTGATGTTAGAAAGTAAGAGTTTTCATTTAAAAAATAGAAGTAATATGTTGATCATGTGCTATTCCAGTCTCCACTAAAAATTGCACAAGAAGCAGAAACCAGAACATTTTTATTCACTGATTCCCTTTAGGATCTTTGGCAGAGTCAGGAATCCAACAGAGGAGCAACAGATATTCGTTGAATGAAGGAGTGAAGGAAGGAACACCTTGGAGGTGCTGGGAGACTGGCATGCTGGAGGGGCCATGGAAGCTTCCTGTACTTTCCTCAGACCTTGCCCCACGCATTTCTTCCATCTCACTGTTTCTGAGCTACATCCCTTTATAGTAAACCGGTTATCTAGTGAGTAAACGGGTTTCCTGAGTTCTGTGAACTGTGATTAAGGCAGGATAGAAAGGAGTTAGGGAAAGCTCCAGACAAGTGCAGCGAGGCAGTAGAAACGGACTTCACAGGCCAATCAGCCTCTCGGTCTTCTCATCAGAGCCCCAACCTCCAAGCATGATCAGAGGGAAGATGGCTTATGACAGGAAGTTCCTGCCGTGGACACAGAATTCAGCAACAACATAAACTGGCTGAAACCAGTTCCATCGAAGAGGAAGAAAAAACTGACCTGAGACCACACCAAAGCTCTTTTTTTTTTTTTTTGCCATTATAATGAAAACCGATACTCCAAGTGAAGGGAGGGGGGGGGGCATGAGGACCAAATACCATGACGCTTCTAGAAGGAACCATTTTAAGACCAATACTTCCCCCTACCTCCAACCCTCCACCAGAAGGTAGAGTCAGAATTTGGCTCCACAAAGTTCAGAAATAGCGCACCCTTGGTGACATATAAAACCCCAAGAACTGACTGACCAGAGGCACAACTCACAAGTTCACCCAGGTACACTTTTACTCCCCTCACAGAGCTCTGTCCTAGCTCCTCTGTCTCTACCTGAATAAAACTGGTTTCCTCTCTCACTCAGACTCACTCTGACTGACACTTCAATTCTTCCCTGTGTGAGCGCAGAGCCGGGAGATCTGGTCATGCTGGGGCAAGGCCAGTCCATGATATTGATCTGGTAACATGCTAACAAATTAGTGAATCCCATGGAGGGGATCATGGGGACATCTGGCTTGTAGCCAATGGTTAGAAATACAGGTGGTTAAAGAGTGCAGATTAATCTTGTAGGAATCAATAATTAATTTATGGAATCTGACTCCATCTCTGGGTAGGTGGTGTCATAATTTGAATCAAATGTGTCCTGAGCATTGCTTGATGATGTGTGCAGGTGGAGGGGGGCGGGTGTTAAATCACTACTCACACTATAAATGTTAAAGTTGGGTCTTAAAACGAAAAACACTGAGAACACAGTAAATAATAAACAAAAATTCCCAGTATTTCCACGGTTTGGGAGAAGAAAGTAAAATTCTGGATTTTCTTTCTTACATTTAGGACATTCTAAAATAAAATAACACTTCCATCCCTTCTTCCACAAAAAGAAAAAAAAATGTTTTAACATCTTAATTCATGAGAAAAATGCAAAGCCATACTCTCTTGTTATCTTCCCCTTATCTTTAGAAAGATTTGAACACTTTAAAAAATAAGTTAAAATGTCTTATGTAAAGCACAACCTGTTTTATCTTAAAATTACAATTTATGTAACTGGCAGAGGCCTGATGCACAAAGATTCGTGCAAGAACAGGCCTCCCTTCCCCTGGCTGCTGGCACCGCCTTCGCTCTGACCAGAGCTGCCTTCCGCCTTTCGCCTTGTCACGCCAATTTGCATATTCCATCCTTACTGGCGTGGGCACTGCCATCTTTGTGACAGAGTTATTGTCAATTTGCATATTCTGTCTTTGTTAGATAGGATAGTTCCTCCTTATGTTTCCACATTTTCCTTTACATGAAAAAAAAAAAAAGACCTTGAGGTACACCATGATATGTGCTCTTTCATTTTTCTTCACTTATTCACCCATTTAGACAACCATTATGCAACGCCGAATAAATACTGGACATTCTATGAGCAACTGAGGGTGCGAGGGCAGCAGCGAGGAATAAACCTATGAAAGGATGTAGATAAACATGTCATTGCAGTTGTATGCAGCTGTATAAGTGCTACAGAAGAAACGTTCAGGGTCCAACGAAACATGCATATGTGTACTCATTCCTACTCTTCCAGAAGAAACTTAGACGGTGAGGAGTAATCCAGAAGAGTCTGGTTAAAGCCAACCCTGAAGAAGGAAGGAAACATGCAGTGACCCCGAAATAGAAAGAAGTTGGTGGAGTTTGAGAAACAAAAGGAAGGCAAGCATGGATGGCATTTTGCTGAGATATAGTCTAGTGACTTGAAGGGATAGCTGTGGAAAAAGCAGGCACCAGATTACTCCGAGTCATATAACCCAAATTAGCTACTTTTAACATTATTCTCAAAAAATTGGAAGTCATTAGTGCCTTCTAAGCAAGAAAATGGTGTAATCAGATTTGCAATTTAGAAATGGTTCCTATGGCTACTGTATGGAAGATAGGTTAATGGGAGGGGACAAGAATATACATAGGTGTCCAGTGAGAATGCCGTTGTAGAAATTTTTCCAGTAGATGGTTGTTACATGAGGATGAAGAGGAAAGGAAAAAAAAAGTTTGACATCTATTTTGGAGGCAGAGCATTAAAAAAAAAAAAAAACCTGGTGATTTCTGATACTAGGAAACAAAAACCATTACTCCAATCTCAAGGAGAAGGAAATGAGTCCTCAAAAACATATGTTCTAAGGGTTCATAAATCAGAGGGTCCACACTATTTGGCAGTCCTTTAAGTTAAAATTAAATTGATATTTAAAATACTTCAAGAGAGAGAGCTGACTCAGTACTGTTATTCACCCAATACTTTTAGATCTCCCAAGGGCATGCTTAGGACATTTCCCTCGTAATGATAATTTCAGTTCTGTGCTTCACTTTAGCCAGGGAAAGAGGAGTATAAAAGCCACCTGCACTTCTGGGTTGGAGCCTTAAGTGCAAGCACACTATTTTCCCTGTTCCATTTCCCTTCAGCAAACCTGATGGAGGCTGATCCACCGGCCGGGCTCTCAGAGGAAAAGCAACATGGAAGAGAGATTCCCAACCAAACTACAACGGACGTGTGGTGGAAACAAGTGGTTGTCATCTGTTAACTCGAAGTCACTGAAGATTTTCGAGTTGTTACTGCGGCAAAACCAATGCTATTCTGACTGTTTCAGTGGATGCCATTATTCTCATGTTATGTTTTGAACACTGAGGGTCCAGAGAAGGTGCAAAGAATCACGGAGAGGAAAACAGAACGCAAATCTATCAGAACCAGATGCAATGTGTTCTAAGGGGCATCTCTAAATATTGCAAATATAGAAACCCCGGAGATGAGCCCAAGGAGGCAAGCAGCAGAGCTATGTCGACACTAGGAGGAGCCACTGGCTGGCTTGTGTGGAACTGAGAAGGGACGCAGGGAATGAAAGCACTCAGGAGAAAGAGGGACTGCAACATCTGTGTTGACACTGCTTACTTAAAGCATTATTAAAGCTGGGAATGTATTTTAAGGCTGGAGCTAATAAAAGGGTGTCGGTGTGTAAGTACATAAAGTGTGAGATAAGCAGATAAAAAGTGGGCTTTTTTATGTCAAAAGAGATGCAGATAGGTACACATAATACTAGCCACTGAAGTCATAAAAATTACTCTAGCTTTAAAACTTGTCAAAATAACCCCTCTGGGTCAGAAAGGAGTTTTACAACGGGTGCCAGTGTCCGCTGTGTGGCAGTGAAGAGCCCAGTTTCCACGGATGTGGGTTTGAACGGTCCCGCTGCCCTCCCTCGTTCCTCTTTCCTTACGAGTGGCTGTTCGAGAAGACCAGCATATGGCAAAGCTGGCAGTAAAACATCATTAGCGGAAAACACCCACCACTGCAGAAAGTTGAAAAAAATTTAAAAATTACAAAAAACCTTGAGGGTTCTGATGGTGTGCCGATTTGGAAATGCTGCTGTGTCTCTAACCCGAAGGGGCTGTCAGGTCTGTTCCCTCATCAGCATTCACTCTGCCATGGAGGTGACTATTGCTGCCACAATGTATGTATAAGTGGCTCAGGGGGAGAAGGCAGGGCCATGCAACCATCAAACCATCACACCTGATTCTCTGCGCTCCCTGAAGAGTCTTTCTCACCAGATTTCCTCATGAGCTTGTAATATCGGTGCTTCTCTAGCCATCCTCCCACAAGGATAGGAAAACCAGTAAGTGGGAAACAGAGATATGATGGTGTTATAAGAATGCCCACACCAAGGCACGGCCTCAAGCTGGGCTTGTGTGCTGGGTGAGCAAGCAGACATTTTCTTTTTCTGCAATCTTGTCTGAGTGAGTTTGCTGTTAAGAGGGAGTCACTTGTGGCTAAAAGTCATCACTGATGAAGTACTCTTACCGTTGATTATCTCTAAGAAGAATATTCTATATTCAACGATTCAAAATCCTAATTATCAATGAAACATACTTAACCATCTATTCCATAAACACCTTTAGAGTTCCTTCTTTCTTAAGGGGATGGAGTTGGTGAGTTATATGAGACGTGGCCCTCAGGCACCTCTTCATGGACCTGTTAAAGGAAAATGAGCAGGTAGTTGCCATGTAAGGCAGTGAGGGCAGAGATGTGGATGCCATGGGAGCAGAGACAGGACAATTCACGAAGCCTGGGTGCAGTGAAAACGTCCTGGAGAAATGGATGCCTTGTGTCTGTTTCTGGGGACGGAGATCAACTTGCACACTGGAGTACAACCCGAGGACCGGCTCGGTCATTTCAGCAAAGAGAGTGCAGCTCCCTGAGTCCTCAAGGGGGGCATTTTTCTGCTGTGTGGGGGGATCTTATTTTCCCAGGATTGCTCTGCTCCCTTCCTTAGGTGTTACTGCTCAGTTCAAAGCCCTATACTAACGTTTGTAATTTCTGGAAACAGCTTCCCCACATCACCATAGATAATCCTTCCTCCTTGGACAGCTCTGTGTCCCTGTACCTCTGCTTTTCCAATGTCACAGATCTCCTCAAAGACTGTTCTCCCCTGCTCTGGGTCACGTGACCATCTCCCCTCTCCCTGGGGTGTGGATGTCAAAGCCCATCCAAGGTTACAGAGGTGCTGAGGCCAAAACAGGGCCCCGTTTGGCCTTCTTGGAGCCTTTCAAGGTCTCTTCAAATAAAGGTGATATTTTAGACAATAAGTGAGAAATCCAGTGCTTTTAGAAACAAATTCAGGCTCAGGGAAAGGGAATTAACACAAATGTTTAAGAGTGCTTCCTTAAGTATGAGCTTTTTGTTCTTGTAAATATGTGTTATCTGCTCATATGTATACATTACCAAACAATCCAAAAAGCTAGACAAAAATAAATAAACCTAGGAAAAATAGTTTTATTTTAATAGTTTCAAAATTCAATAGATTTTTAAATAAACTAGTGCTTAATATTGCTAGATAAATAAAACATTTAAAAATAATTACACATATATGAACACATTTTTCCTCACCAAAATGTTATTAACTGTGAAATTGGTATTAAAAAATTACCTGTGTAAATATACTTATCATATTATATATTTTAGTAAGGCCAAAAATGTTATAATGTTAATAAATAAAATAATATTTTAAAGACTACACCATCTTATTTACTGCATTTGGAGTATGTTTTACATTGTAATGTATTTATATATACATACATTCTTCATAAATAAAATAAATATACGTGTATTTATGTTAACATTTAAAAAAAGACCTTGCCATTCAGTGTGTGATAAAAAACAACAACAATTAGAACCACTGATAGATTATGAGGAAAGGAAAAAATACCTTTATGTCTTATTTATTGTTTCATCTATAGAGTTTAGCAGTATGCCTCACACATTCTAAATGCCTAATAAATATTTGATAAATGTATGTATAAGTGGTATTCCGAGGTAACATTAGAAGATATATTTTCTAGGTAACATATTGAGGAAACATTTTATTACCTGGAAAACATCATTAATATCAGAAAAAATATTTTTCTAGGTAATATTGAGATGCTTCCTATGTGCCACATTGTTGTTTGTTTGCATGGCTATCTCACCACCTACCCTCTTACCTTCTCATTCATTTTAAACCCTGAAAAATTGTCTCATGAATGAATGAATGAATGAACGAATGAACAAGTAAATGCACAAGCCCTAGTGCACTTATGCTATCATTTCCTGTATGGCAGACAGAGCATCATCCTTACTAACGAAAAGCTAAGTAGTCACAAGATGGCTGTACTCACAGCAGGCCATACACAGATGGGTGGGGCGGGACTGAGCTTGACACTGTATGTGCCAGGGAGCTGCAGGGAAATTGACCAGGAGGTTCATGGGGTAGTCCCACAGAGCGCCGGCGCAGGAAGGGACTCTGGGGTCGCCCTGCAGGGCTGGGGGACTCTGGGACTTAGGGGAGTCCTGCAGCCCTGTAGAGTGCTGGCCCCACAGGATAAACATTAGGGCAGAGGGCACCACTCCACCTCCCCCTGGGGAGGAGGAGGGAAATGAGTTTCAGCTCCAGAGTCTGGATAAACCTGGGGTAGTAAGTGCTGCCCACACTCCACACCCAACCCCCGGCCTTGGCCTGGGGTATGATCATGACAAAAAAACCTTCATGGCCACTACCTGGCCCCCTACCCTGAGCTTCTCCCCACACAAGAGCAGTGATCTCAATTCCTGACAAGAACAGTGACCTCACTTCCTGATGATGGAGCTCAACAGAACCTGGAACCCTGGTAGCCAGGCAGCAACATTCTAAAACAGTGCTTACCCAGCCCATTTGATAGAGACATTCCCACCCAGGCATGCTCTGTTGTTTGCTGTAGTGCCAGCGCCATGACAGGCAAAGAGCCACCCATGACAGCTTCTTCCACCACTGCTGTGGCCGGCCCTCTTCATGGGGGAACCCAGAGGTAACCCAGGGAGGCCCAGGGGGGTTTTCTTAGAGCCAGGCCACCACTATCATCCTTCTCACCATCCCTGTGTCCCCTGGGTTGCTGGCCTAGGAGGGCTGTGGGACTCCATGACTCAAGGGAAATCCCATAGGCCCACAGGGGCACCAGCTTCAATTTGAATTCCCACAGGTGCCACCACAGACTCTGACTGGAGGGAGGAGGGAGCCGGATACCCACACCCAGGACTTGGCAAATAGCGATATTAAAATATTTCTTCTAATTAATTCCCTTTCAATGTGCACGTATTCGTGCACAGGGCTGCTAGTTTCATAATAAATGCTGCTGTTGCCTACCGCAAAAGACAGAGACACGGGTTCACTTTTGCCTTTAACTATCTGGTGACATGAAGGCCTGGATGTGGAAAGCTGGGAAGTTTGAGAGAAACTCAAAACCAGAATTTGCTGAAAGGCAGAAGGAATTTTTAATCTAGTAAAAAACAAACAAACAAACAGACAAAAAACCCCACAATCATTTATGAATTGATTAACTGCAGTGCTCCAGAATTTCAATCTCAACTGTTGGGAATATATGAAGAAAATCCTTCTGGAATCCAGCGGGGCAAACAGTCAGAATGAGGGACTGAGTTCTTCTGGTAACGGACAATGTGTGATTAAGATGCATGGCCCACTTTTGAAGAATTTATTTGCAGTGGCTCAGAGGCAAACACACTATTGAAGACTAGCTTTTAATGTGAAGCCCTGCATGAAATGCTTCCCTCGGGGACTTTCAATGGACATCTAAGAGAAGAGTAACTGTTAGATCTTTTATGATGGTTTTGCTGGCCTTTACATCATTTAAATGGGGTGGAATTTTTGTATGGCATTTCCTAGTCATGACACAGCCTGAACAAATGTTTAGTAATGTGGACTGCATTAGTATATTTAAAACAAAGTCATGAGGTCCGTGCAATAAAATGTTCACAATATAAATCATTTGAGCATAATTGATTTTTCTACCTCAGGATTATTTTTATGTTGAACATAGCAAGGAATAAATTCTTCAGTTTACTTAAGGGATTTCATATTTGTATTCCCATGCACTTGGGAGGGAGAGTTGTTCCTGTCTTCCCCTGTGGTGTGGAAGAAAGGTTTTCGCTGAACATCTCTCTCCTCTAGTTTCCCCTGTTAGTCCTCTCTAAGGAGACAGAGAATCGGTAGGTACAGTCACTGGTTCACCATTGTCTGTTGGGTGGAGATAAACAATCCAATTTTTCAAGGCAGAAAATTTGATTTACAGCTGTGGTCGTGCCCTCCCTGACAACTGGGAGATGAAGACCCCAGGGTTTCTGCTCAACATTACAAATTATTCAAAGCCTGGATTAATGTGTGTGTGGGGGGGGGGGGGGAGGTTGGCGGATGTTTGTAGTATGGTGTGGTGTGAAGGGAGTTGTCCAGGTGATAAAAGTGAAAGCAATATTAGAATTAAATGTTGTTAGCATTTTTAGTTAAGTCCTCAAATATGGCATCTATTGGACATAATATTAATATGTAGGAATCCATATGAATATATTATTTGCCTGACTTAGTTGTGTAACTCAGGAGAAAAACAAAAGGGTGTCACTTATTATTTGCATTACACTCCTGGTTTTTTTGTTTATTTTTACCCCTGACAATTTCTGTTCTGCACTGAAACCAAATTACTTGCACTATCCATCTCTCACAATATTGTACCTTTGCACAGACTGATATTCAAGTCTCCTTTCTGTTTATAATTATTTATCTTTCAAGACTTAATGCATATTTGCTCTAGGACAGGAGTCTAGATCTGATGGTCCAGTTTTTCTAAAAAGAGATACTGTCAAGCAACCCTGAACCAAAATTTCTTCTCTAATACAAAATTCTGCCAACCACATCCCACAGGCCAAATCTGACCCGTCCCATGTTCTGCACATAAAGTGTTATTGGAATATAATCACAGCCATTCAGTTACATATTATTTATGACTGCTTTTATGGTATAATAACATAGTTGAGTGAGTAGTTATAACTGGGACCACATGGCTCACAAATCCTCCGTTACTGTGTAGCCCTTTATAGAAAACGTTTAGCAATCCCTACTGAAGGCAACAATTGTCTGAAATCAAATGGCAAATATTTCCTTCATAAAGAGGCAGTGTTTTATAGTTCACCATAAGCCCTATCAATACCTACTGTGTTGAACCTTGAGCATGTCATTCATTTATGTTCCCAGCCTGGTTGCTATTAGCATGTGAGCATATGGAATCTTTCCCAAAGAAGACTGGCTCGATGAACACAATCTGGGATGAACATAGTTCTACACTATTTGTGTAGTTGTAGTTTATCATTTACAGGGTTGGGCAAAAGTAGGTTGATATCTTTCATATGAAAAATAATAGAATAATTACCGAACAATAATAATATAAGAATAAACTCTGTATTTCATGTACTCACAACTCTAAGCCTACTTTTTCCCCACCATGTATATATTTTCTGGCAAGGACTTCCTATCTTTTTGTTCATTATAGATATGGTTTCCTTTACATTCTTGAGCTTAGTTATAACAGTTTCTATAAACCCTTGTTTGGATCATCTCGCTCAGTCCTGATCACCACTGTTTGTTTTCTCTTGAAAAGTGTTTTTAGTATCTTATTAATTTGTGTTTTGAGTAAGTTGGGATCGCATTTGAAATATCATTAAAAATACTTTGTAGAGGACTTGTAAAGAGTATTTTTTATGTTTTATGGTAGGTAATTAACTTGGGTTAAACATAAACTTATCTTTCCTCCAAGAGGGGAGCAGTTAAAATTTTAGTTTCTTCCTTTAAAACTTAGTTTAAGGGTCACCCAAATATTTGCCTTCAGTTTTGCTATCCAACTTTGGCCACCCAGAGAGTTTCAGACTTACGTATGCTATTAGTATTAAAAGCTATAAAAACGAAAAACTTACTCAATGCTGTTCTCTTTTTCAAATGCCAGTTCTCCTTTCTTATCTTCCTGCTTTAGTTTGCTCTCCTGTGCCTTGAGTTGGAATTATTTATTCTATCCAAAGTTTGTTGTTATGCGAAAGTTCGATTGGAGCCATTTGAATATTACTAGGAGTAAAGCTACTAAATAGTTCTTTGCTTGTGTGTTTTGTTTTAATCTTCTGGAGGTCCTGTCCTAGAATCTTCCACAAACACCATTTTCTTTAACCCTTACCAGGTCAGTTTTAGTGTGCCCCTATTTCAGACTAAGAAAGTGAAGATCAGCGAGATCTAGCCAAAGTTTCATGTGACACAAGATAGAGAAACAGAATTTAAGTCTCTGATAGACCTGTCAAAAGTTGTTCTGTAATCATGCTACCTTTTTTTCCCCATAAAATGTGCTGTTCTTGATTTCAGGAACAGTAAGGGAGAAGGAGAGAGACATAGAAACATTGATGAGAGAGAAATTGATTGCTGCCTTCTGCGTGCCACATTACTGGAAATTGAGCCATAACTAGTCACATGCTCTGACCAGGGATCAATCCTGCCACCTCCTGGTAAGAGATGATGCTCAACCAATCGAGCCAGACCAACCAGGCTCATGCTACTTTTCATACATAATAGACTGGTTTATTGCTTAAAGGCTGCTATGATTTCTGGGGTAAGCTAAGAGCCATAGATGAGGTGCTCTGCTTTGATTTTAGAGCAAATCATTCAGAAACAAACTAACAAAAACAAAGGTAAAAAATCAATCCCATTTAACCCCGTATTTTTAATGACTGCATTGTATTTATGTTCTACCCTTCTTAATCTTTAGAGCATCCTTACTTGAAAGGCTGGTATAAAAGCTTCATTTTTCACTGACATGTCTCCCCACTGTTCACCCAACTCTAATTGGGAAGTGAATGAAATGTCCTGGTGTATTCTTAGGCATTAAATGTTAAACCTTTCAAAATATGCTGAGAAGGAGGCAGCCATTGGGATGTTGTCATTATTCTGCGTTTTCCATTAGCAGAGAGTTGAATGCATTCCTGCTGGCTCCTTTCAGAGGAGAATGGCACAAAGTGGGTATTTCCATGCATATAATCTATGTTATGGTAACTTCTGTACTTGTTTGCCTACCACACTTCTCTGTCTTTGTTTTTTTCTTAAATATTTTGTTGATTTCAGAGAAGAAGGGAGAGGGGGAATGAGAAACATCAATGATGAGGGAGAATCACTGATCAGCTGCTTCCTGCGTGCCCCCCTACTGGTTGAGCAATGTGAGCATGTGCTCAACCACTGAACCACGGGTGCTGGTCCTTCCCCAACTTTCTTTTCTGTCAGACAGATTCACTGCACTGTCCAAAGGAACAGAAATGTGACCCTAAGTGGTCTAATTATGTACACTCAGAACTTGGGGCTAGAAAACTCATAGGGACTGGACACCATTGAGCAGAGCAACTAAACAGGT
The DNA here is from genome assembly GCA_027563665.1 of Antrozous pallidus. NCBI lineage: Eukaryota > Metazoa > Chordata > Mammalia > Chiroptera > Vespertilionidae > Antrozous > Antrozous pallidus. Next base: position 48,475,550 of record CM050525.1, read on the forward strand.
AACTATAATTGTAGAACTTGGAGATTACCATGCTGTCCTGGTAGCCCTTCTTTCCACATGATGCACTTACAGCCACATTTTTGATTTTTTAAGTAACCAGTTTCTTTACATTACATTTCTCTATTCTTACAAGAATATTTTTGGACTCATTGCCAATAGCCACAATGCCATACTATAGACAAAACACACATGTTCAGAAAGGGAGGATATTGTGAATTATTTAGATATAATATAATGGGAGTATGAAATTATTTTTTGTCTCAATTGCCTCAGTTCCCAGGTTATATTTTAAAGAGATAAAGGTTAGAACAAGTAAAGGTGTTATTAGGCACCAGATTTGGTGAATAAAAATACACAATGCCCAGTTAAATTTGCATTTCAGATAAACAACAAATGACAGCTTAGTATATCCTACACAAATATGGATAGTATATACTTATACTGAAAATATTTTTTGTTTTCTGAAATTTGAATTTGACAAGGTTCCCAAATTTTATTAGGCAATGACATATTGGCTAGCATAGGACCATAGAATTTCAAAACAATCTCCAACATGCTTAGGTAATAGGCAGAGATCAAATAATTTTCTATCAACATTGACTTGACTCTTATGAAACTTTCACTGATTAGATGCCATCAAACCACTTTATCCTATACTTCTCCTTGAGAGTAGAGAGTGATCTTTGCTTTTTAAAATCTGTCTGTATAATATGATGTTGCAAATAACTCATCTCTTTCTCTCTCTATATATATCTATAAAGAGGTAATATGGAAATTAGGCCAGGACTTGTAAGGAAGGAGTCATGACAAGACAGGAGGAGGTTGCACATTCAGGTGAGGCCTGCAGTGGAAATGGAGACAGAGGCAGGGGGGCCTGCCTGAGCCGGTGTGGTGGCTCGGGTGGCCCCAGAGTAGACACAGGCAGGGGGGCCAGAGGACGCTGTGAGTCAGGCGTGGGTCCTGGCCTCCTGCAGTGCCAGTCCGGCCTCCCACAGCACTGGTGCAGCCTGACTCCTGCAGTGGCCAGGGCTGTATCTGTCAGGCACAGGTCCCGGCCCCCGTAGGGTGCCTCCTCACATGGTGGGAGGTGGGGCACCTCCTCATGCAATTGTAATCACAAGCTGAGCCTCTAGTCTTATAATATTTCCTGTTTACAATTTTGGCTGAGTCTATGGAAATAAGATTATCGATCAACTTTTGTTATAGAGAAAAAGAAAGAAGAATATCTATGGAAATAATTCTATAAATTTTGGTGCATTCCCTTCTTGCCACCCTAAACACACACACACACACACACACACACACACACACACACACATACACACACGTTCAGGAAAGCTTCTCTAATAAGAATAAGCAAACAGGAAGAAAGAGGCCTGCTCAATTAGATTCAGGGGATTATAATGCCAGAGACAAGGACAAAGAAAAGGCCAAAATACAAGGACGGAAAATAGAAACGAAAGAATGAAAAACAATAAAAGTTACTGCTGAGATATTAAAGAGTATGGCAGGATACAACATAAGACTGGGATCAAATATTAATTCAAAAGAGGTTCAATAATGCATTTACACATACCATGGGAGAAGATTAGTAGTTGAGGGGAAAATGGAAGACAATACACCACTCACTACTCACTAGCTCCTTCTTTTGAGCCATATCAATAGTGCATGGTGTTGTGTGCTAAAGATTCATGAGATATCTCAAGGGACTGGGGCTATTAGTCTCAAGCAACAATAAATAGGTCTAACACTTACTGACGGTATTTTTCTAGGTTAAGCCTCTTTTTCTCTAACATTATGTGAAGAAGGATTATAAGTGGGATGCATCCCAATGTCTCAGGAAAAGGATGGTGCTAGCCTCTCAGAGGGAGAAAGCTCAGCAAAGCTTTATATTTCCAACAAAGTCATCTGAATCCTTCTTGCCAGAAGGAACTCCAACATACACGCAGTACATCACTTCTGTGAGTTTACTTCAAGCACAGAAGCACATGGGGGCGGATGAACATTCTTCTGGACTAAATTCAACATTATGGTTCCTGCAAAATTGACCGTAAGTAAGACACATGGAAAGTACTTGAGGTTGTAAAACTGAGGAGGGATTTGCTGAGGGATGGCTGTAGATACTGCTTATGCAACTGGCATCTGCTTGAAAAACTGGATAACGATAAAAGCTACAGAAAATTGCAGAGTCTGAAGTGTATGATGGCAGGGAACTGAATACATTGCCCACATCAGAGTCCCAGCCCTACCTGCCATCTCTTTTAAGAGGTTAAAAGAGATCTTGGAGTCACCTCTTTGAAGTCACAAATGGCTGAGACAATGGTCAAAGCAATGAGAGACAGTCAGGCCACAGTGTAGTTCTTACCTTTAAAAAGCGGGGTGCAGAGAAAGGAATTATGTACTTGGTGCCAGATGGAGCTGTCTTCTGGAATATTATTTCACGCCTTTACCCACAAGTTGCACGCCCGAGAACATGATTTATGGTCTCTGATTGTCAGTGTCCTTACCTGTAAAACACAGAAAAGCCTACACTCACTCTGAGAATGGGATGAGACCCTGAATATGAAATAGGTGGCAGGTAAGCAGCATCAGTAAACATTTGTCGTCTTCTTTAACCCAGTCATATCAGAACGGAGGTATCCTATTTAATGTTGTGTTAATTGATCAATTAATATACCCACTATTAGGTTCTTCACTGATCTCTGTAACAAGCAATACGATTCTACATGCATTTCACAAAGTTATGGAAAATTTAATAACTTCTTGATGTTTGGAAAGGTCATCTTGAAGAATTTTTTCACTTAGATTGTTTCCAGAGGTCCTTCCGTCTGATTGTTAGCTAAACCAGGAACATCGGACCTCTGGGCCACATTCACTTTTCAGTGGAAACTGAATACTATTTGGTAAAGTCAAAAACTACCCTTAAGTTTGGCACTTTGGAATATAATTTGTTTTCAATTTGGAAGCTTAATTAATTTTTCCCTTGAAACAAAGACTAAAAATAATATGTGATTTGGCTTACTGATTTCACTCAGGATTTAGGGAATCTCTGTGGATTTCCAATCATCTTTTTTCACTTTTAAGTTTTCTAAAGCTAGTATTGATTGTAATTTCTTCCCCAACTCCCCACCAATTTAGTAGATGAAGATATTGAATGCAGAGAGTTCGACATGATTTCACGATGAATAATATTCCAGCTCAGTATGCTATAGGTCATCTGGTAACTAACTTTCACTAGACTATGTTGCTATTTCTGTCTCTTTCTGAAAACTGATAAAAAGTCTCTTTATTTCCCTTTATTATTATTTTTTAGTGCACAAATTATTACAATGAGAAGATAGTTTCTAAGCTAGTTATTCTGACAGAGACCTCCAAGTAATCATAATTTTGCCCTCATGGGGGCCTGTCTGTCTATCTATCTATCTATCTATCTATCTATCTATCTATCTATACTTATCTATCTATCTACCTTATATATGTATATATGTATATATAGTATATATGGATAATTCTCATGAACAATAAGCTATTTTTAATGGTTTTCTTGATTTTAGAGAGAGGAAGGAATAGATACAGAGTTTAGAAACATCAATAATGAGAGAGAATCATTGATTCACTGTCTTCTGCACACCCCCTTCTTGAGATTGAGGCAGCCACCCAAGCATGTGCCCTGAGCAGGAACTGAACTGGTGACCTCCTGGTTCATGGGTCAATGCTCAACCACTGAGCCACACCAGGTGGGTGAATATAGCTATTTTTAAGTGAAGTTATAAGTTTTTCTGTGTGTATTACATGCCATAGAACTTTACACCTTATAATGAGTTATATTTACAGGGTTCCAGTGTATTTCCAGAAAATCTGTTTATAATCTCAAATATAGTTTAACAGGTACAGTTTTTATTTAAGAGAGTTAATACCCATATCTAATTACTTTGTCTGTCATTTATAAATTTGTTTCGACTGTTGGTCCAAATGCATTTTATTTAAAGAATTTTCACAATTAGAAAATATGTTGCTTAAGTAAATTAACAGTTACAATAAAGAGAAAAACACACATTTTGGAAAATAATCATTATAAAGTAGAGATTTGGTATGGAAAATCATTTATATCTAAAGTTTTCATTCACAAATATATTAGTATTTTCAGTTTTTTAAAATCTCTCTCTCTCTCGCTCTCTCTCTCTCTCTCTCTCTCTCTCTCTCATTCCTCTCACCCAATCATCTCTATTGAAGAAAACTTTGGGATTTAGATGAATTGCGTTATCTAAAGGTGCACAATAAAAGGCTATGGGGTGGGGGGATTGGAGGGGAGAGAGTGTCAGATTTCTAGGTTTAGCAGACTTCCATTCCACTATTCTTTCTTACTCCTTTGACAGTGGAATGCAGTGGGAACAAAATGGATAAAATCTTCATTTACAACCCCGAAGATATAGTCAATGATTCGAGTAGCAGCTACAATACCCCTCTGATATAAAATTAAAAACTAAATTTGTGTAGAATATAAACAACGTATATCTGAGTTTTTGCTGAAACGCATTTTATGTCAAAGCAGAGGGACAGTATAGTGGTGGGAATACTGACACCAAATGCTCTCATGGTATGGACATTTCCATCAGGAAGAAGTAAATGAAAACAGAACTAGAATTGCTTTGAATTAAACATGGGAGGAAACTGAAGATATGAAAAGCTCCTTGCATGGGAGTATGAGATCCACAAGTTGCTTAGCGAATGGAAAACTATATAGACGAGACAGGTCTTTAACAGAATTGGTGGAAGCTAAATGTGACTACAGAGATGACACATTGCTTGTGATTTGACACGGAAACTTGAGAACAAAAGTAGCACTTTGGGGAAAAAAGAATAAAAATAAAGCCCACAGAAGGAGGTTAGTCATGCACTGGGGACTGCCCCCTCAGCAGACAGTGGAGAAATCAGATAAACATGGTCTCTGAATAAGACAGATCTGAGTTTCCATGATAGCTCCCTCCACTGCTAGATGGATGGGACTGGACAAATCTCAGGACTCCATTTCCAAAGGAAATTGTCACACCAGTTTCACAAGTTGAGGTGGGGATTGCACACAACCAATTCCTGTAAGGTTTCTGTTAAACGGCACCTGTTGGGAATCCACAAAAGACTGCAATAACTTTTTTACATTGTCACTGTTACCACCTGCGCCACCACCACCTGATGCGGATGAACTCTATGAGGTTGTCTCTCATCTCGCAAGATGAAAAGTTAAATTCAGACACATACGGATGGATAAGAATTTGCCTCTTCACCTCTTCATTCATAAGATACAATATGTCTTACTGAGTCATGTTTATTAAAAATTTTAAGGAAAGGACCATACTAGTCTCATAAAGCATAGATGGAAAACAAGGCTTTGTGTCTTTTCTGAAGAAAAAGATTCTTCATAGTCATCTTAATCACTCACAATCTCTCTCTTCTTTTGACATCCTTTTTTTAAAACATTTAATATTTTGTATGTAATATTTAATCAAGATTTCCTAAGAGTTTATTCAACCTGCTTCAATAATTGTTTCTGTTTTACTTATTATTGGCCTCCTTTCTCTCTTTCACTGCCACAGCTTCTTCCCTCAGCATCCCCACAGCACACACGCTCAACCCTAAGACCTTGTCTCCAGCGAACTCAAATCGAATACAGTTAAACGTCTTTGTAAAACTAAGTCTAATAGATGGGAAAATGCTTCGTCACACTGCATTTTTGTCTTTTCTAAGTTTATTTTTCTTTTCTCCAAATAATCATTGAACACTCGCTCTGGTATAGGTGTCGTTTGAGGCACTAGACATTCTAAGATGACAGGCTATGATTTCATAACACTCAAGGTGCTTACTGAGCAGGCGCGAAATATGCCAAAGCTCAGTCTCCACAGCACAGCCTCTCCTGTGTCTCCTGGAGCTCCTCTGAGCGTCACCTCCACAGAGCATGGCCACCTCTTTACTCTTTCCTTAATAGCAACATCCGGTAACTATATCGCATTTTAATGATAGAACTTGCTCACCCAGGGTGGCTTTGATCTCCATGGGTGCTATTGGCCCTGGGATGGCGCTTTCAGGGGTGGCACCATGGAAAATCTTGTCAGGGAACTTACAGGACCAACATATGGCTCTACTGAGGCTTCTTTTCAGAACTTTAGGTCCTCAATTCAAGGGACCCTCAGTAACAGGACGGCTGATTCAGGGGCAAGAAAATTTCTAGACATAGAAATTTCCTGAGAATCAGAGCTCAAGAGAGCAAATAATACCTTTGTGATCACTAAATACAAATTACTCATTTTAGAGTAGAGATATGGAAAGGAACCCACAGTAGAATCACCCATGCCCATTAGCAATGAAGCGGAAGCATGAATTTCGGTATTCTAATACTTAATCCAATGTGGTTGACAATGTTAAGAGACTAAAATTAAATACACAAACACAACATTGTTCTACTCTTAAAAGAAAGGTTGGGAGGGCAAGAGAGAATGTTCAGCAGTTATTTACACGTTAAGTGTAGGAGTAACCTGGAACAGAACGTAATATCAATCAAGAAAACCGTTCCTATCACCCTTAAATACTGTCTTTGGCTTTTTAAAAATTGTTTCCAGGGGGCAATTAAAAACATGAAAACAAAAAAATCTGTTTTCCATATCACCTGAAGGAGAATTGAGACCATACAGTAGTAGAGAGAGAAGCAGAGTCATTTTCAGTGGTGTTTTTACTTAGTTTCCGAAGACCATGAGCAGGTTGGTTCTCATTCGTTCTGTGCTTAGGTAATTCAGGACAGCTCAACAGTTTTTACGGTCCACAGCCGGGCTCTCCTATTTCTTTGGTTAATGAGGTGAATCCACTTAGAGCACTTGGGATAACAAACTTTTCTCTGACCATCTGCTTGTAACTTTGACACCAAATGACAAGTACAGTTATCCCAGAATAAACTAAGGATTAAATCAAAGTTTTCCACTCTCAGCTAAGTATTTAAAAACAAAGGATCTCTTACCCTTTGAGACAGCGTGGAAGGACCTGGAGAGTACTATGCTAAGCAAAATAAACCAGCCAGAGAAAGACAAGTATCATGTGATCTCACTCATACATGGAATCCAACGAACAAAATTAAACTGATGAACAAAATAGATCAAGAGTCACAGAAGCATGGAACAGACTGTCAAATCTCAGAGAGAAGGTGGGGAAGGATAGGAGTTAAGGATGGGAGGGGGAAGGGGAAATTAAGGGGACGGGCGATCAACCAAAGAACTTGAATGCATGTATGCATAATCCATAGACAAAGATAATAGTGTGGTGAAGGCATGGGGCAGGGGACAGGAGTGGGCTAGAAGGGGGGTCAATGGGGAAAAGAAAAAGACATGCGTAATACCTTCAACAATAAAGATTTAAAAAATAAAAAATAGAATAAAAACAAATATCACAGCATGGCTTTTTGGCTGAATTATTCACATAATTGCTTCTATTCTTCACATCATGATTGTGAAATATTGCCTTGTAATTCTTATATTACCGTGTCTTATTTCTGCAATAACATTCAAATACTTCTTAAAGTGCAAAGTAGACTGTGGCATTAGTAGGTTAAGTTAAAATGCAATTAAAGAGAGTAATAATTCTCATTCTGTCAGGAAGAATGTAATAGAGACGGTACCATATGAGAACATTAATTTGGGAAGAAATTAAAGAAAAAAAGACTCCTAATGTTTCCAGCAATCCTACTGCCTTAGTCTTTACCACCTTGCTAAACATTGCTTTAGCTTTCCGCTTTAATAGTGGCAAACTCTGAGGTCTGACATGAAATAGGCTATTTCATCTGGGATGGTTTAAGCTGGCCTAAGGAGTGACAGGAGAATATAGCAAGCAGTCAGTGCTAATGACAGCACACCATTTTTATAGACTAAAGGTCGAGCAATGAATTTCAATTATAGAGTGTCAGGATGCCCAAATGCAGGCACCTGATAACAAGTCAGGAGCTCACAGTTTCTGTAAGACTTCTGTAGAATTTCAATAAAGCTCTTAGCCCTTTGCAAAGCCTTTTTTTATACTTTTTTTTCCTTTGCCAGAAGCGAAGAGATGCAATCTTTCCCGAGCAACTCCATCTACAGCCCCCTTCAGCCATCATGTTGCAATAGCTAAATGAAGCATGCTTTTCTAACATATGGGCTTCCCCTGTGGCTCGTCTTCCAACATGTTTGGGAGTGACAGAGAGAGTGGGCATAGATTCTCATCTGCCACGTTTTAAATGGAGTTTTCCAAAATGTATTATTAGCCCAGCCATAGGGAAGGCTCCCTGATGGCCTTGATAAGGCCATTTCCTGCCAAATATTTGAACAGGTTGAAAGGGGGAGGTGGGGAGTAATGGTAAGGGACCACACTACTCAGTTGAAATTGAACAAGATTTATGCTCAAAAAATAGTAAATATCACTGATTCTATTAAGTTCACTCTTTCTATGTTGCTCAGGGGATATGGGTAGGAAAGGCAAAATGAGAGCAATCAATGTATTTCATCTTTTTTATGTTGAAATAAATGATAAATGGGTTGAGTTTACCATCCATTTCACTTAATATTTTTTATTATAACATGCCCAAAAGACAACTTTTGATTTCCCTCTCCGAACTTGCTGTGCCTGCAATTCCTTATCTTGGTTGTAGGCAGCTCCTTGCAGATGCTAATGCTGATAGAATCTAATTCCTCCTTGACTCACCTTTTTTGCTCACATACTCCATAGACTTCCCATTAGGAAATCCTGTTATCTCTGGCTTCAAAGAGTACCCAGAGCCAAATAATTTTTCACTCCCCTCACTGCCACCATTGGGGTACCAAACACCAGGTTTACATTTATGTTTTAAGGCCACCAAAACTTGTGGCCTTCCAAAGAGAAATTGGGAGAGAGAGAGATGCATGCATGTATTTCTACAGTAGCTACTATGCAGGCCTCTTTGCTCCTACTTTACCCTCTCCTAACCCTGCATCTCTTTTCAATACAGCAAACCAATGATCCTGAGAACATTATCCTTTGAACAAGAGAACATCAAATGATTCTTTGAACATATAACATACATACATGAAGAGAGAGAGAGAGAGAGAGAGAGAGAGAGAGAGAGAGAGAGAGAACGAGAACATACTATGGAACCCACAGTTCCCTCTAGTATCTTGAACTTATTATATTTATTTTTAAATTATAATATATGAATTATCTGTATTCAATCATTTGATCTTGTATTTTTATTTTATTTATTTTATTTATTTTTATTTTTATTTTTTTTAATTTTTATTTATTTATTTTTTATCTTTATTGTTCAGTTTATTAATTACATTGTTTCCCTTTTTATCCCCCTATAGGTTCCCTCCACCCTGTACCTATCCCACCCTCCACTCTCACCTCCCCCTCCCCTGTCCTCTCCCATTGTTGCAAGATTTTTGTCCAGTCTCTTGCTGCACTTCCCACAACCCTTTTCTCCCCAAGAATTGTCAGTCCATTCCCTCTCTATATCCATGTCTCTGTTATATTCACCAGTTTATCCTGTTCATCAGCCTATCAATTCACTTGATTTTTATGTTCATTTGTTGATAGATGTGTATTTGTTGTTCATAATTTATATTTTTACCTTTTTCTTCTTCCTCTTCTTAAAGAATATCCTTCAGCATTTCATATAATGTTGGTTTGGTGGTGATGAACTCCTTTAGCTTTTTCTTATCTGCGAAGCACTTCATCTGACCTTCAATTCTGAATGATAGCTTTGCTGGATAGAGTAATCTTGGTTGTAGATTCTTGCTGTTCATCACTTTGAATATTTCTTGCCACTCCCATCTGGCCTGCATTGTTTCTGTTGAGAAATCCACTGACAATCGTATGGGTGCTCCCTTATAGGTAACCAACTGTTTCTCTCTTGCTGCTTTTATTATTCTCTCTTTGTCTTTTGCTCTTGGCATTTTAATTATGATGTGCCTTGGTGTGGTCCTCTTAGGGTTCCTATATATTGGGGTTCGGTGCACTTCTTGGACTCCTAAGTCAATTTCTTTCACCAGGTGTGGGAAGTTTTCAGTCACTATTTCTTCAAATAGGTTTTCATTGTCTTGGTCTCTCTCTTTTTCCAGCACCCCTATAATTCAGATGTTGGTATGCTTGAGGTTGTCCCAGAGGCCCCTTACACTATCTTCAATTTTTTGGATTCTTTTAGATTCTTGCTTTTTCAGCTGAGTGGATTTTACCTCTTTGTATTTCAAATCTTTAACTTGGTTCTTGGGGTGCTCCAGAGCACTTTTAGGTCTTTGTATACTGTTTTTTATTTCAGTCAGTGTATGCTTAATTTCTGGTTGGTCCTTTTTCATATCCTTGAGAGTCTCCTTTATATCCTTGAGGGTCTCCCTCATTTCCTTGTAGGACTCATTCATTTCCACGTTGGTCTTGATCATTTTCTTGCAAGTTTATATCCTTGAGGGTCTTGTTCATTTCCTTGTATGACTCATTCATTTGCACGTTGGTCTTGATCATTTCCTTTGTGGTCTTGCTTATTTCCTTATAGGCCTCGACCTTTTGTTGGAGCCTCTTGAAAAACCCTATAACCGTGGTTTTGAATTCCATGTCCAGTCGTTTTTTTTCCTCCATTTCTTTCACATCTGATTTCTTTCCATGTCGCTGCATGGTGGCTGCTTCCCTGAGTTGGTCAATTAGCTTTGTGTGGTAGACTTCCTACTAGGGACAGTGGCTCAGCCTCCCCGGTTACCTGTGGTGGATATGGGTTGCACAGTCTTGCTGAAGTTAAGCTCAATTAATCGATGTTAACACTTGGAGGGGTTGACCTCCAGGCCAATTGTCTGTGAAGCTCAGCTGTGCTCAGGTTGGATGGGCGGAGTCTCCGGGCCAAGCAGACAGCATTAGCTCCGCCCTATGCAGCCCTGGGGACTCTGTGCCGGGGCAATGACCGCCAGCACCTCTGAGAGAGAGCCGCTGCCGAGCTCCACCGGCTGCCAGGGAATTCAGACATTCCCAAAATGAGTCTGCATGCACAATGTCTCACCCAGGGACATAAAGCAAAGCAGTGTGACAGTTTTCCGAATGAGAGACAAGTCGCAGAGCGCCCTCTGCGCTGTCTCGCAGCCGAGCTGTTCGCACAAGCTGCCTTCCCCACAAGTCGGGAGACCAGGCAGCACCCGAGCTTCGGCGTGCCCTCCCACCGTCCAGTCTTCACCCCGTATGATAGTGGGTTCTCTGGACTTCACCCAGAGCTGGAGAATCAGTCCAGTGGGACGTCTTTGTCTCCCCGTTCTAGAAAACTGGCCGGTTTTCAGCCGCCCGCCCTCACCGTGGCCGGCGCATGCTCCAAACCTCTCTCCGCGAGAATCTTTCAATGCTGTTCGCCGCCGCTCCTCCGAGTCACAGTGTCCTATCTTTACTTTTATTTGTGGAATCCTCACTCGGCAAGCTTTCTGGTGATTCTGGAAGGTGTTTGTTCCTTCGTTAAGCTGTATTAAAATTGCTGAGTATGACGGCAAGATAGGTGTTCCACCTATGCCGCCATCTTGGTTCTCCTGATCTTGTATTTTTAAGTGCCTTATGATTTCTATGAAATGCCTTATATTTTGAATTAGTAAGTATAGAGACTCTTCGGAGTGTTATCTACTCCAAAGAACACAAGTTTTCTTCCGGCCTGCAGATGGAGTGCCCCCTGTGACTCTTGACAGCTTGTCCTGGGTTACTCTTGGCTGTGTTCAGGCTGTTTTGGCTGTTTTATTTCAGTTTTCTTCTTACCGAGAGGGTTGCCATGTTCCTTCCACCTTTGTAGGTTCGAACTCCAGCCTTTATCTTCTTAGCAACATCTGACTGTGGAACTTTCTGCCCAATTCTTCATCTCCAAGCTGCTGTTTAATTCTAGGCTTCTTGGTCTTGCCTTGTGCTGCAGCACCTTTGAGTTTGGCCAGTTCTTCAAGGAAACAGGTTCTCTCCTCTCGAGATTTCTGTCCTTCAATCCCAGTTCCTTTGGCAACATAGGGGCCCTACTCTCTGCTCAGTAAGGAAGATGAGCTCTCTCCTGGGGTTCCATTACTCCCCTGCTGGGAGCTGGCAGAAAGCTCAGGGAAAAGATGGGCGGATGTTGGGCTCAGGTTCCTGTATTTGTCTTTTCTCAAGGATTTTAGCCCTATAAGTTCTGCCTGCAGTGCCTTCCTTAATGTGTTTAGGTAGGTTTGTTCTAAAATTGAATTGTGTACAGTATAGTTAATTGCAGTGGTAGGGTTAGTCTCATTCAAGTAACTCCTCATGGCCAGCCCTGGATGTCCACTTTGTCCTGATTTTAATCATTTTAGTCTATTTCATCGGTATTAATAATCTTAGCCTATTTCATTGGTATTAATTTTAGCTTATTTTACTGACTTCTACTATTTATATCCTACTGTTCTTCTCCCACCCCAATTTTGATATTAGAGACCAACTGTTTTATAGACTCACTCTATTTTTATTGGTTTATACCTTCCCACCATATTAACTTTAAGTCCAGATCTTTCTATTGCATTGACAATGCACATCATAAAATAATTGATGATTTATGATAGATTGTCATTTTATTATGACAATAAAAACATAAGCTTTTCTCCAAATTAATTTTTGTTAAAAAAACACACACACACACTGTTTTCAGTATACCTCAGCTACTGATCTTTCCTCCTAATTTGAGGACATGCGAGGAAGAAAATGGCAAGTTTTAGAGCGCTACAATACAGGCCAGAGAGGTTTAACATATCCACAGACATGAATCCTCTGACCTAATATCTCCCAACTACCTTTGTGAATGAGCATATTTCCTGTTAAACTTATTTCAGCAATGTAAGTACATTTTCAGATAGGCAAGTTATGACATAACAAAACAAAGCTAAGGCTAATCTCTTCATTTTAATTTGTCCTTGCTTTTTAAAAAATGAATGTTTATTAATTTCAGAGAGGAAGTGAGAGGGAGTGTGGGCGAGAAACAGCAATGATGAGAGAAAGTCATTGATTTGTTTAGCTGCCTCTTACCCATTCCCTACTGGAGATCGGGCCTGCAGCCCAGGCCTGTGCCCTGACTGGGAATCGAACCATGACCTCCTGGTTCCTGGGTCAACGCTCAACCACGGAGCCATGCCAGCCAGGACCCCAGGGTCTTAAAAGCAAATTACATATATGATTACCAGTAATTCCAGAAGCGATATAGCTGCCATATTTCCTATATTACTTTGGCTTCTAAAAACTCAAAGTTCTATTATGTGTTCAAGTGAAACGTCTAGTCTCAGTCTAAATTTCTGCTCTAAACATTTCTTCTTCCTTCCACATCATTACATAAACTCTTTCTCTTTGACATGTATTCAGAATTTGCCTGGATAATGAGTTTTAATGAGAATTAATCCATGATAGCATTTGTGAGCTGAAGTGTATGTTACAATAAATAAGTACAAAAATGAATAATTTAACACCCAATTCCAAACCACTTAACAATTTTGTTAGGGGACTTTTTACTTTATTTTGTGGATGGTCAAATACAAATGGTACCCATTATATGCAGTTCTGACCCTGTGCAGGAATGGAATAATCACCTGGGAACGTTGTGCCAAAAGTCATTATTAACCAGCGGCTCTTGCCTTTCTCCCAGTTTCTGCCTGAGTTGGTTATTCATATTTTCCTTTGCAATTTGTCTTGCTTTATGTCCCTGGAAACTTGTGTTTTATTCTTTCATTTCCATAATTACAATCTAGCTTGCACATTTCCCCAAATGCACGCTTGCTCGTAAATTGTGTGTGCATATCTGTTTTGAAACTTTCAGTGTTTTCAATCTTAAATAACTTCAAAGGGACCATAGGTAACTCTATTTTTTTGCTACTTTCTTCATTTTAAATGTTCTCAGGTAAAGTGGTCTTTAGGCTTAAACATTTTCAATAAATAATCTTAGGCATAAGAACATTTGGGTGTTTGTTTTTAATGCCACATAACTCAAATTTGTGATTTTAGGTAGGCATATATATCCTTTAAAGAACCACTGTAAGGTTGGATAAAAAGTTTTACTCTAAATGATCTGGCATTTCTCTTGAAAATTTGACAAATAAATTGACAATACAATTGGCATGGCTGTTATTGCTTCTATCTTGAATTTGAAAATTTGATTTTTTTTGTCCATGGTATGGCAAAAATATTGTGTAATAGTATATAATGTTTCCCCAGATGTTCTAAACATATTGCTATGCATATGAGCCAATATATAAGCCTCCTTATTATTGGGGAATTTGTGTGAACATGTTTATCTGAGAAAGGCTGAGGTTTAAGTGGAAGAATTCTGCTATAAAAAAGTGGAAGATTTGCTGGAAATTTTAATATTTCATTCAAATGAAGATTTTCTAGTTTGTGGTGATTGATTAAAAATTAGAGTGTCTTAACTATAACTCTCTGACTAAACTCCTATAATTAAAATTAGGGAAATTATTCCACCATGTTTTAGTCAGAATATACCACTGTGGATCATTTCAAAAGCAACTACATTGCTTTTTTTTTTTTTTTAACCCTCACTGAGGATATTTTTCAATTGAATTTTTAGAGAGAGTAGAAAGGAGTGGGAGAGACACAGAGAGGAAAACATCAATGTCACACACACTGGTTGCCTCCTGCACATGCTCTCACCAGAACAGAGAACTGAGCCTGCAACCAAGAGACATGTCCTTGACCTAGAATCGAATCTGATGCTCTATTAACTGAATCAAACTAGCTAGAACTAATACTTCTACTACTACTACTACTACTACTTCTTCTTCTTCTTCTTCTTCTTCTTCTTCTTCTTCTTCTTTCTCTCTCTCTCTCTCTCTCTCTCTCTCTCTCTCTCTCTCTCTCTCTCTCTCTCTCTTTCTTTTCCATTTCTGGATCTAGAACCAAGCAACCTGATTTCAAATCTCTACTACTACTACTACTACTACTACTACTACTACTACTACTACCTACTACTACTCTGATTTCAAATCTCTACTACTACTACTAACTACTACTACTACTCTGATTTCAAATCTCTACTACTACGACGACTACTACTACTTCTACTACTATTACTACTACAACTACTAGTACTACAACACACACACACAGTTGCACACACTCCCTTTGGCATTATGGAATGCTATTAAATAGTAAGTGATAAACATTATATTAAAACGACGAAGTTTACATTTACTATATTAAATTACAAAGACATTTTATATGAAATTGCGTGGTTAACAGAGAGAAAGATGTCTGTGGTGGTGCTTTCTTGAGGTCAAGTTGAGGGTCTAGGGATTCCTGGACTCACTCTTCATTGGTCAATTGAAAATATAAGGGTGGACATTTACAGCTCAGGGAGAAAACAGACGCCACCGAGTCCAAATGGTGAGTTCCTGAAATCATCCAAGGGCTCTGAGAAGACGGGCGTCCGTGGGGGAGGCAGCCTGGCCCTGGCGCTAATCCCCTTTTGCGCGGGCAACGTGCTCTTTTGAGAGGTGCCCTGTGCAGTGGGTGCCTCTGGACCCGGTGCCTCGGGAATCAAAGCCCAAGTCACGCCCTCGCGTCACAGTCACCAACACAAAGGAAACTCCCAGGGCTCACACTTCAGACGTATTTCTTAAGTCATTTACAAAATTGCGATATTTCGCAACATAGGCTGGAAAGAGGCTGTCAGCGCATGCGGGTCGGTCTGTGATGTTTCTGTTGGTTTGTGAGAGGCGCTGCAGAGTGCAGACACATCCGGATGCGTTTCCCAACGTTTTGGCGATTACGGTGGTAAACCTGATTCCGTTTCTCACTTCCTCAATGACAGAAGTTTTGAATTGTCTAAAACATTTTTTGTTTGTTTCAGATAATGCTGAGCAGTGGCAAGATTGCTGAATTTTTGTCACATCACAGAGGCATATTTTATGCTGAGATTTGAGGACATCTTAACAAGAGACTTCCAAAATCGGCCAGCTCAGGCATTTAAATGGGACATAACAGCTATTACATTGGAGCCTGGTTACTCCAATCAACACAATTCAGTAACTTCACAATTTCCTTTTCATTATCAGTCATCTTTTAATGCCTGGGAGAGATGATTAGCTGGCACCGGGCTGCTGGTTAACATAGAGATGATAAGAGTGAATGAGAGACCAAATAGTCTCCTGAGTACCATTACCAAAATATTATATAGTTTAAAAGAAACCCTGGGACATTTTTGTGTGTCTTCTATTTGGCAATAGGCTATCTTATAGACTTAAACCTATTTCCGGGGACTATCAGGTTGAGCATGAGTTTTGCTGGAAATCCTGAACATGCCTCTTCAACCTTCTCAAAACGGTACTTGAAAAAATTCTGAGGAAAAAAAAACACAAAAAGGCCCAAATCTCTAGCACTTAACAAACTATACAAACATTGAGAGCAACCTATCTCTAAGACTGAGATGATTTTCTACTCAATATAAAGACAATGCAGATTAAGAGGAAAAAAATCCTTCTATTTTTTTTGTCAGATTCTTTAATACCCAAGTAACATTAGGAGAGAAATAAAGGGACTTTTGTGAGACCAGAGGTTGCTTATTGCCTGAAGAATGTGCAGTCCTCACAAATAATCATTAAAAAGTGAGATGGATGGGGAAAATACTTTAAATATTTACCTTTTTGGTTCTCCAGCAATTTGCACTCTATATGGTTCAGAGTGTTAGACAAAAAGTGGTTCAGTAGTTTCCTCCCCAGTGAGCAGAAAAAGAGGGACCTGTGACCCATGTCTATTGGTAGAAATCAGAGAAACAGCAATCAGAACATCAAACTTTAGGGAAAGTAGGGGACAGAGGGAGTAAGGGGGAGAGAACAACCAAAGGACTTATATGTATGCATATTAGCCTAATCAATGGACACAGACATCAGAAAGGTGGGGGCATGAAAGAGAGATGGGGGTTAATGGGGAAATAAGGACACATATGTAATACCTTAATCAGTAAAGAAAACATTTTTAAAAATCATTCATCTAAGCACAGCTCTTCTCATTCAACAGGAATCAACAAAAAGACACAATCCAACAAGCAGAACAATAAAGGGCAAGGGAAGGACACTCAGGAGGTAAACATACTTCTGTAATGATTCACTGGGAACCAAAGGATTGTGTTAGACACTTTCTTTTAGGAAAATACATACAAGAAGAAATTCATGAAATGACCATACAACATCATAAAAAAAACACAAGAGAGCATAGCCCTCTAGGTTGGATCAAAGAAGAGTTAATGATGACTAAGCCACTTTTTGCTCACCTTCCACTAAAATACTCATGCGATACACCCGAGCAAGCATGGCACTAGCTTTGGAACTAATTTTCTCCTCACCAAATTACTCCATGGTGCACTATGGAGATACGAATGGTCCCAGGGAGAGAAATCAAGTTCTAATGTCCAGGAAGGAAACCAGGGCCTAACTTGGAGAATTTTCGCTTTTTCCCCTGACAAACAAGCCTATTTATGACAACTATCCAGCTGTTGCTTTCTGAAATGCAAAGGGAAAGAGTTAGAAGCAGTCTGAGACAGGGATTCTCAGCAAATAGTATTCTCCGAGAGTTGTATTTTATTTTTTTGAGCACTGTCCAGTAAAGAAAAATATTTCAGGTAAGACTCACACTGTCCCTTGTATACAGTCAAAGAATCACACAAAGTTGACAACAGATGCTTCCTTGACACAGGAAAACTGTATTAAACATGAAATGTATATTTTTAAATATTCTATTATTATTATTATTATTATTATTATTATTTTGCAGTATAACTTAGTTTTAATAGTAGTACATAAGTTTTCCTCCCCCCCATTATCCTCCACCCAGGCTCCCCTACCCCCAGCACATGTCCCCACCTGCCCTCCAACCCCAATGTCTTGCATTCATTGGTTATGCTCATATGCATGCATACAAGTCTTTCGGTTGATCTCCCCCAACACCCGCCCCCCACCCTCCCCAGCCTTACCCCTGTAGCTTGACAGCCTGTTCAATTCCTCCTTGCCTCTATATCAATCACTCCCCCCTGTTTCTTTTCTTCAAAAATATCTTGCCTCTGCATACTAGAAATAAGTGTATAAGAACAAAAAATGAGTCTCAGTTTTAATGTCCAACTGTTCTGAGTCCTAGTTTCAATGTCAAATAGTTCTTTATGTGTACATGTCAGCCATGGTATCCCAATGGTGGACACATCGTGGCAATGCAAGTTCCATCCTCTCTAGTTTGGTCCTGGGCCGCCTGCAACCATGCACAGCTGCCGACTGCTAGCATGGCAAGGTGTCGTCAGTGTCCCCCATCTCTAGATCCCCAGACAGTGGACCAGGTACTGTGCCCACGGAGATGGAGGAAGCTTATAACAGAGATCCCGTGTGACCTGGGGAAAAGCCAGGCCTCTCCATCCATTCTGTGCACAGGCTCCAATTGGACAGGACAGGCATTCACTTGATTAAAGATGAGTAATAAGGAGTGAGAACCATGAGGATGTGGGAGAGCATGAGACTGATGATGAGCTCCAGCGATAGAAATGAAAGCAGTCTTTGCATTCCCTAATGGCACACTTTCAAAGAAAATTTACTGTGCAAACAGGAATAAATTGTGGAAAGTAAATTATTGTCATAGAGCATGAAGAGAGTATTTTAATACTGAAATACTGCTCTTTACCGGAGACCGTTGGAGCACAAGTGCCTTGACTCTATCTGGGAGGAGCACTGAAACCTATGAAATATAAGCTACCTTCAAATAACTTAATTGGCCATATTAAACCAATTCACAAGCAACCCATTTTATTCAAATTTGAGCACGCAAAATTAGACCTATGGGACAGAAAAATTCACATAATAATATTCATTCAGCACATACGTACTGATTATTTTACTCTAAGTCAGAGAGTGGTAGACACTGAGGAATCAACAATAAGAAGCATACAATGCCAGTGAGAGGCAGAGTAGCAAAGTTCTGAAACCCAGGTGGCAGAACTCTAAGCTTAAATCCTGCCCTGGCCATTTGCTCTGCCCCTGTGACTAAAGAGAAGTTATTTAACATATTTGTTAAGTAACTCAGTTACTAGTTATTTATTAAAATATGTGTTAAATAATTTAATCTTAGGGGTACTTTACTTACAGTAATTAATGTATATTATTGACATACCTCGCTCTGTATGTGTCCATGTGCTTGTCCATCTTTGATTATCATTTACATTATATATGATAATTAGCCACATAATCATTTGTAAAATAGAAATTTTTCTATATTAATTATCCATATGTATGTGCATATATGTATATATATCTAATGAGAGAGTGAAAGAGAGGGTGAAGGAGAGAGAGATGCTAAAGCAAACAATTGTTTGAGACATCTTCACAGAGTGTGTGCTTTTATATACTACTAGTGATCCAGTGCACAAAATTTGTGCACATTAAAAGGGGATTAATTAAAGGAAATAATTCAATATTGCCATTTGCCCTTTCTCTATAATAGAAGTGTCAGAGATGAAAGAAAATGAGTAAAATGTATATAAAAACCTTCCTCCTGTCAGAGTCTGGGGCTCACCATGAGACCCAGAGTCAAGTCTCCGCCCATCTGGATGCACCTCAAAATCGCATGAGACCCAGACCTGGCTTCCCCCCACCCCCAATTGGGCTAGATCTAAACTCGGCCAGTCCCACCCTTGTCAAGCCCTGAGATCCCCTCTCAAGCCCCCCTGGGGGGGCATGGCCTGAGGTCCCCCCTCAAGTCCCACCAGGCAGGAGGTGGGGACATAGCCTCAGGTCCCCTGTCCCAGCACCAGGAGTAGCTGCAGTCTCAGGTACCTGTCAAGCCCCAACAGCAGGGGGCACAGCCTCAGGTCCCCTGTGAAGCCTCACTGGGTGGAGGCACAGCCTGAGTTTCTCCAACCCAGCACCGGGGGTGCACCTTGAGGTCCCCTTTCAAGCCCAGCCAGACAGGGGAGCCCAACCTCAGGTCCCCTGGCCCAGTGCTGGGGCGAGGGGCATGGTCTCAGGACCCCTGTGAAGCCCCACATAGTAAGGGGCATGATCTGATATCCCCAGCCTGACACTGAGGCAGGGGGAGCAGCCTGAGGTCCCCTAGCTCAGCACCAGGACAGGAAGCACACCTTGAGGTCCCCTGTTAAGCCCCACATGGGTGGGGGAGGGCGTAGACTTAGGTCCCTGCTGATTGCTCCTTAAGATTCCTTATGGGAACTTGGCCTCAGCTGTGTGTGGAGCCATCTTTGTGATGGAGTGATGGTCAATTAGCATATTCCCTCTTTATTAGTTAGGATAAGAAGCATAATGCATGAGTGATAAATGGGGAATCTAGGAGTCTTAAGGGAGAAGTAATTGAATCAAACATATCTACAGCACAAATGGCTGGGCTTGGACAAATTGTGAATTGATCATTTCCCAATAAAAGAGCCTTTACATTTTCCGGTAACAATCTGAGATATGAATTTTTTCCACTTTTTTCCACACTGAAATATATTTTCAGTCCAATGGTAGATTTTTAAGTGAATAAAGCAATTTCTTTCTTTTTTTCCCCTTATCATTTCATGTTCCGAACCAACTTGCAATATTGGTTTATCCCTTTCCTTACTGTTTAGTCAGTGGCAGACCTTCTAAATTCTAATGCTGCTATAGGTGTGCTCTTGGCTTTGAGGGATCACTGGCCAGCAAGAAACGTCCACTTCTGTTCCCAGCAGCTGGGACAAACATCATGATAAATGTGAGAAGCTGAAGAAACATGCTAAGATGACAAAGAAAATGAATTGGAAGGGGTTGCTTTAGGACCTACTAGTCTCCATTCATTTCCCAAGCTGACAAAATGTTATTTGAATCACCATTTTTCTTCCCTCCAGCCATTCTCCCTTACTTGCTCTTGCTTGAATACATCAGGCACCTGCACATCCCTGCCAAGTAGCCAGAGCTGTATTAGATATGGTGGGTGACGGTAAGCACACTATCTGTAATGGATAGGGTGGACACAAGTTTAAGAATCAACTTCTCTGTAACTATGTACTAAATTCAGTATCTGAGTGTCTTTCAACCTTCTTACCTTGAGAATCTGTTAACTTGTGCCAACATCACATATCCTAAGTTTCTCTTTGAGGAACTTAGAATTCATCCTTTGAAACTTCTATATTTTGCCTAATTACGATTATGATTCTTGTTATTCTAAAATATAGAGGTTGTAAGGTCGGCATGGCTCAGTTGTCGAGTGTCCAACTATAAATCGGAAGGTCAGGGTTAGATTCCAAGTTAGGGCGCATGCCTGGATTTTCAGCTCAATACCAGCAAGGGGCATACAAGGGGCAGCCAATCAATGATTCTCTCTCTCATCAATATTGTCTCTCTGCCTCTGAATCTTTTTATCACTTCCCCTCTAAAATCAATAAAAAAAATATATATATATATATATATATTAGAAAAACAGAGTTTGTTTTTCTTTGACCATCAAGTAAAGAACTTGGAGTTTTATAACAAAATAGAACTCAACTCCTCCTGGATCTTAATGTCCCAGCTTATGTTTTTACTGTTCACTGAGCAAGGTTGCTAATGGACTATAATACATTAAGTCAATATGTAGTCAGGACATAAGGAGTAAACAAAGACATAGAACACACAAAATAAGGATTACTTATGTCTCTGTGTGCCCTTGGCAGGTCAGAAATGTTCCCTAGATCTCCACTTCTAAGAAGTAAGTGTAACCAAATGTCTTCCAAGGATATCAAGAAAAGCTTGTAAAAGCATAATTCCACAGCACATCCCCGCTGTAAATGGTCATTGTTATTGAATATATGTTTTAAAAATGATGTTAAATAAGTGAATGATGAAACACTTAAAATATAAAATAATATACACCTAATGGATTATTATTACTTCATTTATTTAAAGCTTGCATATTTACTTCAAAATAACTGGAAGATGGCTTCTCATTCCTTCCATTTCAGCTTTGTAAAACAGATATCATTTCAAGGGTAAGAAATCTATTAGGCAGTGAGGCCTGAAATTCTGGGATCTGATATTCATGCATGGAGGTTTCCACACCAGCCAGGGGCATGGTACCTTCATGCATCAAAATAATGGAACAATGCTGACAATAATGAAGATGAATGGGATGATTTTAGGCACTGATAGACTTGTATTTTCAACCATGAAAATGCAGGTGGTCCAAAGTGTAAGCCAATGCTGCCTGGAAACTGTTCAATAATTACACATCTACGTATATAGCAAACAACTGTATATTCTTAGTCAGGTATATTCAATGTTTTTACATGTTTTCCAAATAAAGTGTAGGTATTGCTATCACTTGTATAGTATCAATAATTAATGAAGCATGAAAAGTGTTGATGTTCACTTTTCATTTCTGATTTGCTTTTTGGGAGTCTGTGAAACCTGAATCTGTCCATGAGCACCCTGCATTAACCAATGGATTCTCTTCATCAAATACTTGAGCCTTAGATAACATAATATTTATCAATTCCTAGCTGGCTAAGGTGGGATATAATATTAGCCTGGACAATTTATATTAAACCAACATAATGTATGTAGGGAGACTCCAAATGTCCTTTATTCTTTTCCTAGTTATGCAGACTTCTAAATAATTAATTAAAAATTAAGTATATTATATATTTACTTACTTAATCAAGGTAATATAAACTCAATGTCTAAGATGTCAAAGTCATAAAAAATAAGAAAAAAATCAAAGGCAAAAACCATCTCTATCACACCACTCCCCATAATGCCAGTAAATGCTTCTATTTTTCTTTTCCCTTAACATAGTGGGGGGGGGGGAGGAAGAGGAGGGATATGTGAGGGAGAGGGTAAAAAATGGGAGATGGGTCATATTTAAAAAATCTTTTAAACAAATTGTTTACTTCTTTGAGAACATAATTTGTACATTTCAATGTCATTAAATTGTAATGATAATATTTCAATGTTACCATGCTATACTATGTGTCTACATCTACAATTTTACAATATTTAAGTTATTTGTACATTTTCACTAATATGCATAATTGTAGTGAACATTCCAATGATTCTAACTGTGTAAGTTAAGTGGGCAGTTTTGCGTGATTTTCCAACAGATCTAATTGGAAGTTAATTAAATAAAGATGGTAACCACAATACACCACTTTTTTAATTTTATTTTTCTTAAAACATCCGAAACATCTCTCAGCTCTGTTTTCTTCTCTCCATGAGCAAACGCTTTACTCAGTTTGTCAAAGATGCCATCCTTTAGTGCCTCACCCACCCTCCCGACCTCCAATCTGGCTTTCTTGCATTCATTTTCCCAAATCTAG
The DNA here is from genome assembly GCA_027563665.1 of Antrozous pallidus. Lineage (NCBI taxonomy): Eukaryota > Metazoa > Chordata > Mammalia > Chiroptera > Vespertilionidae > Antrozous > Antrozous pallidus. The sequence goes on from CM050525.1 coordinate 48,498,846, forward strand.
TACAAATGTAAAAAACAAGCAAACAAAATATGGTTCGGTCACCCCTTTGTTAAAATTCTGAACCTGCTGCCTTTGAAATACTTTTAGGATAAAGATTCACCTCCACCTTCTATCCCACAGACTCTGAGATCTGGTCCTGCTCGTATCCCCAGATTCATCACATGTAGCCACTCCTGCTCTTTTGCCTTAAATACTTTTAATGCATATATATGCATACACACACACACACACACACACACACACACACACACACACACACACACACTAGGGGCCCGGTGCAGGAAATTCAGTGCACTGTATTTTTTTACTGAAATCAGTAAAAAAAAAAAAAAAAAAAACACAAACAAACTGATTTAGTCCAGGGCATAGGTCCCTCAGCCCAACCTGCCCCCTCTCACATACTGGGAGCCCTCAGGGGATGTCCTACTGACAGCTTACCCCTGGCGTGCCCAAGGCTGAGGCTCTGGCCAAGGCTTTCATCCTTGGGCAGGGGACCTCAGCCAGGGGACTCCAGCCAGTGATTGCCCTACGATCCAGCTCTTGCTGGCTGGCTGGCCCCAGCCCCAGCCCAGGCTCCCTCCAAGGCCAGGAAAAAAGTCTCCCAGCCTTGGGAACCCAGTAGGTCACCCTGCCATGCAGCCTATCTGCTGGCAGGCCCCAGCCCCGCCCCCGGCCCCGGACCAAGTCCACTCCAAGGCTGGGAGAAAAAAGCCTCTTGGAAGAGGCTTTGGGAAGCCAGTGGATCACCCTGCCATGTGGCGGATCCTCCGCTGACCCTGGTTCTGTCCCCCAGCCCCGGCCCAGGCCCACCCCAAGGCCAGGGAAAAAGGCTCTTGGAAGAGGCTTTTTTCTCCCCGCCTTGGGAACGCTGTGGATCAACCTGCCACACAGCTTATCTGCTGGCTGACCCCACCCCAACCCTGGCCCAAGCCCGGGGGAACCCCGCGATCGCCCTGCCGTGGGCTGTAGCCATCTTGGTTGGGTGTTAATTTGAATATCGCTCCTGATTGGCTTGTGGGCATGGCTTGTGGCATGGTTTATTAGGTGTAGCAAAGTTATGGTTATGGTTAATTTGCATATTACTCTTTTATTAGATAGGATATATATATATATATATATATATATATATATATATATATATATATATATATTGAGAGATAGAAACAACAATGATGACAGAGCCGGAAACCCAGGCCTATGCCCTGACCAGAAATGAAACTGTGACTTCCTGGTTCACAGGCTGACACTCAACCACTGAGCCACACCGACTAGGTCTTTTAGTATTGTTTTTATTTTTCCCCCAGCCCACTCTAGTTCACCTTGTGTCCAGGTCTTCATATCTAATTGAGCTATGCTTCATTTCCCTTGCTATCCAACCTGTTCGTCTACTTAATTCTTACTTGTCTTTTAGGAGCCTCATCAAAATTCTTTCAGAAGAAGTCTTACCTGATCCTTACCCTAATATATTAATATTCATAGTTCAGTATTTCCACTTGTCAAACTCGTCCTATGCAACTTTGCATGTTTGTTTTGGTGTACATAATTATTTGATTCCAACTATTTTCTCAATGACAATATAAAACTATGATATTAAGAATCTCATTGACCTGAAAGCATCAATATTAGAATCAACAGTACAAAATATGGTACGCTATTAACGAATGGGGCTATTTTATTTCAACACTGTTTTCTAGTGATAGACTACCCAGGTATGTAGATAGATTTCCTCTAGCTCCTAAAAATTACTACTAAAAGTTATCAATCCATTGGCATTGTGATCATTTCAATAAAGGATAGAAGGGATGCAAGATTGTTAGATTTAGTATGTTGAAATAAAAGGCTAAGTGATATTAAATTAGCCAGGCATTTGATTTCAGTGAGCAAAGCACTGAACTTGGACCTAAAGGTTGTAGTTGTAGACCTGCCATAGATGGGTAGTGTGATTTGGGGCCTGATGCATTTGGTGTAGAATCTTTGCTCTGGGCGGGGAGAAGGAAGAGAGGAAACTAGCATTTATTGAGAACCTCCTATGTGTGACAAATTTTCCAAACTGCTCTAAATTTGTTAGATAGTTTTATTTAAAATTAAGGTTGTAACTTCCTGAACAATAACATTCTCATTCCTTCACAGGTAAAAATCTGTAACCCAGTGAGGTTAACCACCATTTCCAAACTATATGGAGTATAAGTGATAAACCTTGAAATTCTGTGTATTTGTCCTCAAAGCAGATGGCTCCTTTGAACCATAACAGTGGCCGTCGTTGGAAATAGTAGCACATTGCTCATGGGGTTGATTATACATGTGACCACCACAGTGCTTTGCTATCAGAAGTTAACTGGTCCACATCTGATGAGCAAAAATAAATGTATAGTATAGCCCTTGCTAGTATGGCTCAGTTACAGTGTTGCCCAATACAGGGAGGGGTAGCAGGATTGATTCCTGGTCAGAGCACATACCTAGGTTTCAGGGCCCATCTTTGGTAGAGACACATATAGGAGGCACCAGATGAATGTTTCTCTGGCATCAGCTGTTCTCTCTCTTTCTCCTTTCCTCTCTCTAAGAAAAAAAATCAATGGAAAACACATCCTTGGGTGAGGATGCATGAATGAATGAATGAATGAATGAATATGTAGTCCCTAGAATAATTTGTAGTTAATAAACACCAATTGCCACACCACAGTCACCTCCCACCCAGGCTTTCCTCATCACAGAGAGCTTCTGCAAAGATAGATCAGTTTCTTCTCCCGTAATGCTCATAAAAACTAATTTACATCTTTCTATAAGAACACTTGGCTGAAAAGTCTGAATCGCTGAATACATATAGGGTAATTTAGAGGGAAAAAAAAACAACCCTGCATATCTAAGACAGTGTTTCTCACAGCTAGTAATTAAGATCTACTAGCTGCTGAGAGGCAGTAACCTTGAAATACATTTTTTTGGCTCTTTGTTTCCACAAAAGCAACATTTTATGATTGTTCATAAAAACATGCATGGGCTTAGGAGTTCTGGTTATTAAATGAATAAATAATGTGGCAAGCACACAGAAAAATAAGAATTTGAATAATAAACAAGAGTTGTTTGGGCATTTCAGTGATTTATTTGTGATGATAACTGCTTAAATTAGATATTGGGATATTCATAATCATTGTGTAAACTCTAGTTGAGTATTTTAGCTCTGTGCGCTTAATATACTATATGTTCTCAATGTAAGCCAATTTGTCCAATAAAATGATGAAGAAAATCTACCAGTTCAATGAAGTGACTTTATAAAGACTGTAATTTACAGACATTAGAGTATTAAGCAATCATTTCATGTGGTTTCCTGCCTGCATATTGAGCAGCATACACATAAACCTAACAATTCTGATGCTTCAGAACACTTCAAAAATGTTTAAATCAAACTGAAGATTCCTTCATCTACGTAGAATACTCCCTAGGCACAAAAGTCAGAACAATACAAAAGTTTAAATTGCATCTCTCACGTGCATTCCAAAGGGCAATTGACCTAACTCTGAAGCCAACCCAAGTGGTTCTAAGTTGATTAATATGTTGAGGTTGAGATGTATTTAAATCCGAAAATTTTATTTTGTCAATATAAAAACACTTTAGTTTTTTGTTTGTTTGTTTTTGCACTTGTTTAAATTCCAGTTTGCATTTGAGAAAAAGAAGTTTAGTGTTTGGCTTCTGAGATCAGGCCTCTTTTTTGTGAGCATTTTAGGCAATTTTAGGAAAGACATAATTTTGTATTGGAAAGATAGTTTGCATATACAGAGGACTTTTCCATGAGTATGACGTATCACATAAATAACATGGAAAGAGCCTGGGCAAGAAAACTCAAATAAAATTGGAAGGAATGAAAAACTGAAAACTCAAGCATGACTCGAATAAATTGAGTTTATTAATTTTCCCATACATAATTAGATGGTATGCATTAGCTCAAGAAGCAAATGAATGACCACTTGCAATTATTCACAGAATCACTTTATTTAAGGTCTGGGTGTAGGAAACTAGGAGTAAGTTTGGGCAGGAGGGCAATGGAATAACACATCTCTGGTCCTCAAGGATAGCTTTGGTTTTAGAGCTAATGAGTGAGATGCACCCAGTGAAATCCGTAACCATCTTCTTCAATGAAATTCAATTCAACATATGCTCATGAGCATTATCTGTGTCCTTGGGATAAATACCTTTTAGTAAGGCAATTTCTCTTCCCTGAGGATGCTTATAAACTAATGGAAGACTCCTCGATTGCTGAAAACCCAATTGCCACACACATTCCACTCAGCCCACTGTTCTATTCACTGTATACCAAGTTACTTCTAGTAGATAAAGCCAGGGAAGCTACAGGTACAATGTTAAACACAGTTTCAAGGGACTCAAAACAGATGTATTTTTTAAATACTCTGTGTGACTGTGTCTTGAATTGTAGTTTTATGTAATGGTGAGAGATCATTTGAAAGAAAATGCCTACATATGCAAATGCCCAGTGTAAATGTGCAAACAACATGTAAAATATTTCAAGTTCACAGCAAGTCAAAGAAATGGATTGTGGAAAATGAAAATATGTGAACAGTCAGCTTGCCAAACTTCAGAGGGAAGGGAGGGAAGAGTGAGGGTAATGGGGAGAGATTAACCAAAGGATTTATATGCATGCATATAAGCCTAACCAATGGACACAGACAACAGGGGGTGAGGGCATGAGTGTGTGTTGGGGCAATGGGGTGGATAAGGACACATATACAATACCTTACTCAATAAAGATTTTTTAAAAAATTATGTGAACAAATGTGGCAGACTGGAGAGATACCATGTAGTTAGGAGCTACATAAGAGAATACATACAGATTTGGATCATTCCTGTCAATATTCCTTAAAATAAATGAATGAATAACCAATCCCATAGGAATGTTTACACTATCAACATGATGCCCAGAGCATGTCAGACACTCAATATTTTCTCAAAGAAAGAATACATAAATAAAGAGGAGGATGTTTGGATAGTGGATGATGCTATATCGCTCAAGAGAATAAGATATTTGGGGAAAGCTAATTTTAGGATAGGTAAACTATTCTATTCATATCCTTATCTCTCACACATTTATTCTCAGAAAGAGGATTTAATATTTCTGAAACTCATGTATAATAGACAAGAAGAAGTTAGAAATAGCACAGGACCCAGGAAACCACCAACAAGAGAGAAGCATGAATTAATTGAATCATGGAGCTCATGCAACCTTCTTTCAGAAGATAAGTTTCCTCTCTCTTGTCCCTTTTCCTTCAACCTACTCAAGCAGGAAGGTTATGGGAACTTTGGACAGATGGTATATGCAAACCTCATTTCACGCTGAGGATTGCATAGATCACACATTGAATAGCAGTCCTGTTTGCACGGAATCTTCAGTAGCACAGAGAACATATTGGCTGAGCACAGGAGAGCAGTCAGAAGGGCCATATTCTTGTTGAAACTACTCCTCTCTAACATTGAACTCTGAGCAGAGCTGACAAAGGGAATGTAATTATATATGTACTTACTTTGCTTCAACTCAGACTCCTGGAAGCATTCCATCTATTGTTGAATATAAAAGTAGTAACAGCAGGCAGAGAAACAGAATGAGGCTCAGAAAAAATAAATGCAAGAAGTATCTACAGAGAACAAACAGACAGACAAAAAATACAGCATGAGGAAGTTACCTGAGGACAAGTGCTCTAGTGTATTTATTGCTCTAATCCACAACCCCTAGCACATAGCCTGGCAAAGATTTTTAAATACTGGCTGACTCACTTTCAACGCACTGCCCAGCAAAGGGATGCATCCATATTATTGTAGTTAAAAATATAGATAGATAACACCCAAAACCCTTTCTCTGTGGTCCTACCTTGGTTTATTTGTAACTTGAATAAACATTTGTTCATTAGCTTACTGTGCAATGGGTAAACACAGTTTACTCTGAGGGTGAAATAACTTCTTATTAATTTGTGTTTGTTTTGTTGGTCATCATTACACATTAAATTAATTAATGACCAGATGGTCATTAATTGACCAGATATTGAGAATCAAACAGTGTACCAGGGATTTCTAGAGACCAAGGGTTAAAAACTGAGTTAAGAACACACAAACTATTCTCTTGAAGAGACTAAAATCTATTATTATTTTATTTTTTATTGTGTGGGGTTTCACTTATTTTTAAAATTTTTTATTGATTAAGGTATTACATATTTGTCTTCATTCCCCCATTACCTTCCCAACCCCGCACCCACTCATGCTCCCACCCCTCTGTTGTCTGTGTTCATTGGTTGGGCTTATATGCAGGTATACAAGTCCTTTGGTTGATCTCTCCGCATTACCCCCACCCTCCCTTCCTTCCTTCTGAGGTTTGACAGTCTGATCATTGCTTCCTATTATTATTATTATTATTACTATTATTATTATTATTATCATTATCATTATTATTATTTAGGGAAGGGACTTCACTAGGATATTCCCTAAAGCTTTTGAGAATTATTCTTTTGATACCTACAATGGGCAAAGGAAAGATTATACTTTACATAATGATGCCTTAAACTTAATGTAAATGACTCTTGCTCAGGCACAACACCACTAACTTTTCTGAACATTTAAAATGACTCTTTCATCCTGGTCAGTGTAGCTAAGTGGTTGAACCCTGACCCATGCACCAGGAGGTCACAGTTCGTTTCTCCACCAGGCCATGTGCCTGCATGGGTTGCAGGTTCAATCCCCAATAGGGGGCATACAGGAAGAGGCTGATGGATGATTCTCTCTCATCACTGATGTTTCTATCTCTTTCTCCCTCTCCCTGAAATCAATAAAAACTTTTTTCTTTAAATTGCTCATTCAGAGCCAAGGTTGGTGAATTGTATTTGTTGTCAAGCAGGGTCTCAACCAGCATGCATACAAAACAGTGAGACAGAATCTCCCGGGCCTCCTAAACTGTCCGTGGGAGTAATACCCAGCAACAAGGCCCTGCTATATTGAGTCATAGCAGCATTCCTGAAATATGTGTAAACTCCACAAGGGAATCACTCTGAATGATTCTACTCTTTGCATACACAGATCCTGCCATAAATACCAGAGATATTTGTATCTTTGTGCCCTATATGTGAAAGAGTGTTTTTCTTCTTTTTCCTATATTGATCGCCAAAGGAACTTAAAATGTATTGTGTGTGCCAAACACCAGTAAGGAGAGATACTTTCAAGTGTGATTTGTCCTTTTCATATTCATAAAAACAGCATTTGAGTAACTTAGTTTTGTGTCTTGTATGTTGTCTGGGCAGAGCCTGGCCCCTGCACGGGCTCTGGTGCTCTAAGTATCTCTGAGTGGCAGTGAGTCCACGTATTCTTCTAAATTCTCCATCCGACTATGCCAGGGCTGGTTCTTCTGCAAGCCTGCTCACTGTACTAACTGGTGGGAATTTAGTCCAAATTCCTCCTTTATTCTCTGCTCACTAGTAACAAGTGGACCTCCTAGGACACCAGGTCTTAGACGGAGAAGCCATGAGAGGTTGTGGGTACTAAGAGGAGACTTTATTGCTGAAGCCAGTAGTTGTATAGCCATCAGACAAGAACAGTCCTCACAGCAAAGTCCACACAGGCAGGAAGCTGGAAACTGGCTGGTGAACATACCAGTATCTCCCTCCCAGAAAGCAGCATCAGTCTCTGTACCCACAGCTATTATCTGAGCAGCCACACACGGCCTCCTAGACTCGCTGCCTCACATCATAGTGGTATCTGAGCTCCCCGGCTCAGCAGCTTCTCTCTCCCTCCTCTAGCAGACTTCTTCACACACTTTATCCTAGCACACTTTTTCTCACTCCACTTCGCCCAGCTAAACTGCTCAGTACCCTACTTTTATACCGTTTAGACAAAGAAGGCTTCATACCAATAGCCACATCAATCATATTGGCTACTGAACGGTACAGTATACCAGGTGTCCTTGTACCACTCATGGTGTCTTGGCCTGACTAGGATTCCCAGGCTCAGAGTCCCTGAACATCCCATTTAGGCTCATGCCCAGAGCGGCCTTTGACCCCTCTGGTGTATTGATAACAAGGCCTCGGTGCTCCCACCGACCTTGACTTGGGACTTGGCATGGTTCCCACATATACATTAGCTCAAATGTCATCTCTGGAAGCCTCTCCTGTATGCAGATGGATGTGTGCTTGAGTCTTCACCTTTGCTCACTTTTCCTGGAATATTTTCTATCCTAATAGCTCCCACATAAACACAATCAAGTCAAAATAGGGATACAGGTTTACCTGTTTACTATCCTTGTCCCTACCTGACATAAGCTTCATGAAAGCAGAAACTTAGCCCATCTGAAGAAACTATTCCCATATTTTACACCAGTGATTGGCACATGGAAGAGCCTTAATCAATATTTGATGAATGAATAATTGAGTAAATAAAGTTTTCCTGTGTAGCAATTTCCTTTCTCCTCATACCCTACATTTATTGAAAATTACTGCATGAATGCCTGTAAAAATCAAATCACTGGGTCTCATGCATGTATTTGCCGGTTGAATAAAGCAATTTTCAAAACTAAAGTCAAATAGGGTAACACAAGTAATATTTAAAAAGGTATGTTCTCCAAAATACCAACCCTGCCAATAATAACAGGAAAGAAGGAAAACCTCAGTTATCTTCATTTTTGAATACCAAACAAAAGAATAACCTGCTAGGATTCTGAATATGGTGATTAGTAAGACAGCAATGCACTGCTACCGATTGAGGTTCAGTTTCAAAATTGTAAGAATAATGTGATATTGGTACATTTATAATGTAGTCATCTGAACAGGCATTAGGAAAGCATGTGACAGCACTGGCCATGTGGTTGAGTTGGCAGGAGCATCATCCGGCACACCAAAGGTTGTGGGTTTGATTCCAGGTTGGAGCCCATATAGGAAGCAGCCCATTGATGTTTCTCTCTCACGGGGATGTCTCTCTCTCTCTCTCTCTCTCTCTCTCTCTCTCTCTCTCTCTCTCTCTCTCTCTCTCCCCCCTCTCTATTCTCTATCTTTCTCTCCCTTTCTCTAAAAGTCAATAAAAACATATCTTGGGTGAGGTAATAAAGACAAAGAAGTCATTTAGTGCATTTCAAAGGTTAACAGTCTTCTTCCTTCTTCATTATGATGTGTTAAACATTTCTATTATAGCTCAAATAAAGCAGATTATTCATGAGAACCACTGTAGTTTAGTACTATTTTGAAAGCACTAGACAGTAAAATTAGGAAAGAGAATAGATTAGAGTGGTTCATTTTGAAAAACAGCAGACAGGTTTAGAATCATTTTGAAATTATATATATACATATATATATAATATCTAAAATAACAAAAGCATAATATGCTCATTAGACTGAATGTCCTTTCACACGTCCTTCCAGATGACCTCTGGATGAAGCCAAGGCTGTGAGAGAAGCTCAGGTCCCAGATGCCTGCCTGGAAGTGAGCCCGGGTCCCGGGTGCCAGAGAGAAGCTGGTGCTGGCAGCAGGGGGAAGGAAGGCCTACTCTTGCACAGATTTCACACATTGGGCCTCTAGTAGTTATATATGAATATATAGCTGTATTATATATAATTATATAGATGGGTAGGTAGGTGGGTAGATAGAGATAGATCAATAGATAGATAGATAGATAGATAGATAGATAGATAGATAGATAGAGTCAGGAAAGATCATAAATTCAAATTTTGTACTTCCCCTGCACCGAAGACATCATAGCAATTCTGTTGGAAATAGATGGGAGAAGCATGGAGAGAAGGAGCTCTGAAACCACAATGGCCTCTTGCACAGAGCAGACTTGAACAGACAGGGAGAGCCCAGCGAGCGTCCTGTCCTAGGGGCTCCTGGTTCAGGGCTGTTATGGCAGAGATTGCTGGCTCCTGCCTGTCACACACTGGGGACTAATGTGACCTGCACATGGCCTGTTTGGAGACAGACTTATGGCTGCAGACCAGAGGCTGACCCTGAACAGATGCTGACACAGTCTGAGATTTGCGGCTGCTCTGGCTCATGTGAAAAGAACGAGAGAATGGATGAAGCACAGGCCGCTTCCCTGCCAGGAGCTTAGTCAACCCACAACAGGCAGACTTTGACACCCCACTTTCTAAAAGGGGTGGGGAATCCAGGATTGTGACCTAGATAGTAAGACTGCCTTATGGGGTTAGGGGCGGGGTAGGGGGAGGCCTAGACAAACCTCTAGGAGATGAGAGAGAGGGGGAGGGGGAGGAGGAGTTGAGTCTCAGTCAAAATAAGCCTGCCAAAAGAAGAAAAAAAAATCAAAGCATACCAACGTAAAGAGTCATAAATATTAACTCAGCAGACAAATCCCTCAAATAATTCAAAGTAATAGAACAATATAATATAATTTTAAAATCAATGAAATGCAAGATCTTCAGAGAAATGAAGGGAGAGCTATAACACACAGATTTAAAATACAGAGCTAGGAATCACAAAGGAGCAAGAGTAGGAGGATATGAAGCAGATCCCTGGGAAGGTCTATAAGTGCTAAAGAAAACAATGGAAATACAAGACAGAAATAGTCAACAAGCAGACAGTGAGGATGGAGCTAATGAACTGAAAAGAAAGGAGAAGTCGTCCAGGAGGCAGGTCTGAAAGAAATCAGGGGCACATGGAAAAGAGATTGAGAGCTTCCTAAAGGAGTCTATTGTTCTAGAAGAGAAGGAATCAGAAGATGCAATATTTGAAAAGTTGCTTATTGTTTTCAGAAATGAGGAAACATACAGGATTGAAGTGGAACTACACTCTGAGTAGAAGGAGGTAGGTACCACTTGGGGTGCGCGCATCAAAAAGTATAGCAATGACACTGTAGGTACCCAGGAAAAGCTAACATGTGAAGATATCAAAATATGACACTTCGATTAGGGAATTTCCTCGAAGATGAAGAGGAGAAAGAGCAAATAAATAGATCATTTTGAAAGGTTTTTTAAAAAGGATTTCAATAAAATTTAACATCATTCATATTAAATCTTGGCGAACTAGGAAGATATGTGTATTTCTTTCACATATTACAATATAAAAACCTACAACAAAATTCATATGAATAGGTAGAACCTTAGGAATATATTCACAAGTAAGAACATTTTTTAAATTGAGCTTTACATAGGGGACCCACAAAAAACCATAACACAATATAAAGCAAATTAAAAGGAAGAAGAGAAAAAGATGAGAAAAATCCATTATTTGTAGATGGTATCATTAAGATAATCTGTATAATATATTGGTATAAATTAATTTAGAGTCATTGTACACAATATTAATTAAAATATTTGTGTCACTATGGACTACCAGTTAACCAGTTAGAAAATATTTTTTTTCCTTTGGTAATACAGAATTTTTAAAAATTGGTAAATATAAAATTGGGGAAGATTTTATTAAGAAATTTACAAAATGATATTTAAAATCAATGAACTAACTAAATGGATAACAGTAAGTTCATTAATGGGATAATTCACTTTAGCAATGAAAATTCTCCCCCAACTGAATCTAATAATTGGACATAATTGCAAAATCTTAACAGAGTTTTTCCTGAAGATGACAGGTTATAACTAAAGTAAACACAGCACAGCAGAGGCCTACTCATGCTGATATAATTTTTTTTAAATCCTTGGCTGGAGGATATGTTTATTGATTTTAGAAAGAGAGAAGGGAGGAAGGGAGAGGAAGAGGGAGAGAAAGAGAAAGAGAGAAACATCTAACAGTTGCTTCTTGTATGCACCAGAGAAGAGGCAAGGGTTGAACCTGAACCTGAAACCTAGATGTTCCCTGACTGGGAAAGAAACCCACAACCTCTTGGTATATAGGACCATGCTCCAACCAGCTAAGCTACCTTACCGGGACCTGGATATAAATTTTTAAGAATAATGGCTATTGTGTGTGGTGGGTTCTTGCCCAAAACTATGCCAAAATTTATTATGAAGGCAAAGTATTTTTGTGCAAAGAGTAAAAAAATGGCATAAAGGTAGAATTCTAAAGTCTCTAGCAGCAGAGTCTAGAGAAGGACGACAGATGTATGAGAAATCAATATCTAACATGTGGGTATTACAAGTCTGTGTGAAAAGATGGATTATTTCGTAAATGGCACAGTGAAAAAGTGACTATCCATAAGGAATAAAAAAAATAACATGAGATCTTATCCCATCCATCAACCAAAGCCATTTCATAGTCAATTCAATACCTACCTTTAAATATCAAGTCCTTAAAAAGTCATTATACATATATCCCAGATTACCAAATGGTACAAAATAAATTTCTTACACACATTCACATACACTCATACAAAATGGTATAAAAGAAATTTCTCACATACATACACTCAGACAAAAATACCAACCAATATGTAAATAGATATGGTAAATTAAACTCCATTGAAAGAAAGACCCATGATCAAAGTAAAAAGATAAGTCACTTACAGAACAAGAATATTTACAATGCATGGAATGGAAAAACAAATAATTAGTATTGTACTGCCAAAGTAATATGACTAGTCTTTTATAATCAGTGGGTTAATTACAACAGAGTGGTAGAACATAATCATTGGGGTAAATATGGTTAGAGTTTGGTAAGTAAAATCAACTACCCATAATAAACATGAATGGGCAAATACAATTACCCTTAACAGTATTAAGTTTAGGACCTATAAAACAATAAACTCCTCTCCTCTCCTTTCTCTCTCTCTCTCTCTCTAAATATATATATATATATATATATATATATATATCCTATCTAATAAAACAGTAATATGCAGATTGACTGTACCTCCAATACACCCACACAAGCCACACCCACCAGCCAATCAGGAGCAAATAAACCCCAACCAAGATGGCTGTGGCCACTGAGAGCAGGAGGGAGGCTTGGGTTTCCCCGGCAATGGAGGAAGCCAAGCTTTCTGCATGCCATAGATGGCCTAGGCTTCCACTCAATGCTACAAAGTTTCAATTATAGAAGATACATAATCCCAACAGAAATGGCGGCAGCCACTCAGCTAGAGAGAGCAGAGGAAATAGTACCAAGCTTCTGCAGCCCTAGCTGGCCTAGGCCTTCACTCTAGGCTACAAAGTTTTAATTATAGAATTTAAATAAACCCAAACAGAAATGACTGTTGGCATGGAGGGAGCAGAAGGCTTGGCTCAACTCCAGGCTACAAAGTTTCAATTGTAGAACATAAATTACTCCCAGATCCTAAGGCCTCTGCTTGAGTCATTGCGGGGCATGGCCAGCCTGCAAACCACTATAGGCTGCTCATCTAGGCTGCCCTACACCCCAAGGGAATCCCCACCCTGATCCTAGACACCCTTTAGGGCAAACCAACTGGCCACTACACATGAACCAAGCCTCTATCCTATCTAATAAAAGAGTAATACACAGATTGACCTTCACTCCAACACACAAGAGGGCTGCCCCCATATGGTCAAAGATCCTGCCTCCATGTGGACACAAGATGGCCACCATAAGATGGCCAGCAGGGGAGGGCAGTTGGGAGGGACCAGGCCTGCAAGGGAGGGCATTTGGGGGCAATCAAGCCTGCAGGATAGGGCAGTTAGGGGTGACCAGGCTGGCAGAGACGGGAAGTTGGGGACAAACAGGCTGGCAGGGGGGCAGTTAGATTTCAATTAGGCTTGCAGGTTAGTGGTTAGAGGGTGATCAGGCTAGCAGGCAGAAGCGGTTAGGGGTAATCAGGGAGGCAGGGAGGCGAGAAGTTTGGAGCCAGCAGTCCTGAATTGTGAGAAGGATGTCTGACTGCCCATTTAGGTGCTATCCTATTGGGTTCGGGCCTAAATGGGCAGTCGGACATCCCTTGAGGGGTCCCAGATTGAAGAAAGTGCAGGCTGGGCTGAGGGACACCCCCTGGGCCTCTAGTATGTGTGTGTGTGTGTGTGTGTGTGTGTGTGTGTGTGTGTGTGTGTGTGTATTTTTTTTCCCAGCAGGTCACAACAAAGGAGGAAGAGGTAGAGGGAGGGGAGGGGGAAGGAGAAAAAGGGGAATAAGAAAGAAACCAGCCAAGACAATGTTTTATAAGATCCATTATATATGTGAATCTGAGAAGAAGGAAAGACCTAACGTAAGGTTCTTTTCGATGTCGGTGTACCTTTAAATGTAAATATTCTTCACTCTTCCTCTCATCAGTAATGACACATTGTTAGAGGCTATCATGTGTTTTAAATTCTCAAGCAGTTATGTCAGCAGCCCAACATTTCTCTTTCCCTTTTGAAGCCTTTGGCCTAAGATCCTACATTAATTTTAATTAAGGATGAATTTACTTTATTTAGGACTGATGATTATTTAACTTCCACTGTATTAAGAGGTGATCCATGAAAGATGAAAATAATAGCATATGCCAGTTTTACTAATGATCAGGGAAATTCTTATTAAAGCTATAATGATATGCAATGCATGCATATCAGGTTGAGATATTAAGAAACTAACAACTACATATTTTTATTCGATTGCTTATAATGTCTGAAAGAATGATTGGAAATGTTTGCATTTGATAAAGCTCTGTTGATATGCTGGTGCCCATATATTCTCTAGATATTCTATATGTGCATATATTACAGTATATATTTAAGTGGTTTACATATGTTCAATTTCTGATGATGATTTGAATGTAAATAATATTAATTATATGTCCATAAAATACTGTTAATATAAAATGCAACTTGCTAAATATATATGCTATAATTATATTTATACATGCGTATACAAACAATCACACATTTAAGAGAGGGTAATGAGAGCCAGAGGCAGGAAGATAAGATATGTACAGAGAGACAAACAGAAGGACATACAGAAGGGAAATATAGAAGAGCGACAGGTACAGAGAGACCAACACAGAAAAATGAATGGAAACTTCTTACAATACAATAAAAATCTTAGAAGAAGGCATAGGCAGCAAAATAGCAGATATTTGTCACAGTAATATCTTTAATGATATAGCTCCTAGGGAAATGGAAACTAATGAGAAAATAAGTAAATGGGACTACATCAAAATAAAAAGCTCTCCACAGCAACAGAAACCATCAACAAAACAACAAGAAAGCCCACTGCATGGGAGAACATATTTGCCAAGCTCATCCCTGATAAGGGTTTAGTCTCCAACATTTACAGGGAAATCATACAATGTAATAGAAGGAAGATAAACAACCCAATCAAAAAATGGTCACAGGACCTAAATAGAAAGCCAAGAGACATATGAAAACATGCTCGAAATCACTCATCATCCCAGTGGTGCAAATCAAAACAATGAGGTACCACCTCACACCTGTCAGAATGGCAATCATCAACAAATCAACAAGGACAAGTGCTGGCGAGGATGCTGAGAAAAAGGAATCCTCTTTTACCACTGGTGGGAATGCAGACTGGTGTAGCCACTGTTCAAAACAGGATGAATTTCCTCAAAAAATTAAAAATGGAACTGCCATTTGGCCCAGTGATCCCACTTCTAGGACTATATCCCAAGAAACTAGAAACACCAATCAGAAAGGATATATGCACCCCTATGGTCATAGCAGCACTATTTACAGCTGCTGAGATTTGGAAACAGCCTAAATGCCCATCAGGAGATGAGTGGATCAGAAAACCATGGTACATCTACACAATGGAATACTACGCTGCTGTAAAAAGAAGAAATTCTTACCATTTGCAACAGCATGGATGGAACTGAAGAGCATTATGCTCAGTGAAATAAGCCAGCCAGTAGAAAAAAAAATACCACATGATCTCACTCATTTATGGAAAATTATAAACTAATGAACAAAAGAAAATTATAAAGAAAATTATAAACTAATGAACAAAAATAGATACAGAGGCAGAGAAGCATCGGACAGACTGTCAAACTACAGCAGGAAGGCAAGGGAGGGATTGGGGAGGGTGTAGGTAAGAGACCAACTAAAGGTCTTATATGCATGCATATAAGCATAAAAAATGGACTCAAGACACTGGCGGTTAAGGGCATATGCAGGGAGTTGGTAGGGGAGGCTCAGGGAAGGTCAATGGGGAAAAAAGGAGACATATGTACTACTATTTGTAATACTTTAAACAATAAAGTAAAATTTAAAAAATAAGAAAAAATGTTCATTTATATACAGTGTTTTCCCTGGTTCCCTGGAAGATTCAGCTCCTTTCATTTCTGCTTTCTTTTATTTGTTTATGGATTTCAGAGAGGAAGGGAGAAGGAGAGAGAGAGATGAAAGCTTCAATGATGAGAGAAAATCATTGACTGGCTGCATTCTGCATGCCCCCAACTGGGGATTGAGCCACAACCTGGGCATATACACTGACTGGGAATCAAACCATGGCCTTCTAGTTTATAGGTCAACGTTCAACCATTGAACCATTTTTTTTTCTTTTGAATAGCTTCATACTAAATGTACTTAATTATAGAACATTAAAGTTTTTATAAAAACTAATAAAAACAAAAAATAGTGGTTCTGTTCATGTTGATGGTACTTCTTAGGAAATATCCTGATACCTCTCAACATTTGCCACCCCACAGTCAGAAAAGCAATAATGTTCAAACACTATCATTATAATAAAATCAGTAATAGATTTATTGACACCAGTATCTCTCTTTAGAGTATATTATGAAATTCCTCAATACTTCCTACCCTTTAATAAATGAAATTATATTTTTCACTTCATACAGTTTAGTCTTCATGAGCCAATTTTTTTTTTAAAGAAAGGAAAACTAAATGACTATGTTTTGGATGTGTAATGATGATAAACTGTGAAAAATATTTGGTCTATTCAACCATATAATTAGAATTGCATGATAATCAGTCATTTATTTATTTAGATGTTATCTGTTCCCAATAAACATGAAGCCTGAGATGGCCAGAGCGTACTGCTACAAACATAACTATGCACCTTTTCCTGTGTTTTTCACTAAGTATAGAGCACGTGTTGTGAACAAACCTCAAGATTCAGCTACTTTATCAGAACTGGAGGCTTTAGGTTGCACATGGTGGGAACAACTGTACTTAACTTTAATTTCAAATTATTATGGAATCTAACAATAATTTCCAGCAATAGAAAACCATCTCAACTATCTCACATCATATTAACTTCTGTGTACCACCCCCAGATTATTCATAATCTGGAGCATTCCTTAACCCAAAGCATTTGACCAACTTCCCTGAACTACAAGATTATATATTTTAAGGATTACACTAGCAACAAACATATAAACTGTTTGACCTCTATTTTTCCCCCAGGAAATGGGCTTTCTGGCTCACCATACATGTGAAAGTAGAGCTACATCCCAGGACCACCTGTATACTGGCTTGCTATTTCTCTTAAAATATATTAACTTGATGCTGAATGTGGCTTGATAACTAAGAGGCAGTTTAAACATGTTCTATAGATTCTTGTATAACTGCTTCCTGTTTGATGATGGGAGTCTGAATGAGTAAGAGCAATGACCTGACAAGAAACTGAACATCAGTTACAAGGACATCCTGTGACCAGGATCAGTTAGATCTCTGTGGTTGATCAAGTGGAATCAAGAAAAACAACAATAAGTATGCTGGATCTGCTCCTAGTCTAGAAGATCCCACGCTTGCCCTAAAATTTTGAATTGATTTAAAAATACAGTAATAATCCAATCTTACAGTGGATATATGTGCACTGTTGAAGGGAGGGTCTCTACCCAACATTCTGAAGTCCTCCTGATAACAAAACAACTGAAAAAGCAGACACTGACATTTCCAAAGGCATATAATTTACAAATGTATAAAGCATGATACTCCCAGAAATAAGAGACTTATTCAAGGACACAGAACTAATGCTAATTTGGATACACAACTTCCAAAGAGCCCATGAGAAACATAAAAATCTACATCAAGATTGATGAATAATTGAAAGAATACTCACAGGAATTTTTAAAAGTAGCTTTGCTATAGTCTTAAGATAATTTTAGGCAGATTTTGTTATATATGAGGATGCCTGGGAGAAAGATTGGTGAGAAGTCAGCAGGGTCACACAAAAATGTGAACATAATTCTCTCCCAAAACATGTTTAAAGGAAATTAGATAATGTAATTACAGTGTACACACATTTTATTCTAATGACATGAATTCATTTATAAAGAAGTTTACACATTTAACATGCAATGATTTGTGTCCTATTAAAAGTATATTAAACTAAAGTAAAATACTCTAGGAATCATTTTGGCAATGGAAGAATATTTTAGACACAGCAAATTGCGAGCC
Source organism: Antrozous pallidus (assembly GCA_027563665.1). NCBI lineage: Eukaryota > Metazoa > Chordata > Mammalia > Chiroptera > Vespertilionidae > Antrozous > Antrozous pallidus. The sequence goes on from CM050525.1 coordinate 48,517,085, forward strand.
CAAATCACCCCATTTAAAATTGTGTTAAGTATATGAAATTGTAAATTAAATTACGAATGGATCTTGGCATTTCTGATCATTATGCTCCAAAGGATAAAGTTATAGTTTGATGAAGATTTAATTTTTGAAAGAAACTTTGGAAACAACCAAAAATTAATCATTCTCCTATCAATATTTCATAGATTGGACTCTCCTCGCGGTAAAAACTTTTTGATTCAAATTCAGCAGAAATTAAGACAATGTTGGTTGTTAGATTTTAAATACTGGTTTTTAATCAGGTTATGTACCTTTTTTTTTTTTTTTTTTTTTTGGTCTCAGGTTTGCTGGGGACAAACGCTGATACATCGACACAGTTTATGGGGAGGCAAACAGTTCAAGAAGGAGCCAGAGCCACATCTCCAACCTGAAGGGCACTAAGACAGCCAGCTTTTAGCCAGGACCCAGGACTATCCTAGATTTTGATTAGTGCCTTCAGCAACTCCTTCTACCTCCATGGTAAACAAGGAAATGGAAAGGCAGGTCCCTCCTGGAAGAGGCTTGGGATGGCTACCAGACTTTAAATTGAGGGTCTACCCAGACTCTGACATCAGGCTATGCTTCCCTATTGCTACTGTGTCTGGAACATCTCATCCAGTTGCATGCTGTTAAACATTTATATCCTGTTGACTCTCAAATTAAAATCTTTGTGATCCACTTCTCTCCTAAGTTCTATACTCATATATCTAACTAACTGTCTGCACACCTCTCAGCTAGGAATCTATATTTATGAGTATGTTTCTGTTTATTTGTTTATATTGTTCTTTAGACTCTACATATAAGTTAAATCACGTGGTATTTGTCTTTCTCTGACTGACTTATTTCACTTAGCATAATACTATTTTGGTCCATTCATGCTGTCACAAGGGTAAGATGTTCTTTTTGTGGCTGGGTAATATTCATTGTATTCCACCACTTTTTCCCCCCATCTGTCTATTGATGGCCTGTGGGATACTTCCATAGCTATTGTAAATAAAGCTGCAATGAGCACAGGGTTGCATATATTCTTTGAAATAAGTATATTTGGTTTCTTCATCTATATACCGAGAAGTGGAATCACTGGGTCATAAGGCAGTTTCATTTGTAATGTTTTGAGGTAACTCCATATTGTTTTCCATAGTGGCTGCACCAATCTACATTCTACAAGCACTGGTTGTTTATTGTTTTATTGATAATAGCTATTCTGAGAGGTGTGAGGTGGTATCTCATTGTGGTTTTAATTTGAATGTCTCTGATGACTAGTGACTTTGTGCATCTTTTCATATGTCTATTTGCCATTTTTATATTCTCTTTTGAACAATGTCACGTGTCTAACCTCTTTAGCCCTTGCCCAGCCACACTCTTGGCTCTATTTTCAGAATACACTATCTAGACAGGCTGAGAATTTCCCAAACTTTTAAGTTCTGATTCCCTTTTGTTAACCACTTTTCCATTTCACCCATCTCTCCTCTCATATTGTGCTATAATCAGCATGGACAAACCAGGTTACACTTTCAACACTGTGCCTAAAAATATCCTCAGAAAAATTATCTAAGATCATTACTTGCATGTTTTACATCCAACAAAATATTAGAACACAAAAATTGCCTATGTTCTCCGCCACATTATAACAAGGATCATCTTTCTTCCAGTTTCCAATAAAATATTGCTCATTTTGATATTAGATCTTTCCAGAAGTACCTTAACATTTAGTTCACAATATCTGTATTCTCTAAGATGACAGATTTCTCTACCTCTCCTCTTTCTGAGCACTCATCAGCATTATCTTTAGTGCCCATACTTCCGTCATCAGTCTCTTTAAGTCAATCTAAACCTTTTCTATCAAGCACCTTAAATTGTTCCTCACCAATTATCCAATCCAAAACCCATTCCCATATTTTAGTTATATTTTACAGTAGCACCCAACTTCCTAGTACCAAAATCTGTATTTGTTTTCTAGAGATGGCATAATAAATGTATAATAACATAGTTCTAGAAATTAGAAGTCTAAAATCAAGGTATTAGCAGTATGGGTTCCTCCAGAGGGTTAGATGAGGGACAGATCCATTCCAGGCATGTCTACTTTGCTCATAGATGGCTGTTTTCATGTTCTCATGGCATTCTCTCTCTATATGTGTTTATGTGTCCAAATTTACCATCTTTATAAGGACACCAGTCATACTGGATTAGGACTCATCCTAATGCCCTCATTTCAACTAAATTTTCTCTGTAAAGACCCTATCTTCAAACACAGTCACAGTCTGAAGTTCTAGGGTTTAAAACTTCAACATAAAAAAATTTTGGAGGGGACACAATTCAACCAATAAATATGTAGAACAGAAGAAACGTAGATAGCATTGAAGCTTCAACTGTTACATTTGATAATCTCAAAGTAAACACATATTATCAAGATGCAAATCCAAACATAAATTAATAATTTCCTTCACATTTACCTCTAATGATGGACCCATCCTTATTTCAAACACTCTATAATAGGACCATCTTATAATAGTTTATCAATTGGAAGCATCACCTGTATCAAACATTTCTCTAAGTCTGTGCATACATGGCTGCAATGAGCATCAGCATTAAATTCATCTTGCAGCTCCTTTCTAACCCTTCCAATGCCTTTGGGTAAAGGCATACTCTCATCCTACAGTGTGTGGAAACCAGGCCGTATTACATGCTGTTCAGTGTGCACATTTTTGTAATTATGAAATGTGCCTTTAGCCTTGGAAAGTATTTCCCACTCCTGTCAATGGTGATGAGAAGTGTTATTTTACATACAAGCCTATGATCATAATTTGCTTCAGGTGGATTGCAACATGAGCACACATCTATAGACTTGATTCTAAGACAATTTCTCATATTTATTTTTAAGAGGAGCCTTTTCCTTTTCTTGATTTCCAGTTTAGTTCTGCTTTAAAATTCAGGTTAGGCACAGGCTCTGCATAACTGCTGGAGTTGACTCAATCAAACACTGAAACACCTGGTCTCACCGATGCGGGAAAGAAGGGGAAGAATATTTGAATTCAGAGCTATATCACAAAATCCTCAATATGTCATTGCCATAGAATGTACCATCAAAGTGGAGATTAGATATAGCTTTAAAAGCATTGAAGTCAAACAGGATGCAACGATATTAGCTAATTTTGCCATCACCAGAGGACACTTGAGATGTGACTTTCTGCCACTCTTGTCAGTGACAAGATGTTGATTATATCTGTCAGAACCACTCAAGGCGATACTGAATAAAATGTTATCTCTGAGGGGGAATAAAATTTTCTTGAACTAAAAAACTGCCATGGTTTAAATATTAGCATGAGGAATTCTGATTAGCATTCAATTTGATGCCTCTTTTTCTTTAGCCATTAAGAACTGATGATAAATTTATTTTTGTTAAATGTTCTCAAATTCCTTATAAATCTAACCTAAAGCCAATATGTTCATAGTACTCTATTAGGGATGAGGGTATAAAGGTTACTATTGGTGGTTGCATTTAATAAGAAAAATAATGATATACAAATAGTCTGTCATTTTAAATAAAAGCAAAATAATGTTTTCTTCATGTGAGACTATTGTTAATTGAGAATTGGCATCAGAACAGATTTTAAGATAGTAATCTCTCAAGTATTTAAATAAACATTTTAACTTTAGTTGACTGGAAGTCATAATTGAAATTGAAGAGTAGTATTAGCTAATGACAAATTTTACATCACAGATAGACTGTCAGCCATTAAGTGTTTGCATTGTAAAAGATCAAAACCATAAAGGCTTTCCTGACAAGTGTTCATTCAGAAGCACATGTTCTCAGGATTGTGAACTTTTTGCAGAGAAGTATATGTTAATCATGGTTCTTTACAGAATTTAAAATAATTCAACAGCATTTTGAAACAAATGTCTTACAAAAGAAATCTGTTGCTACCATGTCTAAATTACTTCTATTTTTTTAAAAAGTTAAAGTATCCTGAATAGTCTTTTTCTTTTGGGGAACTATGGCAATTAAGGACATCTTTCTAGATATCCTTTTTATGTAAAATAGGTAAAGTAATGGAATATACTTGATTGGGTAGGTGTGAGGCCTAAATTAATTAATACGGATGAAGTAGTTACCCTAGAATACAGTAAGTGCTTAATAAAAATTACCTGCTGTTTCATGACTGTATTGTTATCCAATCAATAACATTTTGTCTTTTAAAATTAATTTTGTTCAAAGTTTCAGGCAATACGATTTATTTAGTAACACATATTTGAACCCCTGACTCATAAGACCTGTGTGTGTGTATGTGTGTGTGCTGAAATGCAGTTGGAAAGAAGTTATTTCATTAAAGAAAAGGGCTGTCTATGTTCCACACAAACTAACAGTGTGGAGTCAGAACAGTGGCTTTTACTTCTATAACACCGAATAGGTTTGGTCAAAATGAATTAAAGAGAAACAAAGGCAGATTTTAAGATAGACTCAAGAAACAAACAGTAAATAAAGAATGGGTCAGCATTGGGAATTCAAAGAAATGGAAATATTTTTAAAAATTAAGGATAATGGAGATAATATAAAGTAAAAATAAATCCATAACCTATTTTAGGTTAGGTTCCCCCCAGAGATGTCACTTTAAAGCAGGAAGTTTATTAGGAAGTTTCGTCTGAAAGTACATCTATGGGGAGTGAAGAGTAGGACTGGAAAGAGGGACCCCTTTGAGCTGTAAAGCAGCTGCAGAAAAGGTTTCAGCCCCTCATCGCTAGTTGTCCTTCAGAGTTGGCCCACCTCAAGGCCAACAGGAAGGGTTTTATTTGAACAAATTTTATTCCATTCCTTCATTGGTCATTGGATACAACCTACCTGTTGGGAGACAGTTCTCTACAACTGAAGGCGATTTCAGGGGGAGGCACCAACACAGCAGCTGGGAAAATGGATCCCTGAGACCTGAAGAGGAGGGCTGGTGGATGCAACAGCATCCACTACCTAATTAAACCAAACTCCGGAGCTTGATTTGATTGCCCTGTAGCTTTGGGTAGAGAAGGAGATTGCAGCACGAAGTCAGCAAGAGTGCTGAGAGAGCAGATGCAGTCATCCTCAAAATATGCTTTGCAGCTTTAAGAAAGTACAAATTGAGCAGATAATCTAGAAAGAGCCAGTGTTCAGAAACTCCCATTTTGATTACAGACTTACAGTAATATCAGCATTATGAGTGGAATTTTTCAATGAAGAGGTATTAATTACACTACTTTGAATTATATTTCTTGTCTGCACAGCTGCTTCCAATTACATGATTATAGCTTACAAAGCCAACAATGGAAAGCATGTTGTTGTGTTTTCAACATGCATGGGAGAAAGTGGCACACTATATGACAATATAAAAAAGGGCTCCTTTTCTGCAAGAGCCTGCAAAGCGGAGGGGGACTTCAGACTCGAGCCACGGAGGGAATTCATATATGAATTCATATATGAATAGAAATGTGTCCTCTGGCAGGATGCTTATTCTAATAACGGAGGTTGTCTCAAAGCTCCTTTCATCAAGCAAATATTTAAGTGAACAATGGGTCAGCATCAGAAGCATTCCATTAAGAAAGTGTCAACATAAACATGTGTTTCTTCATTTTATTGGCCCATGGCTCACAAGTCAGGTGTCCCCAAGTCACTAATGATGCTAAGTAAAGAGGTCCACAGGGCTCCCTCACTCACCCTTGCATTCAATAATTCTTCTCATGTCTTGTGGACTGAGAGCCAAGGAGAATGACTCTTGTGGCCAGGAAGCCAGAGGGTTCAAGGGTTTAGCCCCCAGACTCTGTGCTCAGACAGACTTGGGGTTGAATCCCAGTTTCTTCACTTAGTCACTCTGACTTTTCACAATTAGATGACATAAGCTATTTTAGACAAATTACTTCTCAGAGATGCTGTTTGACTCTATTAACTAATAAATTAATTGTAACTTACTAGTGGCCCATTGCACAAAATTCATGCACTTGGGGGGGCATCCGTCAGCCCAATCTGCATCCTCTCGCAGTCTGGGAACCCTCAGGGTATGACCAACTGTCTGCTTAGGCTTGCTCCCCTGGGACATCCCTAGCACTGGGCTCGCTCACCAGCCAGGAGCCCAGCTTCTGACTGAGCAGCGCTTCCCCTGTGGGAGTGCACCGACCACCAAGGGAGTAGTAGCTCCTGCATTGAGCATCTTCCCCCTGGTGGTCAGTGCATGTCATAGTGACCAGTTGTTTCACTGTTTGGTTGATTTGCTTATTAGCCTTCCATTATATAGGACTGAGTGCCTCCTATGTGACAGAACAGTTCTATTTACATGCATTAACTAACTCATCTCATCAACTTAATACATGGGTATTATTATTTATTTTTTAAAGTAAGTCTGTTTTTTAATAAGGGGGGGAGAGGGAAAAAGAGAGATAGAAACATCAATGGTGAGAATCATTGCCTTCCTCCTGCACGCTCCCTACTGGGGATCAAGCCCACAACCCTGGAGTATGTCCTGACTGAGAATCAAACTGTGACCTCCTGGTTCATATATTGATGCTCAGCCACTGAGCCAGGCTGGCAGAGCTGTCATCCTTATTTTATAGATGAAGGCTTTAGACTGAGGTGACTCTGTTAATAGGTAGTGGTGATAAATAGGAAAAGTGAAAAACAGTAAGTGTTAGGTGCTGTGGTCTCTCTAAATTTGAACTCTACATTTCAGATTTTTCATCTACAAATTTGGAAAATATTACACACTTGAGTGCTAATTTTAAAAATAAACAAAATGGGTGTTTATAAAGTGTTTGGCCAACTATACTAATAAAAGAGAATCATGCAAATTGACCATCCCTCTGCTACTCCTACCAGCCAATTGGGAGCCAGTATGAAAATTACCCCAACAAAGATGGTGTTTAATTTGCATATGTAGGTACAGAGAGCAGAATGAAGACAGCATAAAAGAAAACCTAACCCTGCAGAAGGAAGCAAAGCGGCAGAGAAGGAAGAAAGGCAGCAGAGATGGAAGGGAGTGGGGTTTGCTCCCTTCTCTGCTTTGCTCCAGTGCAGAAAGCCCTATTATTGCAAGAATCTTCCTGCAATGGGCCTCTAGTAGTAATATATTAATTAGGGTTGTCCAGAGAAACAGAACCCATAGATGCACATGTATCTGAAGAAAGAGGTCTATTGTAAAGAACTGGATCCTGTGATTATCGAGGCTGATAGGTCCCCAGATCTGCTGTCAGCAAGTTGGAGACCCAGGAGAGTTGACGGTGTAGTTTCAATCTGAGTCTAAAGGGCTGAGAATCAGGACTGCCAATGGTATAAGATCAAGTTTGAAGACCAGCAGACTTGAGACCCATGAAGAGCAAATGTCTTAGGTTGAGTTCAAAGGTAGGTAGAGCCCATCATCCAAGCACAAAGGAAGGCAGGCAGGAGGTTTTCCCTCTTACTCACATAGAGGAGTCAGTGTTTTTGTTCTTACCAGGCCTTCAGCTGATTGGATGAGGTCCATCCATATTAAAGAATGCAATCGACTTCACTCAGAGCACTGATTCAAACCATAATCTTATCTAAAAACAGCCTCATAATCATACCCAGAGTTATGTCTGACTAAATATGTGGGCATCAGATGCCCAGTTATATGGACACACATTAAATCATCACAATTAAGTTTCCTATATATGTTATAATAATTTTCATTAACATTATCATTTATTGATAGTATTACTATTAGTTGACAAGCATTTTGTTGGGCATTCTCACACCTATTATCTTTTGCTTGAGTCACTCTTTCAGATTTAGTATTTCAATTATTAAATTGCAAAAAGCACTGCCCTAGCATCATAAAACCTTTATGAAAGACCCTATCATTTAACCCTGTATCCCTCTGTTATATTGTACACAGTAGGGGCCATAGAAGTTCTTTGTTGAACGTACTTTGCAAAAATCTAGGGCAGAACTGTGGGGCCTTATTCTGGGAAATGGAGTAGTCTCACTGTTCACAGAAAAAAGCCTGTAGTTATTTTAGCAAACGCTATTTGCTTTCTTTTTTCTTGCCTCTATCCTCTACAAAATCCATGGGTTAAGATTTATTCTTCAAATAGTCAGAGGTCACTATATAAAAATGACCTCTGAGTTCAAGAATAGCAACACAGTTAAAAGACCATACTTTGGATAGTCAGCATTAATGTGGACTGGAGAAGTAATTTGGCAATTTCTTCTCCTTGCCCTATGTAGTTGATGAATGACCATTTCCTTTATTTTGCATTCAGAAGTTTTATGGGCCATGGGGAGTGCAAGATCAGAGTTATTTGTGCCTGATAGCAAGAGAAGTATTAATGCAGCCACACTTAAATAAATGTAGTAAAAGACCTGAACAAAGCATTCCCAAATACCCCAAATTCTACTTTTCAGAGAAAATTTGATAATGTTTGCAAATAAATAAGAGACAAAACTCTAGTCGTGGTTTTAAAGCAAGATCAAAGCTCCTAATTTTGCAAAAGATTTTAGAAATTGGTGGTAATTCAGAACTCCACTGAATTACATTGAAGAGTATCTAGAGCTCTAATTTGGAGAAATTTCTAGATATGATCAAAGACTATTGGGAGCAACAGGATCACCACTAATTTGGTGAAAACTAATAAAGTCTGATATATGCCAGCCTTCTGACAGAAAATCAGAATAGCCAGTGAGAAATGAGAATATCCTCAGCACTAAGTCTGAATGCCAACATTTTTTATGATATTCTAGAATTCTAAAACAATTATTTTATGAAGCCCTCTTTCATCATTAGATACATTTATTTTCTACTTCTCTTCCCACCCTTATCTACTCCTCTTCCCATCCTTCCCACTGCTGCGCTACAGCAGTGGTTCTCAACCTGTGGGTTATGACAGGTTGCCTAAGACCATCAGAAAGCACAGATATTTACATCATCATTCATAACAGTAGCAAAATGACAGTTATGAAGTAGCAACGAAAATAATTTTATGGTTAGGGGTCACCACAACATGAGGAACTGCATTAAATGGTCGCAGCATTAGAAATATTGAGAACCAATGCTTTAGACTGTGAAACCAGAACTCAATATTTGAGGATAATCTCCTAAGGGTGTGTCTGGAAATTCTGGAATAAATGGAAGCATATCTCCTTTCCCTATCTGTATGTTTTCCCCACCCTATGCTGATACTACCTTGGAGACGACTCTTCCTAGTAGCAGTGCCATGACAATGAAAGGGAAAGAACTTAATGCCCCAGGGGCATATCACAGCACTGTCCTAGGCCAGAGCACATATGAGGAGCATAAGACTGGGTCCATGAAGCCTCTTCCACACCATAGCTTTCTCCTTTTGAGGCAATCTCCTGACGGCTTTATTCAACATTTTATGTTTCCTCCAAACTTCCAGGTGTTTCTCTCTGCCTTAGTCCATATCACTTCTAGCAGTTGAGAGAGAAAAACCACTGCTAATGCATTGGGTGCCCTTTCCAAGAGCTGCATTGATTTTAGGTCCTGAAACCAGCAGAAGCCAGTGTTATGTACATAGCAGGTGTGGTAAATATGACATAGTCACTGAAGGACTGTAAAAATATCTATAACTTTCTATAGCTCTTCAGAATGCAGTAATTAGATATATCTTTTCAGGTTCCTCAAATGTGCCCACCTCTCTCTCTCTCCCTTGCATTGACACCTCTGACACACGGATGCACTTTCAGTTTCCTTCTGAGTTGACGTGGCCTGACCTAACATTTGAAAGTCACCTCAGGACCTCACCTGTTGTATGAAACAAGACTGGGTCCGCGTGTGTCTGTTACAATTCTGTTCTCATTGGGTTGAGATAGCTCATTTACTCATTTGTGTTCGGTGTCTTTAATTAGCCGATTTCCTCTTCAAAAGCAGGGAAAATGGGCCCTCCAGCCGTAGTATCTTGTGTTGTAGCTGGAATCAAGTCTTCTTTCAATATGTTTCGATATGTTTATGTTTCAATAAATAAGAATTCTGAAGTTTTCGCTAAGGTCAGGATTAACTATCAATTCAATCAGCTGGAATTTAACAGTTTGGATAAGGTATTCCGAACATCAAGTTGCAAATCATTCCCTCAAGTGTTCAGTTGTGGTAAAGAATCTGAGTTTGCTATCTCATGAAGGCTGACATATTCACTAATATTTCTTCTACAATTGATGGTTTGCTCCAAATAGAAAAGTTAAAGGGCTCTTCTCCTCCTCCCTCCACCAGTCCTCCTGCCCCTTTCCTCCACTTCCTCCTTCTTCTACAAAGGATACCGTGACTAGGTGGATAAGGCAGGGATTTGACATTGAAGTTTTGAGAGCCATTCTGACATTTGCTATGTCTTAGAGACTGTCATATAAACACTGATTTGTTTATTTCCTCATCCCTAATGATGTCTTCTTCTTAAAGGGTTTTTGTTATAATCAAAATATGTTATTCCCATTTATCTTCCCTGGAAATAGTTAAGCAACCTCTTCCTTCTTCTCTGTAGAAAACCTCCAATATCTATATGACATCTATGTGTGTATATGTATGTATCTATATTACAGTTCCCAAATAACTCCAAATTCCAGTTATTATATCCCTACTGTGCTTTTATTTATTACTAGAGGCCCAAATGCATGAAATTTGTGCAAGGGGCTTGACCCTTGCAGCCCCGGCTTCATCTGACAGGTCATCCACACCATCATTCTGCTGTTTGGTCTAATTAGCCTATTAGCTTTTTATTATATAGGATTTCCCCTGGGGAGATGTTTTCCTTTACCAAATTGTGAGCTGCTCTGAGGAAATGCAAGAGTTACTTCTACAACTTTGAAGTAAGTTTAATTGATTTACTAACTTAAGTACAATAGAGGGCATTTTAGTAGTATAGGAAGATAGTATTGGAAAATTACGTTTTTTCAAATATAGCTTGCTCTCAGAATTATCAGCAGAGATTAATACAAAAATGACCCACACTCCTGATTTCTTGTCCTTTGTGCAGACCAGGGATGGGGAATGACTGGCCTAGGTGTCATATAAGGCCCTTGAAATCATTTAGTATGGCCTTGCCAAGGCATTAGGAGTAAGTGAATTAAATGTTTGACTAAATATAACAGGCTAATTTTTAAGTTGATAATTTTGTATGGCCCGAGAATGATGTTATAAACATCCCAATGGCCCCTGGCAGAAAAAAAAGGTTTCCTACCCTCGTTGTAGACCCACAGGGGATCTGTATGGAATACCTCCCCTGCTGAACGCTCTCTTAACAACTGCGCTTTGTACCATAGAGTTCTTCACATGGGCTATAGCTGATTGGACTAGGGAGGGTTCTTCATTCCATGGAGCCAATTTACAGGCTTCTCAATAATTTTATCTCTTGGAAACATGGGCTAGTCCTGTTTGTTAGGGAATCTGGTCAGAAATATCCTAATTCTACCACTTATTAGATATGCAAACTTCATCAAGTCACTCAGCCACTCTGAGCTTCCTACTGGAATGGACCGGATTCCAAATGTGCTATGTCTGTCTGTAAAATAAAGATGACAACAGCACTTTGGTCAGATGCATAGAAGGTACCTAGATGATGCGTATCAGCTGATGTGTATGAAGGGGCTTAGCATAGTCCCTGGCATCTACAACTGCTCAATAGGAGTTTATCATATCGCGCTGTTGTTATTTAATTTCACCTTGTGTGCTTTCTTCCACTTTCTGGAACATGCATTTCTAAGGCACCAGACCCATGTGTCCTCACACATTCACTTGGTAAGAGTCCCTTGAACACAGGAAAACGAGCATTTTGTGTAAGAAGAAGCCAATAGGCCTTTCTCGACCAGAGGACATATTTTTATGCTCTATTATTCCACAGGATGAAATAATTCTTCCTCTTTGTATAAAGTGAGGAATGCCTCTCCTTACGAGAATGATGATGGAATTTGAAAAATCACAGACCACAAGTATTGCCCTGCTGCTGGTGCCCATATCAATCATTATAAATTGGGGCTTTGCTGATTGACTTAATAACTTCGTGCTAATCACCACTGCCCCTCCATCCCAGTACACAGATGCCTCTTGATTAGGGCATTATTGACCTGGAAGAGGATGCTTTTATCCTTCAGCTCAGGCCGCTGCCAGGTTTCAGCATGCTAACTCCAATAATCGCTACATTTATTAAAAACAAACATTAATCTCATTAAAATTAATGACCGTTATGCTTACCCACAGAAGGGAGACTCACTCTGCAGTGGCAAGGGGCAGCGTTAGATCATTTGGATCGAATGTATTAAGACGTAAGCACTTACTTTCCCATTTACAGGAGTAATACAATTATCAGATGCTAATTAGAAATCCTTTTACTGTCATTCATGGAGCTTTCCTTCCTTGACCCATTTTATCCTTTCACTCTATCTACTTACTAATAAAAAATTCCACCACATAAAAAATAATGGTAAGCTCCAAAGTATGTAAAATATTTCATAGAGTCCTACAGCCCCAGAAGTTTGATACTGAGCAACCGTGGGCTGAAATTTCCCTTTTCACTGGATGAAATATTGGGATGTCTGGCCTTATTGTGGAATTAAAATGGGACTCAGTGAATGTTGGGGCTGAATGAAGTTAAGTGTTTCATTTCAGAATCTACCAGCTGGGAAAATAAGGCACCTGCTTGTCTGAATTTTCTGCTTTTCATATCAACTGAATTATAGGCAGACCAAAGTCTTAACAAACAACCGAACACCAACAGAGGCCTTTGCAAGATCGGAAGCACTGTCACATGCATCATAGAGCAAAATGGGTTCTCTGGTGCCAAAGAAATGGTCCCAACTAGCATTAAAAAAATGTTGAGAAAAAATGCCTAAACTTATCCTAAAGTGTGAGAGTGTGATTGTTTAATTTAGGGTTAGTGCCAGTTTACAGAGCATCTATTATTGACAAAGGTCATAGGGAAGGGCTCTCAAGACTGGGTATATAAAGGGACATAGAGTGGAAATAATGCACAGTTAGGAGAGAGCCTGAAGCTTTAGTTATAGTTTGACCATCACCATATGCATTTCCTCTCAATGGGGTGACCATTCCTAACCGACTAGGAACCTATCTCATGAACACCAGGGGTTTCATGTCAGGAATCCTAAAATAAAGTGTAAAGACAAAGCCAACTACATTTATTCACTCAATGTAAATGTAAGGTTCTACACACTGTTTCTTAATGCTCCTAAAACTATGCAGAAGATATTCAAAATAGTTTACCTCTCATGCAGCTTAACTATAAGCTGGCACTTTAATAAAATCATGGGCACAAGCCTTTTTATGCATTAAATAATTAAAAGTGTGAACAATGAACAAAACATTTTAATATACGTTATCTCTTTACATTTCAAAAAAATTATCTTCCTCTCAGATATATGGTTTAGGTGGAGTTCATTTTTGACAATGCAGTCCCTAATATATTAAGAAAATTACAGAAAACAGAATGTGTATTGTTCATCCTGTGCCAGAGGCTTGTGCTATAAACTAGGATTATAAGGTAAGTAAAAGTGCCTCCAGTGTTCAAGAAGACTAATGGCTTGTTGGAAATGACCAGGGCCATTCATATCCCTGGGTTATACTTACCTCGAAAGAGCCAACATTCTCTCTTTAGTCAGAACATGGGTATAGAATCTTTAGTTTACCAACACACACACACATATATTCTAGGTAAAGGGTGAGCAAGGCTGTTGTGAAAAGGCATTTTATATCCCTGTTACCAATAAACCAATTTTGCCTTTCTAATCCTTTCCATCAGTGTAGGGTTTCAACTTGTGGACAGTTCATATGATATTCACTAGAGGCCCAGTGCACGAAATCAGTGCACTGGGTCGGGGGGGTGGTGGTTCCTCAGCCCAGCCTGTTCCTCTCCATCCCTTGGGGGATTTAGGCCACAGAGACTGGGCCTAAATCAGCAGTGGGACATCCCTCTCACAATCCAGGACTGATAGCTCACAACTGCTCACCTGCATGTCAGCCTGATAACCCCCTAACCATTCTCCTGTTAGCCTGATTAATACCTAACTTCTCCCCTGCCAGCCCAATTGCCCCTAACTGCTCTCCCCTGCTGGCCCAGTCACGCCCAACTGCCCTCCTTCTCTGGCTCGGTAACCCCCAACTGCCCTCCACTGCCAGTCTGGTTACCCCTAACTGCCCTCCCCTGCTGGTCTGGTCATCCCTAACTGCCCTCCCCTGCTGGCTTGGTCATCCCTAACTGCCCTCCCCTGCTGGTCTGGTCATCCCTAACTGCCCTCCTCTCCGAGCCTAGTCACTCCCAATTGGCCTCCCCTGCCGGCCTAGTCACTCCCAATTACCCTCCCTTCCCTGCAGGCCTGGTCACCCCCAACTGCCCTCCCATGCTGGCCATCTTAAGGTGGCCATCTTTGACCACATGAGGGTGGCCATCTTGTGTGAAGGTATGAGGATCAATTAGCATATTACCTCTTTATTATACAGGATTACCATTTTCATTATTTAGAGAGTACTGTCTACATAAAGGATAAGTGTACTTGGGACTTTAATGTATCATCTTTAATTTGATCCCCCATACACTGTTATTATATAAACACTGGAGTCCCAGTGCATGAATTTGTGCATAGGTGGGGTCCCAATCAGGGTAGGGGAATGGTTGGGGGCAGGGGCATCTGGCAGTTAGTTGGCTGGCCCTGCTCCCTGGCTGACCCTGCTCCCTGGCTGACCTCCCAGTCTAACTGATAGAGGGATGATTTACATAGTAGCCTTTTATTACATAAAGGATGATAAATGAAAAAATGGGGCTTGTTTAAAGCCATGCAGGTGTCAAGTGACCAGGTCAGGATTCTAACTCAGAGGGCTTCATATCCTATATAATAAAGAGGTGATATGCAAATTAAACCTCACACCCTCACAAGATGGCTGCCTATGACCAAGGTGGCAGGGGGATTAGTGATGGATGACCAAATGACTGAACAAGCAGGCTGTGTGGGGCAAAAAGGATGGTGGGGGGCCATAAGGGGTGACCAGGCCAGCAAAGGGGTAGTTTGAGGCAACCAGGTCGGCAGGGAGGGAGCAGTTTGGGGGCTGCCAAGCTGGCAGGGGTGAGCAGTTAGGGCAATTAGGCTGGCAGAGGGGGCAGTGAGGGGAGACAAGGCTGGTGCGGGATGACAGTAGGGGGTGAACTAGGCCAGCAGGGGTGTATGATAATCATCAAACTGGCTAAGAGACTATTCCCACCATACACACACACTCAAAAAAAAAAAAAGGTTATGTGATATGATAGAGATGCTAACTACTGCTATAGTGGCAATCATATTCCAATATTAAATGTATCAAATCAACATGCTGCATACCTTCAATTTACACAATGTTTTATGTCAAATATATTTCAATTAAAAAACAACACATAAACACACACAAAACAAAAACCCAGAGTGCTGATCGTAAGGCAGTTGCTCTGACCCTCAGTAGCATTGCAGCAGGGCCCTTATTAAAAACTCATCCCATCTCTCGTCATATTGTCTTCATTCCAGGAGCCACACAGGGCCTCTTAGACACCTGGGTGCACAACTTGCAATAGAGCACAGACATGGGTGACTCTGGGAGCATTTCCGTAGACTCTGCCCCAACTTGGTTGAAAGGGGCTCTTCTTAGTGCTTTCTGCTGTCACTCTGTAACTGCATCTGGTAATTTTATATTTACTTGTCCCCGCTAGATTTTGACCTCCTAAAAGAACTGTTTAAGTTTTTCTCATTTTTCTGTCCCTAGACCCCAGAATAGTATGTGACTATGACAGACAGAAGCATATGTGTCGATTAAACCAATAAAGGGTCATGTGAGAAAATGAAAGCAACGTCGTTCATTCTGCCTTGCGAACTCTAATTAAACCATAACATTTTACTGGGTCCTGATATGTTATAGCGGGGAATGAGTGAGCTAACTAGGAAAATATTCTAGTTACGTTTTATTGCCCTTTATGATGTTCCAATTTAATGAAGGGGGGGAAAAATGAAAGAACACAAAATCTAATGAGCACGGTAACATTTGCTGCTCCTGTTTATGTGTTTTGTGGGGAATGATAGCAGCATTTCTCATACTGGGGCCCATAGCCAGCAGCAACTCTATCCCTAGAAAAGTAGTAGATTGAGAAATATGGGTTTGGAAATATAAAATTTGAAAATCATTGCCATAACCATTTCTAGCTACTATGGTACTAGTTGGGGGAACTAACCATAGCAATCTTCTATTGGCCTTTTCCTCATTTGTTTTATTTTCTATGGAGTGTGAGGGTGAGAAGGGACTCTCTTAGACTCATATATGTGGACAACTGCAGTAGCATGAAGTAACTATGTTGGTAGAATGCTCCTGGACATTCCCATCTTTGTATGCAGTAGGCGCTCAATAAACACTGCTGACTGATTTGACAGATGACAAGGACTGCAATATAAATCATACCAAGGAGTTTATTTTCTGCTAATGGGTTAAAATAATACCCTGCCAGGAAAACAGGAAACGCAGCATCTGCGCCCTGAGAATCGAATGATGGACTGTCAGAATGCAACTTCCCTCTCCTCCCACAACCATGTAATCCTCTCTAGTTGCTTGGGGAAACTCATTTGCAATTATCTATTGGTTATTGCCGGGTGAGTAAAACTCATGTACCTCTTGTTTTCCTTTATTGCTGTGTTGTTGTTTTCCAAATAAACAAACAAGAAAACAACCCCAAAGCACAGAAGGCAGCATCTGGCCGATGTTCTTTGTAGATGGATCACATTGCTTTTGTGTTTGTGGCCAGCTCTATTGTGCAAGGCTGGGATGACTGCTGGGAGCTTGGGCTTTTTATCTACACAAATGAGCGCTTTTATTTCCTTGTCTTCCTCAAGGAGAAGATGGTGCAATCACTTTCAGCAAGGTGAAGTCCAGAGGAGGGGAGGAGGGAGAGAACAATTTGAACAAAACTTCTCTCTGACAAGGGCTCTCTTTTCTTCCATTCTTTGTGCGCCCTAACAAAACTATCACACCTGGCCAGTAATGCAAACCACTTCAGGCTTTATGCAAATCACATGTAGATACGTGGTGACTTAGTGCCAGCAAGCAAGAGCTGCCCCTGAAAGGAAGCCAATTTTCAGGGAATTTTCAACTGCAGCTCATGGCTGATAGAAGCATTAACTCATTGGTGTGAAGACATTCTGATTTAGTTTATTTCTAATTTAAAAGTAGGGGAACAAAATAGGGTAGCAAATTATATCTACACACACATATCAAATACCCAAATACCTCATTTTTTACTGTCATAAGTGATCATAGCCAGGAGTGCACTGGATTCATCTGAATTTAAGACTGAATTCACAAACCTGAATTCATCAGGAGGGGCAATTAAAACACAGATTGGTGGGCTCCACCCCTAAATTTCCTGATTCAATGAGTTTGGGGTGGGGCTGGATGATTTGCATATCTAACAAGTTCTCCTGTGATGCTACTGCTGAGGGTCCAGGGACCACACTGGAGAACCTCTGATCTAGTGTATTCCAACTACAGCATCAGGCTCTACCTGTTGAATAGAGGTGAAATGAGACCATTCTGTGTGGCTACTCAACTTCTGAGCAGATGTGATTTGTGGTTGAGAGCATATGACTCTTTCATATTTAGGCTCTCATGTACTGCAGCTTCTATTTGTCAGTGAATATTCCAGACCAGAAAGTAAAGTCACTCCACCATCTTGATGCTAGCAGTTCTGGCTCTTGTTGAAAGGTGTGCAAATTCCGTAAACTCTTATTAGGAGAGTGTTTCTCTATTTCCTCTAAACAAGCAAATGGCCCATAAAAATCATGTGAGTGAAAGCTACCAACGGTCAATCTTAACTTGCTTATATAAAGGGACTCAATACAAATTGTGTCTATTTTCAGAAAAAGTAATTTTTAGATCTCTCTCAAAAGCAAGCCAGATGTACTTTATTATGTTTGGCTTTTATTCAACATGCTATTGTGAGAATTCCAAGTTTTGCTCTGACACTCAACTGTCACTCCAGACTGTCCTCTGTTATATACTAGCACATCATGCACAGGAAATATGGATGTTCATTGACTGTTTTATGCATCATTTTTCCCTGGTGCATGCTTATCCTATGTAATAAAAGGCTAATATGCAAATTGTCCCCTCAATGGGGATTTCGACTGGGAGTTCAACTAGGACTTCAACCAGGGGATAGGGCCAGCTGGTCAACCACACATATCCCTTCCTCACAGCCAGCCCCACCTCCAATCTGCCCCCACATCCCAACCAGGGGCAGGGCTAGACGAACCTTACCCATGCAAGAATTTGTGCACCAGGATTCTAATTTGTCTTATAATATAACCACTGTCTGGCAGTGGTTTCCAAAGGCTCTAATGCATTGAGGAAGGAAGTTCCTATCTAACATTAAAAAATGCAGCCTTCAAAACACACCATTCCTAGTCTCCAAAAGATGAACATTTTTTTTTTGTATTATTTTTTGGGCTGTTTTTTTTTTTTTTTTTTTGTAAAAATACATGTAAAAACCATGTATCATACTAATCAATTATAAAGCTAAGAGTTTCTTCTGAAGGAAATTGTTTCTGAATTTTTTAAAACTTATAAGCATCCCTTTCCATGAATTACTTTCCTGTACTCTTAGAGAAAACAAACATAAAGCTTGCTACCAAAGACTGATATATTTATTAGAGGGTAAGGATTAATACCATTTTATTTTATTGAATATGTATTGCTATTTCTGCCACAGAAAGAATGAGAGGATATTATTTCTATACAAATATATATTTTGTCTGCTTTATTTACCACTGTAGACCAAGGACTTATAAAAGCCTGAAAAATAAAAGACTATTAAAAATGTCCATTAAAAATGAATGAATAAATTAATAGTTTTATAATTTAAGATAATTCTCTTTAGAGATGAGATTTTTTCCAAAAGATATTTTATGTTTTATACAAAATATAAAAGACTAAGATATATTTTAGTGTTTTCTCATGGTATTCTTGGTTGTAATACCTAATGCTTTCCTTTTGTGTGCTGAAGACTGTCCTTTCCTGAGCATATAGCAGTGAGCTAGAGGACTAGGTCCTAAACTTCACAGAGTTCCTAGTGTAGTGAGAGAGGCAGACATACATCCAAGAGTCACTGAACATACTTACTACATGGGCATGAGTGTTCATATGGAGGGGTGGGTGGCCGATGGAGATTAAGCCAGTAAGGCCTGAGGAGGCTTCCCTGAGGAAATGCTCTGAACTGCCATCAGAAGGAAGGGTCCAAGTTAAGTAGGCCATGAACAGGGCAGCAGTAACCAAGGCAAATGAAACCACACCTGCTACGATCTAATGGCAGATCCAGCAAGATCCTTCAAGAGCCAATGCAACTTGCCTTCTGAATTGGACATCAAGTCAACTATATGATGATGCCCCTTGTAAATAGAGTGGGGCTTAGGCATCTTATGCTTATTAATTGCACGAGTCACACAGCGTGAGGAATTTTCCCATTGCCCTTGCAAAGGAAGAAGTCACAGGTTGAGTCAAATGAGAAGGTGACTCATGGCTGCACCATTTCAGCTATTTCATGAGTGAGAGTTGCTGCTAAGCTAGTGGAGTGCATAAATATGGAGTATTTGGGAATTAAGTCCTTAAGCTTACACTTCTGCCTAGGAAACACTCCCATGCAATCTCATGCAAAACCCTTTCCGGCGGCAATCTGATTTATCTTTCAGCTAAGGAGCTGGTGTGGAAGCAATTGCTGATGAGAGCACACTGGTGGCAGTCCACATGGTGCTCATAATGGTCAGCATGCACACCTCCGAACCACTGGTATTGACCTAATCAAAGCCTCGGGTACCACTGGGAGAATATGCTCCCACTTCTACTCCATAAATTTAGCAGACCAAGAAGTTTATTACTACCCTGAGACAAGCTGATGATGGAATGACTGGTTGAGTTAGTGCCTTAGCTCGTTCGATCTATTTCCAATCACTGTTGGAGGAACCAAGACTGTAATGTGTCCATTTTTATTCAGTTCATGTTACTGAGATGATATAATAAGGCTCCTAGAAGACAGTGTGTTGGGCTTTTAGCAAAATCTCAAAGGGCTGGTGAGATTGGTCTGGGAGATGGGGTGATGTAGCTGGGACATTAACTCAAGATTCTTTTGGAAATATGCAAACCGATCAAAAGGCTTTGAGAACCCAACCCATGGTTGGGTCATGGCTAAATTTTAGATCGCATTATTGCAGGGATTTTTTAAGTGCAATTTTAACATATCACTAAGCTGTCAAGCATCTAGGATAGCTGCCTTTTATTCAAACCAAAGTGTACTGCATGTAGAAAAAAAAAAAAAACCGGGATAGTTTTTGTGAATTTGTATTATCAGATCTGATTATACAGCTTAAATCCCCAGTTTCATTTTTAGCTCATTAACCTTTGTCTTAAAAAAAGAAGAAAGGGAACAATTGGGACACTCATGTACAGAACGGTGGTTAAGACTGCATTTTCTCATAGCCCAGGTGTGTCTACATTCAAGCTGGGCCACTTGCGGACTGGGAAGGTTAATACTACCCTGAACCCTAGTTTCTATATCTATAAAGGTAATCACACCAGATACCTCAAAGCATGGTCATGAGAGCCAAATAAAACATTGCACATCAAGTGTTTAGCACAATTCCTAGCACAGTTCTAGTGCCAATCATTCTCATTAAGATGAACTATGACTGGTTCAGTTGATCCCAGGAGCTACGTAGTAGACCATCAATTCTCTCCTATGGTGCCACAATCCACCAGAGTTTGATGCAAAAAAAGAAGAGATCAGAGTCACCAGTGCATTGGGAATGCCCGGCTTACCCACGCCACAGAATGTAAGACACCTGAGCATTCCACTGTACAGATCTACCAGCATAAGACCACGTGCTGAGTGCCACCGTTGTGTAAGCGAGGTGTGAAAGGGTCTTCGGGCAATGGCCACCTCCAGTTTTGTTCTGAATTTCAACGGGTCTGACAGAAAAGAATATGCATTGGGCCAAACAACAGCTATGTTTTACTTTAAGAATCAAATGCTCTGGCCCTTTTGCATGGAGAAAGAATGAAACCTGATATAAGAGAGTAACATGGATCGGTTGCCTTCTGCATGTGCCCTGACCAGTGATCGATCCCTAGGTGTGTGCCCTGACCAGGGACTGAAACCACAACCTTTTGGTGAATGGAATATGGGATGCCGCTCCAACCAACTGAGCCCCTTAGCCAGGGACCCTGGGGGTATTTCTACTCTCAAAACATTTTGATAATGTATTTGTGGAAACTGCTTGGCCCAATAAATGGTAAATTAGATTGAATGCCACAAATAAACAAATGAATAGGAAACTAAATTATGAATCCCTATATAGTCCCTGAGAAAAATGAAACAACCAAAAACAACCTCTCCCCAACTTTCACTTCGTTAGCCCTTTGAAAGGGCTCAGAAATGCTGGCATCAGTGAGATCTATCCAAACCCCCACAAAGGAATACTCCATACACTGATAGCCAGAAGCAGGAAATACCAGGCAGGGGATCAGAAGTTAGGGGTTTTGCACAGAAAAGTATAAGGCTATACCGTATGAAGAAAAATAAGTGATTGATGAGGCCAGTTTTCTGTTGAATGTGTTTGCTCATCTTTTGAAAGCTCAAACATTGCTCAATGTATACTCATTTGAGTGCTTGCCAGATGCCAAACTTCTGCTGGAACCAGGGCAAACAGCGATGACTAAGGCAGAGTCTTTCCTCATCTGTGTTCACTGCATTGAGGAGAAGGAAGCTTCACCAAGTGGCTTCCAGTATAAAGTGACCATGGCCATGGGGGGCGGGAGGGGGGGAGGAAGGGGTCTTTCCATTGTCCTGGCATCACACAGAAGAGAAGGGTGAGGTCCCTTATTTCTAATTTCTTTCGGTTGCCCTTTTTTCTTCACAATTTTTAGTAGCATTAAAGTTAATAATTTACCACTTATGCCAGGTCCAGGTGGCTCAGTGGTTGAACCAGGAGGTCAAGGTTCAATTCCCAGTCAGGACACATGCTCAGATTGTGGGCTCAATCCCTAGTGGGAGGCAGGCAAGGGGCAGCTGATTGATGATTCTCTCTAATCTCTGATGTTTCCATCTCTCTCCCCGTCTCTGAAATCAATAAAACATATATTTTAAAAAATCTATTGCATACTACATGGCTGCTTTTAAGATAAATCAAATTTCACCAACATCGTTTGGGGCACAGACACATTCTCAGGCCATATGTTAATTTAAGTTTGAGAGTAACTAACATACAGGTAAAAGGGCAACACTCAGACACTTTCTTGGGTTGAAATGGGTAGAACTCCAAAATTGTCTACCTGGGATATATCCCCATTTCTGCAAGTGTGCCAGTCACTCTGCCATGCACACAAAGCAATACCAGCGATGGCATTTCTCAAGAGACAAGGCCGGCTTCTATGGTATACCCAGCTCACACTGATGGAGCTGGTGGAAACTGCCTTAAATTAAGGATTAAATGCGGTGTCCCCGCCAATAGAGAGGTGCAGGTCCATTCCTGAGGACATGGGGAGCTGGCCTGTTGTTAAGGGAATGAGGAAATGAATGTTCCATTTAGTTGGTGCATCAGTTTGCAGGCGCATGGGTCAGTGGAGATGGAAGAGACTAAAACAAGGCCACGGTGCAGGCGAATTTCTCCGCTATTTCACCAATGACCTCATTTGCCTCTCCTTCCCGCTGCTGACACATTCTTTCCTTTAAAATTACATGTAGTGCTAAACAAATGGGTCTCTTCAGAATCACCTAGCAGAACTAATCAGCACGCCGGCCTGGTTTCCAAATGAAGAGTCCATTCCGCAGCCGAGGAGGGCTATTGCTTTCTCATTCCCCTGGCAGAGGGATGGGTCACCAGCAACTCAGAAGGAATCGGTGCTCTGTTCCTTCACTCGGGAAAGGAAATTGTACCCCCGTCACACTTTTCATGCTTCCCCCTGACACTCATTTCCTTCCAGACATCCCACGCCAGGTAGAAACTGCTTTCGGCCCCGTGCATCTAAGAAGTGAATGTGGCCCTAGCAGCTTTGGCTCAGTGGATACAGCATTGGCCTGTACACTGAAGGGTGCCGGGTTCCATTTCCTGTAGGCTGGATCCCCAGAAGGGGGCATGCAGGAGGCAGCCAATCAGTGATTCATCATTGATGTTCCTATCTCTTCATCTCTGAAATAAATAAAAATACATTTAAAAAAATAAGGTAATCTGTCCTTTCCTGTCACCTGGGGAAGCCTTTTCCTCCAGGGCAAATTGCTGGGTGGTGAGAAGCCTGTGAGCTAGACACACACATTTTAATGTACCCAGTGGCCAGATTATTATGATCTTTGAATGTATAATAATCTAGCCCCTCAGAGTATGTCCTATATAATAAAAGGCAATATGCAAATTGTTCCCTTGACCAGGATTTCTACCAACAGGCAAGCTGGCCAACTGCCCATGCCCCCTCTTCCCCCTGGCCAGGCTGGCCAGATCCCACCCATGCACAAATTCATTCACCAGGCCTCATATATATTACCTAATAAAATAAAAACATGCAAATTAACCATCACTCCACTAGGCCCACAGCCAATCAGAGTGAGTATGCAAATTAACCCAACAAAGATGGAGGTTAACTTGTATATGCAGGCGTGGAGTAGAGTGGAGCCTACTGTAAGGGGAAAGCGGGCAGCAGATGGAACTACTGGAGAGGTGCTCCAGACAGAAGCAAGGACTTACTGGCTCCCGGGCAGCTGGAATGAATCCAAGGAAAGGAAGGCCTATTCTTGCACAAACTCCGTGCAACGGGCCTCTAGTGTGTGTGTGTGTGTGTATAGTGAGTGGCCAGATTATTCATTATGTGCCCATAGATCATAATAATCAGGCCACTCAGTGTAAACCTTCATTTGATCACTGCACCTCATGCTAATCAATGGCTGGAAGGAGCCACTCTGCTCTTCATCCCCAGTGATTAGGGCTCATAAGCTCCTGGCAATGGTTTGGGCGTGGGATGGAAAAGGGAGAGGCAGTGGAGCAAACAGTTTTCACTTTGGTTTGTAAACACTGAATTCTGCCCTATTAAAAGTAGATTTCTAAACCAGAGCTCCCTGTTTAATGCCCATGTGAGAGGCTCTGATTTTTTTGTTAACCTGTTCTAAATCCCTGTAACTGCAGGTACAATAATATCAAACCCAATTAGACCTCCCCCCAGTCATTTAGTGGGTCCCAGTGTACTGAGTGACTTGAAGCGGCGGCGATCTCATTTTACACCCACAACTATCCTGAGGGCTTGGAGATGTTACCTCCATTTTACAGATGATGCAACCGAGGCTCAGAAGGGCTGCATAGCCTGGTGCCAAAAGTCAAAACACGGTAACTCAGGAACAAGGACTGGAATCAGATTTTCTGGCTTCAGTTCCATTGAGCAGAACAGTAGCCATTTTTAGTTTTAGAGTCTATGCACTGTGATTTTTCAATCCTAAAGATAGTGCACCTACCTCCATCCTAGAGATCTGGAGACAGGGGGTCTCAAAGGAAAACTCTGTCCCGCGCATGAGCAACAGGAAGACAGTATGGTACCAGCCTAGGTCCACATCTCCCAGGCCCCTTGAGAGCTATGGGAGGGGCAGAGTGGCAATAGGACCTTCCTCTCTACTGTTGCTGGTTAATACTGTGAAAAGTGTCTTCATTCATAAAGAGATGCCGGCATGATTGCTTTCACATTTGTAACAAGCGCCTAAATACATTTTTTTTCTCTCCAAGTGCCTTACTACTGTACAGTTTTCGACTATATTGTGGGCATGAACATAGATTAATTTCTAATACTGTTCATCTGTGATAACCACAGGCCAGTCTCTGATTAGATTTTTATGAAACACTCTGCAAATCCGACTCTGCCCAGGCTCCTGAGTACCTAGTTGTGCAAGAGTAAATATGATTTCACCTGGGCATGGAGCACTAAGCTAACTGCGCAAACTCCTTTAAATAGTCACAGAAGAAAAGACAGTTCAACCCTGCAAAGGACAGGGCCGCCATTACGCCTTCAAAAGCAGTAAAGAATTAAAAAGGAGACACGGTTAAAAAGCCAACCTCTCTATCTTTAGCACAACCTATGCAAAGAAAAGTCATGCCCATTTAAGATTATCTTCGCATTCGTCCAATTGAGGATTTGTAAACTTCACGGGGACAAAAGAAACCCCACGACTAAACTCAGAATTATGTTGTTAAGATTTGACAGCAAACATTTGTCTACTAAAATTTAAGACCTGTAGGGATGGTCAAAATCCTGGACAGGCCGGCAAATTATCTACACATATTCACCTACATTTCCGAAAAGGTACACTCAGAAAAGTGAGGATTCCTGGCACAGAAGGACCACAGGAATGAACAAGGGAGTCGAGTCTGTCCATTTTCTGGAACCTATAATGATGTGGGCATCTGATTCAGTCAGTAGGGATAACTTTATAGGCTGTGTAAGAGTATACTGGATAAACAACAACTTACGAATGTCACTACGCTTTGCGAATGAATAGTGGGGTATGCAAGGATATGCTCAATGGGTTCTTATTTTTTCATTCTATCCTATTACTTACAGCAGTGTGTAGTTATTCATTTGGTGGCAAAAATGAAGATTAATCAGCAGCTAGACTAAATTTCTCTGAAGACTTTTCCCAAGACATATCTCAGTGCAGAAGGGAGAAAAGTTCTCTTTTTCCCCCTATTTTATATATTTTCACTTTCTAAAAATCTTCATTGAAGCTGTCAGAAAGGTTCTCAAATATGAGCAATGAGTTTTATAGAGAAAAAAATAAGTTTTGACAAAGGATTTTGTCTGATCCTGTTTATATGTTATTTATGATTCTACAGGTTGCTACTACTTAAGTGAAAGCAAAGAGAGTTTGGTTGTGATTGTGCCTTTATAAGATAAAATCAGTATACATATTCATGGTAGAAATTTCAGAAATATGGAAAGGAGAGAGATGAAACAAATTACCAATAATTTCACAAATATTTAAAATCACTGATACTGTTGTGATTCCTTTTCAAGGATTGTATAAAAACTTCATATAATCATATTTATTATTAGGCATACTGAGTTTTTAATTTTTTTTATCTTTGTGTCTCAGTCACAATAAATATAGTGGTTAATACAGAACAGTTTACACATAAATTACTTATAAGGACTATTTCAAGTGATTTCTGATCTTTTGTTAATGCAATCACTATCATAAATATTCTTTTGTATAGAGGTTTTTTCACTTATTTTGGGTAAATTCTCCCAGAGAAGTATTACCGAGTAAACTGGCCTTCATTTTTCAAGTTCTAAACGAACAAACAAAATGAATTTTCAAATTGAATATGACTCTCATTAGTGGAAACCCTCTTTTCTCACTTTTCATCTCTCCTTCTTCCCCTCTCTTTTTTTTCCACCTTCCCTTTTTTTCTTCCTATCATCAGAATAAACGAGGGCCATAGTTTACCCAGGAGGGTCACTGTTTCCTCATGAAAGGACCATGCTATCCCTGTGAGAAGGCACGTAAGCATCCTGGACTATCATGCTGTCACCGATTGCTAAGTGTATGACAGTATCATTGCCATGGTGATTGCGAAGTGCATGAGAGAAACATCACCATGGTGCCACAAAGCATGCTGCAATCTGGAAATGCCTTGAAATTCCACAGCAACACCACTTCTGGTTTTAGCATGAATTCCATTTATGAATTCTAACAGTGTCATCGTGCTTTCTTGTCATGACTCTTCCATTTATCAGGGAGGGGCACCGCTTATCAAAATATAAGAGTTAAATTTGTTATACGGCCCGGAGAAGGTTCTGTGTTCAGGACTTTGTGTGCATCGCTTCAATGGATGCAATAGTGTCATGTGGAAGATACCAGTATTTTGTTCTCGTTTTTAAGATGGAAAAATAAAATAAAAAATCAGAAATTTTAGTAATTGCCCTGGGTCATGCTTCTATTTTAGGATGTTCACAGGTTCATGGGTTACGAAAGGAGGCAGAGTCTGATAGCAACAACTTGTCCCAATATCATAATGATGGAGGCCTCCACTGGGATGGCTTGAAATATCAAGAAGTCTAGGACAGTTTCATTGGGCCAGATGTTTAGGACGTTTGTTCTGGCTGCCTGTTGAGTTCTTCATTTCTTCCTACATACCAGATCAGACATGTGCAACATTGCTTTCTCATTTACATGTGTGGTGTCTAAGCAAGGGTGGCCATAACCGCCAGGAATGTCGAGGATCTCTCACTGATCTCTCTTTCTGGTCAGACTTCCATATGCAACTGGCTAATCCCAGAGTGAAAATTCCAAGAGACTTATGAGGTAGCCTCAGAGGTTACATAGTCTTATTTTGCCATATTCTATTGGTCAAGAGGGAGTCACAGGCCCAGTCCAGGAAAAAAGAATAGTCAAAGATAAAACATAGCATGAGCAATGAAAACGGAAATGATAGTGGTATATTAATTATAACGTGTTTAAAGTGTTTAAGTGAATATAAATTAGTTAAAATAGTCTTCTAAAATCCAAGACTCTGAGATTTGGTAAAATTATTTAGTTCACAGTTGCTGGGGGCAGAGTATGGGAGCGGGCTGAAACAGGTTTATGGAGGGAAAAGGAGGACTTCTGTAATATTTTCAACAATAAATATTAAAAACAATAAAATAAAAATGTAGAGGACATTAAGAAGTTACGAGAAATTTTTTAGGCAATTACAGTAAGAGAAAAATGCTTCAATAGTATTTTTGCAAAAATATTTTTTTAAAAATCAAAGAATAGCCCTAGCTGATTTGGCTCTGTGGATAGAGCATCTGTGTGCAGACTGGAGGCTCTTGGGTTTGATTCTAGTCAAGGGCACATACCTGGTTTGCGGGCTTGATCCCCAACCCTGGTTTGGGCATATTCAGGAAACAACCAATCACTGTGTCTCTCTCGCGTAGATGTTTTCTCCCTCTCTCACCTCTGTTCCTTCCACTGTCTTTTAAAATCAATGGGAAAATATCCTTAGGTAAAAATTAACAAAAATAAAAATAATACTGAAGGATAATTGATAAAACAAAAACATTATTTTGTGAAACTTACAGAAAACCAATTTATAAATGTAACATTTATAAAGTTTCATTTGACATTATTAAATAGGGTGCAAGTAGATTTTAACATTAAAACTTTATTAAATAACAAGCTAAGTTGATAGAAATATATTTCTTAGGGGATTTAATGTTTCTATATATAAATTATAGGAAATATATAATTATAAATATATAAACAAAGAATCAAATTTATAAACTATAGATATAGTTTTATATATAATTTTTCCCAAATGTGCTTTTGATGTTTAATAATAGAGCTTTCAGATTCAGAGTTTTTACATTGGGAACTAAACATTTTTAGGAAAAGTTAAAAGCAGATATAGCAAACATATGCAGTAATGTAGGAAGAAGCTATTTCCACCCTAAATGCCCATGACTCTCTCTCACTGCAGCGGCTCCTACTCTTCCTTCTCTCCTGCTCTGCTCTCACCCTTTTGTGCCTGAGACAGCTGCCCTCTCAGACTGCCATGGAAGGAGAGATGGCTGCACTCCTCACCCACCATGGCTTTGGCCTGTGCAAAACTGGCTTTGCTGGGGTTGATGCTCTGGGTCATGATCCCTCACACTCTCAAGTACCCCTGGCCCCAGGGCGTCGTGGGTTGGGTATGGGGCAGAAGGACCGTTACATGGGCAAGAAGGCCCAGAGCAAAGGCAGCATCCTGAATACCCTGAAATACCTCATGGAGCACAACATCATCGCCAACAGGGATAAAACAGAAAGAATCTGGCACCACACCCTCTACAACAGGTGCGTGTGCTCCTCAAGAAGAATTTGGTATTGCTGATCGAATCCCAAGAGCACCAGTGAAAAGATAACTCAGATTATGTTCAAGACCTCCAACATGTGGCCCATCTATGTGGCCAGCCAGGCCGTGCTGTTCCTGTGTGCCTCTGGCCACACAACTGGAATTGTTGTGGACTCTGGGGATGGAGTCACCCACATTGTGTCCATCTATCAGGGGTACACCCTGCCCCATACCAACCTGTGTCTGGATCTGGCTGGCCAGAACCTGACTCTACTTCAGAAAGATACCCAGGAGTGTGGCTGCAGCTGCACCACCACCGTGAGCAGGAAGTTGTGTGTGGCATCAAGGACAGGCTCTGCTATGTTGCCCTGGACTTCCAGCAGGCCATGGCCACCACCAGAGCGCAAGGCTGGATCTGGATTGGTGGTTCCATCCTGGCCTTGTTGTCCACCTGCAGCAGATGTGCATCAGCAAGCAGGAGCATGACCAGTCAGGCAATCCATCCTCCTCCACAAATGCTTCTAAATGTGTTGCCGGCAGACCAGTAGCATTTGCTACGTGAGCTGGTCAAGTCTGAGTTTGATATATGCACCTGGCAAAGGTGTGTACCACATGCTGGCCTGGTGAAACCGGGATAAACCTTCAAAAATAAATTGTCATGGAAGCTTGTATCTGACCTCAGCATTGGATGATAGACCTGGCTGCTGACTGTGACCTTGTATTCAAGTTAACTGTTTCTTTGGTACATGTTTAAGGTCCTGGACACATCTTTGATTTAAACCCTGTCCATGGAGTCAGTCACTGGGTGGCTGAAATGAGAAGATGTTTCTGCATGAGAAATCCAGTGACTTGATGAGAATTGGCAAGACTGCACAATCCCAATGTGTGCAGGGAATTAACATATGGGAGTTGCCTATTCCGGGATTTCTCCAGGTGCTGACACACATCTTGAATCAGTTGTCATCTCTGTCCTGCTGTCTGACAAGATTGGGGCCAGTCAGAGAAAGGCAAATACTATATGATCTCACTTATATGTGAAACTGAGGAAATAAAATTAACTGACAACGAAACAGAACCAGAGACATGGATACATATAATAGACTGACAGCTGTTGAAGGGGAGGAGGGTTGGGGGACTGGATGAAAGAAGGTGAAGATGGGCAACATGGGATCAACGGGGATAGAAAGAGACTTTGCTTGGGGTGTTTGGCACTCGATAGGGTGCAGATGATGTTTTGCTGAATTGTGCAATAGAAACCGGTATGTGTTTTTTTTTGTGATCCAATATCACACCAGGCTAGCCAATAAAAACAAACTAACGAACGTCCACGACCCAGCCAGCGAGATAGCCTCCAAGGCCTGGTCTTCGGAAGTCGAACTGGTTCTGCACGGTCTTCCTGGAGGTGGATCAGAGGCTGAGAGAAGCAGTCAGGCTGAGGCCACCCTGGACAGTTAGGCTTTTGTGGTGACAGGTAGGTGGACATGGGTGTAAGGACAGGGCTATGAGTGTAGCCTGGGGCCCCTGGTCCTCCTGTGGCACTCAAGGCAAGGCCAGGGTTGATGTTTGCTCTTCTGCAACCTCAGGAGCCTAGACATTTACAACCAAGGGCCAAGGGGCCTTTGCTGAAACCCGTGCTTGGGACATAGGATCCCTGCAATGTATGTGCCCTGGTAGAAGGAATCAATAGTAGGGGACACATGCTCTGCTGCACGGGTGTCATATGGAGCTGGAAAGAGGGTGGAGAGGAGGGTACTTTATATAGCAGAGCTGTTTTAGAAGATTCTCAAACCAACCTCGGGAGGCAGGTTTTCATGTTCCTTGGTGGTACAGGTGAAGAAACGGAGGCTCAGAGAGGTTAGGTGACATGCCCAAGGTCACACCGCTGGAAAGGAATGGAGCCAGGATCGAATGCAGTTCTTTCTGATCCTACACCTTCTCCCAGGGGCTGGGACCTACTTCCATGGGCAGCAGCAGAAAGACAAGCCCTTGAGCAGGGTCTCTCTTGTTCCTGGAGGTGGGAAAGATGAGGGTTTTCACATAGCTTCCTCTCTCTTCCGCAGGGCTCTCTCTGGTGGACGTTGAGACTGCCAGACACACCATGGCTCCTTACCACATCCGCAAATACCAGGAGAGTGACCGCACCTGGGGTCCTGGGCTTGCTTTCCCAGGGCATGGCTGAGCATGCTCCCCGCACCTTCCGCCACCTCCTTAAGCTGCCGAGAACACTTGCCCTTTTGCTTGGGGGGCCCCTTGCCCTGTTTCTGGTCTCCGGTTCCTGGCTCCTGGTGCTGGTGGCCAGCCTCATCCTGCTCATCGCCGTGAGGTGGCTTGCCCAATACCCCTGGAGCCAGTTTGTGGCCAACAGTTTGTGCACAGGCATGTGCCACATCAGCAAATCCTACTTCAGTGAGCCGGGCTCCTGCTTCTGGGTGGTTGAGTGTGAGGAGCAGGTGGTAGGCATGGTGGGAGCTCTGCCCGCTGAGGAGCCCACCCTCCGGAAGGAGCAGTTGGAGATACTCCACTTAAACGTGGCCTTGGAGCACCGGCGCCGGAGGATGGCGAAGGCCCCGGTCAGGACTGTCCTGCAGTTTGCAGCTCACCAGGGCTACAGAGAAGTCGTCCTCACCACCAGCATGCTGCAGGACGCCGCCCTGGCCCTCTACCAGCACCTCGGCTTCCAGGTCACCCGCCAGTACTACTTCAGCAAGAGCTGGGCGCTCATCGCTGTCCCTCAATTTCAATTAACCTACTCAACCAGTTCTTCTCAACCTTTCTAAGGCTGCCACCCTTTGTTACATACAGTTCCTCATGTTGTGGTGACCCCCACCCATAAAATCATTTTTGTTGCTACTTCATAGCTACTTCATGTTGGTACCGTTATGAATCGTAATGCAAATGTCTATGTTTTCTGAGGGTCTTAGGCGACCCTGCTAGCGGTTCTCAACCCGTGGGTCGTGACAGTGTAGAGCCCGAGACCATCGGAAAACAGACATTTTCATTATGATTCATTAACAGTAGCAAAATTACAGTTATGAAGTAGCAACAAAAATGATTTTATGGTTGGGGAGGGGGGGTCACCCCAACATGAGGAACTGTATTAAAGGGTCGCTGCATTGCTGAAACCGGTTTGGCTCAGTGGATAGAGAGAGCATCAGCCTGGGAACTGAGGGGTCCCAGGTTTGATTCTGGCACATCCCCAGTGGGGGGTGTGCAAGAGGCAGCTGATGGATGTTTCTCTCTCATTGATGTTTCTGACTTTCTATCGCTATCATTTCTTCTCTGTAAAAAAATTTTTTTAAAAAATAAATATATGTATTTTTTTTTAAAAGTGTCAGGGCCTTAGAAAGGTTGAGAACCACTGGCTGCCCTCTGCTCAGGTCTGTAGGGCACCAGGGCAGAGAGGGGGCCTGTGATCTGTTTCCTGATTGGTCAGGACAACCCTGCAGCAGTAACAAGGGAACCCTGAGATCTCACTGCGACAGCACAGTAAGGGAGTTTGCTTGTTAGCATGGAAACCCCATGGGGATGGCCACAGCTCTGCCCCTTTCAGTCTTTTTATGTTGTCATTGCTGCATTTATTTAATGATACAAGAGTGTTGCATAAAATCAATTACTTAGCTAGTGAAAAACAACAGCCACTTGATGGAATTGTGAACTGTTTATGTTTATGGAAGGGAAAATCACAGGTCATTCTGAACAGAAGAAAACTCTCAAATCTGTCATATTTTTCATTATTCATACAGAAACATGTCCTGCATCTTTTAAAATAGTGAGACAGTTGCTTAAATTTTTAAACATAATCTAATATGGGATAATTGAGGATAAAAGTATAATGAAGGCAATCTAAAAGCGGCTGAGATTATAAATACCATCAGTCCCTGATATAAATGGATCGCCTGTTCAATTTTGTCCTTGACAGAGAGAAAAGCAAAGGAAGCTTATTGTTTTCGTTGCTTGATCGAGGGAGATGCTGGAATGGACTTGCTCTTTTGTTCTAGACAAGTGAATAGAAATTAATATCCCTATTATGCTCTCTAGGTATTATAAGAAGTTGTAGACTGCTTGATAAGCAAATATATGTTTCTAAATTTAATTATTAATGATCTTAAAACTCTATGGTAAGAATCTTTTAAAATGTTCAGATGTATAACTTTAAGAGAATTAAAAAAAAACTCATATGCAATTTGCACCCAACTTCAATCCTAATTACTAACTGATTTAATAATGTTATTACCATGGATTTTGACAAGTTTTATACAAGGTTATATACCAGATCAAACTCTGAGGAACCAAGGTAAAGCTAACTTATTCAGGGAAAAGTTGTGATGTATCTCATAACCTTCCTCCATAGGCAGAAATCTTTTTTGCCCATTACAAATTATCTATGTTTAACTTCTAAGGATGAACACCTAAAATCTCTAGCACTTTAAAAAGGCATAGACCACCACCCCTTTGTCATTAAGAGAGACTGTATGTCCTTGTCACTTGTGTCATCCATGCTGTTCATGATGTTGATGAGAGCTGATCTTCCCCCCGGCAAATGTTTTCCAGGGTTTACCAGGTACTAGCCATTACCCGATTATACCATCAGTCTTTTGGGAGTAAAAGTGCAGGGAAGACCCCACATGTAACTGCTCAGACAAAGCAAGGAGGCTCATGTGCTGCGCAGCATGAGGGGCTGAGAGGTGCCTGGAGAAGAGGTATTAGATATGCAGGTAGTCATGGGTCCTGATTTGGCAGGTCTTGTTGACATAAAGTTGGCTTGTAACAGCTGGACTGCGAGGTTCTCTCTCAAATTTGTAATCTCCTCACAGATTCCCATCCTTTGCATTGTTCCTTGGCCACAGACTTCTTTCCTAGCGGAAACTCCCTGTTTTACAAAGTAGGCACCCTCTGAGTGGGTCACCTCAAGTATGTCTATCTGCACACACCTATTCTCAGAATCAGAAAACACAGGGCCTTCTGATTATGATGGATTCAAGTCATCCTGTATCAATATCTCTAATCATTGAGAGGGTTGTTGTCTTTTGCTGTCTGCTTTTTTTTTTCCCTCTCCATTTCTCAGCTATTACTCTCACTGGTCTCCGTAAACATTTATTTGGCTTTCCATGTATGTTATAATTGTGAAGTAAAATCTATACTGAAAATCCCATATTGTGCATTTCATTGTTCTGATGAGCTCTGGCCAATGTTGTGAAGGGCATGTTTCACATACATTTAAGTGCTTGAATGTGTGTCTCATAATGGATAGTAAGAAGAAAAACAGTACCTTCATATAATAGCACCTCTACAGGTACAGGAGGGAAGGATGCTATGGAAACTGATAGACATTTAAATGGTGGTGGCGGTCATAGCAACTCACGTTATTTTATGTCAGATTCTGTGGTGAGCACATAGAAAATAACCCTTTAAGGTTACTGGTCTTTTAAAAAAATATATTTTATTGATTTTTTTTTTTGCAAAGAGGAAGGGATAGGGATAGAAAGTCAGAAACATTGATGAGAGAGAGACATCGGTCAGCTGCCGCTTGCACATCCCCTCTACTGGGGATTTGCTCACAAGCAAGGTATATGCCCTTGGCCAGAATCAAACCTGGGTGGGACCTTTCAGTCCACAGGCCAACCCTCTATCCACTGAGCCAAACCGGTTTCAGCAGGTTACTGATCTTTTTAACCATCCTTTTACTAAACGAAGCAAGAAGGCAAAGACCAAGTACACTTTCTAAGGCACTAGAAAAGTCAAGCTTGCAATGATTTTGGATCTGTTTGGCTCTGAGACCTGATGTTCTAATCCCCCTTCCACCCCTGCAATACCAGTCATGCCCAGTATTTCCTTATGATATAAAATTCATGAAGAAAGAGAAGTCCAAATAAAATAGATGTCTCTGGCAAGGCACGTAGGCTGCCCGCTCATGTACATCTTGGTGACTTGCCATAAGCAAAAAGCACACCTTCTCCCAGTCATTTGTTTTGGCTGCTGTCCCTTTCTTTCCTTTCCTGGTTCACCAACCCCTCTCCCATGCCACACCCTCTTACTATTTGCTTCCACATCCCACCCTCCCATGCCTGGACGGGTTGTTTTGACGCTAGGAACGCCGGATTCACACTATCCAGGAGAGACCCTGCAGAACTTCTCAAATAGGGGCCCTCGCTAACCAGTAAGGTCTCTCCTTTTGTCCTCTAGACAATGTCAAAAAAATAAGCAGGACTGATGGGTGGATTGAGGGAACATAAAATAGCACCAGTCTCTATTCCCTTCCTTTCGTTTTGAGGGGGAAAAAAGCATCTGAAATCCTTATTCTGAAACATTTAAAATAGACCTGCATCCGCAGCAGGAACCCAGCTTGGCTTCCTATGAGAATAAATGAAAGGTATGCCATATGTCTTACAAGAAGAAAACCTGTCACCGCCGCAATCACTCTTTGAATCTCTGGAGCAAATGACCTCTTTAAGCAAAGCTGCTGATTCCCCAACGCGAAGTGCCCCGACGTGACAAAATGACATCCCCGCAGATCTGCCCGTGTGGGAGGGTGACAAGTGGTTTAATTACCGAATAGGCTCTCCTTCCCTCAGGTGTCTTTGGGAGACTGTATGAAACCAGTCCCTTCACGTTTATTCCTGAAAGTGTCAGCGTTGCACATCTTTTCATTATTTTCACACATGAGTCGAGAGATGGATCTTTTTCCAAATGTATTTATTTGGGTAAGATCCTGGCAGCTTTGTCTTTCTTTAAAAAAAAAGAAAAACAACAACCACCAACAACAACACAACTCTGTTGCTAGTTTCCTTTGGGGGAAAACACATGCCAATCATTTTAGAGCCAAGTTCACCTGTGTGTGAGCAGAAAGTGTGGTTATTCTTCCTAATTAAACACCTGTTTTCCTCCAGGACTTCCTGGTGCTCTAGGCGCCTCTTTGGTTTCTCGTACTCCCTCCCCTCCTCTGTGGGTTTTCTCTCTCACTCCTTTCCTCTTTCATTTTTTTTTCTTTCTTTCTCCATTCAACAAAGTTATTGTATGTGTGTGCTAATCCAAAGCTGGAGAGTATATTAGATATACTAACCACAGCCCATGTCAAAGGCAGATTCTGCCTAGGCGACTTGGCTCAGGGGTGGAGCATTGATTGACCTAAGAACCAGGAGGTCCAAGTTCAATTCCCTGTCAGGGCACATGGATCCCCAGTAGGGGGAGTGCAGGAGGCAGGTGATCAGTGATTCTCATCATTGATGTTTGCATCTTTCCCTCTTCCTTTCTCTCTGAAATCAGTTCAAATATATTTTAAAATAAACTAAAAGGCAGATTCCATGCATTTTATCGTATATTTAACTTACACAACAACTGGATATGATCAGTACTATTTATTCCCATGTGAAGATAAGGAAATAGAAACATTAAGACATTTAATAAGTTGTCTGTGTTCACATGGCTGAGAAGAAACAGAATGAGGACATGAACCCCCGATGTTTGATTACAGAGCCTGGAGCCATAGACACCATACTATTTGGCTAGTACAGATAGATGCTCCTTGATTTTTAATGGGGTTACATCCCAGTAAATACTGCATGCAAAAATGTATCCTATCTAATAAAAGAGTAATATGCAGATTGACTATCACTACAACACACAAAATAGCTGCCCCCATGTGGACACAAGATAGCCATCACAAGATGGTCAGCAGGGGAGGGCAGTTAGGAGCTATCAGGCCTGCAAGAGAAGGCAGTTGGGGGTGATCAAGCCTGAGGGGAGGGCAGTTGGGGGGAACCAGGCCAGCAGAGGAGGGAAGTTGGGGGTGACCAGGATGGCAGGGGAGCAGTTAGACATTAGTCTGGCAGGGGAGTGGTTAGGGGTGATCAGGATGGCAGGCAGAAGTGGTGAGGGGCCATCAGGAAGGCAGGCAGGCAAGCAGTTGGGAGCCATCAGTCCTGGATTATGACAGAGATGTACCAGATGGAAGATGGTGCAGGCTGGGCTGAGGAACACCCCCCCCCCATGCACGAATTTCGTGCACCAGACCTCTAGTATGTATATAATACACCTAACCTACCAAAGATCATTGCTTAGCCTAGCCTTGCCTCCCTCGATGTGCTCAGAACTCTTCCATTAATTAGCCTGCCACTGGGCAAACTCAGTTCATGCAAAGGCTATATTATAAAAAAAGGTGCTGAAAAGCTCATGTAATTTATTGAAAACAGTATCCAAAAAATGTTGGCAACACAGCACCCTGATGGAGTTTACCCTCGTGATCGCTGGATGCCTGGGAGCTGTGTTCACTGTCACTGCCCAGCAGCCAGAGCGTCTCCTCTCACATACA
The DNA here is from genome assembly GCA_027563665.1 of Antrozous pallidus. Taxonomy (NCBI): domain Eukaryota; kingdom Metazoa; phylum Chordata; class Mammalia; order Chiroptera; family Vespertilionidae; genus Antrozous; species Antrozous pallidus. The sequence goes on from CM050525.1 coordinate 48,554,236, forward strand.
TTAGTGGGAAAAGATCAACAGTCAACATAGGAAGGAGGATTTCTACTAGACACGTGTCACTTTTGCACCATCATAAAGCTGGGAAATTTTAAGTTGAACCATCGTAAGTTGGATACTATCTGCATGTATTAATATCTAAGGAAAAAGAAAAAAAACTGGCTTGTTACTTTGAGAATTCTCTTCAATAACTCTCATGACTGGGTTTATCAGGATACTCAGTTAAATCTGAATTTCAGATAACTAACTGTAAGTGTCCCCAATATTGCGTAGGACATATTTATATTAAAATGGTTTTCAACATTTATATGAAATTCAAGCTTAACAGTGTATCCTATTTTATTTTATTTTTTGGTAAAATCTAATAGTCCTACTCATGATAGTTGGGAGAGGTGATTATTATTTTTATGTTGCATATATTTTATGTTATTTGTTATTTGTATTACAGACATTACATTGAAAGAGTGAGGCTCAGCATTCCCGTGGCCTCATACCTAGCCAGTGATCGAGTAAAATTCTTATGTAAGACTGCAACACACTGTGCCACTGTAATAAATTCAGCTTTGCAGAGGCATAATTTAATAGTTTCACCCACAGACACCAACTGGCATGTCACATGCAAAACTGATGACATTACAAGGCTGAGATGGCTGTGAAAATGATCACTGCCATTTTCCAAAACATCTCCAAAGGGCTATCAAAGAACTTCAGCGATGCCCCACCTCACTGGGGAGTGAGAGAAAACACTTTACAGGTACCAGAGTTTATTATTCAAAATACTTAAATAAGAAGAAAAAAATCCAGCGTGTGCTTTGTAGAGGTTGGGATGTGTAATGTCAAGAAGGAAATAAACACACACAGTTCCTTCCTTCTTTCCCTCCTTCCCTACTTCCCAGTCCCTTAAAATCAAACTCAATGAGAGGAATCACTCCCTATGCTGCAGTCTGTTCACTAACTCTATGAGAATCACCTGAATTACATAACCACTTACATTTTTTCAATGAAACCCTATTCCTTTGTCACACTCCTTTCCATCAATATATTTACAAATCTAGAAAATAAACATAAGGACTTTTAAAACATGATTTGCTCAACTGTTAGGACTGGAGAATATGATTCTTAAGGAAGTTCAATATCCAGGTCCTTGGAAAACAATGCCATCTTTTTTGGAAGTAGACTACAAGACTAAGATTGATTGATTGATTGATTGATTTTTGGTGCTACTAATGTCACCTCTGGTAAGAAGAGATCAGGACATGGGATGGCTACATTTGAACTAATCTGAGTCAACTAAAATGTCTTTAGACTGTATGTCACTAAGCTTACTTTCTAGTAGGGAAAAAAGATAATTGTCAAATAATTGTAGACATTAACAAGAAGTTTCTGATAATGGTGAGTACTTTGAAGAAATACAGCTGACAGATTAGCAATTCTCTTTTTGGACCTCCAAATTATAGAACAAGAACATTATATAAGAGCCCCTTTAGAACAGAATAAATGAATTAATACATGAATGAATGATGTTAGTGAGTTTTGAGTGCCATGCATGAACCATGGAAAACCTTCAACCTTTAAGTAGGCAAGGCGAAGGCAGCAGAGAATGGGTGATACTCTTTAGACCAGCACCATCCAGTGGAATTTATGTGGCAATGGGAATGGTCTACATCTGTGCCTTCCAGTATGGTAACCACTAGCCATATGTGGCTGTTGAGTATTTCAATTTGAGAAAAAGTTTTCATTTATTTAAAAGTAAATTATGTAAAATGTAATGTAAAATAGCTTCATAAATGCAATGGCTGCCTTATTGGACAGCATAGCTTTAGACTCCAGAAAGTTTTCCAACTCACCCTACACTCCACACCCTAAATCCACCCCAAAAAAAGAATATAGCCTTCTTCTTTTATAAAACCAAATTCCCTAATTCTCCATAATTCATATAATTGATTCTTCCATTCATAAGTGGTCCTTAGTGCATGATCCTCATTCCAAGGCCTTTGCTGATCGTGAGACTTTTGGGAAGCTTTAATGATGCAGCTCAGGTGTGCTCCCCAGTATCCATCACCACCCAACACCATCTGAATTCTTCTCTATGCTGTAGTTGCCCTATCATTCATTTGTCTTTTTCTCTAGACCAAAATTATTTGGGTAGAGTGACTGAACATTGGTACTGTCCAACAAGTGTCTACTATGCAGGATGAAGTAGTTGCTCAGTATATGTTAAATGGGCAACTAAATGAAAGAAGAGGGTGAGCAGCACATCAGCCCACTGTGAATTCCATCTATGTCTTCTTCCTCATGATTGGCACCTGAGATTCTGCCTAATCCATAAGACATCCTACTCATTGACACCATTTTCTTCAAGACTGCCCAATTCTTTTTTTTTAAATATATATCTTATTGATTTTTACAGAGAGTAAGGAAGAGGGACAGAAAGTCAGAAACATCGATGAGAGAGAAGCATCGATCAGCTGCCTCCTGCACACCCCCCACTGGGGATGTGCCCACAACCCAGGTACATGCCCTTGACCAGAATCGAACGTGGGACCCTTCAGTCCGCAGGCCGACACTCTATCCACTGAGCCACACCAGCTTTGGCAAGACTGCCCAACTCTTGCTCCATGACCCTGTCCTTTTTATAATGGAGAGCTCTATGTTTCCTTAGAAAGATCTTTCCTATGAAGACGTCTATTTGCTGAAACAATGTCATCCCAAACCTAATACATCCTAGACATTATTCTCTATGCTAAGAATTTGTACTTAATGAGACAGATAAGATTCTAGCTCGCACTCAGCTTACTTTCTAGTGGGGAAGAAAGACAATTGCCAAATAATTGTAGACATTAACAAGAAGTTTCTGATAATGGTGAGTACTTTGAAGAAACAAAATTGGACTAGGTGAGACGTAAGGGGAAGAAAATATCACCAAGTATGTAGAGGGCTCTAAGAACATTGCAACCGTGGGGAACAAATGGGATTCTCAACCGTTATGTGTCGAAGCCCAGGGGGATCTCACCAGTAATGCCTCTGCCCTTGTATTATCTTTTTAAAAGTTTATTTCAGAGAGAAAGGGAGAGGGACCGAGGGATAAAATGAATGAGAGAGAATCACTGATCGGCTGCCTCCTGCACACTTTCTAACAGGGATCAAGTTCACAACCCAAGCTTGTGCCCTGTCCAGGACTTGAACTGTGGCCTCTTGGTTCATAGGTCCCTACTCACATAGGCCAACTGTATCACCTTTTCAACCCTTCCTGTGTCTCCCAGAAATATTACATGATCCACATTCCTTCCGATGCCCTTTGTGTCCCTACTGTGCTTCCCAGGTCCTTTCGGCATTGCTTGCAATGATTTTTAAAAATTCTTTGTGATTCTTGTTATAATACGGAGTGCTGGACATCTCATACCCTTGGAACCAACATTCTCTGAATAAGAAGGCTTCATGGGTGTTTTATTCTCCCCAGGCTTAAGTTGCTTGATTTTGAGTTGCCAACTGATGCCAGTAAAATTGAGGAGAATATGTTCCTTCATAAGCATCCTAGACAGCCCTCAAATCAGGGGAAACCACTGCATTGAGAACCCTCCTCCCTTGGAGTTTCTGCCAAGGGTCCACAAATCGTATTGCAAGCAGATTCCGTTCTCTCAGTCTTTTCCAGTCCACCCTGTTATTTCAACCTTTTATTTTTTCCCTCAACAGCTGCAGTTTGTCTTATGACTATGTTTCTTACATTAAAAGACTATACTTAAACAAAACCTAAGGGTTTTTTTGTGTGTATTTCTTTTTGGTAATTAGTATGTTGCATACAATTTGGAGGACTGCTGTGGTTAAGGCATGTGTCTTTTATAAAGAAAACGTTTAATTGTAAACTGCTTATTTTGCTACTTTCTTTTAAAAACTTAAAGGAATAATTTCCACAGCACAGCAGGTCAAAAAGAGGAGTTCTCCTCAAGGAAATGAGTATATGGGAACAGGAGGGGGGTATATACACACGATTTTGCCATTGTCTTCCTAAAAGAATTTTAGGATTGGTTTTGTCCTCATTTGCCTTGTTTCCTCATGAAAGCGGTCTTTATGCGGCTTGGAAAAGCTGGGAATTTCTATTTCTAAAAGCTGTTTGAAAAGGATTGGTAGCCTCTTCTGAGTGTTTTATAAGAACCTCTTTCTCTGATAGTTAAGGTGTTGTAAAGGTAGTTGTAAGGAAAATCCCTCTGTTACATCCAGAAACCATCCGTTAGGTATTGTAAAGAGGCTCTGTCATTAATTATTGGTGAGCTGAACAAGCATCGGAAAAAGGCGAAGCAACAGAGCTTAGACTCTGGATCTGGGCTGCCTGAGTTCAAGTCCTATCTCTGCGCTTATTATAGAAATTTAGGCAAGGTATGTAACCTTGCTGGGTCTCCTTTCCCCATCTCTTAAATGGGAGTTTTCAAAATAGAATCATGGGCAAAAGAAACCTCATAAACTTATTATGGGGCCAAATTATTTAAACTTAGAAAATACTTAGGGCCTGACACATGCTAAGTGCCAGGAAAGGGATATTTTTATTGTCACTCAAACATATAATTAGCACTGCTTCAAGTTCAGTAGCTATAGGGTACTCAAAAGGCAGACAATAATGTTGCACAGAGCCATTTTTTCTCTTCATATAACTCGCAGATGAAGCCCAATGCTGTCTTCCATGACTTTGGGGTCACTGAGGGGCTCTGAAATTTTCTGCGTGTCAATTAGGAAGCAAGGGCACAGAATAGATTGGACAACGATGCTACATGGACACAAACATCTCACTCATCCCCTCTTCTCATCCCCAGTCCACTGCAGATATTATTAAGGAGCAGGAACTCTCTCTGCAGAGCCAAGATCTAATTTCAATTTTCTCACCCAGACAGTCATGTTGGCAAAACCTGTTTGTAGACCCTGACCTAGATTATTTCTAGAGTTCTTTCCAGCTGCAAACGTCTATGAGTATAAGATGATAATTAGGGCTTTAAAAGACAGTTCCGGTTGATCTCAATGGAAAATTCTCTCCCAAGGACTTAGTCTGATCGCCTCGTTGACTTGACCAGTGCTGTCTGATCCAAACCCGAGGCTCGCATTCAAGGTCATTTTAGCTGAAAGAGTGTGTGACTCTTCCCTTGCTCTGCCATATGCAATTTTTTTCTGCCTCAGGATTATGAATAGCATGTATTTAACATCCAGAATAATTCTTCTGATGGAGGCTTCTGGCCTTCTGAGGTACGGCATTATACCTTCAGGTAAGTCTATTAAAGCATTCTTTCTTATAACTGATCCAAGTCACTTCTATTGCTCCTTCATCTGCCTGCCAGATTAATATCAACTGAGACTGAATTTACTGGGGTTACACCTAGTTGTAGCCAGGTATGCTTTTCTGCTCTCACTTTTTGTCAACAAATTAACCATCCACAGACCTTCAAACATTTACCCAATGGCACAGACCTTTAAATCCTCCGCCATTTCAGTTGCCCTACTCTGATTACCATCTAATTTGTTGATTGGTGTCCTTTAAAGCTTTCATCTCAGAGTCTCTCTTTTCTATACTAAGTATTTTCTTTTATCTTTTGCTGTAGACTTACATAGATTGATTTGGGGAAACAATACTATGTCATTCACTCGGTTTCTTAAAGGAACAATTTAAACTGGTCTCGAACAACTTTTTCAAACTGTTGGTATGTCTATAAAAAAACATCAGTCCGGCCCAGCCACAGTGGTTTAGTAGTGGAGTGTGGAGTTATGAACCATAAAGTCACAGTTCTATTTCCGGTTAGGGAACATGCCCTGGTTGCAGGCTCGATCCCCCAGTAGGGGTCATGCAGGAGACAACCAATAGTTGATTGTTTCCCATTCATTAATGTTGCTATCTCTCCCTCCCTCTCCATTCATTTGTGAAATCAATAAAATTATACTAAGAAAAAAAGAAACACCAGTCCAATCTAGCAGAAATGCAGTGGGTTGGGAAGAGGGGTATTGGTCTTGAAGAAGACATAAGCACCTATTCCTTCTCAAGAGGCCTTTCTGGATTCTTTGCTCGCCTGTACTGAAACACTATGATGGGTCATGATGGGGCTCCAGGACCATCTACACCCCATTCCTCTCTTCTGTTGGGAACTGGCAACAGAACAAGGGTTATTCATAAGTGGGAATAACAGCACTGCGAACCAACAAGTTAATATTGATATTACTACCAGTACTCCACTCCTTCTACTGGCACCACTGAAGAGTCCTTTCCAAATGCAAGGCTGCATTAAGGGTTTTACATCGATATTTAATTTCTCATAAATCATGTGAGAGCACCTCTACCACAAACAAAACAAAACCCAAAATCTAGAGGGAAAATAAGTTTGGAATTTAACCCACAGTTATTTGGCAGAGTAAATATTTGGGGCATTTTTTTTTTCTGGAAAGGAGACAACGTTAAAAGTCAAGGTTTTACAATAGTGGCAGTTAGCCCCAGTATGTATGGGCGTTTGGTCTGACTTCTGTGTCGGAGCTCTGGAGAGCACCATGTCGTTATAATTTCTTCTACACTGATAGACTGCTAAAAACTGCAACAAGAGAGGAGAGATCAAGAACAGCTAAGGGCCTAATGCTCAGGTCCCTGGGAGGCTTGTGGTGCTTAACTGACAGTGGGTCCAGTTAGATTTAGGTGTTATTAAACTTTCAGAGCACATATGGAAAAAAAATGCCTGAATCCTTAGAGGGGAGCTGAGCTGCTTTGCTTACTCTTTGTTCCTTTTGATGATGAAGTTGTCTCTGTCTTCCCATCTCATTGTAAGAGATAATTGCCCTCTCTCTGTTACCACAAAAAGATCTGTGCATGTGCTGTTTAGAACAATCTTCAAAGTGTGTGCCTAATCATAGTCCCGCACGTTCATATATGCCTTCTGTGTAATTTTACTAACTTTGTGAGAATCCAGGCTTATTCCAGGAATAGAAGAACATTCTATGTGAAAAGACACATTTTCCATGTAAATATATTATCCAATTGTAAAATATTACAATTTTTATCAGTTTTAAAATAGTTGGGCTGTCAAAAAGATTTTCAACATGGTTGAATCTGGAACATTTAAGCATTTAAGTGGCGTCAGTGAGGAAACCTGCCTCTCTCTCTTTCTCTCTCTCTCTCTTTCTCTCTCTCTAAAGAAGTATCAGTTTGGGAGAACTAAGATGGCGGCAAAGGCAAAACACCTATCTTGCCGTCATAATCAGCAATTTTAATACTACAACTTAACGAAGGAACAAACACCTTCCAGAATCACCAGAACGCTCGCCGAGTGAAAATTCCACAAATAAAAGTAAAGATAAGACACTGTGACCCGGAGGAGCGGCGGCGAACAGCGTTGAAAGATTCGCACGGAGAGAGGTTTGGAGTGTGCGCCGCAGGGCGGGCGGCTGAAAACCGGCCAGGTTTCTCGAACTGGGAGACAGGGGCATCCCACTGGACAGATTCTCCAGCTCTGGGCGAAGTCCAGAGAACCCACTATCACACGGGGTGAAAACTGGACAGTGGGAGGGCACACCGAAGCTCGGGTGCTGCCGGGTCTGCCTGCTTGTGGAGAAGGCAGCTCTCGCGCGAACAGCTCGGCTGCCTGACGGCGCAGAGAGCGCACCGCGACTTGTCTCTCATTCGGAAAACCGTCAGACTGCTTTGTTTTACGACCCTGGGTGAGACATTGCGCATGCAAAGTCATTTGGGGAAAGTCTGAATTCCCCGGCAGCCGGTGGAGCTCCACAGCGGCTCTCTCTCAGAGGTGCTGGCAGCCATTGCCCCTGGCACAGAGCCCCTGGGGCCGCATAGGGTGGAGCTAACGCTGTCTGCTTGGCCCGGAGACTCCGCCCACCCAACCTGAGCACAGCTGAGCTTCACAGACAATTGGCCTGGAGGTCAACCCCTCCAAGTGCTAACAACGATTAACTGAGCTTAACTTCAGCAAGACTGTGCAACCCATATCCACCTCAGGTAACTGGGGAGACTGAGCCACTGTCCCTTTGAGGATAGCCACCACATAAAGCAGCCACCATGCAGAGACATGGAAAGAAATCAGGTGTGAAAGAAATGGAGGAGAAAAGACGACAAGACATAGAGTTCAAAACCACGGTTATAAGGCTTTTCAAGAGGCTCCTACAAAAGGCCGATCAAATTAATGAGAATTACCAGGAAATAAACAAGACCAACCAGGAAATAAACAAGACCAACCAGCAAATGAATGAGATTTACAAGGAGATGAATTATACTTACAAAGAAATGAATGAGACCCTCAGGGAAATGTGCAAGACCTCTGAGATTACAAACCAGACCCTCACAGATAAAAAAAAGGACCAACTAGAAATCAAGCATACACAGGCTGAAATAAAAAATATTACACAAAGTCCTAAAAGCAGTCCAGAGGGCCACAAGAACCAAGTCAAAGATTTGAAATACAAAGAAGCAAAATCCACTCAGCTGGAAAAGCAAGAAACAAAAAGAATTCAGATAATTGAAGACAGTGTAAGGGGCCTCTGGGACAACCTCAAGCAAGCCAACATCCGAATTATTGGGGTGCCAGAAAAAGAGAGAGAGCAAGTTAATGAAAACCTACTTGAAGAAATAGTGACTGAAAACTTTCCCCACCTGGTGAAAGAAACTGACTTAAAAGCCCAAGAAGTACACAGAACCCCAAAATATAGGAATCTAAAGAGGACCACACCAAGGCATATCATAATTAAAATGCCAAGAGCAAAAGATAAAGAGAGAATATTAAAAGCAGCAAGAGAAAAACAGTTGGTTACCTACAGGGGAACACCCATACGATTGTCAGCGGATTTCTCAACAGAAACCATGCAGGCCAGACGGGAGTGGCAAGAAATATTCAAAATAATGAAGAGCAAGAATCTACAACCAAGATTACTCTATCCAGCAAAGCTATCATTCAGAATTGAGGATCAGATAAAGTGCTTCGCAGATAAGAAAAAGCTAAAGGAGTTCATCACCACCAAACCAGTATTATATGAAATGCTGAAAGATATTCTTTAAGAAGAGGAAGAAGAAAAAGGTAAAAATATAAATTATGAACAACAAATACACATCTATCAACAAATGAACATAAAAATCAAGTGAACTGATAGGCTGATGAACAAGATAAACTGGTGACTATAACAGAAACATGGACATAGAGAGGGAATGGACTGACAATTCTTGGGGAGAAAAGTGTTGTTGGAAGTACAGCAAGAGATTGGACAAAAATCTTGCAACAATGGGAGAGGACATTGGGGAGGGGGAGATGAGGGCGGAGGGTGGGATAGGTACAGGGTGGAGGGAAGATATAGGGGGATAAAAAAGGGGAAACAATGTAATTAATAAACTGAACAATAAAAAAAAATTAAAAAAAAAAAGAAGTATCAGTTTGTATGGTGTTTCCAGTGCCTTCTAAAAACAATCTTATCTTTCCAAATAAATCACAAGTGGGGATATAGAATGTATTGATGGTTTCAGCAATAAACACTAACTTTTTCACTTTAACATGAAAAGTCAGTTTTCTAACAATAGAAGCCCACAGACCATCCTATCTAATAAAAGTGTAATATGCAAATTGACCATCACTCCAACACACAAGATGGCTGCTCCATGTGGACATAAGATGGTCACCACAAGATGGTCAGTAGGAGAGGGCAGTTGGGAGGTACCAGGCCTGCAAGAGAGGGCAGTTGGGGCAATCAAACCTGCCAGGGAGGATAGTATGGGGTGACCAGGCGGGCAGAGGAGGGAATTTGGGGGTGATCAGGCCTGCAGGAAAGGGTAGTTGAGGAGGACCCATGCCTGCAGGGAAGAACAGTTGCGGGGGACCAGGCCTTCAGGGGAGGGCAGTTAGGCACAATCAGGCTGGCAGGGGAGCGGTTAGACATCAATCAGGCTAGCAAGGGAGTGGTTAGGGGGTGATCAGGCTGGCAGGCAGAAGCAGTTAGGGGCAATTAGGAAGGCAGTTGGGTGAGCAGTTGGGAGCCAGCAGTCTTGGATTGTGAGATGGATGTCTGAATGCCTGTGTAGGATCGGGCCTAAACGTGCAGTCAAACATCCCTCGAGGGGTCCCAGATTGGAGAGGGTGCAGGCTGGGCTGAGTGGTTGTGTGTGTGAACATATGTAGTGCATTTATTATTTGTATAACACCCCTGTGCACCAGGCCTCTAGCTAAGATATGAGAGACAATTTCCAAGAAATATGACCAGGTTATTCAGCTTACTGGATTCTCTGAAACAGACGTACATTTCCAGTGACCTTCAGTACGGTGACCTCAATGAGGAGGAAGAAATCAGCATCGTTAACTAATGTGGAAGATGATGCCAGGATGGCTTATGTTATTGATGAAAGAAATGAGAGACAAGGCACCACAGGGAAACCACTACTACATCATACCCATAAAAGAACCTCTTCGGTATGACTGCCAAGTCCCTGCTTGAGTTTCTCATTCAGAGATGAGCCCATACATTGATTTTTTTCCCCACTCAGCTTTCTCATTAACTTCACCAATAAAACAAAGCCAAGCTTTAATGGTGATTTCATTGACCCAGTCTTGTTTTGTCACCATTAACTGGCATGTCTGGAGGCCCTGGGAAAAAACCTGAGCTACATATTTTGTATGCTGGCAAGTTAAATAGAAAAGTCTCTGACATCCAGAAAAACATGTGTGGAATCACCGGGGTCTACTGAACTGAACTCATGTACAAAGCTCAGCTCTGCCACCACTTATTGGGCCAAGACAAACTCTCTGGGCCTCTACTGACTCACTTGTCCAATGAGCAAAGTTATATGGATCTAGCATGGCCATGAAGATTTGGGGACAATATCACTGTAACATGTCTTATTCTATGTCTGGCACACTCATTGTGGGTTCTCAGTAGATGCTCACTCCCCCACTTCCTCTTTTTTTTCATTTATTATTTTTATTTTTTCCCATCACCACTCGTTCCCTCTATGTACACTTCCTTCTTTTAAAAAAAAGTGTTCAATTTATAGTAATTTAAGAGAGATCATACATCATCAAAAAACTGAAAATAAAACAAAATTCTGAAAAACCTTGCTTTCAGCTATTAACTCTATAAAATAATGTAAATATAGAAAGAGAAATGAAAGGAAAACTTGAGGATTACTCTTATGTGTCAGAACCATCAGCTTTGGAAACCCTGAAGTTCTATTTAGAAGTATTCCATTTTAAATTTATATCTGAAACCCAATTAATCAAATTATTGACTTAAAGTACAAGCTTATAATACCCTCTATGAGAACTGAATGGTGTGTGTGTGTGTGTGTGTGTGTGTGTGTGTGTGTGTGTATTTATTTAATACCAAGAATCAAATATATCCTAAGGAAATCTGAGATTCAAGAGGGGCTGATAACTTCTGAGCCAATCATTAGGTTATATGTAAATGGACTTATTTTATGTGCTCTGATAAACCAAACAGATTTTGTGATGGTGACGCAAGTAGTGACCTTAAATTTATTTTATTCCTCGTTTTCTTTAGTAATTTTAATGACTTTGCTTGCTCAGTATATGATTGTTGTCATCTTGACAAACGGAAAGTAGGGAATGTTTGACTTGATATTTTTCTCAAACGTTAATTGAGAACATAAATAGACAAAACTCTCAAACCTAGTCTCTAATAACTCTCTAATATCAATTAGTATTGTCCCAAGAGTGGTTGTGTGTGTGCACATATGCAGTGCATTTATTATTTGTATTAATATCCTTTGACATGTAAGTAATCTGGAAATCAGAACATGAATATTTGGCCAAGGTCACAGAGCCAAAAAATCTCATAATATTTCCATGTAGTCTCCTGCTTTTGCTTTTTCAAAATGGATGAGCTGCTAGGAGACATTCATTGTTAACTCAACTTATTCTATGACCATTATTTGTAAGAGGCTTGATTTAATCAATCTTCTATTGATCCACAAATAATTGTAATTGTTTAAACTATAATGCAGTGTTACCAATTTGATTAGCACAAACAAGATCATAGCATAGAAATAAATTATATATGTCTGAATTTATTTAGGTATCAATTGTCTGGTCAAAGAAGCAGATATAATCAAAGCCCTTCAGCCTTCAAACCATTGGCCTTCTCTGCAATTTCCTAACACACTGGACACCAAACGTGGATTTTTAATACCATTTTTATACAAATATTAATCACAAGATAATGTAACATTACCCCATTGTTTGAGATCCTCTGACGTGAGCTTAGTATTCAAAACTTTACTTCAACTATCTTTATAGATAACACTATAAGGGAGAAATTGCAATCTCTATAAATGCCAGATGAAGGTATTTAAAGGCTCACAGAAATTAATAACCTTACCAAAGAATGATATGTCCATGGAAAAGAAAGGTTTTATAAACTCAGATCTCTCAACTTTGAAACGTAAGTATTGTCTTTCCTTTACTGCATCCTGTCATACAGCACATACGGTCTCCCATTGGTGGTCATCATGCTACATTTCAAAATCTAAATGTTCTTTTTGTTTTTTAACTGGCCATCATCTGAGCGTCCTGGACATCTTCTGTCCCTTTTATTGCTCTTCAGCAGTTCATACGATTAATAACCCACAAATAACCTAGAGGACATTACTGTTTATTAGAAGCATACCTCATCACCTCTAAAACATTAGTCTTTATAAACTAAAATCAACTCATCTCAATTTGTTTTTTCCTAAGTGACTGTGTTTTCTCTCTTTTTTGTTCCTAAATGAAAATTTAAATCTTGCAAATGTTCAAAAGTTAAGAAAATTTATCAGAATATTTGTCATGTCTGACAAAAACTTATAGTTGAACCTAAGGTTTATTTGGTTTCATTATCATTCAGGTTATCAGACAATTCCGCAGAGCTGAGAAAAATTTACAAAGCAAAAGCCACAAGCAGTTTTTAATACTGATTCTGAGCTAAATATGAGTAAGGGATAGTATTGCTTTTTGATAGTTGAACTAGCAGTATAGTTGAATCTCTATCTAAATAGAAATTTAATAGCCCTTATTTCATGCTCACAGAGTCAGATTTTTGGTCCAATGTGTTTGTAATGAGTTAGAGTAACTGATATGCTAATCACTGTTAGTTAATTAAAAGTAGAGTTTCCATTTAGTTACAAGATGCATTAAAGTGCAGAGCATGTCATATGCCAGATGACCTGATTCATTTATTTGAACTCCTAAAATGAGAAGGAAGCTGGAGGAAATGTATTTGAAATGTTGCCAGGAGTGTTGCTAAGTTCCTTCTGGAAATAGATTTAGTCTGATGACCAGGAGGCCTGGGTTCTATTCTGGGTTCTACTGCTGTTTTGTTCTGATGCTTGAGTTTGTCTCTTAAATCCTCAAAGACTCAATTTTTAAGAGCAAAGGATGAAATAGGATTAAAACATGCCCGACTCACTCTCTTGAGATTCTGTGACCAAGATTCAAAAGCAATTCAGGGGTTTGACTGTCTATTCAGCCACTTTCTAGCTCTGTAATCTTGGGGGAAATATGCAGTCTCCCTGATCTTCATGAAGTAGTTGGGAGGATATGAGGAAAAGAGTGGTACTCACGTGCCATTGGTGCTCAATTACAGGTACTGATGGTGGTGAAGAGGAAAAATATGGTGATCATATGATGATGGTCAGGAATCATAGGAAGAGGAACAACAGGGTGAGCTGGAGAAGAAATAAAGGATATCCAAAATATTATGTATTTTACTGATATTATAAACTTATTTAAGAGTCCTTAAAATATACTTTTTTTAAGAAAAGAAAGAGCCCAGCTGGCATAGGTCAGTGGTTGAGCATTGACCTATGAACCAGAAGGCCACAGTTTAATTCCTGGTCAGGACACATGCCAGGTTTTGGGCTAGAACCCCAGTGTAGGGTACTCAGGAGGCAGCCAATCAATGATTCTCTGTCATCATTGATGTTTCTATCTTTCTCTCCCTGTCCCTTCCTGTCTGAAATCAATAAAACTGTATTAGAAAAAGAAAAGAATTAAAATCCATAAATAGAGGTACCATAATCTAGTGCAGCTTTTCCCAAAACATTATACACAGAGGTTTTGTTAGCCAGTGTTAAACAAACACTTGCTAACTATTTCACCACATTTTAGAAAACATTAAACAAAATGTTCTACAGTAAGGCCTTCCAGAACTTTCAGCACATTAGTATATACAGTGAATCCTTGTGACTATTTCTTAGAAATTTATTTTCAATATTTTTGGAAGAGTGTATGGAGGTAGAGGTTTGGAGGTTATACTGGCCTATAGCTCTATAGAATTAAGTTTAGCAAACATTACAATGATGAAAATAAGTAAAGGCCTGGGTCCTAGAGACCCGATCAGAATCTCACTTGTCACTCAACTATATCATTTAGCCAAACTAACCCTTCCTTGAAAGATATTTTTTGAAGAATGGGCTCAATACAGGTAATGATACAGGCATGTGACAGAGACTCAATAAGTTAATGGAAATGGTACGATAGATTGCAGGTGCACAGGCAAAATATCACCTTCCTCTTGTTGAAGCACAAAATTGATGAAATTGGGCTATCTTTACCCATTCTCCACTTGACATCCATTTCTTATGAGATATTGAAGCCGGGTTCTCTTATGTGGGATACTGTGGAATCAATTTATTGTTGATTGCTTCCTTCTCGAAACAGAGTTAGAGAAAAATGGGACAGGCAGCTAAGAGGAGTGTGATGCCCCAAAAGAAGGAATCTGAACCAAGACTGAGGGGTGTGCGGGATATACATTTTGAGGTTAGAAGTGTATTAGAAGTTAACTAAATCTTTCTGGAGGATGGGTATCATTTGCAGTAAAGATTCTGCCAACGGTGGCTGGACATGTCATGAAACCAACCAATGAGGACAGGCCTCTTCCTGCAGGGGGCGGGATTCAAACCACAACCATCTTCACAGATAATCCATTTGTAAATCATGGTAATAAAATGGCCATCAGGACAGCAGCTCAGTGACATTTTCCCACAAGCTTAGCTGTATCCAGGCAACCAAAAAAAAAAAAACCTTAACTCAGATGGAAAGAAAAGCAGGCTGGGGGTCCAGGATTTGGGAAGCAAGATCCCACTGTCTGTTCTCTTTTCTCCTGAGAGACGTGGTGGGTTGGTGGTGAAAGGAGCTCCACGTGACCCTGATTCCTCCAGTTTGCTTCATTTGCACGTCAGATTCAGCGGACATCGGTTAGATAGTTCTCAACTCTTTTCTAATCCTAGCAACTGATAAATGGGGAATGCTGAGAAGCATTATATCCACATGCACTTTTGATCCATAACTTGCTGTTAGAGGCTCAATGGCTCAGCAGGAACTGGAGAGAGGGGAACATCTGGCAGAAATCCAGGTATCCTCTCCTCAGCTGGGCGCATGTGTACTTGCAAGTCTACAGTGGCTGTGATGTTGCTGAGAAGAGGTTCTAAGGAGCAACCTTGCCCTGGCTGGTTTGGCTCAGTGGATAGAGCGTCAGCCTGCGGACTGAAGGGTCCTTGGTTCAATTCGGGTCCAGGGCACGTGCCTGGGTTGTTGGCTCAGTCCGCAGCAGGGGGGTGTTCAGGAGGCAGCCAGCCAACGATTCTGTCTCGTTATTTATGTTTCTATCTCTCTATCCCTCTCTCTTCCTCTCTGAAATCAATAAAAAACACATTAAAGAAACCTTTAAGAAGCAACTTTCTGGCAACTGTTAGGTGCTAAGTGAGAAAGGTATGACCTTTCCCCCAAAGGAAAAGCAAGCAGGTGAACTCCTTTTGGGCTGTTTGATGTAATCCATCCTGGTAACCTTCTGACAACTGAGCTGTGGTGACTTAGCAGAGGCTTCAAACCTTTAAATAAAGATAGTTATCAAAACCCCTTTTCTTTCTTAAAAACATTGCACCTGAAATACATTTGTATACATTTTATTAAGTGGCCTGCTATAGATCATGGATTGTTAAGCGTAAATTTCAAAATATGTATGTTTCCGTGTGTAGACATATGCACATATGTTAAATACGGTTCATCTTCACCATCTGCCAATGGAGAATACTCGTCCTCACCCAGCTAAACAGGATGAGGGTGAAGGTATGAAGGGCAAAGTGCTCTGTGCAGGGAAACTGTAATATCAGTACTACTGCTTTGAAAGGTGCTGCCTACTGATCTCTTTATCCTCCTCCACTTTTACAACTTCATTGAAAAATAATGGAAACTATAATTGTATAAAGTAGTAGAAGGTGATGACTTGATATACATAATCATGGTGGAATGATTGCTAAGATCCAAATAATTAACACCTTCATCACCTGCCATCGTTAACTTTCTGTTCTGTTAGGTGAGAATGTTTAGGGCCCACAATTGCATGTGTGCTTTCCAAGTGTGCTTTCACCAATAAGAGCTGGAGTTATGATTCTTGGTAGGAAGCTGGTCCTCAGGCTGTCAACAGCTGCCTTCCCTTAGTACCCGGAGAACTTCTAGTGCCTGGGGCAGCCTTCCACCAATAAGCAGTAAATACAGCCAGTTAGTTACCTTGCTCCCTGGGGTAATTTCAAATTTTCCACAGTCTACCTGCATACCTAAGTGCAATCCATGCTTAGAGCTCATCTGTAGGACTGAGCCAGTGTTTCCTTACCTGGGACTTTGTTTGATACCACACTCTTTTTTTTTAAAAAAATATTTTATTGATTTTTTTACAGAGAGGAAGGGAGAGGGATAGAAAGTCAGAAACATCGATAAGAGAGACACATCCATCAGCTGCCTCTTGTACTCCCTCTAGGGATGTGCCCGCAGCCAAGGTACAGGCGGAATCAAACCCGGGACCTTTCAGTCCGTAGGCTGATGCTCTATCCACTGAGCCAAACCGATTTGGGCAGATATCACACTCTTGTTTGGACTCTTTCTTTCCCACTTCCTACACTCCTACTATGTTTTCCTGAAAATCTTTCCAGATTAAATTACACTTCCATGAATCCTCAGAAACCCAGTCTAGTACACTTGGAAAAGAGAGAGAAGTAGTTAGGACCTGAACTGGGATTGGACTCAAGGAAGGCTCCTGAGTATGTATCATATTCCGTGTGTAAGAATGATCGAATAGCCAGAAATACAATCCAGGCAAAAGTATCCCACAGGAGATGACTAGATGGCTAAAGACCATGAGCTCCACAGAAATAACTACTTTGATTAAAATATGAATAATTCACAATTATAATAACATCCAGGATTGATTGAGGCTTTATGTTAGGTGCTGCACTGAGACCTTTAATGCATTTTCCCCATCATTCAGGGCATACAGCATTGAGGAAGGAGAAGCTATTATATTTCCTGTTTTACAGAGGTGCAAATGGAGGCTTAAGAATGTTTTGTAGCCCTGACTGGTTTGGCTCAATGGATAGAGTGTTGGCCTGTGGACTGAAGGGTTCGGGTTTGATTCCAGCCAAAGGCATATGCCTTGGTTGCAGGCACATCCCCACTGGAAGGTGTGCAGGAGACAGTTAATCGAAGTTTCTCTCCCATTGATATTTCCAACTCTCTATCCCACTCCTTTTCTCTCTGTAAAAAATCATAAAATATATTAAAAATATTTTGTAATTTACCTAAGATCGCACAGTTGTAGACTTGGATTTGTGCCTATACTTATTTGACTTCCAAGATTATAAACTTAAACACCATCTTGTAAGATTTGCTTAACAGTCTAAAGTTATTCCTGAAGGGGAAAAAAATCAAGGTAAGATGAGGGACTGTGGCTGATATGATCAAGCTGACATGCTAACTAGTCGCAGCAAATGCCACACTGCGATGCACATGTCAATGTTTCTTGAATGTCTTCAAGGACATGGGCGCAGCAGATAATGTCCAGTGTTGTAGAAGATGGCTTTTGTTTTCCCCTCTCTCTCAAAAAATCTACCTTTCCCACCTCCCACCACCACTTACACATCCACCCTCCTCTCCACTACCCTCCCTTCTAAACCTCAGCAATGTTAAGTGGCATCTTCAAGGTCACATAGACAAAGACAAGTTTGGCATCTAACCTGTATCTTCTGAATCCCAGCCCAGGAAGTTTTCTTTCCAACAATATCATACTAATTCACTGTCTCATACCCAAATCCTGGGAAAAGTCAGAACTGGTTGAGTATTTAGACCGCTCTCCAAACCTAAGTTTCCAGTGGAGAGGCCAAAACCAATCCTCTGTAAACCTCAGCTTTCGGGAGGAATGCTGAGATTCAGCTGCTTTCATCGTCTGCCTGCCAACCCGCTGGCCTTTGGATTCAGCCTTTTTTTTGAAATGCTAATTTATAGTGCTTCAAGTAGATCTTAACCAAAAAAAATTATTAATAAGTACTTTTCAAGCTCAAGTGTCACAGGCCCCATAGAAGACGCAAACTTGTTTATTCCACATGTTTACATGTGCCTAAGTGAACTAATCACTTTTCCAGAGTTCTGCCAGATTTGTGGCTCTATGCATAAGCTGGAGATTGAGCATGTGAAGGAAAGAGGCTGTATGCCCACAGACACTTACTTCTTCGTGCATCTGCAGACCTAGGTATGCACTAGCACTAATCATTTACTGGAACTAAGATCATAAATATAGTTTTTGCCCCTGGATGCAACTCTGATCATACCAAAAGGGTGAAGAGGAACTGGCACACGATATGGAAATCCAAGGCATTGGTTTTTCCTCCATTTGTGTGGCATCATTGACACAACCCTGGTTTCCACTCTGCCATCTCATTTCCCTGGCATGCCGGGCCGTTTGACATAGTTCCCACAGGAATTTGCTAAAGGTTACCCCTTGATTACAGCAAACTGTCTTTCACCAGTGTGCTGATCATTTGTCTTATTTTCTCTCAGATCTGCTTCTTCCTCTTCACTTGTTCTCCACTCCTCTGATCTTGGCAAACTACAATCACTAAGCCAGCTTCTGGTTCTATTTAGGCAGTGGGATGCCCTGGCAGAAAATGGGAGGATCAGAGAGAGGAAGAGGCCAGCCTGTTTTTATCCTCTCTATGCTTTGGCAGGCATTGCTGAGGGTGGGGATTTATTTTCCATTAGTGCATATCCTCTCAAGCTGGAAGCCTGAACCCCTGGGACTGCAAGCTCCCATTCGGTGGAACCATATCCAGGGCATGAGAATCAAACATGCGTCCCTTTTGTTCCTGGGGATGGTAGCAACTTTTAGTAACCGCTACTATCCCAGTTCACTCATTATCCCACTTGTGGCCTTTCAGTTTTTCTAACACCTTTGTATCTAGTACCCCGAGCAAATTCCTCTATTGCGCAACCTGCTGTGGGCTCATTTCCCTATTGGTAAAATTGGCTTTAGCTACTTATACTTTAATTAGAGTAAGTAAGTATAGGTATTCTTAACCTCGGTGTCTCTATCAAATGAATAGAGCAAGGTATCCAACCCCGGAAATGCACTCTATTCTTATCCTCAGAATATACTTGTGATTCACTTCCTTCTACACCCATTGACAAGGACCTCATAAGTGTGACTTGATGAAGAATTTCCAAAATCTATCAACAAGACCACATGGACCAGATAAGAATCCTCAAGAATGAAGAGTTGGAGACTGAGCAGACAAGAGAAATGGCACTAAGGTCCAGCCGTAAGAGTCCAAACGCGCATCCATGAGGGCACCTCAGGTACGAACCCATATTCTGCCCTTCATTTACACACAGCTCCTGTGAATGCATAGTAGGTAACTGAGTTCATAGGAAGAATAGTGGGAATATTGACGGCCACTGGTATGAAGTGGTAATACTGATATTTTTAATAGTCAAATACTGATTTACTTTATATATATATATATATATATATATATATATATATATATAAATTCCAGTTGATAGATAGTATTACATTAGAAGAAAACACAACTGGCCATATATGTGAATCACAGGCCAGTACCAGAAGGGACAAAGGAAACTAGTAGATATGTAATGCTAGGAATCACTTTAGGGATTAAATATGCATTATTTCAATACTGGGATACTAACAAAACTATTGGTATGTACTCTTCTCACCATTTTACAGTTAAGAAAACAAGGTCCTTATAGCTAAATGGTTATGTTGGTGTCACATGTCTATGATAAGGGAAAATACAGAGATGTAAAGCATGGTGGGCCTCACTCAAAATCCATGGCCTTGCCAATGCTCCAGGGTGGGCAATGTTTGTTTGTCATTGCACACTTCAGATTCTTTTGTTTTCAAAGACGCAATTGATTCTTTTAAGCATTCACATTGTAAGAAAATGATTCAGCATGTAATATATGGTAGAAAAATTGTCACTTACCACAAAGAAAAATGACAAGTTTTTCCCAGTGAGTGCTGCTCAATGGTTGAGCATCCACCTATGAACCAGGAAATCACAGTTGGATTCCGAGTCAGGGCACATCCTTGACCCAGTCAATCCCTAGTGTGGGACTTGCAGGAGGCAGCTAACTAATGATTCTCTCTCATCACTGATGTTTCTATCTCTCCCTCCCTCTCCCTTCCTTTCTAAAATCAATATCCTATTCCTATCTAATGAAAGAGTAATATTCAAATTGACCGTACCTCAGCTACAGCCACAAGCCATGTCAACCAGGCAATCATGAGTGTGTATGCAAATTAAGCCAACTAAGATGGCTGAGGCCATGGAACAAACAGGAGGCTTGTGTTTCCTCAGCAATGGAGGAAGCCAAGCTTCCTACAAACCCTGGTTTGCCAAGGCCTCCGTTAAAGGCTACAAAGTTTCAATTATAGAAGATAAATAAATCCCAGATACCAGTGCCTCTGCTTGGGCCCAACCTGAAAACTACCACAGGCCCCCTGCCCAGGCTGCCCCATACCCCAAGGGAATACCCAGCTGGATACAGAATACCCTTCAGGGCAATCCAGTCCTGCACCAGGCCTGTATCCTATCTAATAAAATAGTAATATGCAAATCGACCATCACTCCAACACACAAGATGGCTGCCCACATGTGGTCACCGATGGTTTCCTCCATGTGGACAAAAGATAACTGCCAGAAGATGGCCAGCAGGGGAGGGCAGTTAGGAGGGACCAGGTCTGCAAGGGAGGACAGTTGTAGGGGACCAGACCTGCAGGGAAGGGCAGTTAGGGGTGACTAGGCCTACAGGGGAGGGCAGTTAGGGGTAATCAAGCTGGCAGGGGATCAGGTAGGCATCAATCAGGTTGCAGGGGTTTGGTTAGGGGTGATCAGGCTGGCAGGCAGAAGCACTTGGGGGCAATCAGGAAGGCAGCAGTCCTGGATTGTGAGAGAGATGTTCTAGATTGGAAAGGGTGCAGGCTGGGCTGAGAGACACCCTCCACTGTGTGCACAAATTTGTGCACTGGGCCTCTAGTAAATGTGTATATATATGTGTGTGTGTGTGTGTGTGTGTGTGTGCGTGTGTAGACGTGTGTGTATACATATATGTGTGAGTGTGTGTATACATATGTGTGTATATATACATAAATACACACATATATACATATGTGTGTGTGTGTGTGTGTGTGTGTGTATATATATATATATATATATATATATATATATATATATATGTTTTTTTAATGAAAAATT
The DNA here is from genome assembly GCA_027563665.1 of Antrozous pallidus. Taxonomy (NCBI): domain Eukaryota; kingdom Metazoa; phylum Chordata; class Mammalia; order Chiroptera; family Vespertilionidae; genus Antrozous; species Antrozous pallidus. The sequence continues at coordinate 48,575,780 of CM050525.1, forward strand.
TTGAGAACTGACTGTTGGGAGTTTTACAGAGGGCAGAACAGGGAGATGTGAGCAGCTCAGAAGCAGGAAGTGCTACAGAACCTGACTGCTGTCTCCATTGCAATCCCATCTCCGTTAGTTCTTGGTGATCCCTTCTAAACAAGTGATTAAGCCCTGGCTTTCCTGTGTCTCCCTCACCAGAAAAATCCACATTGTCTAGGAGAGCCGGACACAGAGCAGCTTCAGACATACAAATCACTTCCTCGGCTGGTAACTGAAATGTATTCAGACCAGCAAACCAAACCAAAGTCACAGAAAGAGTATTCTTTGATGCTCTTAACAAGAAACCTTTATGCAATTGTTCTCATCAGTCAGAATAATACGGTGCTATTTTTACTTCATCTTGGCTCTCCACAGATAACTATAAAAGGCTGAGGCTGATGCCTATTGTCAATAGATGGTCTCTCACGCTGTGTCAGGGCTCACTGCTGCGTCCATGAGACCTCAGAAAGGCACTGGCATGGCTGTTCCAAACAACTCGGCATTCATTTCTTCCGTTATTGGAATGACATTGGGAGCACCACAGATTAATGTCCTGCTTTCCTCCTCCTCTTTATCCTCTAATACCAAGTGAGAGTTGCCATCCTCATTGGAAAGTGTGATGTTTACTTGTTTACTTTTTAACATACACACACACACGTGTGTGTGTGTGTATAAAATTATATATATATATATAATTTAAACTACATATATATAATTTCAGAGAGTAAGGGAGAGTGAGAGAGAAACATCAATGAGGATAGATAATCATTGATTGGCTGCCTCCCACATGCACCCTACTAGAGATGGAGCCCACAACCTGGGCATGTGCCCTGATCAGGAATCAAACCATGACCTCCTGGTTCATAGGTTGACACTCAACCACTGAGCCACACTAGCTGGGCTTAATTCAACATTTGTTGAATACTTACTCCATTCTAATTGTAGTGTTAGTTACCATGAGGACAATAGGAACAAGTTATGAACACATCTTTCAGAAGTTTTACAAAAGAGAGGGAGAACACATTTAAGCCAAAATTCCGAAAATTATCTGACTCCTGATTTCACACTGGTCAGTTACTAAGATGTTTCATTTCTACATAACATCATTTTAATCTACTCATTTATTATCATGCCTCGTGGTCCACATTATAACCAGTTCTCACCTGGACTACTGCCATCGTTCTTATGATCTTTTATTGTTTAGCTTTGTTAAATTTTTCAAATGAATTAAACAATTCATAATGGAAGTACACCAGAAGAATTTACACAGCTCAATGAATATTCACAATGAGAAAGTGCATGTGCAGTACTTGTGTCCCTATCAGGAAATGGAAAATCGCCAGTACCCAGAAGCTACCTCTACAACTACTTCCCTTCTCATCTCCCAAGACAGTCGGTATCCTGAGTTCAAATCCTATAGATCAGGTTTCAAAGTTTATATAAATGGAATCATACAGTATGTTTTAGTTTATGTCTGGCTTCTTTTATTCAATACTTTACTGGTCTAATTCCTCAACATTGTATGTACTGGTAATTTGTTTATTCTCATTGCTGCAAAATACTTCATTATATGATTATACCGTAATTAATTATCCACTCTACCCTTGATGAGCATTTGGAGATAGTACAAATAATGTTGCTGTAAATTTCTTGCACATCTCTTTTGCATTTAGGCATGCATTTCTGCTGGGTAATACATCCAGGGCTAGGATTAATGACTGACTTGGTGACATGCACCTCCAGCTGGAGTGTCAGGGGCAATCAGGGCTTGGTATTTACACTCCCATTAGCAGGTTAGGAGTGATTTTAACACCCAATTTGCTCCACAAGACAATCTCTTATTTACTTGCTGAAATGCAAATGTGATCATGTGATCCCACCCCCTTTAATTTATTTTAATTGCTGCTTTTTGCAGTTAGGATAATGTTCAATATTCACTAGTGCTTAAAAGGCCACAAGAATCTGGTCTCATCAACATCTGCAAACTAATCATACGTGTACCTCTCTGCCTCTAGTGTCTCCACTCTAACCACACTATGCCTCTTCCAGTTTTATATGCTCACTGTATTCTCACCCACCCCTCATCCTGCTGGGAGGTTTACACAGACCTTCCTGTCTCATATTGTTTCCTGGCTCCTCCTCCTCTCCTGACATTCCCTGTCAGTACACCTAACTAGCATACACTTCCCTCATGGCACAACTTAGCTGCCAAATGACATCAGTTCCTCGTTTATTTACCTGTCTGCTCTCTTTCTTCCTCACTAGAATTTAAGCATCAAAAGAAGTGAGCATCACTTTTGGTGCTCAATACATGTTTGCAGAATGAGTGGACACATGAATGAAGAATCCTGGGCTTATTTGCACATTTTCCCTCCCCTCAAACGAGTTCCCTCTTCTTTAACTGGAAACTTGTACTCATCTGTAAGATCCCAGCTTAAATGTCATTTCCATAGGGACGCTTTCTTTGACTCGACAAGTTAAGTTAGTAAACCCTTATGAATGCTATCATAGCCATTTCTGAGCTTCCGCTCTATAACACTCGGTACACTCTTAAAAGATGCATTAATATCTGTAACTTTTGTTGCTACGATCTTTATCCATTGCTATGCTGTAAATTCTAAAAAGGGCCTGGATATTGGCTTTTTTCACCACCAGCACAGTACTGCACATGAATAATGAACTTCCTAATTCACAAAGGCTAATACTCAAATTCAAAATATCCAGTCCAGAAAAAAAAATTGTCCAGCTTGTCTTATACAGCTGCAAATCTAGTTTGATGCATACATAAAATAGGGGCAGACTGGAGACATACTCATTCATAAAGGAAACAGCACATACTCTCAGCTTTACGTACAAGACAGACGTGGATATGCACAGATGCTGCAGGGGAGAGAGCAACCGTGTACAGCAGCATGGTGAGAAAAGTAGACACTGTGTGGGGGCAATTGTGAGAAGGCAAGTCTAAGCACTAGTGCTTTGTTGTTCTGCTTTGTTTAGTCCTTGTAATTAAATGTATTTTCTTTAACAACCATTCTTTATCACCATCTTCCCCAGCAGCACCAATTAACAGTATTAAATAATTTTCAAAAAATTTATAAGACACTCTCTGTGCTCCCAGAGCACCAAATTATAAATACCGAGGAATGTTTGAGAATGGTCAATGGGAATAGTGGGAAAAGGGCTCAGGCAAAACACAATGAGGGCATATTCACATACACACATACAGGCACATTTATTTTCATGCCTCATGTTACTTTGTATGAAAGAATAAACCATAATGTTAGCTATTATTTGTTTTGCATTTATATGTCATTCGTTGTCCTACGATTATCTATCTATCATCTATCTATCTACTTGCCTACCCATCTATCTATATTTGGGGGTAGTGAACATGGCCTAGGTCAACACCTCTTCAAAGAATCATGTCTTAACCTGAAAAATCATATATTTTTCTGATGTTAAAATCATTTTCATCACCAGTACATTTTACTGAGAGTCTAAAATATGTCAGCCCCAAAGCAGACCATTAGCACTCAGATACAGAAAGCGAGAACTGGAAAAACTCATGAGATGACTCTACCAGATAATCAGGGTAACAATGACTAGTAAGAAGAGAAGGAGGTAGAGGAGGAGCTTCATGACAGATCTGCAAAAGTAGAGAGCAAATGATTATGGCAGAGGGAGACAGAAGCTCTCCAAGAAATCCCCTACACACTGACATTCCTCCTCAAGCAAGCTGGGTCAATCAGACTTTCCTTCTGGGAAATTTGGAACTATGACTGAGGAAGTTTCACTGAGCTTGCCTTTACTTGCCTAATAGAGGCGATTTAACATAGCAAAAATATGCTGCACACATAAAGCAAGAGAGAAAAGCTATCCTATCTAATAAAAGAGTAATATACAAATTGACCGTACCTCCGATCAAGCCATGCCCAAAGTCACACCCATCAGCCAATCAGGAGAAAATTATGCAAATAAACCCCAACCAAGATGGCTGTGGCCACTGAGAGCAGGAGGGAAGCTTGGGTTTTCCCAGCAGTGGAAGAAGCCAAGCTTTCTGCCTGTCCTTGCTGGCCTTGGCCTCTACTCAATGCTACAAAGTTTCAATTATAGAAGATATATCCCAGCAGAAAAGGCGGCAGCCACAGAGCTGAAGAGAGCAGAGGCTATGGTTGCTCAGGCGATGAAGGAAGCCAAGCTTCTAAAGCCCTAGCATCTAGACTGTCTCCACTGAGGGAGCAGAAGGCTTGGCTCTGCTCCAGGCTACAAAGTTTCAATTGTAGAACATAAATAAATTCCAGATCCCAGGGCTTCCACTTGAGTCACTGGAGGGCATGGCCAGCCTGCAAACCACCACAGGCCCTTCGCCCAGGCCTCCCCATGCCCTAAGGGAACCCCAACCCCGATCTGGGACACCCTTCAGGGCAAATCAGCTGGTCCCCAACCAGATTGACCATCAATCCAACACACAAGAGGGCTGTTTCCATGGTCAAAGGTCCTGCACCCATGTGGACACAAGATGGCCACCACAAGATGACCAGCAGGGAAGGACAATTGGGAGGTTCCAGGCCTGGAAGGGAGGGCAGTTGGGGCAATCAGGCCAGCAGAGAAGGGAAGTTGGGGGCAAATAGGCTGGCAGGGGAGCAGTTAGACATCAATTAGGCTGGCAAGATAGTGGTTATGGGGTGATCAGGCTGACAGGCAGAAGTGGTTAGGGGCAGTCAGGAAGGCAGGCAGGCGAGCAGTTTGGAGCCAGCAGTCCTGAATTGTGAGAAGGATGTCCGACTGACCATTTAGGTCCAATGCTAAACAGGCAGTCGGACATCTCTCGAGGTGTCCCAGATTGGAAAGGTGCAGGCTGGGCTGAGGGACACCCCCCTATGAAGAATTCCGTGCACTGGGCCTCTAGTTTGCATATAAGAGAACATGGTAGAAATTTAAAGATAAGCAGAAGAGAGAAGAAAGATTTAGGATTACCTGATTCTTAATGGCTTCTTCAGTTCTCTCCTGGAGAGTTCCTGCTACCTTTGTGTTCATGAAGAAACCTCTGTAGTTATCTAAAAAAGCAAATTCCATATGACTTCTCCATGAACTATGGCATTTTTATTAGGAGGCCACATCTCAATCCTATTTTTGAAAGTTCTCTATGATCTTCATGGGTAATGGTAGAAAAGCTGTCAAAATTCTTAAATAAATGTGTGTGTGTGTGTGTGAGAGAGAGAGAGAGAGAGAGAGAGAGAGAGAGAGAGAGAGAGAGAGAGAGAAGAAGAAGAAGAAGAAGAAGAAGAAGAAGAAGAAGAAGAAGAAGAAGAAGAAGGAGAGAGGAGAAGGAGAGAGAGAAGGAGGAGGAGGAGGAGAGGAGGAGGAGGGAGAGGAGGAGGAGGAGGAGGAGAAGGGGAGGAGGGGGAGGAGGAGGAGGAGGAGGAGGAGGAGGAGGAGGAGAAACTGAAGAAAGGGAAGGAAAAGAAAGGGAAGCAAAGGGAAGGGAAGGGAAGGAAAGGAAGGAAGGGGAATTTAGAAGAGTGTTACTAACTAGGCTAAATCTCATGGAATAAGAGAGAGAGTTTAGGAACTGGGTCCAACCTTGGCTCCTAAACGTCAATTCAGATGATCCAAATCTGAGTCCTTGGATCCCACCTATGAGGTTACAACTTAATCTTGGAGCTCTAGGGATTCACAAAGGGGATAGAAGTGTGTTGAAAGAATCTAATATCTTCGTGCCATTGCCATGTCAGCACTGTCTCAGGGACCACCGCAGCTGGAGCCAGCAGCGAGAGCTGGGGTAAAGCCCAAAGCAAAGAACTATGGAAGACAGAGAAAGGCACACTGAGGTAGACCCATATTTCTGGCTGGGTTGAGTCATTCTCTGTTTCAAAATTAGAGACAGGCCTTTACCAATTTAATAAGGTGTTCTCTCTCTCTCTCTCTCTCTCTCTCTCTCTCTCTCTCTCTCTCTCTCTCTCTCCCTCTCCCTCTCTCTCTCTCTCTCTCTCTCTCTCTCTCTCTCTCAAAGATCAAGAGCCAAAGAAACATCAAACAAGCCCACAGCAAACAACCTAAATAAATTAGCTCTGCTTTTTGGAGAATGGCATCTTTTGTTATCTGTCAGAAAAAAAGAAAAGAAAAAAAAAAACAGTGCTTAAGACGGGTGCACAAATTGGCTTGTGGAAGCGCAGCGCCCTCCCTGGAGCTCACCTTTATTTCCGAATGTTTAGTCTAGCATTGCTGACACGCTGTGTCTTGAGAGGAAAACTAGGTTTCCTTCTCCACTGAAAATGAGAAACAGGAACTGTTCATATTATAAACTCCTTTCAAGATGGGACTAAAAACATGCAATCCTTTTTCTTCATGTCTAGCACAAGCCACAAAAGACCATTTTATGGAATTCACACAAAGCAGGTTTCAGAACCCAATGATATTTTATAGAATTAATGTCCACTATTTGAAAAGAACTGTACCTCCTATTAAACAAAACCAGGTAGTCATACACAATTTAGCAAAGCAACCCTTTTCTTCCTGTTCTTCTCTTAGATATATTTTTAAAAATATGTATTTTAAGTAATAGCAGGTCCACTTCTAATGTAATTGACAGAAAGTTGAGTATTTGTGTGTTGGTGTATTTTACACAAAATTAGTGCTCTCTCTCTCTCTCTCTCTCTCTCTCTCTCTCTCTCTCTCTCTCTCTCTCTCTCATCTCATGCTATCTGAAGTCTGAGAAAGAATAGAATCTAGTAAATGTGTGCTTAATCAAAGCGTAGATTCTACTAGGATGGGTTCAATTTTGAGCTACGCAAAAGATGGCTAAAAACACTGATTCAGAAAACTGACCAGGTTCAAACCCACTAATATTATGGCTTTGCCACTAACCAGGTATGCAATGTTGGGCAAGATACTAACCGCACTATACTCTGGTTTTCTGATATATTTTATGTGTGAATATGTACAATCACTTATAATACATTCTCCCACTGTTTTATTTATAAATGGGGGTGGAGGGTTGTGGAAGATCAACAAGGGACTTGTATGCATGCATATAAGCTTACCAATGGGCATGCAGACTGGGGCAGCGGGGGCTTGTTCTGGTGGGGTGGAGGCCAGGGAGGGGTCAATGGGGGAAAAGGGAGACATATGTAATACTCGAAACAATACTTTACATTGTCACAGCTATTATAGGCTAAAGGAAAAAAGGAAACTATACCTATATCCTTTGATCTTTCTTCCACCTTTCACAAGTTAAAAAGAAAATGTTGCCCAGCTGATGTGGTTCAGCGATTAGAGCATTGGCCAATGCACCAAAAGGCTGTGGGTTCTATTCCCAGTCAAGGGCACGTACCTGAGTTGCAGGTTTGATCCCTGGCCCCTTTCAGATCCCCGATAGGAAGGAACCAATAGATGTGTCTCTCTCACATGGATGTTTCTCTCCCCACCCTTTCCACAATCTTTAAAAATCAATGCCAAAAATATCCTCAGGTGAGAATTAACATACACACACACAAACACACACACAAACACACACACACAAACACACACGCACACGCACAAACACACACACACACACACACACACAAACACACACACACAAACACACACAAACACACACACACACACACACACACCTAGTTTTGTTCAACAAATTTCACTGGAGACATAAGCCATGCAGTGAGTGAGATCCCTAAACTAGACACTAAAGTTATGAAGTTAAAATTTAAAAAAAAAATCCAGCCTTTGTGGAAAAGTCAGGTGGACCCCTAGTGCAGCAGGCATTAGGAGGAGCATGGGCAGGGACCACATTCAATGCCTTGCCCGGGTCCTGGCTAAGATGAACAGCCCTGAATAAGCATTTCTCCAAATGAGGCATCCACACCACTGATGCCTGGGATGAGTGTCAGGGCGCAGAAGAGGTTAAAAATAACACCATTACCTAATGAGTTTCCCTTTCCGTGCTATTTCTGTCCTCCAGGTTACACAAGGTAGAAGGTTTCAATTTGGTGGTGGCTGTTCACACCTAAAACTTTGCTAATCCCCTCAGCAGACAGAGCAGACCTCCAGGCAATGGTTTCCAACTAGAATTAAATGCCCCCACCCCTTTTTAAACTTGCAATTCCTTTAAGGTTATCTTCTTTCTGTCTTGAGCTAGTTTTCCATTTATGATTAACCCCTAAGGTTTCTTTTCACATAAAAGTATTTACGTTTGTGACTTTAGATTAACATATTAGGTAAATCATAGTTTACATGCCATACTGGTACAGGAAAACATTTCAAACGTGATAGTCAGTGGGGGAAAGGAGGTGTTCATTTGACAGCAGAGATTAAAGAACAGATGAGAGTGGAATGAGCAGGAGTTGCATTGTAAAGACATACCTAACAAGGGGTTGGTATATAGAAATTTCAAGAATCTTCCCTCAGTCATCAAATAATGAATGATCTCCTCAAAGGAAGCACCTCGGTAATTTTCAACTCTGCATTTCTAGTATCAGATGCAACGTAGAACATACAGCGAATTCTCAATGAATGTTCTCGAGATGAATCAGTGAATGAATGGATAGAAGGATGAATCCAAAAAGACAGTCGCCCATTCATACAGCCAGACATCCTCATGTGTGCATTTCCTTAATCCTCCCCCTGGAGTTACTATGACTACAAACATGTGAGCTGCCAGCTTTCTGCCTGAGACTCCAAACAAGATTCCAGGTGAGAAAGTGTCCTTGGCAGAGACCCAGCAGCAGCTCACAGGAGGAAATCAGCACAGACGTAAGTGAAAATCAGATTCATCCTAGCTGAACTCATCTGTGATAGAACAACAACAAAAAAATCATTGCAAGTCTCCATGGCTGGGCAGGGATGGGAAGGACTGAGATGAGTCGGCTGAATGGCGGAGAGTTGCACAGAGGCATGTCCAGAACAATAATACTTATTAATGGAGCTTTGCCTCTATAAAGCCATAAAAGAAGACTCCCTTTTGAGTTAGCAGCAGAATACCAGACCATCCAAAGGATATCTTAGGAGAGCAGGTTCCTTGTGGACCGCCACAGTGTTTCCTCATTTTGGTCTTCTCTTGTAAGAAAATCTGACACTGAGTGGATTTGGATCCTGTTAGAACCTTAATCAATCTCCTTTGCTGGCCTGCATGGTACAATAATACATAGCACTGTAAAAAATAATGAATAAAATCTAGTGATGTGCAGAGAAAGGTGAAAAGGGGGAGTTATTAGGCTTGCTTAGACCAGGTTGTCAGAGAATGCTGCCTGAAAAGTGATGTTTGGGCAGTTGTGTGAACAAGATGCCTTTCTGGAGAAGATCTAGAAACAGAATATTCCAGGTAGACAAGCAAGGAAACCAGCTTGCAGGACAGAAATCAGCTTTTTTGTGGTTGTTTGTTTTCATTATTTTCTAGAATTAATAAGAATGCCAGTGTGCCAGGAATGAATAAATGAAAGAAGGGAAAGAATTGGGAAAGATAAACATGAGCCCCTTCACCTAGGAATCGCAGGCTATGTAGGCACTGCTATGTTATAAAATGTATGTTATCTGATGGAAAGCCTTTAATATTTAAAAGGGCACTGGCTGATGTATGGAGATAAAATACGGGTGTGGCATGGAGAGAAGATTAAAACAGAGACAAACTGAAGATAAAAATACCCAACTTTAGGTGTAAAAAGATTTGAAGTAGTAATGCGTCAAAGGCGATTTCCAACTTTCTAGTATGAGTGATTTTAATATGCTGCCATTGTTTACTGAAAAGGAGAGACCAACAAAGAAACAGGTTTAGGACTTGGGAGTAGAGAATAAAGGGTTTGCTCTTGGTCATGGTAGTGTTCAGGGATTTATACATATAATATCTAATTGGATAGTTCAGAATCCACATTTGAATGAATAAACCTGGAGTGTAGCAAAGGCAAAATTGGAGTCATCAGCATTGAGTTGGTAGGTGAGGTCACAGAAGGTACAGATCTAAGCTGTTAATGATAATGAAGAAGATTCCTTGTGGTGATTTAAAAAAAAATAACAGCCTATCTTGAAGGACAAATATACATCACCTCTCACAGTCCCCAGGCACAAAATCATTTTGTGAGGTATTTCACAGGTTATCACTGGCTGGCTGTCACTAGCTGGCTATTTGCTCTTGTCTACCATTTAATCAAATTCCCATTTGTCCAAAGCCTTTCAAATGTCTTTGGATATCTGATGTTGCCTATGGATGCTTAAATTGCTAAATGTCAATGGATTTACTCTGCTTTCAAAGATTTTTCAACACCATTCAAAATCTAGTTTAATATCAGCAAAATACCCCAAACCTTCAAAATACCAAATTGTTTATTAAAATTAGCTTTAAAATACCACATGCTCTTAATTTACTGTGTCACATTATCAAAAATAATTATTAACATTTATTCAAAAAGAAAACACACAAAACTATGAGGAAGGATGGCTTTGATGTAGGATGAAGAGGATTTCCCTTACATAGTAGCCTTTTCCATAAAATATAGAAGAGTCAATTTCATCCGATTGGGGAAAATGCTGATTAGTAGCATTTCTTACTTCGTATTTCTGCTGGGAATCATTGTAAATAATCACTCACCATGTTCCTTATAGTGGTGGGGATTCTAGGATCACACTTTGAGAGCACTACTTTATTCTCCCAGGAAGGTCAGCAGACTGAACATTTTCTTATGATTTGTTTGCAAATCATAAGACATTTTTCCCTAAGGACAGGGCCTGTTACCTTACCAAATGTAAAGAATGATGTGGGACACTGTCCAGATCTTCCTTTAAGACAAAGGAATGTGTTCCTCAGTCACTGGTGCTGCTACCAGCTGCCAGCCCTCAGCTGTCAGCATCTTGGAGGACTGCCTGAGAGGAAGACAGCTGTCCTGTCACGATCACATCCTCTTCCCAGGGGGTAGCCTGCATCAAATGGATTTTTAATGCAGGAGCATGAAAGCTACCTCTCCACAACTTAGGATAACATCGGGCAGAACACACCAGTGAGAGATCCTACAGATCTCCGTCTCAGGATCTGCTTCTGGAAACCCAAATGAAGATAGGCGTGATCTGATATACAGACATTGCTCATATTTGTTGAAAACAGCTGTCTCAAATATAAACATTAGAAAAGAGGAGTGTGGATTCTATGTCCTATGGAAAGTTGAGGATTTCAGACCTAGGACTATACTCTACTGCCAATACGCCATGGCCAGTCTATTCAGAGAAAGAGAAAGGAATATCATATATACATTTGGATGTGAATTGGGTGAGGGCGATGTGTCAATATGGGGCACACTGAGGATTTGGTGCTACCTCATGTCAAGTTGTATGGGTTTCCTTCCAGCCACTTCATACATAAATGAACCTGTTAGAGTTAAGAGCATGGGGCCAGGCAGACAAGAGTATATAATTGCTGTCTATAATTACACAGTGTCCTTGATCTATAAGATTGTCAGAATAGAGGGAGGTAGGAAACTCGCTCTGAGAGGAGGTCAATATCAGGGATATGAATGCCTTCTTTGAAAGAGTTCATGTCCATAGCTACCGTTCCATTCTGAGGCTTGAAATTTCACTTTTTGAAATTTAAGACAGGAAGGAGGGATAAAAGTCTGAAGCGATTAGAAGTTAATGAGAAAATGAAGTGAACTTGTTCTCAGACACAGTAGGGAATATCCCAATAAAACCCATGTTTCCTGATCAACATAGAGAGAGCTCCAATTCCCAAGGGGCACCCAAATGTTCCTGTTCTGAAAAGGTTCCATCCACATCTTGCCTGTTCCACCAGCTCTTCCTACTATGAGGAGGAATAGACACAATTCACCTACTTCAAATCCTCATGTTTCTGTCCCATAAAAAATTAGTAACAAAAGCTAAATAACTTCAATAGATGGGAGGACTCCAGTAGGTTCACAATACAGGCTCAATGAACTTGAACAGAAGGATGAATCAACATATAAAGCATGTATTTTACAGGGATGACATCCATGCTTTGCCATATAATTATATTAGTTTCCAAGTATAATTACTGAATTCAAAACAAATAATTCTTTCTTTACAATACAGAACGTATGCCCCCCTTTTTTCCCCCCACATGTTCACACTTCACACTACTTTGAGATTTAGTAAAGATTTAAGCAGTTGCATAGTCACTAGAGGTCACCCTTACAATTTTGAATCATGTAAATGTGTGTAGGTTCTTTTTTGTGTGTGTGAGAACAATTCAAATGTTAACTCATGCCATGTAAAGGTTTTAATGATGATCCCTGAATTTAGCTAAATAAACTACCTAAGCGCTTCGTTGCCCTTTTTGGTTATTAAATGTATCAGCAGTGATCCCCTGGCATGTGTTTAAGACAAGCTGGAAAGTAAGTGAAAACCTGATCTCAAAGCACACAATAAATGTACAACAAAATACCATTTCTGCACTTGTGCCCTCACTAGAAGAATTGACCTTACACCTGCTGTAACTGTTGTTACAAGTCTTTCGAAAGGCAATGCATGGATAGCCTCCTACTCATAAATGCGAGTGATCCCCTGAACCCACAGCTAAGTCACCCGTGGAAATGCGGGCACAGCAGTTGACTCCCCAAAATAAGTGTCAGTAGGGTTCTCACTCACAAACAGGAGAGGAAACAACAGACATTTGCAAATGACAGGCAAACAGCAAAAGGAACCAAAGCCCTCTTTAACTGACCTGTGACCACCTCTGTTTTCACACCCGCTCCTAAACCTTCCAGGGAATTAGTACGTGGCAATCAATCCTGGCTCTTTAGACAGGCGCCAGCTCAGGTCTGTCATTTGATTTCACGTGTATCTGGAGGCCAAGAGTTTAAGGAGTTAGGAAAAGACCGGAAGGGCAGGAGGCTGGACAACTAGACAGAGGCTGTGGACAAGGTAAGTTACCCCTTCACCTGGCATCTGTAGCAGATGACCATGAGTCTGGGGCATATTCTCAGTGGGCACATGCAACCGCAGTGGGTGAAGGAAAAGAATGAAAAAATAAGAGTGAGGATGGAGGAAAACGGATAATAATAATAACTGGAGGCTGTAGAGCCAGACTGCAAGGTTGGAATCTCATTTCAGCGAAGGAAAAGGAGCAGACCTTGAGAAAGTTGGAAGCATCAATTTTCCCACATTGTAATGGTAACATGATAAGGACATTTGATTTTCAATATGTATACACAGAATAGGGAGACATGTATGCATGCATTCATTCACACATAGATACACATATACACACGTGCATATACAGACACATAAACACGTGCACACGCGCGCACGCGCGCACACACACACACACACACACACACACCTCCATGTCTAAGTGCTTGGCCAAAATTGATGTTCAAAAAGTCTTCCTCCTGTATTATGTTAGCTGAGGAAAGCATATCTCCTTAATCAAAATCCAGGAAATATGGACCTAATATACAATTGGGTGGGGGGGTGAGATAGGATTTTGAAATTGAATCTGAAAACCCAAGCTATTTAAGTCACCATAATAATATGGCTAAAACTGATTTCCACTCCTTCGTTCTCTTTGAAAGGCATTATAAACCATCTATTGATCTTTCCAGAAGAAGAAATAAGGGGGAAAATATGCCCATTGACCATGAAGTCAAATCATCCAATTTCATTTACACACTTGGGCAATGGGCCTGCCAGACTCTCTCAGTGGGCTCAGCTGTACTAAACATAAAAGACAAAATGAGCCGAAAACCGGTTTGGCTCAGTGGATAGAGCATCAGCCTGCGGACTGAGAGGTCCCAGGTTCGATTCTGGTCAAGGGCATGTACCGTGGCTGTGGGCACATCCCCAGTAGGGGGTGTGCAAGAGGCAGCTGATCGATGTTTCTCTCTCATTGATGTTTCTGACTTTCTATCCTTCTCTCTCCCTCTCTGTGAAAAATCAATAAAATATATATATATATTTTTTTAAAAAGACAAAATGAAGGCCAGTCAGTGTGGCTCAGTGATTGAGTGTCACCTAGGAACCAGGCGGTCATGGGTTAGATTCCCAGTCAGGCTGAATCCCCAGTAGAGGACATGTAGGAGGGAGCCTATCAATGATTCTCATCCTTGATGTTTCTACCTCTCTCTCCCTCTCTAAATATATATGTATGTGTATGTGTGTGTGTGTGTGTGTGTGTGTATAATAAAATTATAAAAATGAAAAACAAACACATCCACAAGTTAGAGGCCTCTGTACTCAAGGAAAGAGGGAAGCAAAAGCACAGTGTTCCGGAAAGCCACACTGGAGATGGTCATTACAGATCCCAAGGCTTGGCTCTTCTGATCTCATATGAGGGCTAAGGTTGTATCCAGCCATGCGTGTCCCCCGGCTTCAGCCTGGAGAACACAGAAAGCTCTAATGAAAACCACAAAACACAGGCAGGGACCTGCAAGGATATGTGCTCATTTTACCCCTAAGGCATTTGCTTAAGAAGTGAGAAAAAATACTGTTGCGGTCAATATTTACGACCCAAAGAGCCAAACAGCCTATTTGGAGAGCTTATCGTTTCTGCGTCTTTCTGCGGCCTCCAGGACTTCGCTCCCGGGGTGCTGCTGTCTGGAAACGGCCATCATCGCTCTTCTGTGGCCACGCTGCTCTGTGGACCGACTTCTCTAAGACAACTTTCCTGTGACCGAAAATGGGACAACAATACCTACTTCTCACAAGTTTGGTAAAGATGGCAAGTGAACCAAAATGAGAATGCACTTCAAGAAGTTTAGCATAGTGCCTGATAAGCGCCCAATAAATAGTAACTGCTACTATCACCATTATCAATATTAAAATGAACGAAAAGAAAGAAAATGTCCCTACATTTTTAGTTTATTTTTAAGATTGATTTTTCTACTCTGTTTGCAATTCTAAGAACTGCCATTGCAAAACAAGGGGGCACCAAGCCTTTTCTTATTTTCTTTTGCACTATTTAAGAGTTTTTGCACACACATGCACACACAGAGTTCTGAACCTGTTTTTTTGGTCAACAAGGATAACATAAACATGGTACCCACTTCTCCGTGTTTCAAGGAAGCTATTATCACTAGAGGCAGAGGGAGGGAAAGGGGACTCTAAGATTCCTTAAAAAGAAGAGGACCTAACTTCCCAGCCTCTTGGATTTTCTCAAAGGACGCTCACCCTGCGTGAGAACAGCTCCACTGAGTGGATGAAGTACGTCTAAAGTTTATGCCAAAAAGGGAAGTGTCTTCCCATAGAGTAATAGCAAAGACAAAAAATATACTAATTTCTTATGTCTTACTTTTTGTTCTTGAATTGATTCAGAGTTGACATCATAAACAAACTGAGTTGAACATTCATCATTTGGAGAGCATTAGAAAGGACCTTCAATTCACTCCCCCCAAATATCTACCCCATCTGTCAGTCCTAATTTGTCCTTGCACAGTGATATGTGTCTTCATGTGTCTCCATTCATGTCCTCCAAACCTTGGTTAAATACAGACTGTTCAAATAGGATACAAGTATTAAATATTTTTGTTGAAAACATCTTAGTAGAGACTCTCATCATAGTATCTAGGGGAGCTCTCCCCCCTTAAAGAGATAGAGAATTCAAGGAGTGGGGAGGAAGGTTTTGAAAGGAAATGTGAGCCCCAATGACTGACTTTTCCCAACTCATTAGTCAATCTGACTATTCATCTATGTTTTTCACTCAGAGATTATTTTAAAGGATCCAGTATTTGTCATGACATACGATAGATGTAGATGGTGGGAATATACCATGGATAAGGCTTAGTCTCTTAAGTCAAGGAATTCCCATTTAAGAGAAGGAGATATACATTTAGTTGAGCAGTTGTTTTCATAACTCTATGATGGATGATTTAAGAGACGCCCACAGAAAGGATAGCAGAAAATTTCACGGATAATCCTCTCATTGTGACTGGGAAGGCATAGAACAGGTGGCATTTTAGATGAATCTTGAAGGATGAATAGTTCAGCAAGGACAATTTTGCACTGGGCAGAGGCTGATTGGACTTTTATTAAACAGTTATATTATCTGAACAGTAAAATGCACCTTCATTGATTTTTACATTACTGTGTTTGTCCTTTTACTATTATGATACATTGTGAAATAAATGAGAATAAAACAATCCTACATGTGGGAGGCATAATAGTGTTAAAGCTAAAATATAATCACCAACATTATAAAGGAATTACTATGTGTTGTACTGCCTCAAATGTTCTACATACATCTTCTCATTTCATCTAAACTAAGACAATATAAAGAAGCAATAGCAGTCCCATTTTACGGATGAGGGAAGTAAGACTCAGGGAGGAGAAGCAAATTTCCCAAATGTCTGTCAGATTGAACCTCAAAATCAAGGCTGGTTTTCTGATTCTGGAATCTATGCTCCTAGCGATTCTAAGATACTTTCACTTTTCCATATTATCTAGTGATCACTATTGAAAGGATGGACCACTGACCAGCATTATCAAAATCACTCAAGAGCATATTAGACATAAAGATTCTGGGACCCATTGCAGATTTCCTGAGTCAGAAGTTGCATTTAACCAAGATCTCAGGTGATTCAATATGTCATTGGAAAACACTGGCCTAGTCCAATATTTTCCACGATAAATCCCACAAGTGTTATTTCTATCTAATTCAGAGAGGGTTCAGAAACTATGTCATCTGGTAGTTCCACTTGCTTCTTTGCTAACGAGATTTGTCTCCCTGTTATGCAGTAACAGTGTGCCCTCCCTGTAATTAATGTCACATCCTTCTGGGAAAAAATGGGACATGTCTCCCGTGTTCTTTCATGTGTCAATTTGTCACATATGTGGGTCCAAATTTGAATATATGAAAACTCTTTTATTTTTCACTTTCACATAATTACGTTACCTTGTTTAAAGATTACATTAACACTGTAATTCATGTCTGTCCTTTAACTTATGGTCTCTAACATATGGACCAGTTATAGCTCAAGATTGTCCCTCTTAAAATCAAATCCTATGAAATGGACCAACTAATGCAGATAAATTCTTTCTGTGGGAGAACACAGTTCTGTGCTCTAAACATGCTGGTGCTGTTATCAACTGAATGACACCAAACATCTGCAGTATCTCATTAAGCCAATGGTTACCTCAAATGCTAGAGGCTGTCCTCAGACACCTACACAGGTATGTCTCATATACCCAGCGTCCCATGCTCACTATTTATGGCCAGCTTTTTGGACACAGGCCCCATACATAAACCTTTGCATCCGACCAAAATACATAGAAGAAATCCTATAGCTGAAATTCCCTTTCCTCCTAAAAGGACTCCAGCGATTTTTTTTTCTCTAGGACCTCCAGATATTTTGAACATTTACTGCGTAATCAGAAACCATCATTTTGGATTGTTTAGGCAATGTTCAATTTTTTAAAAGGGGAGAAAAGTATCTTTAAAATGAAATTTTTAAAATTCAAATGAGCATCTATGCCCTAGGCAAGCAGAGATGAGTAAGAGTCTGCTTTATAGGAAGTCACAGATTCCAGAAAGAAAGACAGGGAAGTAAAAGTATAATCACAACAGAAAGCCTGAGTGTAGTTCTATGGGACACAGTGAGGAATAAATGATTAATTGCTTCAGAGAGAAGAGAACTTCACAGGGAAATGACTTGAGCTGCTGTATAAGGATGAAAGTGCTTGTCAAAGAGAACAAAAATGTCAGGCCAGGTAGAAGACCAGGCTGGGAGTAGTCAGTGTGAAGAGAACCTGAGATAGCATTCTGGAGGACACTCAAGAGTTGAGTAAGTTGGATCCAAAAGAAGGGAGGGGAGAAGCAAGAGATAATTGTCTGTAAATTCTTTTTTTTTTTTTTAGCATTAAAACACTTTACTTAAACATATCAATATTTATGCATTTTAGAAATTACATCTTACCCCTATTTAAACACTATGGAAATTTTTATTATTTTTTAATGTCATTTAACTTTTTTTTCATCTTTATTGTTCAGTTTATTAATTACATTGTTCCCCCTTTTTTCCCCCCTATAGTTCCCCTCCACCTGGTGCCCATCCCACCCTCCGCCCTCACCCCCCTCCACTGTCCTCTCCCATAGTTGCATGATTTTTGTCCAGTCTCTTGCTGCACTTCCCACACCCCCTTTCTCCCCAAGAGTTGTCAGTCCATTCCCTCCCTATGTCCGTGATTCTGTTACATTCACCAGTTTATCCTGTTCATCAGCTTATTAATTCACTAGATTTTTAAATTCATTTGTTGATAGATGTGTATTTGTTGTTCCTAATTTACACTTTTATCTTTTTCTTCTTCCTCTTCTTAAAGAATATCTTTCAGCATTTCATATAATATTGGTTTGGTGGTGATGAACTCCTTTAGCTTTTTCTTATCTGTGAAGCACTTTATCTGGCCTTCAATTCTGAATGATAGCTTTGCTGGATAGAGTAATCTTGGTTATAGATTCTTGCTGTTCATCACTTTGAATATTTCTTGCCACTCCCGTCTGGCCTGCATCATTTCTGTTGAGAAATCAGCTGATAATCGTATGGGTGTTCCCTTACAGGTAACCAACTGTTTCTCTCTTGCTGCTTTTAATATTCTCTCTTTGTCTTTTGCTCTTGGCATTTTAATTATGATGTGCCTTGGTGTGGTCCTCTTAGGGTTCCTATATATTGGGGTTCGGTGCGCTTCTTGGACTACTAAGTCAATTTCTTTGACCAGGTGTGGGAAGTTTTTGGTCACTATTTCTTCAAATAGGTTTTCGTTGTCTTGCTCTCTCTCTTTTTCTGGCAACCCTATAATTCGAATGTTGGTATGCTTGAGGTTGTCCCAGAGGCCCCTTACAATATCTTCAATGTTTTGGATTCTTTTGGTTTCTTGCTTTTTCAGCTGAGTGGATTTTCCCTCTTTGTATTTCAAATCTTTAACTTGGTTCTTGGGGTGCTCCAGAGCACTTTTAGGTCTTTGTATAATATTTTTTATTTCAGTCAGTGTGTGCTTAATTTCTGGTTGGTCCTTTTTCATATCCTTGAGACTCTCCTTTATGTCCTTGAGGGTCTCCTTCGTTTCCACATTGGTCTTGATCATTTCCTTGCAGGTCTCGTTCATATCCTTGAGGGAGTCTCGTTCATTTCCTTGTAGGACTCATTCATTTCCTTTGCGGTCTCGCTTATTTCCTTATAGGCCTCAACCTTTTGTTGGAGCCTCTTGAAAAACCCTATAACCGTGGTTTTGAATTCCATGTCCAGTCGTTTTTTTTTCCTCCATTTCTTTCACATCTGATTTCTTTCCATGTCTCTGCATGGTGGCTGCTTCCCTGAGTTGGTCAATTAGCTTTGTGTGGTAGACTTCCTACTAGGGACAGTGGCTCAACCTCCCCGGTTACCTGAGGTGGATATGGGTTGCACAGTCTTGCTGAAGTTAAGCTCAGTTAATCGTTGTTAGCACTTGTAGGGGTTGACCTCCAGGCCAATTGTCTGTGAAGCTCAGCTGTGCTCAGGTTGGATGGGCGGAATCTCCGGGCCAAGCAGACAGCATTAGCTCCACCCTATGCGGCCCCAGGGAGTCTGTGCTGGGGGCAATGGCTGCCAGCGCCTCTGAGAGAGAGCCTCTGTGGAGCTCCACAGGCTGCCAGGGAATTCAGACCCTCCCCAAATGAGTCTGCACGCCCAATGTCTCACCCAGGGTCGTAAAACAAAGCAGACTGATGGTTTTCTGAATGAAAGCAAGTCACAGAGCGCTCTCTGCACAGTCACGCAGCCGAGCTGTTCGAGCAAGCTGCCTTCTCCACAAGCCGGGAGATCCCTGCAGCGCACAAGTTTCGGTGTGCCCTCCCGCTGTCCAGTTTTCACCCCGTATAATAGTGGGTTCCCTGGACTTCGCCCCAAGCTGGAGAATCAGTCCAGTGGGACGTCTTTGTCTCCCCGTTCGAGAAAACTGGCTGGTTTTCAGCCGCCCACCCTCTCCGCTGGCGCGCACTCCAAACCTCTCTCTGTGCGAATCTTTCAATGTTGTCCGCCGCCGCTCCTCCAAGTCACAGTGTCTTATTTTCACTGTGATTTGTGGAATTTTCACTCGGCCAGCTTTCTGCTGATTCTGGAAGGTGTTTGTTCTTTCGTTAAGTTGTAGTATTAAAATTGTTGAGTATGACGGCAAGATAGGTGTTTTACCTATGCCGCCATCTTGGTTCTCGCCTGTAAATTCTATTTTTGAAAGGCCTTGTATAACTTACCATAAGGTGAGAGTTTAATCCTTTGAGTGCTGAGGAGTCCTGCAAGATTCTTCGTGACTAGAAGTTAAAGTCAGCTGGTAAGTTGAACAACAGGTTGAAGGGGAGAGAAACTGAAGATCCAAAGAGCTCTAGGAAGTGGTACCACAGTCTGGATTCGAGTTATTGAAAGTTCTGTTTGACCAATGTCTCCTCTTATATCTCCCAGATACAACAGGCCAAAGTACTTTAACAATAATAGAAGTGGGGCTCATCACAGCTGTTTGACTCCTAAACAAAACAAGTGCTTAAAGCCCTTAGAAATTGTAAGTGAATTAGTTTCCATTCCCTAATGGTGAGGGGAACAATCCTCAAGCACATTTTCTATTGAGCATTTTACTGGATGAATGAACCAGAAATCTGGAGTACATATTGTTAATGGCATGTATAAATATCCTACCAATTCAGAAGAAATCTGTACAGTAAATCCAAGGATTGAGGAATAAACTAAATGAAGGAAAAGTCAGGTGGCATCCAGAAGGAAATAAAAACACATAAACCTCTGTGTATTCTAACCAAGAAATCACTTTAAGCAGCAGGGAGGGGATGGTGGAAACCAGACAGCTTTTTACAGAATGCTAATGTGCTCCAAATCGCTTCCCCTTGTTCAAAGTGTGTTTCCACCCAGTGTCTCATTCCCACCAGTATCTCATGTAAACCACAGGACACTCCTAACACATCCTGTTACTTCTTATGTTTAACTGGATAAGAACAATGTACATTCTATGAGTTGAATATCTGATTTAATTTTCAAGTCCCCTTGACTAAAACAGAAACTTCTTACAGTGAGCTACAGAGGTTGCCATAATTTTTAGGTTAAGATGGTTAAAAAGCAGCAATGTTGGATGATTCAACCTAATAGATTCCAAGTATAATGCACTCAATCCTATCTAATAAAACAGTAATATGCAAATTAACCATCACTCCTCTACACACATAAACCATGCTCACCAGCCAATTAGAAGTGAGTATGCAAATTAACTCCAACCAAGATGGCTGCAGTATTGTGAGATGGACTGCCTGTTTAGGCCCGATTCCACTTGGTACTCGGACATCCCTCAAGGGGTCCCAGAGTAGAGAGGGGTCAGACTGTACTGACGGACACCCTCTCCTCACAGAGCGAGCAGAAAGGAGGCTTGGGTTTCCCCAGCAATGGAGGAAGCCAAGCTTTCCATACACACTGGCTGGGCCCAGGCCTCCACTCAAGGGTACAAAGTTTCAATTACAGAAGATAAATAAATCCCAACAGAAATGGCTGCTGTCACAAAGTGAGCAGAAGGCTTGGCTCCTCTCTAGGATACAAAGTTTCAATTGTAAATGATAAATAAATCCCAGATACTAGGGCCTCTGCCTGGGTCACCGGGGGTGTATGGCTGGCCTGCAAACCACCACAAGCCCCTTGTCCAGGCCACTTCATGCCCCAAGAGAAACCCCACCCTGATACAGAACACCCTTAAGGGCAAACCAGCTGGCCCCCACCCTTTTACCAGGCCACTAGCCTATCAAAGAGTACTATGCAGATTAACCATCACTGCAATACACAAGATGGCTGCCCCCATGTGGCCAAAGATCCTGCCCCAATGTGGACACAAGATGACCAGCAGGGGAGGGCAGTTGGGAGGGACCAGGCCAGCAGAGGAGGAAAGTTGGGGGTGACCATGCCTTCAGGGAAGGGCAGTTAGGAGGGACCCAAGCCTGCAGGGGAGAGTAGTTGGGGGGACTAGACCTGTAGGAGAGGGCAGTTAGGGGTGACCAGGCCTACAGGGGAGGACAGTTAGGGGCAAACAGGCTGGCAGGGGAGCGGTTAGGCATCAATCAAGCTGGCAGGGGAGTAGTTAGAGAGTGATCAGGCTGGCAGGCAATAGCAATTAGGGACAATCAGGATGGCAGGTAGGCGAGCAGTTGGGAGCCAGCAGTCCTGTATTGTGAGATGGACTGCCTGTTTAGGCCCGATTCCACTTGGTACTCGGACATCCCTCAAGGGGTCCCAGAGTAGAGAGGGGTCAGACTGGACTGACGGACACCCTCTCCTCCCCTGTCGTGCATGAATTCCGTGCCCGGGGCCTCTAGTTTTTCAGTAAACAACATGAAATTTTATACTGGCTCCATGGTTGGCAATGCAAATTAATTCAAAATGTCAAGTGAAATGTCAAGGAGAACGGGTCTGTGTCTTAGTTCAGCGGGGCACCAATCTCACCCATGTCTGTCTCAGAAATAGATATTAAACAAAAGGGAGAGCTACGAGAAGTTCACCCCTTCTCTCATTTTTCTCAGCGTCCCTCTCAATACTCATTTTATTTTCATACAGCTTCTTTAAAGTATTCTAATAAGAATGTATGGAAGGCATATATTTTGCATATGTATTATTATACACCCAAACACACATACACAACTGTTATTTCTGTTCTTGTTCAAAATAAGCTTTTTATGAAAATGTGGCACTGCAGGAGCTATATTTCACCTCTGGGTCTCTGGAAAGGCAAGTGAGAGAAAGATGCACAGCCATGCAATTGTAAAGATGAGTCTCTGCCCTGTGAGTCAGGATAGCAGGTAGGGAAAAACGAAACCAGGTCCCTAGCCAGGAGGATGCAATCAAGAACTCTTTCAGTCATGTCCTTCTGGTCACAAGGTGAGGGCCACTGATTTTTAAGGACATGTACTTTGTTCTTTGCTTCTAATTGAGAAAATGTGTCTACAGTGAGTATAAAGCACTCTCATTACCAGAACTTCCATCTCAGCCCTTGAGGAAGGTTGCTCCACTGTTGACCTCTCAGGTTTGTTTCATCAGCACGCTTTCTAGTGGGTGATTATGGTGAACAAAGCGATCCACAAGGGCAGAGAGTCTTTGCAAAAAGCTTAAATATATCTAGCCAGGTACCCGTTGGTGGGTATTTCCACTTATTTCCCCAACCCATGATCTGTCAGAAGCAATTGCCATACCTTTCCATTTCAGACACCTCCAAACACCCAGAGGGACTTTTGTAAAGTGGAACTAAAATATGTCTCCAGTAACTAATATACATTTTAGTGCACAGAAATCACAAATAAACATTCTTCTCCCTCTTTCACATGGCACCATTTGCCCAACATCAGCTTTACACCCTCAGCCTAAAATATGCCTCTGCTCTTTCATCTATTCCTCATATGACAGGATGTGGGGTTCTCTGGACAATGTGATCCCTTCTGTCTGACATCCCCAGGAAACTTTCAAATGTGGTACTCAAACACACCTTCTTCCCCACCTAAAATGAAGACCAAGCCACATCCTTCTCCTGCTTAAAAACCTGAAGGGTTTGTACATCACTTTCAGGATAAAAGGAAGCTCTTGACTCTGTCACTAAACTGCGCACAGTGAGCTCCCAGCCAGTCTCTCTGCCTCATTCAGGTCGTGCCCTACTATTGCAGTCCTGCAGACAGACTTGGTTTCCTTTCCTTCTCCAGGCCTGCGCAAGCTCCTACATTTTCATGTGAACAAGCCTGTAAGACTCAACTAAAGATTTTCTTCTCAAACCAGGCTTGACTGCAGGTGAGTTAGGGACTGTCCAGCTTGATCCAGCAGAGCTGTGTCTCTCTCCACATTTGGCATTCATCCACAGACATGCATTGGGAAGCTTCTTTACCTGTCTCCCTTTCCCATGTGCACGGCTGGACCATGGCACTGTCCCTGCATCTCATGTTCCTAGCCTCTGTATCCTTCCTGATATAAATTAGAAGCTTAAGTAAAATGAACAACTTAAATGAGCACAATCAAAACAGCTGAGGACTGACACAGACTTCAATGGACTAATGACTGTGTAACTACTTATATCTTGACATGGTTCTCCTGTTAACTGACCATCACAATTTACTACCCCAGCTCATCTATCCGGTGGGACATGGGGAAGTCTCTAAGGAATTGCTCATGTCACCCCAAAAAAGGTCACCTTTATTAGCAGTTTCTGCTCAGAGAGAGGGTATGGCTCAGCTCAATGACTGGAAACTTAAGCCAATCTCCACCTTTGAGCTCACTCACATTTCTGGTCCCTTCCTCCTATGAAAAAATATGGGAAATCAGGCTTATCACTGAAAAAATACATAAAGCTATTTAAATTAATTTTTTTTCTTTTTACCTGAATATGTCAGCTTGATCCTAATAACCAAGATTTTAAACAGTTCGGAATATATTTCTTGAAAATCTATACAACATTTTCTAGTCCCACCCCACTCCCCACATAATACTTCCTTGGAATTTAGAACAACTTCCTAAACTGGTCCATTCTTAAACCTAAATCAACTGGCGTTGGAGTGTGTTTAAAAATATAAAATACCACTCAGCCAGAATAGCTCAGTTTGAGCACCAAGCTATTAACCAGGCGGCCATGGTTTGATTCCAAGTCAGAGAACAGGCCCAGGTTGTGGGCTCAATCCCCAGTGTAGAGTGTGCAGGAGAAAGCTGATCAATGATACTCTCTCCTCACTGATGTTTCTATCTTTCTCCCTCTCTTTTACTCTCTGAAATCAATAGCATTTTTAAAATATATATAAGATACCTATATTTTAATTGGTTTCCAGTGGAAGTTAGGCCTAGATAATCCTTAAAGCTCACAGAAAATTCTAGCACTGAGAAGTTACAACTCTGGTCTTAGCTCAAATATGTCTTTTGCTAGTACCATAAAGAGTAATGTTTTTAATGTAGCAGTACATACATGTAATCTTGACTTTTATTAAACTGTTTGCTTAAATGGGATACTTATGTCTGTAGACTGGTACTAGCTCTGCCCTTTATTTAAAGTCACCAGGCAGCATTAGGGAATAGTAATAATGGATAATAAGCGGAAGAAGAACCCATATTTATGGAGGTTCTTGTCTAAGCACTTTCTAAGTAATAATCCACTTAGTTCTTGAAACAAACTTATGATTTTACCTGCTATTATAATCTCCCGCTTATATTTTACAGCTGAGGAAACAGAGGCTCGGATAAGTTGAGAAATTTGCCTAAGATCACAGAGTCAATAATAGACTATATGTTCTGTGGAAACCAGTAATTCAGATTCACTTATTCAGAATGATGTGATAAGCATTCGCCACAGTAGGAGATATAGTGGAGGGAGGGTTTAATATATGGACTCTGGTACTGACACACCTGATTCAGGCCGACTCTACTGCTTACTGACTGTGGGGCCTTATATAAAACATTGAAACTCTTTGACCTTCAGTGTGCCCTTCTGTTTACATAGAGATTTAATCATTTCAACTTTACAGAAAGCATACAAGTCCCAGAATAGCTAAATAAGTTAGCAATAGAAACTCACATAATCAAGTGGCAGAAAAAGTAAAACCTTGATAACATGATTTAGAGATTCATTTCTAATTTAGAATCTGGAAGGCAGATTTAAAAGACCTAAATACTTAGGGAAGGAACGGACATTCTCTCTTCATGTGAGCTGTGATCCAGGACACAGAACACACAGCCTCTCCATAGGGGCTCCACCCAGGTGTTTAAGACAGCAAATGAGTTAACTGAAAACTCAGTAGGGAATCCCATTTGTTAGTAGATTTTTCTGAAAGTACATGGAGTCTGATGAGAGTGACCCATCAATCTTCAGATTCTGTCAAGAGGATCTGCAGGTGAGGAGGCCAAGAATCCCCCCAGGGTCAGACAGGTGTTTCTACACTGCATGCTACTGTGTGAGCAGATGAGCCATCACCAACGACACAAGGAAACCCTGTGTTCTCATCTCTGAGCTTTCTAACTGACCTGCTTTCTGCATAGTAAGTCCTTGGTCTTCATTATGGCCTGGAACTTAATGAGCCACACACAGCATAAGGAGGCTTATAAAAGGAGGTTCAAGGGTTTCTAGGGCTTATCTGTAACCCCATATAGAGCTCCGTTCACCTGCAGGGCAGCATCAGCTTTGAAACTGCAGTTTGTGGGCAAACAGTGATTTAATATGCAGACAAAACCCAATGATCTCATTTTATAAAGTGCAATAGAGACCTGATGCACAAAATTCATGCATGGGGGGAGGGGAGTATGTCCCTCAGCCCATCCTGCACCCTCTCTAATCCAAAACCCCTCAAGGGATGTCCAACTGCCCATTTAGGCCCAGTCCAGGTAGGATCATCCCTCTCACAATCCAGGACTGCTGGCTCCCAATTGCTTGCCTGCTTGCCTTCCTGATTGCCCCTAACTGCTTCTGCCTGCCAACCTGATCACCCCCTAACCACTCCCTTGACAGCCTGATTGATGCCTAACTGCTCTCCCCAGAAGGCCTGGTTATCCTAATTGCCTTCCCTTGAAGACCTGGTTCCTCCCAATTCCCCTCCCCTGATGGCCACCTTGTCACAGCCATCTTGTGTCCACATGGGAGCAGCCATCTTTGACCACATGGGGATAGTGTGTTGTAGTGATTGTCAATTTGCATATTACTCTGAAATTCTATCTGTTTATAAGTGTTACTTTTCATTGAGGCAATCTGTCTGATTTTTCTAATGATGTTTTGTCTACATACAATTCAAGATCTAAATTTTAAAATAATATTCACCTTACAAAGATTTCACATATTCATCCATAGCTGATACAATTGATTCTTAGACATATTACCAGTACTGTTGCATAGGCTGCTTCATTTACAGAAGAATTCCATAAAATTCCATCATAATCTCCATTTTCAGCTGGCAAGTAAGTTGCCTAAGATTGCACAGCTAAATTTTCCTGTTCACCATTAGAGTAACATTGGCTTTGACGTATTTAACTTGCTGCCAATATGAAATATGAACTATCTCTTTAACATTTGTTTCCTGAATAGACATTGTCAATAAAGTGGACATTGTTTTCTTAGGCTGTCTGAAGTGTTAAACATTCTGGTGATGTCCAGAAGTGACTTGGGTAAGCATTTCATTGGGAAAGAATAACATTTTTAGAATTGATTGAGGAAATGATGAAGCCAGAATTCTTATAACTCTGTTTAGGTCCTAGTGGGAATACATTATTGCCATGAGAATCTGGCTTAACCTCAGTCTTCTTTCTATATTAAATAAAGGTAATACTTCCTGTCTTCCATATCCCCAAAGGTATGGTGGAGACTAGTTGAAATATTTACTGTTTCTTTTTTGGTTGTTTGTTTGTTTTGTTTTGAGATGTGGTCTGTGGGGTTCTGAATTGGGGGTGGTCAGTGCCCTGCCCACAATGGTCCTGCTCCAGGCAGCAGAGCGACTCTGCTATTTTACATTGTGGTGTTTGAAGGCTTGAAAAAAGGCACTTCCTAAAAAGAATACAAGTATTAAAACAATTGAGATGATGCATGCAAAAGCACACTTTATGGTGACGATAAGGGATTTTTATTACTTCGCAAGTATTATCTTAAGAAAACAAGTCATATTTTTATTCATATGGAAGCAGGAAAGTGATAGAAAAATACTTGCTTTGAGATAAGATAGACCAGTGCTGCTTGACTTCTGTATTAGTCAGGATGCTGCAGAAAAATAGAAGGATTAGGATGGAGATATCTAGATGTAGATTTTTTTTTTTTTTTTGGTAAAAAGTTGGCTCCTATTACTATGGAGGCTGAGAAGTCTCAAGCTTGCTGGAGACCCAGAGAGTCAATAGTGTAGTTCTAGTTCCAGTCAGAAAGCAGGGAAGGACCAGTGTACCAGCTCAAAGCAGTCAGGCAAGGGGGATGTTTTTTCTTTCTTGTAGGATGTTCAGCTTTTCTGCTCTATGCGAGCTCTACATTGTCTAGATAAGGCTCCCCATATAAGGGAACACTACCCATTTTACTCAGTCCATTAAATGTTACATTTATGTGGGATGGATGAAGAGAAAAGGTTTTGCTCTGAAAGAGAAATGAAGCAGGTTTTCAGAAGTTGCATAGGAAACATATGGGGAGAGACTTCAGCTGTTCTTCCAGTTTATAATTCCAATCTCTTCTGGAAATTCTTAGTTTACCTGAAAAAGGCATGGATCCTTAGAATTTATCCTTTTTTGGGTTAATATAGTAGGTATAAAAATGACTCTCAGAGTTTTCAGTGCCTCAAATCTCTTAATATGGGATTTTGTAGATGTGATTAAGGATTAGGATCTTGAGACAGGGAAATTATGAGGCAATTACCCTGATCTATCTGGGTTGGTCAAATCTGATGACATGAATTATTAAAAAAAAAACCACACCATTTAGAACCTTTAACACCAACATTTGTTTATAAAAAGCTGCAATGACAAATAACGGAGAAAATGAGGCCTGGTAGAGTAGCTCAGTTGGTTAGAGCAGTGGTTGGCAAACTCATTAGTCAACAGAGCCAAATATCAAGTGTACAATGCTAGAAATTTCTTTTGAGAGCCAAATTTTTTAAACTTAAACTTCTTCTAATGCCACTTCTTCAAAAACAGACTCTCCAGGCTTATCTCAAGGGGCCAAAGAGTCGCACGTGGCTCACGAGCCATGGTTTGCCAGCCACTGGGTTAGAGTGTTGTCCTGATACAGCAAGGTTATGGGTTCGATCCTCTGTCCAGGCACCTAAAAGAACCAACCAATGAATGCAATGGACACATAACTAAGTGGAACCCAACTTGAAATCTCTCTCTCTCTCTCTTAGGGAAAATAAATTTAAAAAATAAAGGAGAAGATGAAATGTTAGGAACCCTCTGCCATTGTAGGCGTTAAAGACAGAGGAAAGGAACCATGAGCAGAGAAACTTGGATAGCTTCTGGAATCTGTAAGAGGAAAAGAAGTCTCCGAAACGATAGGCCTGATGACACCTTGATTTTGGCCCAGTGAGACCTGTGTCCAATTTCATATATCAAGAAGTATAAAATATTAAATTAGGATGGCTCAAACCACTATGGTAGTGGTGATTTGTTACAGCAGCAATAAAAAACTAATATAGTAGGCTTATATTTATTTCTTCCGTGTGAAAAAGGAGTCAATAGAACAAGTATTTCGTTTCGACTCCAGTAGCCAAAGTATCCTCTCTGTTACTGCAGTGAAAGGTGATCTCCTAGACGGGGATATAGTTCTTAGAGTGAAGAGGATACCTGCTTTCAAGAGGAATCCATATTATCACTGGGCAGCAATGATGGTGAGGCAGGCAGGTTTCCTAAAAGGGTTCACCAGGTATGTACTATGTGAACCCCAGAGCTTGGGACTCTGTTGAGCTATTCATTCTATGATGGTGCTATGTTATATGGCACAGTGGACTTCAGTTATGAATATTTGTGTGTGTGTGGGGGGGTCTATTGCATAGGTCCTTATAAATAGAGAGTTTTATCTGGATGGTGGCTGAGGAGAAACCAGAGAAAGTCAAAATTGGAGATGGACATGACACCTTGTTCTCGGTTGAAGGTAGAAGAGGCCACTTGAAAAGGAACGTGAGTGGTTGCCAACAGCAGTAAGAGGTTGAAGCCCAGTGTGGCAGACCTCCTGACTTTAACCCAGATATTCATTCAAACAATTCAGCTGACTTCTGACTTAGGAAGTACCAGATAATAATATATGTATGTTGCTTTCATCCAGAATGTTTGTTGTAATTTGTGAGGTAGATGCAGAAAACGAATGAAGATAACTTAAAAGTCCTTTCTTAAAAACTAGTATTTACCTACGCATTCCAGTTTTGGTTCTGGTTATTAATTGTAGAAGTCATTGGGAGTTTATAAATATTCAACTTCTTCTTCTAAGCACATGGTATGATGGTATTTCCCTACACACTCTGAAATTTGGGATGGTTGGTGGCTTATCCGGGACATTTCAAGGTGTATAGAAGTGATTTGCATCATTATCAAGCAGAGCTTGTCCTGCTCATAGAAGGTCCTGCTCATAGAAGGTCCTGCTCATAGAAGGTCAAGTGGAGATTTGGGTTTCCATGATTCTGGGTCTTTGAGTGGCTATGATGACTAGATTTTCCCCACATCCAAACACTGACTCATCATGGACATAAAACATGGGCAAAATACACTTTTAAAATGTTAATCTGCTGAGATTTTTGAGAACTGTTGTTTCTCATCAAAATCTAACATTTCCTTGTTGAAATAGCATGTAAGTAACCTCGGACAAGTCCCTTAATTCTGATCATCTACTCCTTTGCTGCTTCTTCCTCCTCCTCTTCCCCTCTTTTTTCTTTACTACAATAATCATCACCATTTATTTTATAAACAATAAACAATAATATTACTAGAAGCTACTGTTGTTTAGCAGTGACTATATCTTCAGTAAAGGACAAATATGCTCTATTAATTTTGCATAGTATTATTCATTATGGGTTCTAAAGCAAGTTTGCCCTAGCAAAAAACTTTGATATTCTGATTAGAATTCTCTTTCTTCTTTTCCTCAGTTTCTCTGTTACAGAGATAACAGCCCTTGTTTTATAAGGTTGTGTGAGGTCAAATGTATATTAATACATATGAAATGCTTTGAACACTAGCTGACAACTAATAATCCTCCAGTAAAAATAGTCATGACTAATATGGTTTAATATAATTTAGACAACCCTATAAGGTAGGTATTAGTATCTCTATTCTGCAGCTATAGACACTGAAATTGAAAAAGCTTAAGGTTTTGCCCAAATTTACACTAGTTAGTCTGATTTCAAAGTCCATGCACACAAACATTTTCTCATTGGTTCTATATGCCTCTACTTTCAACAATCGATGAATTCCTTCCTTCTCTCATACTTTTGCCAAGCCTTGCCTTTGTGTCAGGATGAAATACCCCAATCAGTGTTCGGCAAACTCATTAGCCTTCAGAGCCAAATATCAACAGTATAACAATTGAAATTTCTTTTGAGAGCCAAGTTTTTTAAACTTAAACTTCTTCTAACTTCACTTCTTCAAAATAGACTCGCCCAGGCCATGATATTTTGTGGAAAAGCCACATTCAAGGGGCCAAAGAACCGCATGTGGCTCGTGAGCCGCAGTTTGCCCGACCACGGCCCTAAGTTATTTTAGTAATTTATTACCTGACATACCCTCAGAACAACAGCCTCCTTAATTTGTCAATTCCTTTTTTTTCTTTTTTCCCCCATTGAACTCCCCCCGGCCTTCCCTACCCCCAGTACATGCTCTCAACCCCCTCCCCCCCCCCCCCCCCCCCCCCGCCAATGTCTTATATCCATAGTTTGTCAATTCTGAATAAAGCCTGTATTGTCTGCAAATGTAATGATTAAGTATAACTATAAGGGCTCTGGACTATGTGCTTTATTAACAATATAGAAAAGTTTAAAACTACTGCTTTATTATTTTTTCCTCCAGAAGTAGGGGCATATATACAAGCTTGTTAGAATAATTAAAAAGGTGTGATAAAGACATTGGGAGCCCTGAGGTCCAACCTCAGCTCTGTCACTCACTGGTTGTGTAACTGTGAATAAACCAATTTACTTCTGCATTTGCTCATTCACCAAAAGAAGATATTCAATTAGTTGAATATGTCTTAAATCCTCTGAGACAAAAATAAGTCATATGCTTATGGGAAGCCTCATGTCAGCTCCAATGTGAAGGTGGCTCATGAGAACCTAGCAAGGGAAGATGCTCAATGTTTTGCTGTGCTGGAATCAATTGCATAGCAGGAAGAGGACAGGTAAACAAGGGCCTACCCTGTTTACTTTCCTAACAAAATATCCCAAAGTGGGAGAATTCAGTCTTGAGCCCTGTTGGCAATCAATAAAACATGAATGCATCTTTCGAAATGCATTTTCTCATCCCCTTCAGGTTCCCTGTAACGAGGAGATAATGAGCTATAGACATAGCCAGAGGTGCCTGGAGCTGCTTCTAACATCCACTTTGTTAGAAGAACTTTTGCAGCTGAAAGGCAAAACATTTTCAGGGGACATTCTGCCAGCTGTGTCATAACCTAAGCTTAATATCATGGTATTTTCTGAAGAACATGAAGGTACCTGAAAGGATCCCTCTAATGGACACTACTCAGTTATTATTATGAAAAATCTGTCTTTGTTTCATGGATTATTTTTTAATCAGATCATGGAAAATATTTTTACTAGAGAAGCACATAAGTTGACTTTCAAAAGTGAAGCCCTCTGAAGTCACTATTTTATCTCAGGTACATTCCTGACATTATTTATTTTTTTGCCTCTTTCACTGGCTCTTGGGGCACAGTTTTCCTTCCCCTTTCTTTAGTATTTCCAACAATCACAGTATCTTTGGCATCTTATATATTTAGACTGTGGGTGATGAAGGTCCACAACCCCCTGCTTATTTTAAAACAAATCTGTAAATCTAGGATGGTAAAATCTTTCATCTCTTTTCTGAACATTAATCAACTATGACTGTCCCAGGGGAAAACAGTTACAAAAAAAATTTCAAAGCAGTCATTGTATACCGTGTTCATGGATAGGAAGAATAAACATTATTACAATGTCCAAATTACCCAAAGCAATCTATAGATTTCACAGAGTTCATATGAACATATCAGCAACACATTTCACAAAACTAGAATGTTCCAAAATTTACATCAAAACAAACAAATAAACAACAATAAAAAAACAAATAGAAACAGAAATCTTGAGAAAGAAGAACAAAGTTGGAGGAATCATGCAACCAGATATAAAACTATAATATAAGGCTATAGTAATCAAAATTGCATGGTACTGGCATAAAAACAGACAAACAGATCGATGGAACAGAATAGAGTGCCCAGAAATAAATGCATGCCTTACTGATCAATTATTATTTGAAATGCTACTGATCAATTACTATTTGACAATGGAGGCAAGAACATATAATGGGATAAAGTAGTTTATACAATAAATGGTGTTAAGAACAGTGGACAAATACATGCAAAAATAATAGATCCCCTTCTTCTACCATACACAAGAATAAACTCAAAATTGATTAAAGACTTAAATGTTAGACTAAAAACTATAAAAATCCTAGAAGAAAACAGCCAAATCTCAGACATTTCTCATGGCAATATTTTTTTCTGATATATCTCCTCAGGCAAGAAAAATGAATGAAAAAATAAACAATGGGAATACATCAAACTAAAAAGCTTTGCACAGCAAAGGAAACATCAATAAAATTAAAAGACAACACACCGAATGGGAGAACATATTTGCCAATGATAGATCTGATAATGAGTTAATATAAAAAATATAAAGAACTTATATAACTCAACAGCAAAAAACACTCCAACAATCCAATAAAAAAATGGGCAAATGCCCTAAATAGATGCTTGTAGCAAGACGACATTCAGATGGCCAATAGATATATGAAAAGGTGCACTAATCATCAAAGAAATGCAATTTTAAACCACAATGCAATATCACCTCACACCTGTTAAAATGGCTATTATCAATAAATCAATAAGCAAGTGTTGGAGAGGATGTGGCGAAAAAGGAACCCTAGTGCACTGTTGGTGGGAAAACAGACTGGTGCAGCCACTGTGGAGAGCAGAATGGAGTTACCTCACAAAAATTAAAAATTGAACTATCTTATGGCCTTGCTATTAAACTTCTAGGAATATATCTGAAGAAAACTGAAATGCAAACTCAAAAGAAGATATGCACCCCTACGTTTACTGCAGTTTTATTTACAATGACTCAGATCTGGAACCGGGCCAGGTATTCATCAGCAGACAAGTGGGAAAAAAAGTGATGCTCTATTTATACAATGGCAGATTATTAGTGAGTGAAAAAGAAGGAAATCTTACCCTTTGTGACACCATGGATGGACCTGGAGAACATTCTGCTTAGGGAAATAAGCCAGTCAGAGAAAGACAAATAACACACAACTTCACTTATATGTGGAATCTAATGAACAAAGTAAACAGACAGAATTGAACCACACTCATAGACACAGAGAACACACTGACAGCCACCAGAGGGGTGTCAGAAAGCTAGGTAATAAAGATGAGGGGATTAATTAAGCAAAATATAACAAACAAAACAAATATAAAAATGACTAAAAGACACAGCAGAGTCAGGGGAAGTAAAAAGAGTAAAGTTGGGATAAATGGTGATGGAAGGAGACTTGAGTTAGGGTGGTGAACACACAATACAACATACAGATGATATACTATAGAATTATATACCAGAAACCTATTTAATTTTATTAAATGTCATCCCAATAAATTCAATAAAAAATGTAGAGATGCCAAAATATCCACAGATATCAGGTGGGAATGAGATTGTGTTTCATAAGGAATAATTTCCATTGTTCTGAGAGGAAGACCTGTTGTGTTCAATATTTGCTATTTCTGTTATTGAAAGAATTTTCCTGAGGATAATAGGGAAATAATTGGATGGAGGGTGGCTGGTGTGGGAGATCAAAATACCTATGGGGAAGAAACAAAAGTTGATGATATGTTTAAGAATATATATGTTTGGGTCTCCTGCAGAATCAGATGGACCCTCAATAAAAATTTAGTTTTTAAGTCAAGATTGATTCTTCCTTTCTCTCGGTCTCTCTCTCAATCTTACACACACACACACATACACATCAAAAGGGTCTAAAAGGTTTATAATTACATAATTGAGATTTCTGGGGAGATTAGAACAGGGTTCCCAAACAGGTCCGAAGTGACCTAAGACAAGGAGAGGACACTGTTTTGGTTTCCTGTTATTAGGGGATGAGGCTGGATTGAAGAATTCCAGAGGGCGGGGACTTGCATGGTGTGAATTTTATGTAAACATCAAACAAATTGAGTCAGATTCCTCATTACAACATTTCTACTTCATAAAATGCAATTTTAAAAAGTGTTTTAAACTTATTTTTAGAGAGAAGGAAAGGCAGAGGGATAGAGAAACATCGATGATTAGAGACTGAAGCATCATCAATTGGCTGCCTCCTGCATGCCCCCTATTGGGGATCAAGACCACAACCTGAGCATGTACCCTGACCCCAAATCAAACCTGTGACCTCTTGGTAACTGGGTAGATGGTTAACGACTGAGCACACCAGTCCAGCTGTAATTTTAAGTTGAGATAAAAATAACCCAGTCGCAGAGGTCATATAGCATGAGTTCAAATCTTGGCTTAACTGTTTGTAAGCTTGTGACCTGATGCAAGGTGCTTAATTGCTTCAAAGTTGACTGTCCCTTTGTTAATGGGGGCAGCACTAGGAACTGTCCAGGAGGACAGATGATTAGTGGGGACATTGCAAACAAGGTTTCAGAACTCGAATGCACACAGTAATTATAACACTAGCATGAGTCACCATTGTACTTTGTACTACAGGTCTGCTACCAGCCCTAGTCCCATGACTATTTCACCTGATTGTGCTCAACAGAAAAATGTTCCAGGTCTACCTTTCTTCTGTGTCTTTGTCTTTATTTTTTTAATCGTTACTTTTGAAAATATTACATTATCCCTTTTTTCTCCTCATTGACCTCTTCTAGCCTGCCCTTGACCTCCATCCAAGGCCTTTGCCACCCTACTGTCTGTGTCCCTGGGTTATGCATATATGCATACAAGGTATATAAGGTCATTGGTTGATCCCTTCCCATGCATCCATCCTCCCCTGCCTTCCCTCTGAGGTTTAACAGTCTGTTCCATGCTTCTATGTCTCTGGATTAGTTTATTTCATTCATTAGATTCCACATATGAATGAGACTGTGTGATACTTATCTTTCTCTGACTGGCTGCTGAAGGCCAAGAGGCATATGAAAAAATGCTCCAAGTCACTCAAATGTGTATTTGTCTTTAAACCTGCAGTTCAGGTTATTCAAAGGAGTTGGGCATTCTTTCCTCTTGGCTATGTGGACCCCAGTATTTTCCCTTTGGGGGACCCTGGCCTGCTGACCGCCCGTCTTCTTAGGGAGTCTCTCCTCACAGAGAGTGGGGCCACCTGCTGTGCACATGTGCTGTGGTTGCCCACTAGGTTTCACTGTTTAGATTTGAACAAAACAAGCTCTGTTTTCGCACAGAACACACATGGACTCAAATTTCATGATATTTTAGCAGATGGAAGAACTTGGTTTTCCAACTGCACACCCTAGAAGAAATTTGCCCAAACACAAGTACTTTCATACCCAGATTCAATGCTCATATCTTGGTTCAGATTTATTTTTAATCATTCCTGTATTATTTATTTTTAAAAATATGTTTTAAAAAATCTTCACCCAAGGGTATGTGTATTGATTTGAGAGAGGAAGGGGGAGGGGATGGAGGGAGAAAGAGAGATAGAAAAAAATTATATATATATATATATATATATAGAGAGAGAGAGAGAGAGAGAGAGAGAGAGAGAGAGAGAGAGAGAGAGAGAGAGAGAGAGAGAGAGAGAGAGAGAGAGAGAGAGAGAGAGAGAGAGAGATATCAGTTGCCTCCCATACATTCCCCAACTGGAGATGGAACCTGCAACCTAGGTATGTTTCCTGACCTGGAATCCAACCAGAAACCTCTTTGGTGTAGGGACGATGCTCTAACCAAATGAGCCACCCAGCCAAAGCTCACTTGTTTTATTTAAAATTGTATGTGATCTCTCTTTTCCCCCAAACATATTCTCAAAGTCACAGAATAAGAACTTAATTAAGGAAGTTTTCTCCTACCTTGAGTTTCCCAAGGCATTTTATCTATACCTCTTCTAAAACAAGGATCTATTCTCTGGTGTGCTATGTGTTTGCTGCATGGCTGATCATTCAAGCTTTCTAAGTGACTAGTATCATCACTTGGTTATCTTTTAAACCTGGAATTTCAGAACCTGGAATTTCGGATTCAGTGGGCTGGGGCTTGGGAAAGAGTATTTTAACAAGCACTCAAGGATATTCCTGAAACATTGGTGTATTTTGCCTATAGATTTTAATTTATATGTGAGTTGTGTCTTCACTAGAATAGGCAAGGTAGTTTGTGCACAGTGGAAAAACTAATGTTGACTTAGTGTATTCTTAGGCTCAATAGGATTTTCTGGAGTAAAATAATAATCATCACAATGATAGCTATGATTTCAGTACATACCTGCTGTGTATTCCACTCTTTTTTAATTTGTATTGAATTTATTGTATTTCCTTCCTCAGGCACAACACTAAATCTAAGTAAAGCACTATGTCAGAATGTGGATCTCCAAGTTACACATGAAAATGAAGCTTTAGTTGGGCATTGTAAGTGCTTCAGTATGCACAGTTAAAAAGTCACCAAATCCATCTCTATATCCAGGTGTGTCTGACAGCCAAGCTCCATGATCTGGGAGGAGGGTTGGGCATATTTATCCACCTACTGCTGCTTGCCCTTCTTGACTTTCTCCTTGAATGAGCTACAAGGTCCTTAACTTCTCGCTGGCATAAATGTCTCTGATGCTCCCAGTTTAAAAATTGCAATACACACATAAATAATTCAAGCAAACAACTTGATATAGCAGAGTGCATTAGAGCTAAAATAACCCTCCCCTTTTCCACTAGTTTAGAAAACCATCATCATTTTCTAGAAATACTCTCTGGGCTTCGTGTGGTGCATGGTACATTGAATTTGTTAGCATTTTGCCAGCTCTGCCATTCAAAAGAAAAAAAAAATCACTCTGGAATTGCTGCAAAATCAGCGTAAATGCAGATTTAATTGGCTTTGCCTCACAAATAACCTTCTTCGTGCCAGTTTTATTGCAATGGCTAGAGAGGAGCCTATCTTTTTTAATCAATGTACTGGTTGTTCCTGTTACCAACATTCCTAGTCAAAACCTAAGAGGTAATTGACTTACGGACTAGGACGGGGCTGGGTTGTCTTTAAACCGAATTGTTTCATCTGCCAAAGGCTCATCTTGATAAATAGATGGACGGAAAGATTGATAGAGCCATCTGCTTTTATCTCAGGACAACTCCTTCTCTCTCCTTGATTGTTCCATCCAATAACACTGACCTCAAACACCCTAAGGCCTTTTCCACCTCTGGCCTTCACTTCCACTGCTGCCTGCTTCAGGAGATCCCTGTCCCCTCCTGCTCATGTGGGTGACTTCCTCTTACCCTTTTTATCTCCCTAAATGCCACCTGCCTAAATGTCACCTATGTAAGAGGAGCATTCTTGGGTTTATATCTGGGATGCCCTACTCCATTCTTTTAAACCTCTTCTTCTCATTTGTTGCATTTGCTATAAGCAGGGGTAGTAAATAAAACAGGACACGGGCCAGATTCAGCTGGCAGGTATAGTCTGCTGACCTCCTTGCTTCATAATCTTGATTAGAATGCATAGTTGGGACATTCATTTTGTTTTATACTGGTTTATCATCAGGATGCTCATTAGAATAAAGGCTTTGTGGGGACAGGAGTCATAGTTAACTTGTCACTGTAAGATAATTTATTGAAAGAATGAATTAATTCAAAGTTTAGCTTCGTTGAAACACGTAGTCTTCATAATTCTCTATATTCTGCCAACTAGGTCTGACATCCTTATTATCCACTCCCACGGATTCCTGACCTCGTGGCATCTTTGGTTTCAACACTCATTACCACTTTTACTGTCATGGGACATGAGCTGTAGATTAGCCATCCATTCACTCTTTCATTTAGTATTCCATGCACAATACATAATAAGCTGGGTCCTGTGCTAGACACCAGGCCACTCCCTCATGGAGGATGAAATCTGGTGTTGTTTCAAAGTGGGTTTCCACTTTGGATACTGTGTTTTGCATGCTGCATGTCTTTAACATGATTTCCTTGATCTTTAAGTCCCTGCTGTCGGATGCTTCCCGATTTAGTCGAGTGGCCACACTGATGCTCTCTCAGCTCATCCCTCCCTTCTCCATGTCCCTTCCTCCTCTAGGACACTCCTTCCATGTCTTCCCCTCAGCACCTCTCTCTTTGGGTCATAGTGGCTTCTCTGGTGGCCTCTTTCACTAGACACTGACGTTCAGTGAACCGAAAGGGCTAGTCTGACATTCTTCTTTGTATTGCCAGGACCAAGCACAATGCCCAGGTTACAGTAAGTACCAAGTACATGTTTGATGGATGAGTTGGTTCTGACATCTGACCAAGAGATTTACGTAGTGCTAAGAATTTGTAAACTGAATTCTGAAGAATTTTATTACAGTGCTAAAAAAAAAAATTCTGCTTAGAGTAGTATCAAATATACTTTTCTAAGAGTCAAATATTTGTGAGTTAAAGTCCCAATATATTGATCGATTGAGTATGTTATCCTTTAGTCATATAAACAGGTAAAATGAAATGGTACTTGAAATCCAGTACTTTGACTAGAGTAAAAAGTGAAGACCTGACCACATGGAAAGTTGATTACTAGTAAGGTTAACTGTATATACAGTGATGCTTTCTGAGGGATTTGTCAATCTGACCAGGTGCCTTGTTCTCTGCTATACAAATGGGTGCTGTTGTTTTTATTTTGAACACACTACATTTATAGAACTATCTGCATAAGATCAACTTTTTCAGGAAGTTTTTTAATTAGCCTGTTTGAAGATTTTAGTTCTAAATATGCACAAGTATAAAGCGTTTAAAAGTCAAAATGATCCCTTAGGAAGCCATACAGCAATGTTCACATATAATGGCTTCCAAATATTTGTATTGCAAAGGTGCCACTTTTATACAAAACTAGAGGCCTGGTGTGCAAATTCATGCACGGGTAGGATCCCTCTCTCTGGTCAGTGATCGGGGCCAATCAGGGCTGTCTCACCCAGTCCTGATCAGGCTGATCAGAGCTGGTGGATGGGAAGAGACAAAGGGAGGGCTTGAGGGCATGTAAGGCCTCATCTCCCCAGTCCAGAACTTCCAGACCCCAGCAGCAAGCTAACCTACCAGTTGTAATGTCTGCCCCCTGGTGGTCAGTGTTCATCACAGCAACTGGTCTAGTGGTCTATTTGGTCATCTCAGCTTATCATATGAAAGATGTTTGCAAGTGAAATTGTAGGATTTCAGGGAAAGCATCGGTTGATTTTTAAAGTGATAGAGGGGTTTCAAATGCTAGGAGAGCCTTCTGAAATGCAAAACTGTCATGTATACTCACAGAATTGCCATGTGTGCTCACACAATTGTCATGTGCCCTCACTGAATTGTCATGTACACTCACAGAACTATCACACACACACTGAACTATAGGAAAGAATTCCAAAAGTACAAATGCTCTGAAGCAAGTGGCAGGGTTGAAATTTTGCTAACTTTCCTTTATCTATTTTCACTTTTCCCAGAACATATGTTTCACAATAGTTTTATTAGCAAGTGGAGAAGTGGCACTGTCCAAAATCTGTGGTGTGATTAGCGTTGTTGAATGGCAGGTTTTGTGTTACTCATGTTTATTGTATGCCTTCCCAAACCATCTGCTCCCTTGGTCGATGTCTTATTCAGATAATGAGAAACAGTGATAGTTGAGGTACCTAATGCCACTGCAGTTTCAATGGCTCCTGACACTTGGGGCTTAGGGTTTCTATTTTTCTGAGTGTCCTAGGTAAAACTGAATAATATGATCACTGCTTAGGACACAAGGCTTAGAAATAATTCATTCATTCATTTGACTCAAACTTACAGAGTATTTACTCTGTGCTGGGTACTGAACAAGCATACCCGTGGTTACTGAGATGTGTAACACATTATCTCTATCCATAACAGTCTAGTCAGTGTAAACAATGTAGTGTGATACTGGATAAAGGAGAGTTGGGAGAACAGTGCGATGGCATCTGGAAGGTGAAAATATTCATTCTAAGAATGCACTGGAGTCTTGAGGCATTTAATTGCAAGAATAAAAATAGTTGTCAGAGCCTGCATGATGTGGCTCGGTGGGCTGGATCCCCAGCATGGGGCATGCAGGAGACAGCTGATCAATGGTTCTCTCTTATCATTGATGTTACTCTCTCTCTGCCTTCCTCTCTGGCACTATTAAAATATATTTTTTAAAAATAGCTTTCAGAGTGCTGCAGACCAAATCACCGACAGTGAGCATGTTGTCACCCTGGTGCTCCCTCAGCTCACCTTGCCCTCCTCCATGGAATTTCGTCCTTAGGATATTCATTCAT
Source organism: Antrozous pallidus (assembly GCA_027563665.1). NCBI lineage: Eukaryota > Metazoa > Chordata > Mammalia > Chiroptera > Vespertilionidae > Antrozous > Antrozous pallidus. The sequence continues at coordinate 48,616,876 of CM050525.1, forward strand.
GTCTTCACCGCAGCCCCTCTCACTTTGGGCCAGTGTCTCGTTTTCCTCTGTCCATACACACTCTCTTCAGTTTTGCTTTCTCTGAACTTAACATGCATGCATTTGCCTCTCCCATGTTAACAACAACAAAACTCACAAGTCTTTTCATTTAAGCCAGTATCCTAGTTGCTTCTGCCTCACCTCTTCCTTTTTGTTCACGACTAGCTTCTTGAAAGCATGCTTGGAAACTTGATATCTCTGCTTCCTTTCATGCCAATCATCTCCATATGGCTTGTGTCTTTCAATACCCTCCCGGAACCCACGAGTCTATTCCTCAGTGCGAACACTTCTCCCCTTGAGCTCCTTAAATGTCTAGTCAGGCATAGGACTGATTTAGGATGTGAGGCCCACCATGCTCTAGAAAGGGCACTTAGAGTGTCGTGCCCATCTGGACTGGGTGGGATTATGTAGAGGGATCTGGACATGTGATTTCAATATTTCCAGTCCTGCCTTTCGTGTCCAATACATTTCTGACCACAAAAGCCCTCCTTGAAAAATGTGGGAGATTTTGAGCTACTTATATTATACTAGAGGCCCGGTGCATGGAAATTTATGCACTTGAGGGGGTCCCTCAGCCCACCCTGTGCCCTCTCACAGTCCAGAAGCCCTACAGGGTTGTTCAACTGATGGCTGAGGCTCTGGGGAGTGGGCCTAAGCTGTCAGTCAGACATCCTTAGCACTACCATAGGCCGGTGTTGCGCTCACCAGCACTCACCAGCTGTGAGCCTGGCTTCTGGCTGAGCAGCACTCCCCCTGTGGGAGCACACTGATCACCAGGGGGCAGCTTCCGCATTGAGCATCTGTCCCCTGGTGGTCAGTGTGCATCACAGCAACTGGACGTTCCACCGTTCAGTCAATGTGTATATTAGCCTTTTATTATATAGGATTACCCCATTCACTTCCTGCGTCTTGCATAGTCATATAATGCAATATCCTGGAGCACAAGCTATCCTTTTTCACTTGAACTGTAACAGTACTTGTAAGTCTCATAAAGAGAGCCCAAAATAGAACCAGAACACTTAACATAACCTATACTAATTACAAACAGTGGCTATAGATGAAAACACCAAACAGAAAACAATGAACTCATTCCTTTCTGTAAAACATAAAATACCATTTATTTCATTTGGCTTTCAGGAAAACTGGGAACAGTCAAGAGGAGAGTGACCATCGTGTATGCCCTCATAACTAGAACACTTGGTTTCGTTACTCACCACAATTTTGAAGTTCTAACTTCAATGATACTTCCCCCAGTCTTATTTTCTTACTCTCATTTTGTTTTACATCATTTTACTGCATGCCTTTTTGTTATAACTCATCTTAAATCTTTGGGGGAATGTAGCACGATAGACACTAACTGCATGAAAACTAACTATGACAGATTGACAGTTTGATTCTTCTAGATTAGAAAAGGACAGCGACTTCCTGTAGCATCCTCTGGGTAAGCATTTGTGTGAGGAGATATCCTGGGTGTGGTGCTCATATCATAAGAAGCCTAAGAACACAGAATGAAAATAGTCCTGAGGTTGGAGTATTTGTGGCCATATTTTTAACAGAGCAGCTCTGATGGAAAAACTAAGCATAATGGGAAGAAAATCAATAGCTTTCATGCCATAATTTGTTCTCATTTGTTTTCCTGCTATGCTGTAAGAGCATGCCTATTTTTAGTTTATTAAGTCACACTGAGGGACCTTCAACCACAAGAGGGCAGTATTGTGGCAACACCTTAGGAATGTTGCTCTTCCTTGAACTCCAGTGGTCCCTGGTCATGGTAAGAAAATAATTCCAGAGGGCCATGTAATGCAACCTTTACTGGGCTTCATTAGGAAGAACTTAGCTGGAAATGGGAGGCCTATTCCACTCTCTGCTTCATGCTAATCACTGAGAAGGTGTGGAGATGACTGCAAAAGTCCATACCCAACTGCAGTCCTAAATTAAAACCGTGTACAGTTGCTTGGCACAGTAATTAATCTGAAATCATTATTTATCCTTAGCTGCCTGCATATGCATTCAACTAGTCAGGAACTCAGATAAAGGAGCGCTATTAGCACCATTAATTATTCCTCACAAATTCCACTGGCTGAGCCTGCGCTTTTCATTTTAACAGGGTCACTGCCCATGGAAATGTTTCCATCGGAAGCGGCCCCACGGACTGAATAAGAGTTCTCACGAGGAATAGGCAGAGCGATTTTGGACTTGTGAATAGAAAAGGGAAGATGAAAAACACTTCTCAACATTAGAAGGCCAACATAAGAGAAGGAGGTGTTTCAGGGATGTGTTGCTTGTGATGCACAAACGAGAGAGAAATCACATGCAGAATTATGAAAAAGCAGATTTCAAATCAACGAACGAGGATGACCTCTAGGCAATGTGACAGGTGGACACTGAAATTGCCATCCCTGATGGGCGACTTCAAACCAGGGATGTCAGGGAGTAATTCCTACCTCCATGCCGTAATTGCAGACATCAGTGGGCCAGAGGTCAGCCCTGCTTCTGATGCCTAGAACATTCTCCCCTTGATTGTCCGGGAGGCTAGAATTACTTAACAACCCAAAAGGTCAAATATCACTTCTATCAAAAGGACGCCTTCGTTTCCTCAGACATAGGAGCAATGTTGTCCTTTGTTTGGATACTACTGCCGATAGCTGGGTTTTAATTGGCTCCATAATGTAAACTGAAACTAACCTTCAGCCTAACGCTGGTGGCTCTCATTAAGGAATTATCCAAAGCCACAGTTTGGCAGAACACTCCACTTATTCACTGATCAAACTGGTAGCAGAAAGAAAGGCTGGCTCTGGAGCCAGGGGAACGGGCCGTGTTTTCTGTGCTTTTGGCCACATCAGAACAACATTCACCCACCTGACAGTCACTGACTGCATTTTTACAACATATTCTACACATTGGGATGTGTTGGGTACTGTTATGCGCATTCAAGTTGGAGACAACAGTGTCTGAACCTTTTTCCTTAGGGGCTTACTATACTCGAGGGAGGGTCCTACGGGCAAACACAAAATTTCTGCAGAAAATTGGTAAGTGCCAACATTGTAGGCGCAGAATAGGCAATGCCTTTGCCTCCTTGCATCCCAGTTATTTCTTCTGAAAACTGAGGGTGCTGATCCTTTAAGAATCCTTGCCAGGCCTGAAGTGTGACGAGGACTTCTTCATCAGCTACAGGGGGCTACCCCTTGCTCTCACCTGGAAAGGTGGGCTTCTTAAGACATCAAGAGAAATCCCACTGCTGCCTCCAGGCACGGGCTAGAACACCACCTCTCCAGTGGCATCACCAGAGAACTGTGTGCGCACAGCGGTAAACATCGCACCCCAACAGTTGACTTATGTCTGCCTTTTAAACAATTGCGACAGATGGCTGACACTTCAACAGAATGTATAATTAGTACTGCAACCTAGCACTTCATTCTTATTTGTTCCTTTTCCAAGGGGAGAAGCTGTGCCTTATGCCACTGGGTCTAATCTGTGAGTTTAATCAGAAGCGGTGCCATAAAAGTTCTAGGAAGAGATGAGCTGTGGGAGGATTCCTAATCTCAGCCCTTTGGGGACATTAAAAAAAAAAGCCAGGAGGGGGTGGAGAGAGAAGTTTCAGTACTTTTTAAAAGCTCGTGTGTCGTGCTTGCTTCGGCAGCACATATACTAAGACTGGAGCAGCCCAGAGAAAATGAGCATGGCCCCTGTGCAAGGATGCCACGCCAATCCGTTAAGCTTTCCACACTTTTTGTCCATTGTTGCATTATTGACAGCAGCTGAGATCTCGAAACAGCCCAAGTTTCCATCAGTAAGATGAGTGGGTAAAAAAGCTGTGGTTCATTAACACAGTGGAATACTACACGGCTATAAAAAAAGAAGGAAATCTTACCTTCTGTGACAATATGGATAAGCCAGTCAGAGAAAGACAGATACCATATGATCACACATATATGTGCAACCTAATGAATAAAATGAACTGGTGACAAAATAGAAATAGGTACATCAATACATAGAATAGACTGAGAGCTATCAGAGGGGACGGAGGGTTATGGAGGAATGGAGAAAAGAAGGTGAAGAGATTAAGCAAAAGAATACACACACACATACACATATGTAATTTTATATATTACATATATTACACACACACACACATACAGCTTGCATAGAGCTTGACATGTAGCAGACACTCAAAAAACATCAGTTTTTTTCAATATAGATGAATTTAACTGACATCACTTCCTACTTGTTTGTCACTGTTTATATGAATCAAGTTACCGCCTTGCAACAACCCACTCATCCAATAACCCTTCCCAAACCCACATTTCGGGAAGGGATCCTCCATCTGTGCCCCGATCCCTTGCTCTGAACCACGGCAGCTCCCATCCTGGCGCACATTCCGGAAAGCCAAGAATCAACCATTCTTATTTCCCATGTGAACCCACTCCAGACCCCACTCCCTTCTCTGAAGCAAGAGATCGTACCTCTAATATGCCCCTCCCCCCAAAGGTTAAATTTATAGAATAAGTTACTGTTTATAGAATAGGGATGCTGTCACCTTCATGAGGATTTTGGTATTTGACCATCTCAAGCTCGTCAGAGAACAGAACAAAAGTTATGAGTGTGGAGGCACAGAGTGTAAAAACACGAAACTTGGTACATAAGGAAATAACTCCATTTCCCTCAAAGAATCCTAATGGCCTTTGATCAGAGATAATGTGCATTTATTCCAGAAAGATTACATACCATCAAAGGTCACACTCAGAGTTGGTAATTCAATAAACTACATACAACTCAAGAAGGTAATAACCAACTCCTTTGAGGAATGTGCAGTCTGGAGAAGGGGCAACAAAGTACAATCTAGAATCATTTACAAAAACCAAATAAAATAAATTGGGTGGCATAAACTGTATAGAAAGCTGATTGGAATCATCTTAAGAATGCAATCATCACATACAAGAAATGGATACCTACTGAGTTTGATGCTAAGTTATTTACATACTTCTCATGCAAGAAATTTTGTAACATGTACAATGTTCTTAGCATAGAGGGTGGCATTGTAGTTATAGCCTAGTAAAGGCTGACTAGTATTACCTCAGTCAATTTCAGAAGCGTCTGTGTTTTACAGAGGAAAAAAAAATGGACAGCCAAGCAAACTCTACCAAAAAGAAAATGTAATGAAAATCAAGATTCCAAGGAAACTTCCAGATATGAAATCTCACCCATTTTCCCACTATGCTACATGACTTGCCAGTGACACTGAGAGGACCTTTCTTTCAGAGAATGTCCCATTACTCATTCAACCCCTGTATTGGCAGATGCAAACATGATTCCATTACACAGAGAGAATACTCAACATCTGCTTCCAAGTCACACTCCAGACCAGTATGATACTTTTAGTGCACTTCAAATCCATCCAACCACTCAACAAGTATCTAACGAGCAGCCTACAATGTGTCAGGAAATATTCTAGGCACTGGACGTACTATGGGGAAGAAAACAGATATGCTCTCTAAGACAAATATGTGGAGTGAGCTGGAATGTCTATCGTTATTCAACATTTTTGACTCAGGTTAATAACTCTATTGCTGGTTTATCATATTCATCTTTATTTAGTATATTTTTGTGCTCTTCTTTATTGGGTCCAGACTCTGTATTGGACTCAATATGTACTGAAGTACAATCCTATATAATAAAAGGGTAATATGCAAATTGACCAAATGGCAGAAGGACCGGTTACTATGATGTGCAGTGACCACCAGGGGACAGATGCTCAACTCAGGAGCTGCCCCCTGGTGGTCAGTGCGCTCCCACAAAGTGAGCACAATTCAGCCAGAAGCTGGGCTGATGGCTGGCAAGCGCAGCTGTGGTGGCTGGAGCCTTTCCCGCCTCTGTGGCAGAGCTAAGGATGTAATGATGTCTGTCAGTTGGACATCCTCCAAAGGGTCCCAGACCTGCCAAAGCACGCAGGCAGGGCTGAGGTGACCCTCCTCTCCAGTGCATGAACGTCATGCACTGGGCCTCTAGTCATAAATAAAACAAAATATTTGCCTTCATTTATTCAATATATTAATTTAATCATGGAAAATGATAAAATGTATAAGATATAAAGGCAACATCCTAGGATAGACACCTTCAATATGTTTGCCTACTTTCTAGGTTAATTAAATACCCTTCTACACACATATTTATGATTTATAAATCATTCCACACACTGCTTTCTGTTTTATTTTGAAGTGGCTTTAAATATGCATATATGCATATATGAACAAAGCTTACATATGGATGTGACCTGCCTGTCTTGTAGCTAGATCAAAGGGACCTGCAGCCCCCGGAGGCTTCCTCCTGCTCATCCCAGTCCGCGCCCTCTCTGGAGGCAGCTACCGCTCTGATGCCTCTCCATATACTGATTTTGCCTCTTCTTGTGCTTTATAAAATTTGCATTATGCAGGATGCAGTCTCTCTTGACTGGCCTCTTCCACACAACATAAATATTTTATTCTGCATAAAAATTCAAGTTTACAATATCAGGCTTAATCACCTTTCTTTAACTCCCAATATCTTCACTGCTCAGGGGTGGAGCCTCAAAATCAATGTCTGCTTTACATAGTCTGTGAGTAGCAAATCCAGAATAGCTCTTTAAAAAATAAAAGAAAAACAAACAAACAAACAAAAACAGACAACAAAGCATGACAACGTTCTCTTTGGAAAAAGAATCGCGTGTATCCACATAATAAAAAGCTTGCTTGTCTTCCCTGAGTCCACTCTGAGGATTTTTGCCACGGTGTTTCAGAGTTTCTCAACGTTTTTTTCGAGTTTATGTCTGAATAAAGTAGCATGCAAAAGTTTTCTCTACTGGGGAAAAAATCATTCTTTGGATATTGTGTTACATTTTCCATTATAGGAACATCAGAGAGAAATATCTGGCCAACAAATTCCCAGGGTGTAGAAATGGGTAAATACTGGAAATGCATGCAATTCCATGGACAAGTAACAAAGGATTCTTAAAGCATGGATGCCAACACATCACATCAGAGAAGAGAGAAGAAAGAGCATTTTTGTCCCAAGATTTTTTTAAAAAGATAAGTACAAATGTCCTCAAAAGTTCTAGAGGATTTAAATTGTATTCCAAGTTGGGGAAAAAAAAAAGTCTTCCAATTCTGTTGGACATTTCCTTTAGGCAAGAAAGATTATATTCGTTTACAGCTACATCTTTAATCATCCTGACCTGGATTGTTTTAATTTAAATAAATAAAATAACCAAGACCCCAGACCAAGGAAAGAGAAGTGAAATAGCCTTCCAAGGTCACCCAGTCAGTGATCAGCGCCGAGAGAACTCAACTTTGTATTTTCTGACACTGTCATTCTCCCATCCCTTTCCTCACAGAATAACCTGGGGTGATAATATTGAATGCCTGCAAATTTTGAATGACAGAGAGTCAATAGTTAAAGGAACACAAGTAAAATAAAGTACTCTTCCAAAACACACAGGGACTGTAACTACCCAGAGACGTCTTCTGCAAAAACAGACACCAGCTTCTTGCTTGTTGGACATAGCTAAACGCTACACCACCACTGGGGACATAGTTTCTTGCAGGTGGAGGACAAATGATCCACCTCCAAGCAGGCCCTTCTCTGTATCTCTTTGACCTGCTACTAGCATTGTTCTCCGCTCAGCTTTGAGCACCTGGAAGTCCAATATGGGGGACTTTCGGCAACACTAAAGAGATATCCATTTCTTCTTTTATAGCTTTGTTTTTGGGTGTGTGGGGGCAAGCGTCATGATCACACAGCAGATGTGAATAAAGGTTGGATGAACAAATGGCTGCATTCCCAGGTTTTAAGTGGAAAATCACTTCTACTTGTGGACATGGGATACCAGGAAGTTATTGTTGAATCCTAAACCCTTAATCAAGAAAACCCCTTGTTAATAAGTGTGCGTGTGTGGTGTGTGTGAGTGTGTGTGTGTGAATTGCTCATATTTAATTCAAAACACAATTTTCAGGGGCCTACGGTAGGCCAGTTTTGTTCCAGGTTGTAAGAATAAAGTAGGTGAAGACTACTTCTCTACTCAAGCAGGTAAGTTTGCAAAAGCGATGCCTAGGTGGCTCTTTCCTAGGGGGAACCTTTCTCATCCCCTGCCTCCGGAGTGTTTTCCTTGCCTGTCTTAGTCTCTCTTCCTTTGCCTCTGTAACTTGTTTCCTGAATCCATTTCTTGGACCTCTCACTTCTTTTTTTTAAAAAAAAATATATATTTTATTGATTTTTTACAGAGCAGAAGGGAGAGGGATAGAAAGTCAGAAACATCGATGAGAGAGAAACATCGATCAGCTGCCTCTTTGCACGCCCCCTACTGGGGATGTGCCCGCAACCAAGGTACATGCCCTTGACCGGAATCGAACCCGGGACCCTTCAGTCCGCAGTCCGACGCTCTATCCACTGAGCCAAACCGGTTTCGGCAGGACCTTTCACTTCTATGTCTGTGCCTTTCTAAATAAACTTTCTCTTAAAGTTTGATGGGACAACAAAGAAGAGGAAAGATGCACGAGGAACTTAGTGCAGAACGCTAAGAAGGGCTTTGAGGCCTGTGTTTATATGCGGCCCTGCAGGATGAATATGAACTGTGCAGACAGAGGTGGCCACAGAGGTGGGCAGTGGACTATTTGAGAGGCCTTCTCAGATCAATGGATCTGCAAGTGTGAAGGGCACGTGGCACATGAGAAGGTCTGGAAGAAGAACATACTTTTATGCATGTGAAGTGTCTCTGTTTGGAATGAGAGGAAGACGGACATAAAATCTGAGAGTACGGAGAAGATCATCTCTGGAAGGTAGCAGAGAAAAGTGATACATTTTGAGAGGAAGCAAATACCAAATCATGCTTGGCTTTGTAAGCTTAACAGCTTCTACTTGTCAAGAGTTTTGAAGATTATTTAATGGTTTTAAGGAGTGGGATGTTATATTCACATTGATTTTAAGAATGATTCCTCTGTTGTGTGGGTAAAAAAAAAGGCTGGATGGGTAACATTGAAAGGAGAAGATGCGTTTCTCCATTTAAGATGTTAACACAATTAGACACAGGCAGTTTGCTGGAAACAGGTCTTGCACCATTTGATATTCTGGGGTAGGCAGAATTTGAGATGGCACCAAATACAGAACCTGGCATGAAGTATACATACAAATTATCTTCTTTCTCCCCACTCATTTTAGAAATAGCATGTACATGAAATCACGAAATCATACAGCCCATAAATTACTTTTAAACCTTTCAAAATTACCAGTTTTCATTTGGAGCATAATGCCCTTAAAAATCTTCCTAACTTGTTACACTGACTTGTAGTTCTTTTTTTGTTGTTGTTGTTGTTGATGAGTAGTATTCCCTTACATAGATATACCACAGCCTGCTTGGCCAGTTCTAGGAACTTGTATCCAATTTTAGCAGTTTTACCATTAATATCATTATCTAATGCTTATTCTCCCAGAAAATACATTAAACACCCTGAACCTCTGATCCTTCTCCTAAGTACTCCTAATTAAATTCTTCTCTACAGACCATGTTTGTCAAGCCACAGTGAATTGTGCCAGAGCAGAATGACTGCACACCTAGCATGCCTTCCAGTGTTAGCCAACTGGGCTCCGCAATAGCTCCTTCTCAGGAGGAAGGACACAGCGTTTCTAGCATCTGGGCAAGAGTTCTAACTGTACAGGTCCACAGTAAGTAATTTTGGTAATCCTTCCCAATTTACTCTATTCCATTTGCTCACATTAATCTTTTATTCTTTTATTTTTGGCTGTTTTTTTTTTGTGTGTTTGTTTTTTTTTGCAACACACTTTTAGATGATTCAATTTTTTTTCTTTTTCTAAACCCTGAATACCTCAATGAGTCTGAAGGTTTGCTCTTTGGGGAGAATATTTTTAAAGGAAAATCATATAGCTGTTGCAAGAACTGAGTTTCACAGATCAATAGACACTTACAGCTCACTGATGACTTGGGGTGAGGAGGAGATGGTTGTGGCAGATGAGGGAAAGGCATCGACAGCATTTTCTTACTCTAAGTGGTGGGGTTGGCATTTTTTCAGTCCGATAATGATTGGAACACACAATGGGAATCCCCAGGATGCTAAATAAAGGAGCACTCTGTTTCCTTCCCGCCCCCCCCCCCCGCCCCCTCCCATCCTGAGATTAGGGCAAAGAATCATCATAATAACAAAGTAATGCAAGTCTGACTGGGTGAAAGCAACGTGCTTTCACTATTAGGAGTGAAAAGAAAGAGATATCACAGGGGCTTTTGTGTGTGCTCTGGAAGGAACGCCTGCTTCCAGAAACTGCAAGCTTAACCTTCTCAAAGTGTCATTTTCCTGAATTATCAAGACTCAATCTTGTTCTTTTGTTAGGGGCTACAGCTCCCACAGAACTGAACCGCCCTTCTGAGCTGACCCTGGGGCTGAGTGTGGAGGCAGCGAGGAGGTGGGGAGAGAGGGAGCCGGTGTATTTCATGTTTCTGATAATCAGTTTCTTTCAGGGGCTTCTTCAGGGACTGGCTGATCCCTTCACAATGCTTCTGCTCCTGATCACGGAAAAGGAACGTGATCTCACAGAGTCCTTGTAGCTTGCCTTCAAGGAAATGATTATCTTGCACCGCAACCAAGATGAATTCCAGGGCCTGGCTGAAAGTAAGCCTTCTCGGCCTGTTTTCAGCGGCCCCGAGCCCCAGCTGCAACTGGAAATTGTTGAGCAGTCTTTCTAGTGGTTGCTTTCTCTTTTTACTATTTCAGCGTCCCTTATAGGAATCATTTTTCACTGCAGTTAAAAAAAAAAAAAAGTGAGCCAGGCAAAGGTAGCCCGGTGCCAGGGAATATAATAATATTTGGTCTCTGCTGAGTCCTCTGATTCATACCATTCATTGGGGGCATTTCTAGGTTGGATTTCTGGCTGCAAAGGGTTTTTTTTTAAGAGAGGAGAAACTGAAAATAGCCCTCATGCTGATGGTCAGAATTTAACTAGGAATAGAAGTGTGTGCTTCGTCCAAGAATATAAGGGGCATTTTCAGAAGGATCTTGCCCAAGGGGCTCTCCGATTTTTAAGTTTGAGGGCAAGATTAAAAGAATAGATGTTTTATAGTCTCTTAATGCCCATGAAATCATTTCTATCCCATGAAAGGAAAGGACAAAATCGTGTACATTGCGAATGGAAATTTGACCTAAGAGAACAATTAGGTTCTGACGACAGACAGGCCGGCCGCTGCCTGCATTTCCTCACTTCATTCTGAGTCAGCATTTGGTTTTGGGGGAAGCCCCATTCCCATCTGGTAAGGAACATTGTAATGCTACCTTTTTTTTTTCTTCGAGATTACAAATGATAATACAATGTGTGCGGAATATCCAGTCCAGTGCTTAGCACACGGGATAAAATGGTAAATTTTAAGATGAAAAATGTTATTTATCAAAAAAAAAAAATTCAGATTTAGTGCAGGCCTGAAAACCCATCACTTTAGGCCCTGGGCGGTATGGCTCAGTCGGTTGGGCACTATCCCATGCACCAAAAGGCTGCCAGTTTTACTCCTGTTCATGGCACATGCTCTGGTTGACTGCAGGATCTATGCCCAGTAGGGGAAGTGCGGGAGACAGCCAATCAATGGCTCTCTCTCATCATTGTTGTGTTTCTCTCTCTCTCTTCTCTCTGTCAAAATCAATAAAGACACACGCACACACAGTCTATTCAAGCCCTTCTATTTACAAATAGGAAATTAAAACCTAGAGGCAGGAATTTACTAACAGAGAAAGCAAATATTAGAGATCTTCTGACTTGGTTGGAATAAGTAGAATATTTCTCACTTAGATGGATAACCTCTATGTGACACACTGTTATAGTACATAGATACTCAGAATGTATAATAAATAGATTTAGAGTAAATTTGGCAAATATCTAGTAATGCAAAACTATAAACCAGGTGAAAGAAGATGACTACTCAAGTGAAAATAAAACAGATTCTGCTACATCTGAACTAAAGTCTGAATTCAACATGAGCTACAAACATATAAATTCACTTCACTTTTTTTATTATTATACTTAGCCTACATCTGATTTTGTTTCCCAATAAATGTTATGCTGGTACTGTTATGTAACATCCTGAATTCTGCTGTTGTTCCAGCAGATGACATTAAAACTTCTGTAACCACCCTTAAGATAAAATAACAAATGAGTTTTACTTCCTTTGGATTTCTGGCAGTGATTGAAAACTTATTTAACATATGTCTAGAAAGACAAGTTTCAGAAGGGAACAGAAAAATCATTATTCAACTGATTAAGCGCATTCCTAAAATTACTTCAGAAGGATTGGACTGACAGTTCCCACTGGATGAGGGAGAGTTCTAGACCACTGCCCGTGACCTCCACAGGGAGAGATGGGAGGGAACACGATGATGGTTATGAACATGCTCAGAGGTTGAAGGGGATATAAATGTTCACTCATGTCTCATATTAAAGATATGATTTAAGCTTTGAACATAGTTCAATGACATGATCTATGAACAACCTCTCGAATCTTCTCCAAATTGTATTGCTGAAACAAAATAGCAGTTCATCCTTGGAGAAACCTTTTATAATGTGAGACCAATGGCTAGGAGATTCTCTCTCTCTTTTACTTCTTAATCAATTGTTAAGTTACAGTATACTATTGTTAACTACACGCCACACATGTTGTACAGTAAATCGCTAGGACATTTTCATCTCGCGTGACTGAAAAATCTACACCCACTGAACAGCGGCTCCTTTTGTCCCCCTCCTCCAAGCCCTGATGGCTACCACTCTACTTTGTGCTTCCAAGAATTTGACGACTTGAGGTACTTAGGTAGGTGGAAGCTAAAGATCTGAAATCAGAGTCTCAAGGTTATGTTGGCATTCCCATGTTCTTGACAGCATGAACATATTGTAGCCAAGAGATGGAAACAAGCTAAATGCCCGTTAATAGAATAAGTAAAATTATATGGTATACACTACCATGAGTATTATTTAGCCTTCAAAACAAGGAAAGTCCATCATGCTACAACATATATGGTCCTTGAAGAAATTATGACAAGGGAAAGAAGCCAGTCACAGAAGGAAAAAATACTGCAGGAGACATTTTTTTACATGGTATGTTTTGGAGCCATAATATATTATTCCTCATTAAAGTAAGACTATTTAAAAAGATGGACCAGCCTGCCTGGTGTGGCTCAGTGGGTAAGAGTTTAACTATGAACCCAGAGGTTACCTTTCGATTCCTGGTCAGGGCATATGCTGGGTTGTGGGCTCCATCCCCAATGCTGGGTGTGCAGGAGTCAGCTGATCAATGTTACTCTCTCATCATTGATGTTTCTATTGTTTCTATATATCTCTCTCCATCTGTATTCTTTCTGGATCAATAATATATTTATTATATATATGTATATATATCTCTATATATGTGTGTAATATATATATTATGTATATAATATATATTATACATATATACATACATATGTATATATATACATACATGCATATATATACAAATGTAATATATGTGTGTGTGTGTGTGTGTGTGTGTGTGTGTATATATATATATATATATATATATATATTGAAGATGGGCCAATACTACACTTATTTGGACAGCCAAACCCAAAGACTGGATGAAATTAACTAAAATATAATGTTATTTAGAGTAATTACCTGCTTCCTATAAAGGGTTTGATATTAACTCCATAGAAAATAAAAATGTTACCAGGGAAAAGGTGTTCTATATTCTATTAGTGTTATATAATCTAAGCAGGAACTTTTGCTCTTGAAACTTTAATTTTTTTATTAATAAAAAAGGTGAAGATTGTGCATCTTTAAAAGGGATCTTGATAGTACTAAATGTTTCTAAAAGTCAAGCTGGCATGAAGTGAAGATATTTTCTAACTGATCTGGACTCAGAAAACTTGATTTTGGGAATTTTGACTATGTCACTAAATAGTTCTGTAGTCTGGTTTCATAGCCTTGGTTTCTGTATCTATAAAATAATACTGATACCATCTGCCTTCTAGGTTTTTTTTAAATGTAAATAACATGGTGCTATGTATATGAATGCACTTTTCACCTCCAAAACATATGAGCATTTCACAGTGATTCTATTATTCGTGTTAGTCAACACAATGTATTCATCCCAAGGGCCTAGATGGAATACATTTTTAGCAGGATCTCTACCAAGATCATGTGGATACTGGTTCCTTTCACCACTGGCTTAGAGGAAATATAAAGTTGGGAGGATCCTATAATCTGAGAATTAAATGGGAAGATCTGGAATTTTATATTTAAAAATTCTGGGACACTCAATAAGGGAGAAACAAAAGGCGATTCCTAATTTGAGACACTTGATGAGAATAAGAAACATCCTAAATCTCTGTGATGGAAGATATTTCTAAATGAGTATTTATGTTGAAAATGTATTCCTATCCAGATACTCCAAGACAATACTGATTTCAATAATTGGTCAAGAAATATAGATGACTATTTCTCAAATACCAGGGATGTGCTGCTTTTGCTATGCTGACTTACATATATTGATTTCTCTAATCTTCCTGATAAATCTATCTGTTGTGTATGCCGATTTCCATTTTATATATGGAGGGGACGGAGATGCAAAAAGACCTAATATGTCCAGAGTTTCAAAAAAGAGATAAAATCTGATAGATCTGTCTGTCTGGATGGATGACTGTGTATCCATCCATCCATCCATCCATCCATGTATCTCTGTACGTATGTCTGTATCTATCCAGTATTGCATGTTTATTATGAGTTAAGAAAATAAAACACAAATCTTGTTTTCATATTAGTAAACTTTCGTCAAATAACAGAATGGTTCTACCAAAAGTGAAAGCAGACTCCAGAATCCTGCCTATTGTACAAAATAAAGAAAAAAAGAAGGATGAAGGAAATAAATATGAAATAATTGTGGTTCTAGGAATGGCTATTTTTTCTATGAATGATATGTAAAGTATTGGTAACAACAATAAGCCAAGGTTGTGTTAACCCCACTGAAAGAATGGAGAAAATGGGGGAAAGTAGAGTTGAGTTTATTTTTGAGTTACATTTTAACATTTCCTTCACACATTATGGTTCATGCTTCATTATGATTCACACTTCATTATGATGTACTGGTTGGTAGGAATTCCTCAGAAAGAGAAAGTATCTTATAAAAACTGCATAAGCTTCAGCAGCAATTTTTTTTTTTTTTTCATTATGGCTTAGTTCAGTGGTCGGCAAACTCATTAGTCAACAGAGCCAAATATCAACAGTACAATGATTGGAATTTCTTTTGGGAGCCGAAAACCACTTCTGCACATGGGCCATGAAGTTTTAATTGCACTGTACATGCACACCAGCGCGTGGTATTTGGTGGAAGAGCCACACTCAAGGGGCCAAAGAGCTGCATGTGGCTCGTGAGCCGTGGTTTGCCGACCACTGGCTTAGTTAGCTTTTGAAAGAAAACAGAGCCTGGCCATATGAAGAACACATTACAGTTATAGTTTTCCATCAGCAAAATTTGTCTGGCAAAATAGAGTTAGGTAGATAAGAAACAATATGGGGGGTATTCAGAGAACAGGAATGATTTAGCATAAAGACATATTTATCTCATTTCTAACCTTTTATGAAGACCACCTATTATTTGATGTTCTTTCATCTCCCTCCTGAACACTGGTCCTTAGAATGTGTATCTCAGGTAGACCAGATCCCTGCTCTATTGTCGTCAGATCCCTAAAGAAATGCAAGTGAACCTCTAAACTCTCTACTGATTTATCATTAAGTCATTCCACATAATTTCCCCATAATCCTACTCTGTCCTGCAAACAGTATTGAAAGTCTTCCATTATGCTATTTCCCCGGCATGCTTTGCACATTATGGATGTTCAGTAATATCTGAATTAATTTCTTTACTACTGAGTCCCACTCGTGGAGTCCTCAGTGTGCTGCTGTTGAGCCCTGCATGCCTCAAAAGAGGGGACAATGTTTTTTCATTAAATCTAACGTCACATATGAAAATTAAAGCTTAGAGACACTGTCCAATGTCTTATAGTGAATGAGTGGATATGAATGCACTTGGGCTCCATGCTTGTCACATTGCCCCACTCTCTGAAAAATCCATGTCAAGGAAAAGGACACTTTAGGACACTTACCTATGTTGTGCAAAAAGCTTCAAGAGTCTGTTCCTGCAATGGCATTTGCACGCTTCCTCCCACACAAGTGAACACTCAAATGGCTTACTTTTTCCCGTCCTGTCATGACTGAGCCACCATTCAAGGAGGGATTGGAATCTCAGCAAACATGTTTGGGAGCTGTTCATGGGTTTTGTGAAGCTCAGAATGTTTTTCCAGATTTATTTGGCCTTTTCCTAGTACAAGAATGAATTTCACACTGTTGCCTCTTAGAACAACATGAAACCATGTTTTCCTGATACTGCTCATCAGCCTCCCCACATTCTTCCCTTTTAAGCTGGTTCTGTGGCCAAGTTCACGGAGTTTAAGACAATAAAACCTTGTCTCATCTCCTTCCTGCCACAGCAAGTTTCCTTCTGAAAACTAGACTAAATTCAAGGAAGATGACTGCTTTATTTTTGATGACTCATGTGAGCTGTGATCCTAGATGTATACTGGTCTCTTGGAAGAGGCAAAATAGATTATTTTATCATGTTTAACATTTGGGAAAGCCACTCTGTATGGAAATAAATTATAGTTTTTAAGTATGTTCTGTGATCGGATTGTAATAGGCGCTTTATGTATTTACTCACTCTTAATATTCAACACAAACCTAGGGGTGGTACTAGTGTCAACATTTTATCATGAAAACACTGCAGATTAAAGTTCTGACTACCAGATCTAATTAAGGCTGAGTGAGAATTTAGAGCAAGATGATCTGCATAAAGTCTAGTTCTCTTTAGAGACATTTCCCTGAACATTTAAGGAGTTGGCATTGAAACTCTTGGGGCATCATACTAAAAAAGAAGAACTTGCACTCAAGATTGCAATGTAGCTTAGTGCCATATTGCAAGACAGAAAAGTAGACTTTGAAGCCAGATTGCCTGGGTTCAAATCCTATCTCCCTTATATCCTATACTAGAGGCCTGATGCATGAAGATCATGAACTTGGGGAGAGGGGGCCCCTCAGCTTGGTCTGTGCCTTCTGGCAGTCCAGGAACCCCCGGGGATTGAACCTAAGCTGGCACACAGACATCCCTCACGCAGTCCGGGGCTCTCGAAGTCCAGGACCCCTTACTCCTTACCACCTGCCTGTAGCAGAGGCTGGACACTGTACTTGCCAGCTATGAACCAGGTTTCTGCTAAGCAGCAAGGGAGGGAAGGGAAAAGAGGGGGGAGGGAAGGGAAAGAAAGGGGAGAAGGGATTGTTGCTAAAGCAGAAGCTGGGCTTGTTGCTCCTTAGTGCTTGCCCCACTGCCTCTGCAGAAGGGGCGGCTCCAGGACCAGGCCCAGGCCCACACCGCAGCCTCTCCAGCCACCTCTGCAGAAGCGGCATTTCTGGGACTGGAGGCTGTGCAGGCCCAGGCCCAGGGCTGCCTCTCCCATGGCCTCTGTGGAAGGGTCAGCACTGGGTCCAGGACCAGGCCGCACCAAGGCCTCTCCCACTGTCTCTGTAGAAGGAGGGAACTGGACCACCATGGCTGGCCTGGTGGTGCAGGCTCCCTGGCCCGACCCCTGGTCATTCTGCTGGAAGGTCCTCTGGAAGGTTTTTTGCTGTCTGGTCTAATTAGCACATTATGCTTTTATTATCATAGATACCTGCCTTTACAAATTATGAAACTTTTCTTTGCTTCAGTTTTCCCATTTGTGAAGCAGGAGCAGTGATAGCACTCGCCTATTTGGTAATTATGAAGATTAAACAAACAGTGGCAAGTGCAGCAGAGTCAAGTAGCCTGTGTTTAATCCCATACTGTGCCTCAGACACTCCCTGTACAAGAGATCACCTAAGTGTACAGTTTTAAGAAATAATATAAAATCTTTAAATATATATATATATATATATATATATATATATACATATATATATATGTGTGTGTGTGTGTGTGTGTGTGTGTGTGTGTGTATTCTCCCTCTCTCTCTCTCTCTCTCTCTCTCTCTCTCTCTCTATATATATATATATATATATATATATATATATATATGGACATGCAAATTAACAAGAAGCAATGGAACATGTGCATGCTGTCTTTCATTGACTTCTACTCTGGAGGTCTGCTTACAAAGACAGAAGAATAAATGTATAGAATAAATATATGTTGGGGGTTTTTAAGTAGGTGTATGGTTTTCGGCCATCACTGTAGGTGGTGTGAAAGAACTCCCAGACTTTAGCATTATTACAATCCAGATTCTAAATTATGGGAAAGGGGAGGAGGTTCCTTTCAAATGGCTTTCTTTACATTTCTGAGTTTTGGAAATCGTAAGTAATTTGGCAGCTTGTCATATCATGAAGGTCAGGCTGACAGCAATGGACAGGCTCAATTTCTTTCTGATTTCCCAAGGAAGACTCATTGACGTACTTTAATTTGAGTGTGTTATTAGGTCCCTCACAGTAATAGCAGGTTACAGACCATCTGCAATTCTGATTATTAGTCTGTCTTAGAAAAATGAGGGGGCTTTATTTTACTAGCATTGAAGAACTCATTTGAAATTCAGTAGCAATTCATTTTTCCCAGGTTACACTCTCGATTAGAGAGCACTGAATTTGAAATCAGCCTGGATCTTTAGTGCACGGGGTGGGGTGGGGGGGTGGGGATCCTCCTAAGAAAATAACTAAGTAGTTTAACATATAAAAAGATAAGTCTCTTAATTATAATTAAGGGGGCCTTCTTTCCTGAGATTCTCCCCAGTGACTTCAGGTTCTCCTTGGAGAACATTCAAGCAGATACACATCTGTAAATGTTGATGAGGATGCAGTGGAAAGAGTGTCAATTTTAGAATCAGACCAATGTTAGGTTCAAATCTCAGTATTACCTTTTACTAAAAGCCACATCTTGAATGACTTCATTCTTTAATCTCCCTAATTCTGTTTCCTCACCTGTAAAAAATGGGAAATATAACTCTGCACTTATAGGTAACTTTTCAGCTTTATAGCTATCATACACTTTTTAAAAATATATTTTACAGCACTACCACTAATATGATTATTTTGTACATTTGGGGGTACCTTTTTCTTTTTAAATATATTTTTATTGACTTCAGGAGAGGAAGGAAGAGAGAGAGAGATATAGAAACACCTATTTGCTGGCTCCTGCACACCTCCTATTGGGGACAAAGCTAGAAACCGGGCACCTGTACTCACCAGGAATATAACCATAACCGCCTGGTTTATAGGTTGACTCTCAACCACTGAGCTAAACCGGAGGGTGCTACCATTTGTGTGTGTGTGTGTGTGTGTGTGTGTGTGTGTGTGTGTGTGTGACTATTCTATAAGATTGAAAGATTTGTAACTTCATGTATATTGGCTTAATATAAGAATTCAAAAAGTGATGCCTGAAGAAACCCTGTACTTAATGAAGAATAATGGTATGCTGATCAAGAGGGAATAATGTAGAGAAATAAAAAATATATATTTTATTGATTTTTTACAGAGAAGAAAAGAGAGAGAGAGAACTAGAAACATCGATGAGAGGGAAACATAGATCAGCTGCCTCCTGCACACTCCCTAATGGGGATGTGCTCACAACCAAGGTACATGTTTTTGACCAGAATCGAACCTGGGACCCTTGAGTCCACAGGCTGATGCTCTGTCCACTGAGCCAAACAGGTCAGGGTGAGAGATAAAATTTTTTAATAATATGGAAAACAGGGCACGATTAGTAGTACATTCCGTAGATAAATTTACTTTATTACACAAAGGATACATTATTTGCTTTCTGAGAAATGTACAAGAGTTTGTTATATGGACATGCATAGAATATATTCTGTTTTATAGGCATGTAAAGAAAGGAGCAAAATCTCTGGAAGCCAAAACATAATAGACTGAAGAGAGAAATGAGCCAGTTTTGGGACTGTTGCAAAAGCAAAAGAGAAATACCAAACTGAAGTTTTGGAGAAGTCTGCATGGGAATGAAATAAAATCTGATGTGGGAAAGGGACATTATATTATGTCCTTGCCTCTTACTTCATGCTATGAAAATATTCCAAGTATTTGTGGACTCCTGAGTCCTACATGCTAGCATTTGCTGTGATGGACAATCTGGGCTCAGTGTTTGGAGCGGGCCAGTTAGGATTTGGTGGAGGCTGATGAAGCATGGAGAGCCTGTTGATTCTGTAGGACACACAGTGGTTGGCTTCAGTTTTCCCATTTGTGAAGCAGGAGCAGTGATAGCACTCGGGGAGGACACAGCCAGCATACTCTCCCCCATACTTGGAATAGAGAGAGTCTGGGGCCCAGCAAGAATTCCTCTAATTGTATTTAGTTGTTCTGAAGGAGAAGTGGACTTGAACCCCATCAAAGATCTATTCAGTGAGAAACTACAAGGGGAAAGATGGAACAAGTGTTTTAGGTAGACTAAAAGGGGGGAAAAAGTCATCCAAACAAAATGTTATGATGCATCTGAACTCCTTGTGCCTAATAAGACTTTATAGACTACCATATTCTGTTTAAGTCCTTCCAGAAAGGTTTGGGGAGGGAGCCAATTCCACCTGATCACTTGAGTATTTTGTGTCAAAAAGGTTGAAACCTAACATGCCCAGCATGCCTCTCTCTGGCTTTTCCCCTTTCACTTCATTTTGCTAAAAAAGAAGATTGGAATTCTTCCTGATTCTGTTACTTAGTACTCATTAGTGTGTCAGCAGTTTTTCCTCTTAAAAAATACCACATTTTCATTCATTCCTGGAGGCTGTGCTACCCAAGAGAAAACATTTGCAAGAGCACTAAAATATCCAGCCCCACATTTTTATTTTTATTCTCAATCGCTCCTGCTCACACAGATTTCAGTCAGAACTGACGTTCCTGGGTAGAAGCAATCATTATTAATATATTCATTAACACAGACCGCAATAACTATTGACAGCTCTAGAGATTGATCTCGTGTGAATTCCCTTGTGCCCATTGGAACCTGCAGTGGTGACGCTTGAGCGATGATCCATTTTAATTCTTCCAAATAGGTGTAACGGCATTTACTTAAAACTGTAGCCCATCTCTCTCCCTACATATTCACTATATTTAGCTTCTCTGAATCCTGGTTATTTCCCCGAAATTGTAAATAATTACAGATGAAGAAACTAAATTAGCAAGAGGTGAAAGAAAAGAAGATCAGAATGAAAAGAGCAACACTCACACTGATAACAGCTGACAACTGCAAAGCTATTGTGTGCTAAGCATATGGTTAAAAAGTCCATAGTCAAGACTGAACTGAATACTCACAAATAGCATGTTAATGAGGAATTTTATTGCCTCGTTCCTGGTGAGGAAGCTGAGCTCAGGGTGGCTAAGTGGTAACCAGGAAGACCTTAATGGCATATAATGCTCATGCGCGCCAAGCGCAGCCATGGGGTGGATCTGCACCGCAGGCAGGAATCCAGGTTTTGTGTCAACTCACACCATGTGCTTTTACCTTATCTGGAATCTGGTCTTGCTATCACTCCTTCAAGATTTCAACCCTGGGCTGAAGCACCCACTTCCCAACATGCAGTGAATACTGGAGCCCTGATCTTATTGACCCTGCTTATAAGACACTGGGAGAAGCAAGTTGAATAACTCTATATTAATAAAAACGTAATATGCTAATTAGACCAGATGTCCTTCCAGACAAAGTGGCAGCAGGGGGCACCAAGGCAGAGGCAGCAGAGGCCCCTGGCCATGGCAGTGGTGGGCAGGGGCCCGGGCCAAGGCCCATGCACGAGTTTTGTGCATCGGGCCTCTGGTAGTTAAATGAAAATCCAACCCCAAATAATATGACTCTACTTGATTGAAAGGCCTTTATCAAACAACAGTAACAACAAAACTCTTAAGTGTTGCCAAAGAAAGAATACATAATTTAAAAGATATATAAAATTGTTATACAAGTGGTCAACTGAATGAGTATGAAGTTAAATATATTTGTCTTTTTTAAAAAATAACAATTGGATTTTTAAGGGCTCTTAAAAGTGGCTCTTACAAAATAGTTATAAAATAATTCTTTTTATCTTAATATTATTTTTAAAAAACTAGAACAACCAAGATTAACTTTCTTTCACTGAATCTAACCTGCAATCATTGATTTATTTTGTCGGCCCTTCGGATAAGGTCCCCATCTGAATTTTCATGCATCTGTCCTGAAGGTCTCTAAGACACAGATTCAAAAGAGTTTTCCCCTTTTCCTTCTGATAAGCAAATACCAGAAATATATAAGCTCTAACTCCAACTAAATAACCCTGACATCATCCCCAGAGTCCAGATGGGCGGATATTCTTATCCTGACTCGAGAAGCACAGTAACAGAAACTCAGTGGGGTAAAGCTACTTGCTCCAGTAGAGCTATTCTCTTATTTTTATATAAAAATCTGCCTTTAAAACCCCCTCAAAGAATATAAATGAAGGAAAAAAACGTCAGTTTTTATGATTTCTGCATCTAAATTTTCATTATTTAAAAAGAAAAATAAAATTTATTATTTTTTAAAAAGTTACTTTAAATAACCTGAAGTTCTTTCAAATTTAACTGATAGTTGTTACCTTAAGATAGGTATATTCACATCTTTCTATCCAATAAGTACTTTACATTTCCTAAAATAAGCATGAAAAAAAAAATTCCACCCTGCTGAAACGGGTTTGGCTCAGTGGATAGAGAGTCAGTCTGTGGGCTGAAAGGTCCTAGGTTTGATTCTGGTCAAGGGCATGTACCTTGGTTGTGGGCAAATCCCCAGTAGGGGGTGTGCAAGAGGCAGCTGATCCATGTTTCTACAATATGATTTTTAGTCTACTATTCTTAAACAATTGTATTGACCTGGAGAAAACCTTAACAAGTAGAATATTTAATTTGTTAAAGTAGGAGACAATGACAGAGAGAGAAAGAAAGAGAGAGAGAGGTGCTTTGACAAAGTCTTGAATGAAGAAACTTATGTGTTCTGAACTTTTAAGATAATGGGGATGCTATTTACGAAGTACAGTTCTCTATAAAAATAGGCTCATATTGACTTTGATGATTTTGTTTTTTATGTTCCAAAGCATCTGGTGAATATTACTGAGTTAAAGCTTCGTGCCTCAATTCAGGCAGTAACTGCAGTTCAGTGGATGAGCCAGACCTCTTCTGAGTCAAGAACCCTCTATTATAAATCTCAAAATAACAAATATTCATCAGAGATCATGTGGCCTATTTTTATTTATATTTTCTGGTTAGCTCAAAGTAGGAAATAGACAAACAAAACCTGTCATGGTATTTACCAGACAGCATAATACACTTTTATATCGCGAGAATAGTTGTATGGTTTTTAAGTTGTGTCATATAAGTTTTAGATTTTATAGTTTCCCTAGAAGTAGATATATTCTCTTAAAGACTAGATGTGCATAGAGAAACATTTAAAGTATTTTTTGAGTGGTGACATAATAGAAGTTTCTCTATTTTAATACAAAGCACAACATATAACAATATTAGTAAATACTTAAATTTTGAGATATTTAACCTTTAGAATAATATGTGTTTTCCCCCTTTCTAAACACAGCTGTAAAACCTGGCCAAAATAAATACAGCAACTATTTGAGAACTCCAAAAATGAAATAGCAGGCAGATAGATGCAAAAAGAGGAAAATTCAAAATAATGAGATTATCATTTGTTTCCCCTCTGATATCTCTGCCTGGATTTGAGGCAGAACCAAACCAAGAAAGGGGCCTTAGTCCAGAGAGGGCTGAAAGAAAGTCCTCGTTCTCACATGAGGGTCTGGAAGAAGCTTCCTAAAACTCACAAAGAATGGAAGAAATCTCCTTTTTTCTGTTGTCTTGTCTGCTTCCTCTGTGGCCAAGGCATCTCCAGCCCTCAGGAAGGGAAACTTCCTCTCCTGCTAGAGGAACTTTGCTTTCAAGAGGGAGGCATTGAAGGGACAAAGCAGAACTGACTATCCTCCATCTTGCGGGGCTGGTCAGCCTAATCCCCCTCCGCCCCTGCTGGGAGTGGCCACAAGGGTGCCAGGAATGTCCTGACTCCCCCAACCACTGCCTGAGCGGACCAATGCAGCCCCAAGGACATGGCTTAGGTCCTAATCAGGCATAACCAAAGTACTGGTCACTCCTGATCCTTGTGCTGTGAGGCCCCCGCTGAAAAACCCTGACCTAATAAGGTAATCTCTGTAACCCACGTCACTTCCCTAAGACCACCCAAATGACCAACCCTTTATAACCTATTGTTCTTGCCGGGCTCGCTCTCTCACCTCGCTGCTGTGCCAGATAGTGGCTGGGAGCCAAACCGGGTTTGAATAAAGGCTCTTTGCTTTTTCATCGGATAATAAAGGGCTCCCTGGTGGTTAATTATTGGGGATCCTGAACTCTGGGCATAACAGCATGACCCTTGGGGTCATTTTTCTCTTTCTTTTTTCTTGCCACTTGGCCCCAAAGGCAGGTACACTTGTAGGAAGTAGATGGCACAAGAGGGTAAATGAAGCCCAGCTTTCTGATTTAAGGACTGAAAGAAGAGCCCTGGGAAACGACAAAGTATGGGGGATCTCATGAGTTCAAGGAAAGGGAAAGGAAACTGCAGTTTAGGAACTCCTGGGGCCGTCCTGGAGCTGCTCTCACAATGCTCTGATCCTACAACTAAGCAGCATTCATGAAACTCTTAAGAACTGGATCCCAGTGCAGACCACCCACTAGTTCCCAGACTGGCCACTGGGTAGTGCACAGAGGCAGTAGTTCTGGATGCCTCTGCAAAAGGTTTGAAAACAAAACTGACATTTTAAATGCTTATTCAATTTTTTAAAAAATAAGTATAGAACTACTCAAATTATGTTTCGCCCTTAGGAATTTGGATGGCCTGTGGCATTTCGGGAAATGCCCATTGTGGGCAAACTGATAAATATAGGCATGTATCATTGCTTATTGTTGTCCCTTAAAAGTCTGTACTATTTCTGGGTCGGTAGTGATATCCTCCTGCTCATTCCAAACACTTGTGACAGCTCTATTGAGATATAACTGATATACAAAGAGCTGCAGACATATATAATGTATGCATTTTGATGAGTTCGCATGACCGTGATACCATCACCATAACCGAGATAATCAATATACCCATTACTTACAAAAGCTTCCTTGTGTTCTCTTGTTTTGTTCTGTTTTTATGGGAAGCACACTTAACATTTACTCTCTTAGTAAGTTGTTGTTTTTTTAAGTGCACAGCATAGTAACATTAGCTATAGGTAAAACGTTGTATAGTAGATCTCTGCTACCTCTTCAAAACTGAAGTTTTAAACCCATTGAGTAGCAACTCCTTCACTCCTCTTTACACCATCCCTTGGCAACCACCATTCTATTTTCTGCTTCTATAAGTTGACCATTCTAGATACTTCATATAAGTGAAATCATGCAGTATGTGTTCTTCTGCGACTATTTCCCTGATTAGAATGTCTTTCAGGTCTATCCATGTTATCACAAATGATAGAATCTCCTTTCTTAAGTTTGAATGAATATTAAATTATATGTATATGACACATTCTCTTTATCCTTTCATTTATCAATGAATATTTTGGCTGTTTTTACATCTTGTCTATTGTAAATAATACTGTAATAAATGTAGCAGTGCAAATACCGGTTTAAGATCCTGATTTTAATTACTAACAAAATCCCAATGTCACTTTTTTTCAGAAATAGAAAATAAATACTGACATTCATAAGGATCCACAAAAGATGTAAATATTCAGTGATCTTGATGGAGGTAGGCATTAATTGGGAGACATCTTGGAAGCTACTGCTGAACACAGAAACAAAATCTAAACACAGAAATAAAAAACACAACAAAACTACAACACTAAAACTAAACCAAAAATAGAAGGCATTTCTTTCTCTCTTTCTCTCTCTCTCTCTCTCTCTCTCTCTCTCTCTCTCTCTCTCTCTCTCTGTATATGTGTGTGTGATCAAACATACTAGTAATGCCTATGGCTATACTGCATATATATGACCTCCTAGATTTCTGGGCTACTTTTCCTAGCCAGCAAAGAGGCTCTTTCCCCATCCAAGGCACAACAGAAATATTAGTATTAGCACTTGCTTGCTTTCTGACTCCAATATGGGAGTTGATATCAGAAGTGTGTGTGTGTGGGGGGGGGGGGTGCAAAGAATTAGCTCATAACTTATGGGAGTTGGCTCTTTTTAGAAAAACTGCCTTCCCTATTATTTTTACTTTCTTCCAAGCACTGGTTCAGAGTCAGGGAAAACACTGTATCCCTGAGACACAGGGAGCAGGGCAGAGCTACTGAAACTCCTAACTCCTCTAAGCTGCCTGCAAACTGGGCCAAACTGGGCCTTCACTTCTGCAGAGTCAGGGAAATGGCTCCTGAGAGCCAGGTCACTGACCAGTTCCAACTAGACAAAAGAATAGCTCCACCCTACTGTTTCCTTCCAGCAGGTGCTGCCCAAAGGCCAGGCTGGGGAACCGTTTCTTGTGACCTGTGTGGGTTTTCTGCCAATGCAATCTCATTTTCAACGATTACTGTGTTTCTACATTAAACATAAAGGGAAACTCCACCTCCCAAGTGCTTGCTCCATGTCCTAAGTGGTCTGAGGGTTCTTTTGTACTTATCCCGTGAAATACTCAGTATCACTCCATAATTTTCACTTTAGGGATGTATGCATTTCAGAGTACATACAGTTTGCTCATGTTGGCTTGGGCAGGACTGAGCGATATTTCTCCTCTTAGGTCTGTTTAATGCCAAAGCTTGAATTTTCCATGAGTTAATGTTATGTGGAATCTAATGAACAAAATTAAGTGATGAACAAAAAAGATCCAGAGACATGGAACCAGGCAACAGACTGATGAATTTCAGAGGGAAGGAGGAAGGGGGGAGATTAACCAATGAACTTAATTAAAAATATGCATTGCCCATAGACAAGCAGTAGTGTAGAAAGCTTGGGGAGGGGACAATGGAGAGCGGGGAAGGGGGGAGGGCGAGGAACATCTGTAATACTTTCAACAATGAAGGTAAATTTTTAAAAAAGAAAGAGATTTAAAATTCACACTTTTAACAATATATCACACCAGGAGATAATGAACTATTTTAAATAATTTCATGAATGTCTATTATTTTCCAGACATTGTGTTATTGACTGTGGTATACAAATTGGTGTAATGACTTCAATCATCATTTTCGGGTAAGTTCACAGTCCACTGGAAATGGTCTACTTGTGAACAAGTATGATAATACAATGTATTAAGAACTAATAAAATATGATCAAAATATCAGAGGCATTAAAATTTGGACAAGTCTTTATAGGCAGGGCCAGTCTACTTAGTGGGGCATCTCTCCCCTCACAAAAACCTTTGACTTTTTGCATTTTGATGACATACATGGGCAAAGATCATTTGGCAAAATGATCTTAGGATATTTTAGGGAATAACTGGTTTGTGATACATCATGTTATTTATTAAATTAATAAATGATTGAAAAAGTAAGTCTATGGTTGTAGTTTTAGCAATTATTTGAGACATGAATCCCATAGTGATGTAAGTTATTTATGATATATTCATTTGCCTGGCTTACACTAAACAAATAACTCTGATAAGATCTTTTAAAGAGATCTGATTACTATCTAAATACAGGCAGCTCTTAACATGCTAATTAGATGTCAATTCTTCTGCAAAAACAAATACAACCATTTGTCATGGTAATTGAAGCTGAACTTGATGTGATTATTAATTCTAGTTTGCAAACAGGTTAATTGCTACCTCTGAGGAAAGCCCCTGCTCAAGACTCAAGAGGTCCCATTAGCCCATCTCTGCTTGTTGCTTCTGTCCTCCCTCTAAGATGGGCCAGTGTGAGTGTGTACACTGTTTGCTGCTAGTCAAGTCTAATGACTTGCTTCTGGAGCAGGTGACTGAGTGGATGGCCACGTAGAGAACAAAGAGTTTTGAAGGAAATAAAATAAAATGTAACTGAGCAAAGGAGTTTGAAATCTACTATCAATAAAACACTCATTACAGAAAAAATGATACCTTTTACCCATCTTCTGCAGCCGTATGTAAAGCTGATCTTCCATGCTCACATTTCTAACTTCCCTTTCATTTCCAAACAGAATTAGCCAGTTGCTTTTCTGAACTTCCAGGACAGATTGTGCAGAACCCAGACAGGCTTGTCAGACCCATTTCCTGAGGCCCCCTTGACTCAGAAACGTAGGCTATTGTGTATTCTTCCATGAGAAAAAGTAAATAAGCATTTGGTTTATGTGCTTTGAAATATCCCGTTAAAAAAGATTGGTTGTTTGTTCCTTTGTGTTCTTTTAAACAATATTTTTCTTTGATTTAAGAGAGGAAGGAAGAGGGTGGGATAGAAATACCAATGATGAGAAACATTAATTGACTGCCTTGTACGCACCCCTCTGGGGATCCAGCCTGCCACCCAGGCATGTGCCCGGAACGGGAATCAAACCATGACCTCCTGGTTCATAAGTTGGCACTCACCCACTGAGCCACACTGGCCAGGGAGGTTTTTGTTGTTGTTGTTTGTTTGTTTGTTTGTTTGTTTGTTTGTTTTTTCAACTCTCTTTAATATCTAATAAAACTTAGCTCTAGCCATGATTGCATTACCAATCACACCAAACATAAGAGGCCCTTCTGACTAGATTAGCAAACCCTCGTCTACTGTTTTCATGCATAGTTGTATGAGATTAGAACCCCTCCTTTTTAAATCTAGTGCCAACATCATCTAGCTGTCCAAGTCTGAATTTCCAACGGAGACATTATCCTTACTCCACTCCTTGCTTTGCCTGGTTTTTCAAAGAGCAATGTAGGCAGTAGCTGATCACTGAAGTCCTATTCAAGAATGTCAGTTGCAGGTGTACATTCTCTCTGTAAAATTAGCCAAGTTAAAATAGTATCTTGAAATAACATTGACCTATCTATGAGGTGAGACGATGCTAACCTTAATTCACAGCACTGATAGGATTCATGGGTGTTCATAAACTCTTTCATCCAAAATTTGGTACATAATAATAAAGGTTAATATTTAATTAACCTTTAGCACTTCATATACACTGCATTAATAGCTTGACCTATGTTAAAGAGAAATATTCTGCCTTCAACAAAATCACTTTGAAGATGAGAAAACTAAACCATATAGAAGTTGAATGGCTTGCCCAAAGTCATAAAGATGTTAAGTGGCAGAACTAAGGCTCACACTAGAAGGCTCTGGCTATAGGCTCTTGTTACCTCCTTGTACCTACTGCTTCCATTAAAGTCACCTCAGATGTACTCATAATCAGTAATTTTTGGCTTTTCCTCCAAACATCTCCAACAGTACTCTTTTATAATTCTTATATTATAATGGAAATGGAGCCGAAACCGGTTTGGCTCAGTGGATAGAGCATCGGCCTGCGAACTGAAAGGTCCCGGGTTCGATTCTGGTTCAAGGGCATGTACCTTGGCTGTGGGTACATCCCCAGTAGGGGGTGTGCAAGAGGCAGCTGATCGATGTTTCTCTCTCATCGATGTTTCTGACTTTCTATTCCTCTCCCTTACTCCCTGTAAAAAATCAATATATTATATTTAAAAATAATGGAAATGGAAACTGAAGCTTGAAGAGGTTATATTATTGCCTCCTGTCTATTAAAGGACACAGCCATAATTTGAACTCATGTCTCTGCTTTTGTCTATTTCCCACAAACTTTATAGTATTAAATTTCAGATGAGCCTTGAATTAAGCTTTAAATCTGAAATAGTGCTAGAAGAGCATCTAATTTACCAGTGTCACTGCATTTTAATGGCCTTAAAGTTATTTTTACTTTGCATTGAGATTTTTTAAAGATATTTTTAAATCCATTTTTTTTAGAGAGGAAGGGAGAGTGAAAGAGGGAGAAACATTAATGATGATGATGAGAGAGAGAGAGAGAGAGAGAGAGAGAGAGAGAGAGTCATTTCTTGTCCTACACTGGGAATTAAGCCCGCAACTGGGCATGTGTCCTGACTGGGAATGGAACCATGACCTCCTGGCTCATGGGTGGATGTTCAGCCCCTGAGCCATGCCAGCAGGGTTTGCATTGGGATTTATTTTGTATTGGGTACTTTGTTGTTCTTTTGGCTGTGTGAGAAAGGGTACAGAACTATGGAATCTAAGGTAGAGTCTTATTTTTACAGATTGGTAATTTAAAGTCAAACATCGATATTGTTCTCACAGAGTATCCTATGTAATAAAGAGGGAATATACTAATGGACCCTCATGCAGTCACAAAGATGGAGGCACCCAGAGCCAATGAGGAGGGAATATGCAAATTGACTGCCCCACCCTCAAAGATGGCAGTGCCCATAGCCACAAGATATCGGTGCCCAGTCCCCTCAGCCCTGCTGGGGTAGCAGGCATGCAGCAAGGCCAGGTCCACCCCCAGATGGGCATGGCCACTCTGCATGCCTGCCTCCAGAGTCCCCCAGTCCCTTTAGCCCCGCAGCTGCCCAGAGCCAAGACGAGGCACAGGCAAGCCTCAGATGGTGGCTACCCAGCCACTCAGGGCCACTCAAGGCTCAGGTAACCAGGGCCAGCTGAAGTTTGTGCTGCGGGCAATGGCAGCAGCAGAGGTGTGATGGGGGTGTTGCCTTCCCATGATCCCTAGGTCACCTTACCCCCCTGAGGGCTCCCAAACCGTGAAAGGGGGAAGGCTGGGCTGAAGGACCCCTTTCTTCAGTGCATGAATTTTCATATACCAGGGCTTTAGTCTACACTAATAAAAGTGTGATATGCAAATTGACCATACTTTTGCCATGCCCAGTAGCCAATCAGGCATGAGTATGCAAATTAACCAACAAAGATGGCAGGTGAATTTGCATACATAGGCTCCAGTGGCCAGGAGCAGGGCAGGATGCTCCTGGCCTCTGGGCAGCGTGGCAAGGCAGAAAGGCAGCTCTGGGATGGAATGAAAAGGCAGTTCTAACCAGAGTGAAGGCTGTGCTAGCAGCCAGAAGAAGGAAGGTTCATTCTTGCACGAATCTTCATGCACCAAACATCTCGTCTAATATAATACAGAAATAATTGTTCTACATAAATAGATATAGATGTTCATACTCCAAGAAATGAACTGAAGATTTCATTGTTTTTGTCTCCATCATCCTCTTCCTTACACCCTTTATTTCTTCTCTTGGTTAAGTAAGTTGACCTATATACTTGCTCAATATGGACATGGCCACCATCAGTACATGGCACCATAATAGTTCTTTTAGCCTTTTCTTGGGTACCTACAATTACTTAGCAAGATGCTTTGTAATTAATTCACTGCCTCCCTCCTTCTATCTGACCTTTACTTTCCCAAGAGTTAATACACTCTACTATTTAGTAAGTGGGCTCATAATTCACCTCTACCTCTAATGCCACCTGCAAGTAAAGCACTTCTTTCCCTAGATAAAAGCACTTCAAACATTATTTTGTAAGAACTTTCATTATGTGGCCCAGAGAATTGACTCCCTTAAGATTTTTTAAGTGTCCTAAGTTATTTAACTGTCAACTATATTTAACATTACCATGTTAACATAATGTTTATGTTATGATTAACATTATATTTAACATTATCAACTACCTCTTAAAAGTGAAACACAGTTCTGTGTGTGTCATTGGTGTTGGGTACTATTTTAGATATTTCACTCCTGCTTACCACCTAACCTTCAAAAGCACTTGGTGAAATACTAACTATTGTGCCCATTTTAATAATGGAGGTAGAAGTTCAGTCACCTATTTAGTAGAGCAGGCACATGTCCACTTCATACACATGGTTCCCATATGAGTTGATACGGTCATACTATAACTCCCCTCATGGGGCATTTTTCTCAAATGTTCATTGGGAACAGAAGTGCCTAGGGGTTAATGGTCTCAGGTATATAATTCAGACAATGACTGATGGAAGTTGAAAAAAAATCTAGCTTCTTTCCCTCTGGAGGGACAAACTGAGACATGTTCCACACTGCATCTTGAGAGTTTCCCAAAGAAGAGAGACTCAGCTACAGTCAACCTGAAGAACAACCTCCTTTGTTGATTCCTCATCTTTCCAGATCTCTCTTGATCACATCCATATGGGTCTCCTTTTCTCAAACCCTTGTCTGAGTGTCTTCTTCCAATAGAATCCAACCTAAGAAAGCAGCTAAATGGCAGAACTCAGATACAAATCCAGGTCTCCCTGTCAACAAAGTCCTCACCCTGTACAGTTCCCCAGTGAAAATGTGATGCCTGTGTCTTGGAGATGCTCCAATTGGCACAACAATAAATGCTGCCACCTTAGAAAGCACAGTAGGATAAAGTATCTCCTGATAAATAAATGGTATCTTGGAATTACTTTTTCTTCTTCTTCAATTGGCCTGTGGCAGATTCTTGTCCTTAGTGAGAAAAGAAAAAGGGAAATTTCCTTCCCGTAAGCAGACATTGAAAGGTCTGCCTGTGAAGATGTTAAAGGAATAGGTATCTGGTTCCCAGTCTCTTATTTTTGCCTGTAAGCTCTGTGGAGCGGCACTCAGATGTGTGCCCAGCCGCTCTCTGCTGTGCACCGAAGCCCATAACACAAGAGGCAATGGTCCTACTGGACCATTTAAAGGAGAACTGAGCCAGAAGCAATAAAACTGTGCTCATGCAGTTAAAGGAGCATTCACTGGAAGCCAGCATTGCTCTTGAACTCCATGAGGTTAGTGGCGAAATATAGACATACAGCAAGCTATGTAGATACAGAATTAGAGAAATAGAAGTAGAGACACAGGGTTTCTCTATCAGTCGTTCAGAATTAAGGACTTGCTCTCATAAGTTTCCAATTACATTTTAAAAACATATTCAAAGCATATGTATGATAGATAATTTAAAGAACAGTAGGCAATAAAACTAGCTGAAGAATATCTGCATCCTAGCTGCATGTTTTTCAACATCAAATATATTTGGGCAATAGCAGGGCAGGTAAGTTGAAGCAGAAGATACAGGGATCCTATTTTTTAATTGAGTTAAAGAGAGAAGAGAGAAATGTCAGCATGGGTCTCTGGTTACACCACAGAGAAGCTGTTTTGGGTAGAAAAAGACTATGGAAGAAGGACATTATGATGGGCAGAGCCTGCATGAAGGAATATAAGGCTCTTGACCTAAGATTCAAAGGGAACAAAGAGGCAGAAGCACACAATAATGATTGAAAAGTGGATGTGAAGACAGAAGTCCTCAATTAAAATTTTGGCAGTGTCTTTTATATACCATTTTAATAGC
Organism: Antrozous pallidus; assembly: GCA_027563665.1. NCBI lineage: Eukaryota > Metazoa > Chordata > Mammalia > Chiroptera > Vespertilionidae > Antrozous > Antrozous pallidus. The sequence goes on from CM050525.1 coordinate 48,650,256, forward strand.
CTTGACCAAATTTGCTACTCTCTCCTTTTATGAAAATACAGATAATAACACTAATCTTATAAGTAAAACACCACAAAATATAAGTAATTCATAAAAACCTTTTATCATTTTTCCCAATGGAGAATCAGATTCATTTATTACTCATGCTATAATTGAAATTATTATTAATCCTAGCAGTAACACTTAATAATTTACATTTTATAATATGCTTTCATTTAGACTATAGGATATATCTTAATCTGTGTGAAATCAAACAGAATTAATCAGATAAGGAATAGTATTACAATTTTACAGAGCAGATGCTCTGTGTTAAAATGTTCTAAACAGAGCTAGACCAGCTAGTAAATTAAAAAATGATGATAGCTGCAAGAGCTGATATATGACATTTTCAGTTCAAATTTCAGTAAAAGATAGTAAAACTAAATGACATGTACTTAAACAGCATCATTCAGGGAATGATCAGTAAGCTTCAAATGGCTTTAATATAACCTTGAACATTTTATGTTTATTTGGGGTGGTAAAGCAAATATATAATCATTAACATAAAGAAGATTCTGAAATGACAATAGCAGTTCATATTATTATTTTTTTTTACTTTTTTTCTGTGTTAGAACATATATATATATATATATATATATATATATATATATATATATATGGAGAGAGAGAGAGAGAGAGAGAGAGAGAGAGAGAGAGAGAGAGAGAGAGATAGAGAGAGAGAGAGAGAGCAGTCATTCAGAATTACATACACTAATAAAAGGGTAATATGCTAATTAGGCTGGGAGACCTTCCAGCAGACCTTCCAGATGTCCTTCTAGACAAAGCCATGGTGGTGGGACCAAGGCAGAGGTAATTAGGGGCAATCAGGTCAGGAGGGGAGGGTAGTTGGGGGTGATCAGGCTAGTGGGGGGGGAGTTGGGGGTGATCAGGCCGGCAGGGGGGGCAGTTGGAAGTGAGAAGGCCAGCAGGCAGAGTAGTTAGGGGAGATCAGGCAGGTGGGCTGTTAGGACCCAGTGGTCCTGGATTGCTAGAGGAATGTCCAACTGCCGGTAAAGGCCCGACCCTTGTTGGATCTGGCGTAAACCAGCAGTCAGACATCACCTGAGAGGTTCCAAATTGGAGAAGTGGAAAGAGTGCAGGCTGGGCTGAGGTACACCCCTCCTGTGCACAAATTTTATGCACTGGGCCACTAAAATAAATATATATGAATGTGTGTGTGCATGTGTGTGTGTGTGTGTATACTATGGGCCCGGTGCATGAAATTCATGCACTGGGGTGGGTCATTCCTCAGCCCAACCTGCCCCTCACACACACTGGGAGCCCTCAGGGGATGTCCTACTTAGCTCTCACCCCTGGCTGAAGCTTTAGGCCTTGGGCACCCAGCCATCACCCTGCAATGGGGCTGAAGGCTAGCTCTGCCCCGGCCACCTTGACCCCGCCCACCCCACCCTGGCAACCACCCGGCCACCACCCAGGGACCACCCAGCCCCATGGGCTCTTTGCTTGCCAGATGCCTCAGCCCCGCCCCCCCCCCCCCCCCAGCCCTGGCCTTAACCCAGGTGGCTACTGCCCAGCCCCAGGGGCACCTGCATTCAGCATCTGCACACACCTGACTCCTGTCTCACCTGCCACACTGCCACACGTCAAGCAGGGATGGCCTCCTGTCCTGCACACCATGGCCTTGCCCTCCTGCCTCCTTCTGCTCGGCTCCACCTCCCTGCCTAGAGCCACTTGGCCCCACTCATGGCACCGCTCGGCCCCAACCCCCAGCTCCTGATTGGCTGGTAGTGTAGTGAAGGTATTTTCAAATTTGCATATTACTCCTTTATTAGATAGGAGATATATATATACTCATATATATATATATTCATATATATATTCATATATATATATTCATATATATATTGGACCACTTTACACTTTATAATAAAAAAGTGTTTCTCATATTTGTGTAATGTATATATTCTATGCCAAGGCAAGCAAACTAATTTTCCCAAGTCTCTAAAAATGTTTCCTTGGATTTGAGGAAATTACCATTTGAGAAACAATGCCTTGAGAAAGTGAAATCTCAACTGATTAAATCCTTTTCAACTGTAAATTATGACTTGAGAATAATGCTTTACATTTATAGAAATTATTTTAGGTAGTTCTTCGGGAGTCACAAAATGAATACACAAACGCACACATACACAACACATACATACATACACACACACACACATACAGACTTCTCATAGAACGCAAAGACGAACCTATGTTGAATAATTTCTTATATCCATTACTAAAAGAAATCCATAAAATTAAGCCATTTTCTCAAAAACTTTTAGTGTCTATAAAATATCCTTCTAGAATAGACACACTATTTAAAAACTAACATATTCACTAATGTGTAGGCCAGGACCAGTGGTTTTGCTATGTCATCAGTATCTTTTTCCTTTAGTACATGGGGCCATCCTGTTGTAATTAACAAGTGTTCAAAGTAAACAACTGCGTGCAGTGTTCAAATTAGGCATTTCTGTTTATTTCAGAGATCAATAAAACCTGCTGATCCCCTTTAAGGTGTCAAGAAGAGGACATCCCAGTGTTGAAAGCCCTGGCTGGGTGGTTCCAGCATGACCCCCACCTACAGCCTCAGGAACCCTGTAGACCCTGGGTTAACCCATTCCCCCAAGAGCTCCTCTAAGGCTCAGAAGTCTTGGAACAGGTGTGACTTCCTTGGGACCTTCTCAAGTACCTGCTTAGTCTTTTACTGAGAATCACGCCGAGACCACGAGGCAGCCACTTCAGGATTACTCTTCACTTAGGTTCCCAGCTTGAAACAGGAGCAGTGTAATCATGGGCATGTAGACTTTATTTTTTGAAATAAATTTCTGCTAAGAATCCTGACTCCATTCCTGACTCTGCCCCTGATTAGCTGTAAGAACTGTGCATATCTGCTTCACTGAACCTTGGTTTCCCCATTTGGGACAAGGGAATAAATGAAATTCATGCCCGCCCTATTGAATTTTATAAATACCAATGTGCTGTGAGGTCCTTAAGAACAGAGAACAGATTAAATTCATCTTTAAATCACCAGTGTCCAATTAATGCCCAGAATAACATTATTATTATTGTCATTACACATCTTTAAGATTAGTTCCATTGATAATTACTTTAACGAATGTATATTTATATACATATAGTTATCACTTACTATATGTCAGGTATTATTTGAGACATTGAAGATACAGCACTGAACAAAAGATAAAAATATCATAGCCCTTCTGGAATTACTTTCTAAGTTTCTAGTGAGAAATCTTTTTGGAGAGAAGAAAGATTTAATATATATATTTGAGCATAATAGATAAAATGTATAAATGAGTATAATAGAATATGTACATAATTTATAGATGTGGTAGACATAATATAACTATGGATAAAGTGTTTTAGATTTTAATATATAATTTCTATATTAAATAATATTTAATTGCAATAGATTTGGTAGGTACAGAAAATTTATTACAATATCTTTAAGCTGGGAAAAATGGTAGGCAATTGGACTTTTAAATATTCATTGATTTTTATTAGCAATTACCTTCACATACCAAAGAACCCATTATTTCAATATTTAACGTGCCCTTAAGATAATTCTCTGTTCTTTTTTTTTCATTGAAATTTAAATTTAATTGGAGATGTTGTACAGAAGATGCCCTTGGAAGGTGATGGGGTGGGGGAGAAAGATGTTTTTAGGGGGGGGAAGTATCTTTATGGCTTTGTATTTAAGTGGCTATTAATGCAAGGCATTATTATATGAGATAATAGATTATATGCATGTGTGCACACACATGCACTTATAGATGATTAAACTACATGTTTCTTTCAACACTAAATATAAGGGAAAATGAAAATTTTGTAGGACAACTTTCAGTTCACGACATTAAAAACACCACATTTAGCCGTGTAGGTGAATGCAGGTGCAGTCATACCAGAAAATGAAATAAACCACATCAGATGCTGTGAATTCAGAGAAGTTTTAAGCACGTAACCACCACCAAGTGGATTAGGTTGCTGATAACAGACTTTTACCAGGTGTACCAGTTAATAATGCGGATTTTGTAAACAAAGAAAACAATGTCAAGAGAAACATCAAAAGTGTTTTATTCAAAGTAATATCCATTGCTAGCTACACATTTTCCCCATCTTTCAGGGAATTCGTGGATACCTTCCCAATAGGACTTTTCCTGTTTTGAAGAAAAACTTTCAGAGACCCAATTTTCCACTTCTTCATATGTTTTGAAGTGCTGCTCACAAAGTGTGTGTGCCATCTACCAGCACAAGGGGTCATCTGAAGGAGCAAGGTGTGATGGATACAGCAGGTGGGTTAATATTTCTCAGGCAAGATCTTTTAACCTGTCTTTAACTGGTTTTAAAGTGTGTGTATGTCATCATGAAGCAAAATTACTTTGCCATGTCTTCTGGCACAGATTCTGGTAATTTTGCGATCAAAGTTTGGTTCATAGTGGATATTTGTTGTCCACAGAGATCAGTATTAATGGTTTCACCTGGTATTTGCAGCTCATAATACACCACACCTTCCTGATCCCACCAAATGCAGAGCATTGTCTTCTTTCTGAAGGAATTTGGCCTTGCAGTAGATGTTGATGGTTGACCTGGATCAACCTATGATTTTGTGCATTTGGGATTCTCAAAATAAATCCACTTTTCATCACTAGTCACAATTATATGCAAAAAAGACTTTCTTTCGTTCCCTTGCCACAGTATAATTTTAGGCATGTAATTTTAAAGCATCAGCTTTTCATTGTTGTGAAATTATTTAGTTATTTGGCAAAATGACAACAGTAATCCTTATATTATTTCACTCTAATGGAAATTAAATGATATAAAGTGTGCAAAAACACTTAACAACATGCTTGATGCAGAACTAGAATTCAAGAAAATGGACAGCATTTATATACTTCTCAAAAAACACATTTTTTTCAGGAACATATATGTTAATATTTAAAGTGAACTAGAGAGTGGATTCTCTAAAATCTCAAATGTACAGGCTTTTCGGTTTTCCATTTGTCTTTCATCAGTTGAGGTGACACCCATTTTCCTTCCTTTAAAATCTTTCCCATTGCTTGTAAATGATCAGAAATGGTTTGCTGAGCAACATTTAATCTTTCTGCAAGTTGTTTTTTAATTTGACACTCATCGTCATCCAATAATGCTTGTAATTGTTGGTCTTCAAACATTTTCAGTTGACCTGGACATTCTTTGTCTTTCACACAGAAATCATCAGTTTTAAAGCATTTAAAGCAGCGTCCACAAGTATCTTGACATGGACATGTTCACCATAAGCTACTCAAAGCTTGGAGCAGCACTTTTCTTCAAACCAACAAATTAAACCTTCCCGCAAATGGTCTTTTTTGGCATAAAATTTGACATTTTTAAGCATAAAAATATCTATGTTAGCACCTTCAGAAATTTTTATATATGAAGATTTGAAGCTTGATTTCAATACAACAAAATAGCACACATATCAAATCACATATATATATATAATCAACATATGTGCAACTCCATCTATTGAAAACAAAATCTGCATTATTAACTTTATACCTGGTAAAGTTAATCCATTTGGATCCCTGACCAGCATGGCTCAGTTGGTTAGACCATCATCCCTTGCATCTGAAGGTTGTGGGTTTGATTCCTGGTAAGGGTACATGTGTAGGTTGTGGGTTCTCTTTCCTTGGTCAGAACATGTGTGAATGGTGACCAATCAATGTGTCTCTCACATCAATGCTTCTCTTCTCTCTCTCTCTCTCTCTCTCTCTCTCTCTCTTTTCCTTCTTCCCTCTCTTTCTACAAACAATAAAAACATATTCAGAGATTGAGAATTTTTTATTATTATTCTTGAAGTCAATCCAGTGGAGCTTGCTATGGCCGCCATCACTGGCTGATTCTATTCAAAACCTCCAGCCCACCCCCGAAATGAAACCCTTACAGGGAAAATGCCAATATTTGGTGCTAGGAAGAAAAGTTAATCCATACAGATAATTCAACACTATTTACTAAATACCCAAAATGTACCTTGCACTGAGGATGCAGAGATAAAAAAAAAAAAGTTCCCCCAAATCTGTAATGAGATAATGATCAGAAGACTAAGACTATATAGGAGAGGCCTGGTGATTAAGAAGGCAGGAAGACACAGATCTGCGCCCCAGACACATCACATTAACATGGGATTTTGACCGTTTTCTCTATTTCTCAAGGCCTCGGGTTTGCCAAAGGAAAGAATGCACAAGCATTCACAGAGGCCATTTGCCGGAGCAGGTAGGTGGATAGCTCTGTTTGTCTACATCTGCATTTCTGATGAATTTTCAGCTTAAGTCTTGAAATAGCACCACTTAGAGAGAAACACTGTATGCTGTGCTTCATTAGTCAGGCAGCCTAAAATCATTATATATTAGCTAAAAGAAACCAAGTCATTTTCCACAGGACTTCCAACTGCATGATGCACTGATTTCCTACGTGTGAACTCAACATTCAGAAACACAGCAAACCAAGGCTGACACAGGGAATGGCAGGAGATCTGATCTTAAGTCTTTGGCTTTGAGAAAGTCATGTATTGAACTAGTTTTTTTCTACGTGGTCAAATGAACAAGAAGCCTAAAATGTGTGTAGTTTTATTAGAAATAATAGAAATTTAACATACTATATCCAATTTCTGTCCATTACTAAGTAGAGAATGCTGTGAAAATCTCTTGGCCTGTCCTATAATCAGCTTTTATATCTTAAATTGGGGGAGCAGCCACCTTTCTTATTGTTTTATTGTGACTATTAAATTAGATAATCTCAATCAAAAGTACTTTATAAACAACTAAATACACACACACACACATTTTCTTCAGCAGTTATCATAAAATTTGGCACATAATTGGCACTAAAATTAGTTTTGAATGTATGCATATATTCATTAAAAATTATTATTAAACATTCCATTCTATCCTTACTTACAACAAGCAATTTTAGGTTTGGAATATGGGCAGAAGAATATTTAATCTACTGATTGTTTTCTTGTGCCAGAGGAATTAGTTTTCTATGTCATTAGGTGACAAATTCAACCCAGAATATATTAAAGATGAAGCTCCTTTAGTAACTGATAAAACATTATGTTAATGTCAATTTTTCAGATTAAAATAAAGCTAAGGATTTTAGACTGTTAGCCAGTCAAAGTCAGTCAATTGTATTGAAGGACAAACCTTCCCACCACCATCTCTACATGGGAAAAGCAAAAGCCTGAGTCTTACAAGGATGCAGAGAATGTCTTGGACATGAAGACAGAAGATGCTATTACTGATGATTGTGTCTACTCAAGGAAACATATCTCATAGTTTGCATCTCTTTCTGTCTATCTGGTAAACAGAAATGGCAAGTTTTTTGTGTGTTACACAAATGTCTGTACATTTGAGATTTTAGAGAATCCACTCTCTAGTTCACTTTAAATATTAACATATATGTTCCTGAAAAAATGTGTTTTTTTTGAGAAGTATATAAATGCTGTCCATTTTCTTGAATTCTAGTTCTGCATCAAGCATGTTGTTAAGTGTTTTTGCACACTGTATATCATTTAATTTCCATTAGAGTGAAATAATATAAGGATTACTGTTGTCATTTTGCCAAATAACTAAATAATTTCATAACAATGAAAAGCTGATGCTTTAAAATTACATGCCTAAAATTATACTGTGGCAAAATACAGTCCTGGGGTTTGAACCAAGGAAGTCTGACTCCAAAATCTAAAGACCTTTTATTTTTGTTGAGGATGCATCATTGTTTCCCAGCGTGCACTTTCACTCAGCTATCTATGACTCAGAAGGAATTAAAATGTGGGATTTTGTTGCTATTGTTAAAGTGTGTTCGCGCTAAGGCAAATCGCAGAGGGGAGAGAAAGAGCTGAACATATAACTAAGGCATGTTGCCAAGAAAATTCCGTTAGCCTACCAAATGTCAGAGAGTTCAGGAACATAAAAGCATTTTTCCACGACCATAACTTTCTTCTTTATCAGTCTATGTATGAAGAAGGAGACATCAACTATAACTGCCTCTTAGCAAGAATAAATCATGAGGTGAGCAGGAAGTTTTCAGAGCCAAATTTATATGTCCGGGAACTTAATGCATTCCTCTTTTGAGATATTAGAATTTATTAATGGGAACTTGCTTCTGTAATTCTAGTGAAAGCGGCTTTGAGAGCTTTTAATGTCAAGACTTCTGAGTCTGCAAATTAGCTTTCCAATCCAAGTTAAAAAGCTTGAACAGGGTTCTGACCCTACACGTTGCAGGTAGGTAGGCAAGTGTCTCTTGAAACTAAGGAAAAGAGAGAGAGAGAGCGAGCACAGGCAATGCTCCAGGCACCAACTAACCTCCAGGTACCAATCACCTGGGAGTAACCACAGGCCTGAAAGCGAGACACCTGTAACAATCTAAGGACATTGATTCAGGTTTGCTTTGCTGCTTGTTACCTGCCATGCTTATCTCGTTGAGAAATTCTGCGTCCTAGGACACTGACTATAATGACTGTTTGGACACTTACTGTTTGCTCATTTCAAACATTCTTTTCTAGAAATAAATCATTTCTTTTATGGACCACGTTACCACTAAAACCCAGCATGACCCTGGTGCTAGCTTCTCTTCCCACATAACAGAATTTCCAAAAACATCACCCACCTGTAATTATGAGATCTCGTTCTGTTCTGGCTCTATTTCGATCTTTAAACTCCACCTTTAATAAGCTGATAGAGTTCTTTCTCCCCCCGCCCCCAATTATCCTGTTTCTCAAACCCTTGATTTCAAAATGGTCTTTTCTTTAAAATTGGTATTTATACTAACTGCAGTCAATTCTAGGTCTTCCCTAGGGCAGTTGATGTCAACTTACATTTCAATTAGAGCTTAGAGCTATTCTAGGACCTGAACAATTGGCTGCCCTAAATACTGGAGAGGTAAGACAAAAGCTTTTAGGTCCAGCATTATTTTGCAAAAGACCCATTCTCCCCCATTTTTTTTTTTAGTGTTTAATTCTGCAGATATCGATTTTGATTCATTTTTAGCATCTTTCTCAATAATCATGTGTTTGGATTTTCTGCTTAACTATTTTTATATCTACCTCAGTAAATGCTAAAAAAAGAAAAAGAAAAATACTCCTATAGTGAGCAGCATAAAATTAGAAAAGTTGACCAAATAACACTCAGTTTTAATACATTTCCTGAATGTGTTCAATAGTGCTCACCCCACCACTGTGCATGCAAAATCTCAGAGGCGGGAGCACGCACATCAGCAATAATTTCACGCAAGCGGGCTCTGCCTGGTATGTGCAGGGTCTTACATTACTTTATCAAACTGTCTCTGTGTAATTAGTCTGTCTGCAATGGCTGGTGTATAAATTAAGCATCTAATTTATCTTGACTGGCTGCCGGATCGCTTGATCAGTCCATTCTGCCTCTGTGGCTCTTTAGTGAATGCCAAGTGCAGAGAAGGGCCCTCTGGCAACAGAGAGTGGGAAGCGGCAGAAACTCCCTCCAACTCCCTCCAGAGGTCGGAGGCAATTTCAAACGTCCTCCTCGCTGACTCCTGCTGGGGGTCTGTGCGGCTCTTTCCTGTGACAGCGATCTTTGCCAAGGGCGTAATGGATGTCCCTGGTGGCAGGTTACTTTGACTCGTGGCAAGTAAATAATAAATAACCGTAACGCAGGCTGCGATGGCAGGCTGGCTAAATGAAATCAAATTAAAAGTAAATTATGCTTTCCTCCCAATTCGACACCATTCCTCAGAAGCCACTTATCAATACCACAGCAATCGGAACCACTCGGAGAGCCACAGCCATTCAGTCCTGATCAAAACAGAGTAACTCCTGTGGCCATAATCATTCCTCAAGAGCATTTCATTTGTTGGCTCTGGCGCTCTTGCTATCAAAACAAAACCCGGCAGCTTTATTGGAATGCATAAATCTCTTTGATTTAAGGGTTGCTTTCGCTCCCTTTTCCTCGGATGAATTTGAAATGGCACCGAGTTAAATTTTTATGGGATGATTTCTGGGCGGGGGGTGGGGGGTGGGAAGGGCTGACATAATTTTCGGCTTGGGACACTGTGTTCTGCTGACAACTGAGAAAGTTTGGAGGAAATGTTTAGCTCATTCGATAGTTGTTGTCAGAGTGCACTCTCTCCTCTGCGGTTGGGAACGCGTGCCCAGGACAGATGTGAGCTCCTTTGGACATATCAAAGTAAAGGCAGGGCACGTTCAGTACAGATGTCCGACCTCCCTTCCTTCTGGGGAAGAGAACCAGAGGCCTGGGGTCTGGAAATCATACTCTGCAGAGCACCATCTGTGACTTTCTACTGCTGAGGGCTCACTCTGCTTTCAAAAACATGCCATGGTTGCTCTGGCCATGGCAGCTTAGTTGGCTGGGTGTCATCCTATGCACCGAGAGGTTACCTGGTCTGGGCACATGCCAGGACTGAGGGCTCTGTCCCCAGTAGGGGGTGTGCAGGAGGCAGCCAAATGGGTTTCGCTCTCACATCGATGTTCCTCTCTCCTTTCCTCTCTCTAAAATTCCATAACAATATGTTTTTAAAAAAACATCCCATGATAGTATGTGGTTACCACGTTTTGCAGTGAATTTATGAGAAGGTCTCTCTTTCTCCAGTAGCCTTCCTAGAAGATGTATGGCTCAAGAGACACGTATCTGAGACTCCATGGCTTTGCCAGCTGGTAAGGACTTGACCAGACACTACATTGCCACTTTGGCATTATCTGATTTATATGACTAGCAATCCCTCATGCTTGATTTTTGAAATGTAGTTTTTTTTACAAAGAACGGAAAATATTCTGGCTCTAGATACACTCTGATTACAAATCCACTTGGTAGCTCTTTGAAACCATAGAACAGAGAAGATTTTTCTAAGTGAAAATGTGCTTCTATTTGTGCTAGTTGACCTATTTCAAATTGTGAATGCTTCCCTTTCTGCCGTGAGATGATAAGGAATTGTAATATATGTGGAAGGCAGGAGAGGAAGGGATGCAGCTGGAGGAGTGATTTATGGTTACGGGTAGATGTAAGATGGTCACTTCTTTCCCAAGGCAAGTGCTTCAACAGAAGGGCCATCACCATGGCTATTGTCAACTTATCAAAATGCAGACATGTCAAAGCTGCCTTCACAGTACTTGTAGTGATAGGCCCCTGAGTCAGAAGACCCATTTTAAATCATTGTCTAATGATCTACTGTGAAAACAGAGGCTCCTCACAGGCAAGTGACCTACACAAGGCCATACAGGAGAAGACTACAATGATTTACACTCCCAAGTACTTGAGCTTATATCTACTCAAAATTTACAATCCCTTCCTCCCTCTCTCAAGTTCAAAGATAAAGAGAGAGTGTCACATTTGAGTAAGAAAATTTATTCAAGTATCTGATGACTTTATATGGCTTCCTACCTACTCTATGAATAATTATGTTTTCTACAACATTACCTTATTTTCCTGGCAAAAATGAGGAATACATTTACCAAAGTAAAAGAATCTTCAGTATCTCAACCAGCTATGAATAACTGTAGCATGACAAAGATGATAAAGATAGTTACATACTAGTCTCAGAAATAGGTTTTTCATATATGCAATTATATATGTATGTCGTTAAATAAGTTGTTAACTCCTCTTAGTTCACTGTACTATCCTCTTTTTTTGGCTTTGGCTAATTGTTTAGATATGACATTTTTAAAGTAGAAAAGGGGTGCATAAAGTTTAAATATTAATTCATTTATTTGGACCCACATAGTTTCCATTCACAGTGTTAGCAATATTCACCTGCAAGCCACATTCTAAAATTTATAATCTGAGAACTTTTACATATTGTCAACCATTTTAAAAATAGTTTCAGAGGAATACCTGTCATTGTGTTTTCTTAAATAGATTATTACATTACAAAGTATTTAAGTATACAGCTTCTTAATTAAGATTCCAAATAATGGTTTGATATATATTTCCAATCTCAGGATAGTTTTGGGTGCTAATGTGGAGCTCTCTGAAACCAATCTTTAACAAACATAAATGAAAGATTTCTACAGATGTAGCCATTTTTTCCTGTAAAGCAAATCTCTAGGATATATGAACTATGCCATGCTAACTTTTCTACAAAGTTACTCTAAAATAATATATATGATGGGTGCACCTTTGATTTTAACTAGAATGCTGGAATAAAATATACGGTATTATATGATATAATTCAATTAAGGAGGAATTGGTTGTTTGGGTGTGTTATGCTTGGAGTTTCAGTCTGTTACTAGTTCAATCGTAATCGAGTTAGAGTCTATCTCATACATTACACCAGTACCAAGTCAAAGGTCAAGGTGTGCATGGCCAACTTCTTAGGAGCTATAGAACATCCAGGTACAATATAGTAAGTTAAGCTGCGCATTACAGTTCACAGAAAGTCACTTCTGTCTGCGACAGCAATAACACTGATGGGGAAACAGTGCCACTTCAGTCGCAATTAAACCAGGCTTCCATGCGTAGCTTAACATTAAGCAGAGCCATGTGTGAAATTCTGCCGAGAAAGCAAAGAAGTGACTGTGAAATATGCTGATTTGGCTACAAAGAAGTCGGGTCAATTTTCACATGCACAACAGCTTCCGTTAGTCAAGAACTTAGACTTGCAATTCCTCCAAAACGTATTGTCTTGTGGCTCATCTACCAGGGAAGGAATGTCCCAGACTGTGAAATTTAGCTCGGTCCCTGGAGGCTGCTTATTCTTTCTATGGATCAGATGTCTGTCTCATCTGAGAAAAACGCCTCCTATGATTGTCACAGTTAACTGAGATAGAGTCTCAGCAACACTTAGAAGAGAGCTCAGTACATGGTGAGTGTTCAACAACTGTTGGCAATTATTATTCAAAACCTTTAAAATCCTATAGAATGAAAGGGTAATATACAAATAGACCCAACGGCAGAACAACCAACCAACCAACCAAAGCATAATATGCTAATGATATGCTTGCTCAACCACTCACCATGATGTGCACTGACCACCAGGGGGCAGATGTTCTGACCAGTAGGTTAGCTTGCTGCTTGGGTCTAGTGAATCGGGACTGAGCTAGATGGGCTAGACAAGCCCTGAAGCCCTCCTGCAGTCCCCCCCAGCCTCCGATTGTGCACTGCAAGGGTCCCTAAGCCTGACCTGTGCCCTCTTACAATCCAGGACCTTTCAGGGGATGTCAGAGAGCCAGTTGCAGCTTTATCCCCGAGGATAGCCCCCTGGGGAGGGTGCTAGATGCAGGGCTCATGGCTGGTGAGCACTGCTGCAGCAGCACGAGCCTCTCCAGATCGGGGCTAATTGGGTTGAGCCCATGGCAAGCACAGTGGGGTTGGGACGAGTGGGAGCAGCAGGTAGGAGCTGCAGGTGGCATTGGACTGTAGGTTTTGGCCTAATCCCTGCAGGCCACCCAGAGGGACCCCACCCATGCATGAATTCATGCACTGGGCCTCTAGTAGATAAATAAAACCCTAGGATCTACAGATACATTTAACATGGAGTGGAGCTAAGTTGGAAATTTCCTCAATGGCCAGAAAATAGGAAAAAAAATCTCTATTAAAATTTTGTTTCAACCCAGATAAAATTAAAGAAAAATAAAAACCTAGGCTAATTCTGAGGTTGACCTACTCTAGCAGTGAGCAAAGAAGCTATATGTGTTCTGAATTGACAGTGATATACCTATCACTCTGACTGTATAAAGTGACACTGAACATATTATTGAGTTTAGAATGTATTATTATTAGACTATCCAGGATAGCTTCTTATGTAGAAAGACCAGATGAATATTGTGATTTTTATTTGTTACATAAAATGTCAATTACTTAGGCTGGATACTTTCTACTAAAATGTTTAAGGGATGTCAAATAAATGTATAAATAATTTTAGGAGCAATTTATTTTTATTTTGAAAGAATTACCTTTATTCTCGGAGCTCCCCAACCTCCCCCACACACTGTCCTTACATTAGTGGCCATTGCCTTAATATCATAGCTCCTCTTTATAAACTGTGAGATGTTAAATATAGATCTTATGTCACTTAGTCCTTATATCTCCAGATCCAGAATAAAACGTACTAGGTGCTCAGTCCTTGTTTGGAGAATGAAAGAGAATGAGAGTTGGTGTTAGATATATGACTATACTCTGCAGCCCTTTGCACAGCACTTGGCATTGAGAGGATCAGAGCAAGTGTTGGGAAATGAAGATACTGGTATGCCGGAGAGGTAGTAATATAAGATGCTTTCAATAGAAAAAATTTCTATTGTTGTCAAAATGCTAACAAATACCATAGAATCTGTAACATGAACAAAAGAAGTTATATGCATATATGTGTTGTTCATTAACATAGACAATAGGGTGGTAAAGGTCTGGATGGGACAGAACCGGATGGTGGGGGGGCAAAGAGGAAAAGTAGGGACATATCTAATACTCAGCAATAATGATAAAAATATATTATTAAAAGGAAAAAATCTGTAAGTTATTAGAAGGAGTCCCCCTATTCCAATGGACACTAAATTATCAACTTGGCAACAGGCAAAATGTCTTTCTACTTGAGTTCTAGGCTATATATTCAAATCTAGGGTTAACATACAGGGTTATATTGCAGTATGTAGAAGGGAATTTTATAGCTTATCTGTTAAACTACAGCATACAGTCAGTAGTAAAACTTTTATAGAGTTGACACACATTTATTAATCTAATGGAAGTCAATATTCAAATATTTCCTAAATTAATGAGTCAATAAATTAAGCAATAAATACTTTTATTAGCTAGTAGCTAGGGAATCCACTTGGGAGAGTAAGAAAGAACTTAAAATCCAGAAAACTTAGAAACATTAATCACTTGTTAATGCTTACAAAATAAAAATTAAGATTCATATCTTGACATATCAACTTTAACATACGAATCTTAATTTTGGAGATTTGTTGTATGAATAGATGAACCTTATTAGGAACTCTTTAGGAAAAATAAAAAGAAGAGGAAACTGTACAACATATTGGAAAATAGTACATCTTGTTCAATTGACAGTCCTGAATCATTTAAGCGTTGTTCATTGTCCAAGAGAACTCAGCATCAGTGGGCATTAAAACTGCGTCCTTAGTGTTAAAATCAGACTGGGATTTTGAATAATGGCATTGCCCTAGTAATCATGAAACAACATTCTCCTCAGTCAGTCAGATGTGTTTATTAGCAAAAATCACTGGCAAAGCACTGTTCCCCTGGAGTGGAATTTGCTGCAATCATTTTATGCTTTAACAAGACAACTTACATTTTAGAACTTTGCAATCCCCCACTTCCCTCAAATCTTTCTTGACTTTGGAAAAGTCTTTGAATTTTTTGCCAAACAAAACTGCCTCAGAAGCAAATAGCTATTGTCTATGAGATAGAGATAGAAATAGATATAGGGATAGATTTAAATATAGATTCAGATAGAGATTATCATTTTCATTGCAGAACTGATAGACATTTCAAACACCTTTAAAATGCAGAGCTACATAACATGTAAACATAAGGGGTTTTCAGAAGTTGGTTTAAAAATATTTCATTTTTTTTTCTGGAGAACAGCAATTTAAGATATATCTTTTAAAATATACTCTAGCACTAGTCACCATATTTTGAGAAATATCAGCAATCATTCAATTTCAAATGTAAGGTTATGTACTCATGCTATGACAAATTAAAAGTCTTATAAATCATGATACAGTTTTGTGTCTTTTTCCATTTTATAGATAAACTTCCATTTATAGTATAAATCTATGTGAATTCAAGTTAGGAGAAAAAATAGCATAGATAATGATTAAGATCATAACAAGTTGCCACTGATATCATGTGATTAGCTAATTATTAATAACAGGAAAGGAGCCAAGGGAAGACCAGATATTACAGACATGTCATTTGGGCAGCGTGACCGGAAGCTGCAACTTCTCATTCTCCAGGGAACCAATGGCCCAGTCCCTTCAAGAGTCAGTGGGAAAGGGTCCAACAAAAGTGAAAACTGTACATTGGCCATTGCAAGCTTGCAAAAAAATTGGAAACAATCTCCTAAGAGTTCACTCTCGCATTGCTCTTGGCTCTTGTTCCTCTCGGCTCTTGGCTCCCTTGCATTCTCCAGTGCTTCCCTCATAGCCAGGTGGCCCTGCAGATCCCCCACACACTAGATTGTTGGACTGCAGCAGGGAACACCAGCTAAGCTAGCCTGCTGCTGGACTGGACAGTGCAGATACGGAAAGGCAATTTGGGACACTGGCTCTGATTCTAGCTCTGCTGAGGCTGAAGCTACACTTTTTTGTTGGTGGCACAAGAACTTGGAAACTCATGGGTGTAATTCCACAGAAATAAAGCTTTATATAATATTTCATTTTCCCATGTGTCTCAGAAAATTCTTTTTCTTGGGATATCACAAGAAATCCACTCCCAGGAGCCACAGGTAGGGATGCAGACTACTCACTGGTGATACTATCTCACAAGCATGACTTTGGCTTACTTCCAGACACAATCCCCAAAACCTCTTCTAAGGGCTGTGGTTACTTTCATTGAACATTGAAATAATTTTATATAGGGTTGGGAAATAAATTGATTGTCAGGCAAGCATAACGTGTTAATTCATAATGTCTTGTAATGCAAATGCTAATTGATTTCCATGTGACTGTCTTGCTAATAATTATGATTAATGTTTCTCAATTTTACAAGTGTCACATAAGATAATAGCCCTGATAAATTTATGTAAAAACACGTTATTAGCTTTGGCTATGGAAGAATAAGAGGAGTGATATCTACATTTGCTAATTTCCCTATCTTTGCTCCACATATTGGCTTCTATTTGATCCCTATCAGAGTTTTTTTTTGTGAATAAATCCTCAGTTATTACATAGTCAAACTATTGCTAATGGCTAAAATGTCTCTGCCAATACCAAAACCTATTTAGAGTGACCTAAATCAATGTGCCAAGTCACTGTGACTTTTCTAAATATCAATTTTATTTAGTCTCTTAGAAAAAATTAAAAAATACTTAAGTGACAGAATTGACATCAACATGGTTTGCTCTTTTCATGGTGCCTGATACTATACCTCATAACTTTGCTGCTATATGTTCCAGCCTTATGCATATCAAATGTGTTATTACATAGTTCATAAATCTATTAAAGAATAACAGATATTTTAATGATTATATGGCAAGTCACAGTCCTAAGAAGTTGTACATGTACTCCTAATGATACTTAAAGTTAAAAACCTGTAAGGTGGGTATGATAATCAGCACTTTGTGCACCTGAAGTAACTGAGACCCAGGGAGACTAGGTAAGACAGTGAATGATGAGACAATGATACAAAATCCACATGGATCTAGGTAGTGGCTCTGAAAATTAAAGCAATTAATATGTAAATATTTAGACATGTAAGTAGATATGTAGATTGTTACAGAAATACTTTCTCATTTGTGAAAGTTCATCAATGTATATCAATTGGGGTAAATATTTCATATCTAACATTACTCAAAGGGCTAGCCCATACCCTCAATGAATTATGTACACCACAAAGTTCAAACCTGCTCTTCTGATCTGGACTATGACAATTCTTTAGCTGGCCATCACACACTGAATTTCAATTTTATTTTTTCTACTACTTCCCCCCCCCCCCCTTCAATTGAAGCCCAGTATCTTCAGTGAAAAAGATAATAATAGTCCCAAACTACTAAGAATGAGTCAGCTTAATTATTATTACTCAGTACTATGAGGAATTAAAAATAAATGGCCAGTAAGCCTGGTTAGAAGAAAAATGAATTTAAAAGTGAGAGCAACTGCTAAACTAATAGAAATTACCCTGAAGAGTTTGGGACAGACATATTTGCATTGAGGATAAAAGGGGGGCATAAAAACTCAACTGTAAAAACCTACTTGGTGTTATTGAGGCCCTCCGTGTTTTGCAAAGGGATATTGTTCAGACATATTAATTGAGTAGCTGTTTCTCTCCTGCAAGAAAAAATTTTCAAACTATTTTAGCAACTCTGAGAGTTGGGAATTGACAACTATGATGCTTGAAAAACTGGAGAGTTGTTTCATGAGTGGATGAACTTTATATCTAAATACATCTATGTCTCATGTCTTTATTCTCCTATCAGTACTAAAACTTGCACTATGTCCATTTTAACAAGTAAGGTATTTTGACATCCATTTAACAATCAAAATAAACTAAAAGATGGAGAGGCCAGCATTTAAACCCAAGATAGCAAACACTACCTTGCTCTTCAAGACACCAGAGAAAATCGAGGGTTTTTGAGAGGAGGGCCTAGTGAAATATTTCTAAAGTCACTTCTGAGTCTCAGAGTCAATGCTTATCCAGTAGAACAGGCTCAAACTGTACAACAGTTATAAGTGGCTTCTGGGAGAAGTCAAATTATGCAGCTGGACAGAGAAGGGAGGGCGTTTAGAAGTTCCAAAAAGGAATGTGTTACTTTGGATTCAATCATACTATTTGTTCTATAATAATGGGCCCTTTCTCTCCCCGTTCCTTATCTAAAACACTACTTCAAAAGTTAATAAAATTGATCTCGTCAAGAGATTCTAGTAAACAAATGCCATTGGTCCTCATTTTCTTTATTTTCTCAGTAGATTTGACATTACTGACACCCCTTTTCTTGCCCTTAAGATGGTCATACTAGGTATGGTAATAGGGTATAAATGTTATAGTGATAAAGGATATTGGATATGATTGTTTTACAAATGCCAGATCAATGGTGTTTCTATCCCTTCTCTATTTGTTCTCACTTTGGAAAACCAATTCCATCTCTAAGCCTCAGTTTTTACTTTTCCCCCTTTGAAAAATGTGAATACAAGAATGCTTACTTATAAGGTTGTTGCAAAATACAAATGATACACCATATATGAAGCTATTTATACTTTGACTGGTTTATTTATATTAAGCCTTTTGCATGTATTAGCTAATTTTTTTCTTTGTAAAAAGGAATAGAATGGACACCAAACTTAAAAAAAATATCTCTTAAGACTCTGAAGAAGAAAGTTATGAGATAGAGGGTAATTGGGATCTCTGTGAGATAATGTGCTAATGCACTATCTGGTACATTGTAGGTCAAGAAAAACATGCTATATATTCACAGGGGAAACAAGATCTGGGCAGGTTTTGTTAGCCTGGTGGCTTTATGTGAGTGGAGATAGCGGAGAAAGCACTTGGGTGACAATCACTGTTCATACAGAGTCTCCTATCTCCAGTTGAACATAAAGCTGTAGCCTCAGAGGACACTTCCACTTTGAGCCTCCACTAAGTTGGATATAATGAGGTGCAGTTTTTTAAATGTTATGTTCATATTTCATCCATCAATTTGCTTTTCCACAGGTTGGCTGTCAGTTGAGTGTAATTTAAAGGTGCAAGAAGATTTCTTTTATGAGTGAGAAGATTCATAATTCTTAACTTACTCTCACAGCAAATCACTCTAAGTGAAACCTGGAAATATTTATTGGTACAAAATAGATATCATCATAAAGATCTTGTGCAGTTATAGTGAACAGCTGCCTACTTGAGAATATTTACCTAGACTGACTAATCTGCCTCATCTATCTCAGTCTATGTCACTGCCTTAATTCAAATATTTATTATTCATTTATTTAATGACAACTAACATCCACATTTTTCTTTCAATCTCCTTTTTTTCACCATGCAGTGCATGGCTTTTTCTTAAGCACAGTGCCATTCAACTCCTTCCCCGGCTTTTTCTTAAGCACAGTGCCATTCAACTCCTTCCCTAGGTTTCAAGGATCATTTGCCTACCATTTCAAATACCTCCTTCTGCCATTCCAGACTTTCCAAATTGTAACCAACAACCCTACCATTTGGTCTGATTTTTTACCAAATCCTGTACTCTAAAGCCATATTGTCCAGTATGACAGCCACTAGCCACCTGTGGTATGAAGTGGAGAGTCCAAACAGAGAGGTGTTGCGAGTATAAAATATATACCAGATTCCAATTATTTAGCACAAATATGTATAAAATCTCTAAATAATCACTTTATATTGATTGCCTATTCAAATGCTAATATGTTAGATATACTGGATTAGGAAAAAATCTATTATTAAAATTAAGTGCACCTGCAATTTTTAATTTTTTTGGGTGCTGCTATTAGAAATGTAAAATTGCGTATGGTCATCACATGTTTACTTTAAAGCAAGTTTTTTTTTTTTCTAGAGAAAAAAATAATGGCTGTAAATCAGACACATTTCATTTGTGTTCCTATTCTTAGGCATTTATAATAGTGTCTCCATACATGACACATACATTCACTGAATGTCTACCACTAAGCAGGCATTTTTTTCAAAATATAATACAGAGGTGATAAAGATGGGCAAGTTCTGCCTCTCATTAGAGCTCAATTTTCACGGCATCTATGGAAAGCAAGACCATAAACATAATAATGTCAAATTGTGATAAAAGGCATGTGTCTGAATAGTACATTAGATAATCCCTGGGATAGGGGATAATTTATAGTTTCACCTATAAATTGCTGAGTTTTCTAAAAAAAAATCACACATATATGATTTTAACGTAATATATATGTTAAACTCACACACAATTAGTTCTAATGTAAATGTGTGTATAATAATTGATTGGTAATGACTATTCAGAATGCTTTTAATAGCCATGTCTACCCGGTTCAAAAGAGATGCATTGCACGTACTGTATCAAGTATGTCTCCAAGCAGATCCATAATCATGCATCTTAAATAAAAAAGGATTTTAAAAATTATTTAATAATAAATACCTTAGCAAGTGAGGTTCTCCTCTAAAACTTAATCTCTATGCTGGGCATCAAGAGAGAAGTATGATCTGAAAACTTAGTCTATTTAGCAAAAAAAGAAGGTAGATAATTGTACCTAGCCTACAAAATAATTACGTCTACAGACCTTTAATAAGCCATTTCCCAATTATCATATATATGCATGAAAATTTTATAATTGCATTCGGTTTTTTAATTGACCCCACATTTAGTCAATTCTCTTTTCATCAATTTACATCTGAACATCTGTTTGATTCTTGGAACATCTGTGAAGGCAGGTGTTCTGCTCCACCTTTCAAAGTGATGCACAAATGAGCACAGGATATAGACCAACAGGTGATAGAAATTAAAAGAAAATTCACAAGTAGTGTGTGCAGGTGAAGTTAGTGTACATGAATCTATAACACACTATAGCATACTAGAGGCCCAGTACACACATGCATGGGTGGGGTCCCTCAGCCTGGTTGGTGATCAGGGTCAATCAGGGCCATGGGAGGTTGGCTGGAGGGAGGGGCAGTGAGAGATTCAGATCAGGATTATCTGGCTGGCTCGCTCAGGGGTATGGGCAACTGGGGCCAGCTGGCTTGGGGGAGGGACTGTGGGAGGTTGGCCAGTTGGGGGGAGGGGCCGCGTGGGGTTCGCTGAACCTGAGGGAGGGAACTTGGATGTTGGCCAGCAGCAGGAGGTTGGCTGTGGGAGCAGATTTACCACCAGGGGGCAGTGCCTGCATTGAGCATCTGCCCCCTTATGGTCAGTGCATGTCATAGCGACTGGTCAACTGGTCGTTCAGTTATTCAGGTGGTCACTTAGGCTTTTATATATATAGTTTGTGTACTAAACTCTAGCAGCTATAGTCCTTTGGAATCATAGGTAAATAAGACATGATTATTTTACTTAAGAATAGTTTAGGGAATGTTGTTGTTATCCATTATTGATGACAGCATGAGGATCATATATCCTAGTGCTCAAACATTACTCAGAGAAGATCATTTTACTAAGATTCAATAAGTCAGTCTCAGACTTCTTCAAATTATGCCTCATCCCTTTTTTTCCCCTTAACATTCATTTGTATGCTCCCTGTCTAGGAACATGGTCTAAGCCTTTGCTATCCTAAGTTCTTCATGAATTCGTTCTATAGTGAGCCAAAGACATCCTCTATGAATGGTGCCTAGGTTGTTTATTTCTTCAGTGGAGCTTGAGACCCATTAGCACAAAAGCCTGCAGGAACCAAACTCAAGTTTGTACACAATGTTGAACAAATAACCCGAAATGAGTCAATCAGAAAAAGTCAAGGACCATATGATTTCACTCATGTATGGATATGAATCTGAAAGCAACAAATGAACAAGCAAGACGAAGAAAAACTCATTGACACAGACAACAGTATGGTGGTCACTAGAGGGAAGGGCAGCTGGGAGGGTAGTAAAGGATAAAGGGATCATAAATGTGGTAAGAGAAGGAGATTTGGGTAGTGGGCACACAATGCAATATACAGATAATGAATCATAGTATTGTACACTTGAAACCTGTATAGTTCTATTAACCAATGTTACCACAAGTTAACAAATAAAGAAAACAGACAAAAAATAACTCAAATAAAACAGTTGTGGCCATTTATAGCCTGCCTGTTTTGCATACCTTGCCTAGCATTGCTGGCCATTGATCAGATAGTCTTCTGGCTATGAGAGCGCACACTCCTGCAGAGCCCTCCAGAGCTCTCTGAAACAGACTTCCTGCCTTGCAGCTGAGCACCATCATCCAGGCATATACTCTTAAGGTCTGTCATCCCAACTCCCAACTCCCTTTGATGGTCCCTTATTCTCTCCCACTCTGGCCTTACCACCATAAGCCTCTCCATAGTCACATGGTATAATCCTATTCAAGCACCAGTTAATAAAGCCTGTTGCACATGACTGTCTGTCATGGTCCTATTATTTTCCCTTCACTATGCCCCAAATCCCTTGAACATCCTGCATAGTCTAAGCTTTTAACCCACTACACCAGTGAGCGTCCCCTTTTGCTTGGGTGTTACTTCTCAATGGGGATGAGTTTTCTATCCAAGAACTACGGACGGTATTCAGCCACTGAAGAAGTAACAGGAAACAGGTTCGCACAATTTAGCTAAGAATGGCTGGTGTTGAGTTTTGACATTTTCTTCCCCTTTTATATTGTTTCTCTTTTAATATAAAATAACATCTTATATAATAAAAGAGAAACATGCAAATTTGACCATACCTTTGCTACGCTACCAGCCAATTAGGAGCGGGGGTCGGGGCTGAGCCGCATGAGCGCCTGGCCCTGGGGGGCAGAGACAAAGCAGCAGCGGCGTGGCACTCCGGCCAGAGCAGAGAAGACTGAAGGCTTCGTTCGGCTGGAGTGAAGCCTCCAGCGGCCAAAGAAAAAACAGAAGGCAACAGCCAGAGGGAAGGCCTGGGTCCCAGGTTCCAGAGAAAAACTGGTCCTGGCAGCCAGGGGAAGGAAAGTCTATTGCATGAGTCTTCACGCAACAGGCCTCTAGTATAATATTGTTCATAAGCATGACAATGTGTGTGTGTGCAAATGTATATTTACTCAATAATGTGTAAGAAGGATGGAGTGGAGGGAGAACAATGGTAGGCATAAAAAAAAAGGTGTTGAAGAGAAATGTATTTGGAACTATAATGAAATCATTCTGAGGTCAAACCAGAATGTAATCGGCAAATACAGTCTAACTCCCAAATCTTACTTTCTAGCAGAATAACCTGTGTCAATGCAAAGGGAAGGCCACTATTCAGAAGAAAATTTTAATTCAACATTTTAAGCCTATTTAATTCCATCCCACTACAATTTTACTACACTTGGCTGCCTATCATGTACAAGAATTTAAATGCCAGCACTTATTAAAACCAGCCTGAGCTGTAGCCATGAATAACCTTGGGGATGATCCATTAAAAAAAAAACCCTAGAAGTCTCCTCAAAAATAATTAAAGCTCCACCACTTGACAGGGTGGTTGAATTTATTTTTGTATTTCCCTACGTTAGGGAGGCCAGTGCAGTTTAGTGGACAGATCAACAAATTTAGAGTTCAAATACTTAAGCCTGATCATATATTAACTGTGATCTAGCACAAGTGAACCTACATCCATGAGCCTCAATTTTCTCATTCTAAAATATGGTATTGAAACACAGAACTCCAAGGACTGTTGTGAGCATTAAATATGATAACTTATGTAAAAGAACCACTTCTCCAGCCTGGAATGCAGTCACTAGTAAGTATAACTTATTCTTTGCATTAATCTGATTCTCTACACCAGCATGGGCAATGCAATGAGTACTTAGTAAGTGGTAGCTGCTATTATTCCTTTGTTAGTTATTTATGATTATCTTTACTTTGCTAATTTTTTCAAATAGTGCTCTGCTACTTCTCAGGATCAGGCAATGGGTTGAGGATTTTTTTTTATTATTATTAATGCTATTATAAAGCTCTGAGAAGAAATTGCTTTTGCTCTCAATTCATTTTGCTTTTTATATGTTTCTATTGATTTTTATATTGAAATTCTCCTTTCAATATGCTTTAACCATAATCCTTGTTTACCCGACCCAAGAACCCAGCATCTGGTAATAAGTTGCTTATTAAAAGGTGACATGATTTTTCTTTTAAAAACTAAAATCAATAAATCATATTTTTGTTCTTAGTGGAGGTTAAATGAACCAGTCATTTATAAGATCAGGTTTTTAGCTCCTTGTGAAGCTTGTATTTTCAG
The DNA here is from genome assembly GCA_027563665.1 of Antrozous pallidus. NCBI lineage: Eukaryota > Metazoa > Chordata > Mammalia > Chiroptera > Vespertilionidae > Antrozous > Antrozous pallidus. The sequence continues at coordinate 48,674,843 of CM050525.1, forward strand.
CAGGTGGCAGGAGATATTTCATGAAGAACTTAGCATCAGAAAAGGGTAGTGTGTAGGGCACCTAGGCATCTATAAATTGTTATGCCTTCAGACCAAGGAGAACTGCTCATGCTCTTCAGTGGTGGTCACCTCTATACTGCGAACAAAGGAGGCCTAGTGGAGTTCTCCACACAATTCTATGAGCAAACAAAATGCTACATCGTTAGTTATTGAGAGTTCAGAGCAAGCATGTCAAACTCAATGGCTAACACAGGCCAAATAAAAAACCTTGAAGTTCATGTGAGCCATAAAAAAATAAAAGCATCAATTTTCATAGAAACACAGATTTGTTACCAGAGACACACTGAATACAAAGGGCTGAAATAAAGGATTAATCATTAACAGAAAATAATAGAAATTCTAATAAAAATTAATTTTTTTTCTTGAACATTAACAGACACCGAATAATTGCACAAATTAGTAAGTGTAATGCAAACAAACCTGGTTTTCTTGTTCCCCAAAAGCAAAATATTTCCTGTTGTGCACACCAAACAAGTCAGTACAAGACTAATAACATGTCAATTGGTTGCTACAATGTTCACTGCTAGTGTTAGTGGAGAGAAATGGTGTGCCTGTGCATAAGGCACGTAAGGAAATGAATGCAACACAATTATAGTAATTAATCATTAGTGAACATTGTAGTTCATTGTTAATAACAAGTGGCCCAGTGCAGCACAGGGGTGGGGGGGAGGGGAGAGGGAGGATTCCTCAGCTCAGCCCCTGCACCCTCTCCAATCTGGGACCCCTCAAAGGATGTCCTACTGCCACTTTATAGGGATCGGGCCTAAACCGGCAGTTGGACATCCCTCTCACAATCCAGGACTGCTAGCTCCTAACCGTTGCTCACCAACCTGCCTGTCTGATTGCCCCTAACCACTATGCCTGCTGGCCTTCTCATTCCCAAATGCTCCCCGCCACCAGCCTAGTCTCCCTGAAATGCCACCACCCCTCCCCCCTCCCCTCCCCCTCCACCGACCCATTGCCTGATCCTGAGTAGAGAAGTAGCAGAGCAGTACTGGAAAAAAATTAGCAAAGAAAGGATAGTTATAAATCACTAACAAAGGAATAATAGCAGCTACCACTACTACTTGCATTGCTATGCTGGGGTAGAAATTCACCCCCAGCTGACCCCTCTGTAGGCTGCTCGCCCCCACTTTCATTCCCCATTGGCCTGATAGCCCCCAACTGCACCCTTGCTGGCCTGCTCACTCCAAACTGGCCCCCTCACTGCCCTGATCACCTCCATTTCACCCCCATTGATGGCCTGTTTGCCCCCAACTATACCCTCTGCTAGTCTGCTTACCCCCAATGGCCCTGCCACCCAAAATCCTGATCCCCCACAACTGCTGTCCCATTCTGACCTTATCACCCACAACTGCCCTCCCCTCTTGGCCTCTAACCACCTCTACCTCACCCCAGCCCCCATGTCTTTGTCTGGAAGAATGTCTGGAGGTCTCCTGGAAGGCCCCCCAGTCTAATTAGCATATTACCCTTTTATTAGTATAGAGAGAAACCTGTTGCATGGGTGGAGGCTGGCTGGTTTGCCCTGAAAGGTGTCTTAAACCAATGTGGGGGTCCCGCTGGGGTGCTTGGCTGATGGCTGTTTGCAGGCACGGCCCCAGACAACCCAAGCTCCCAGTCTCTCCTTTTTTTTCTTTTCTCTTTTATCAGCACCTCCTTGAGCAGAGGCCAAGGCTTGCTGGAAGCAGTTATCTGGGATTTATTTATCTTCCATAATTGAAACTTTGTAGCCCTGAGCAGAGGCCAGGGCCGGACAGGGTGGGCAGGACACGGGAGAGAAGCTTGGCTTCCTCCATCGCTGGGGCCTCCACCCAAGCCTCCTGCTTGCTCCAGCTCCATGGCTGCCACTATCTTGTTTGGCTTAATTTGCCTACTTGCTCTGATTGGCTGGTGGGTATAGCGGAGGAGGTACAGCCAATTTGCATGTTTCTCTTTTATTAGATGGGATTATGTATAACAAGATATCATGAAAATTAAGTTACAAAATTAAGTTTATTAAAATGGATCTTATATATCATTATATTGACTGAACTGCAAAAATATTTGTTGTGGACCATGAGTTTGACATGCTTGGTCCAGAGGGACAACTGTGGAACTAGAAGCAGATAAAGAGACTAATACACCTGGGATTTTAAAAACATAACACAAATCAAGACTCTAGAAGGACAATGTTATGACTAATATAGTTTTTTATTTAATATAGAATAGTGTTTCTATATATTTTATGAAGGAAACTTTTTTTTTCTTCAGAAAATGTTATGTTAGAATTTGTCTTATTCTGTATCTGATAATTTGGCGCTAGCTGCCTACATCACTGTTAGGAAAGACTCAGAGGCTCAATCCAAACTCTGGGAAATGAAAATGTAATAAAATAGTTATGTATGCTATGGCTCGGATAAAGGAAATGGTGACAGGGTGAACCATACAGTAGCTCTACCTGTTTTCCATGTCCATACAATACAGTAAAACAAATATGTTTATGTATTAAACATGAGATGGACATTTCAGATTTCTGTTAAAAAATGTATAATATACCTTTACTCTATCATATATCTCTCTTTCTAGATGTCCAATTAACTCCTAGAACTTTAGATCTCTTAAAAAATGTAGTTTGAAAACCAGTATTCCAGCTAAAATGCCCCCTTTTACACTGATCTTAGAACTATTTTCAGATGGACGAACTGCAACAGCTATATTCACTCAAAACTAGGGTGAATGCATTTACAGACCATTTTGCAACAGCAAAGGACACAAGATGAATAATTCTCACCTCAATGGTTTTAAGAACACAGTTTCTAACTAATGAAATATCTTACAATTTTTAATTGGTTTAGATGTCCCTAGTCCACCTTAGGTGCATAATATCACTTAAATATTTTCAAGTAATTTTCCTTTAAGAGGCCTTTAAACTTAATGCTTCTACCTTGCTTTAGGACAACACCTTTTAATTGCTCAAAATTATCAGTGATGTCTGTAGCATTTTTTCACTGAAGATGCGTTGAGTTCAATTAACTTTGTCATGCTTTTGCATAAAAGAAGTATTTTTTAATTTGCCTAATTGGATCACGCAACCTCTTGGAGCTAAGGATTGACAGTCCTTGGAAGGCTGAGGAGAGACACAAAGCTGTTTACTTCTTTGTTTTTCCTTTTGGAATTTTCAGTTGTGCTTGACCAAATAAGGCCACTGCTTAAGAATGTGCTTTAGAAAGTTAAACCACCAATTGAGCCCACTGAATTCCCCAGGACTGAAGTTGAACTATGCAGAAATATCCAAAGAGAATCAATTTAATAGTTTCTTCAACTCCTCTCTCAAAATAAAAACGGCGACCCTTTTCCATTTTCATCCACCTGTGCATGGAAGTGATAGATTTGTAGTGTTTGTCCCCATGTGCCTATGAAAACATATATAGGCTGCCCAGATGGCATGACTCAGTGGTTGAGTGTGGCCCTATGAATCAGGAGGTCATGGTTTGATTCCTGGTGATGGCAGATGCCAAGGTTGTGGGCTCAATCCCCATTGTGAGGCATGTGAGAGATAGCCAATAGGTGATTCTCAATCACCATTGAAATTTCTGTCTCTCTCTCCAACTCTCTTCCTCTCTAAAATCAACCAATCAATCAATCAAAATACATACACTAGAGGCCTGGTGCACAAAGTTTGTGCATAGGTAGGGTCCCGAAGCCTGGACGGCAATCAGGGCTGATCTGTGGGGTGACCAGAGGGGCGTTCGTGAGGCCCCTGATGGCACCAGCCTTGGCTGACCTAAGGCCTGCAGGCTGGGGGCAGCTCCTGTATTGAGTGTCTGCCCCCAGTTGTTGTTCTGCTGTTTAATCAATTTGCACTTTAGGCTTTTATTATGTAGGATATATATATATCCTACATAATAAAAGGCTAATATGCAAATTACCACATGGTGGAATGACTGGTCACTATGATGCACACTGGTCACTGTCAATGCAGGAGCTCCCCCTGGTGGTCAGTGTGCTCCCACATGGGAGCGCCACTCACCCATAAGTCAGGCTCATGGCTGCCAAGCACAGAAGCAGTGGTGGGGGGAGCCTCTCCCACATTCATGGCAATGCTAAGGATGTCTGACTGACGGCTTAGTGTACCTAAGCAATCGGTCGGACATCCCCCGCGGACTCCTGGACTGTGAAAAGGCACAGGCCAGGCTTATGAGTCCCTAGCAAGTGAATGGATTTCATGCATCTGTCCCTAGTATATGAATAAAAGGCTAATATGTAAAGTGTCCCCTCACAAGTTTGACAGGGAGACCAGGAGTTTGATCCCTTGCTATGACATGCACTGACCTCTGGAGAAGGCAAAGAATGAAGGAAGTCTCCAGCTGTCAGCCAGAAGGCCCCAATCAGTCCTGATCACTGGCCAGGCCTAGGGACCCTACCCATGCATGAATTTCACGTATCAGGCCTCTAGTGTGTGTGTGTGTGTGTGTGTGTGTGTGTGTGTGTGTGTGTGTGAGAGAGAGAGAGAGAGAGAGAGAAACACTTCCCAAGATGCATTAAAAAAAGTATAAAGTAAATTATGCTAATGGATTAAAGAGACACACATACACACACACATTTATACTCTTAGCCTATCACAGGGAAGATAAATACTGATGGTAGGCTTCCTTGTAGGATGGATACATCTTGTGGCTTAGGGGTGGCAGTGGAGATCATTTTGTACTGTTTGCTATTTTTTAAAGTTTATTCATTCTTTTTAGAAGGGAAAAAAATGTTTAGGAAAAGGAATGAATCTAAGACATGCAGCCTGTGCAAAAATGAATGGTGATGCCTTGAACTAAGAAAATGAATGCAGAAGTTAAAAAATAAATTAAATGAATGTGTGGAAGTCAGCATCCATGACACACACTCTTCTTTGTGAAGACCTTTGCAGTGATATTGGCAATGGTGTCATCCTTCTGGTATTTTAAGTAATTAAATCTTCTTCAGTAAGATCCTGTCCATGTAATATTGAACTCTGTAATATCCTCCAACCTATTATATTGAGCCACCAATGGGTCACTCCACATGTGAGAACACATTCCACCAGATTACCCTACAGATGCACTACAATTTGAATGGGATATTAAATTGACCATCACTCCACTACAGAATATGTCCCCTATCTCCATTGTAATGCAGTGTGCCTTTCTTTGAGGGCCTGGAAAACTTTTTGGAATTGTTAATAAGTTTTTGCTGTCTCCTTGATGTTGGCATTTAATTTAATTATCAGGGTTGAATGAACTTGGTGCAGCTGAGTGATTGCTAGCTACTCTGAGGAACAGAACAGTCCACAAACAAATTAGTTCTCCAGATGTGGAGACTTATAAATAACCATGCCAGGGCCGTCTGTGTGTGTGAGGGGAAAAGGCGTTGTGAGCATAGTGACTGTTTTCTGAAATGGTGGGGAAGGGCATTTCAACGCAGACAGCAGTGTGATTTTGTTTTGCATTTAGACAAATAGCCCTCAAATTATTTAGGGATTTAACCAAGTGTCTAATCAGACATGAATTTAGCTGCACTCTTTATGGTTGTTGTTGTTAATCCTTAACTGAGGATATATTTTCCATTGATTTTTATAGAGAGTAGAAAGGAAGGGGGGGAGAGAAAGAGAGAGTGAGAGAGAGAGAGAGATCAACTGGTGCCTGATTGAATTAATTATAACATTGATTAATGACGGTAATAATAGCTAGTACTTGGTGTTTCCTAGGTGACAAGGATTGAACGAAGGATTTGCATTCATTACCTAAAATAATTCTTAGCATAATCCTTTAAATCAGGTGCTGTTTTAGTATGCCCACTTTGTAGATAAAGAAACTGAAGTAATAGAGAACACTAACCATGTATTTTGTGTTTCTTTAAACAATCTTATTCAATTATTCTAATTCATTAGCCACATAAATATCGTATTTTTCATTCATTGTGTCTGGATTTCTAATTGGTTCTTGTTTTAAAAAATAGGGCCTTTCAATTTGTGTATAAGTTGCTACTGAATTCTCAGAAGTACCCTTGAAAAATTCCCATTTGAGAGGACTGATGACAAAGTTATCACCTCTTTTTTTTGATGTGTTCATAAATTTCACTAACATCTATTTTTAGCTGAACTAAAAATCTATGAATAAGCATATTAATTATATAATCAGATATTAGAAATGCAAGCATTCAATGCAGGCATATCTCTACCAAAAGAAGGCAGAGATGTTGTCAAAGGCTTCAGATCTTTACAAGGATTATACATTCTGAAAAAGAAAGTAATTTCCTATGAGGGGACTGATGACGATTAAGTTAATGGTATTTAACACCAAGGCAAACAGGCAGCAGAAGTCTTGATCAAAGGTCTCCCCTGACCCCCAAACCCTAAAAATACGGTGCTTATCCAGAACTACTTCTATTTCAGAAACTTCAAATATAACTTTCCTGGAATTAATCAGAAAGAAAACTATTTCAATCAGATGACACTGGCTCCTTCTGGACTTCGGAACCCAATGCTGCCATTCAGAAGACACTGAACAAGATGGTGGTCGTGCTGAGAGACCAGGTTCTTTAAGGAAGTGTCGGAGGAGTAAGGGTTTCCACCTCGCAGGAAATACAGAGGTGTTGGGGTATCCTCCAGAAAACCCCATCTTCAGCACATTTCATTTAAAACTGTGCAACTCATGATGAATTGGATCAGAGCAAGATTTTTCAAGTTCAGCATGTCTGACACTTGAGATGAGATGATTTTTTGTTTGGGGGAGCTGTCCTCCAATTTTAAAGCAACAGGTGTGGAGATGTGAAACGCGGTATAATGTGCAGGACTTCTTTCAGATCACCAGTGGGCTTCCTATACTATTTTCCCTCCTTTGGTGTGTTACTTTTCATTTCGTAATAGAAACTGGAACTTGTTTTTAACTCATTTATAAAACTAAGTCTTGACAACTGCAAAATTATTGTGTCAGAACAGAGTGTCCTTTGGGTAATCTTTGAAAAGTAACACCAGTATAATTAGCACTAAAAAAATAGAATGTGGGTAAAAAGTTTTCAAGTGCTGAATTTCTCATTTGCATAAAAGGGAGTCAATCCATACTGCCTTACATATGTAAGGAAAATAATAAATAAACTCCTATTGGTCTTTGTTAATGTATTTTCTTAATTTATTAGGGATATTTTAATAAATTATATTTCTAACGTGATAATCTTAAGTTTAATCATGATTTTTAGCTTTTATTTCACATTTTCTCTTAAGTTCAACTAGAACAAATGAGATTCATTTATTTAATATATTATTAAGATCTGTTTACAAACATCTATTGGGTCACATTTGCGTTCATCCACCAATATGTCCAACCATTCATCTACTTTCTGTCTTCCTTTTTTCTTCCTAATAACCCATCCATCATTTATCTTTCCACCCATCCATCCATCCTTCTGTTTGTAAGAACAAAGTTCTGTATAATAACTAATTTGTACTGCTACCATTGTTATCATCAAATTTAAATACCAGTAATTTCTGAGATACAATATTTGTTGCTATCTATTGGTTTCTTCTGTGTTGTCAATTATTTGAAATATTAAACGAACGTAAATGACTTTAATGATATAAAAATGATTGTTTTTGTTCTGGGCACAGAAGTGTCTGGGGTTGGATTCCTAGTCAAGAGCACATACCTGGGTTGCAGGTTTGATCCCCAGCCCTGGATGGGGCACATGCAGGGGGCAACCAATTGATATGTCTCTCTTATATCACTGTTCTCTCTCTTTCTCTTTCCCTCTCTCTCTTACTCCTCCTCCCACCCCTCCCTCCTTCCCTTTCCCCTGCCTTCCTCCCTTCTACTCTCCCTAAGATCAATGAAAAAAAAAAGATTATGATTTCAATAGGAAAATACTTCAGACAGAAGAAAATTGTAGTTTTTACACAGTCTGGGTTACAAAGATTATTATTTTTGATCAAATATGGGAAAGTAATATTTCTTGAAAGGAGAGATATAGGTTCTCAGATAGAATTAATATATTTAAAGGAAACAGAATTTTCAAGATTTTTGTGAATCTCCCACAACATGCGACAAAATCCGGGATTTTGCATAAATGCCCATAGAAATATATAGAAAAGCAAACTTTCTTTCTCAGCCTGTGCCCCTAAATCCTATATTTCATGTCACATCACAATTAAGAAATAGCCCTGGTTGGTGTGAGTTAGTTGGGCATTTTCCCATGCACCCAAAGGATGCCAATTTGATTCCTGATCAGGGCACAAGTTCAGGTTTTGAGCTCCTTACCCCTTTGGGGTTGTGTAGGAGGCAGCCAGTAGATCTTCTGCTTTCACATGGATGTTTCTCTCTCACGCTCCCTTTCTCTCTTTATAAAAATCAATTAAAATAAAAATAAAAAAGCCAGAAGCACTTGGACCCCCTGGTCCCTCCATAGAGCTCCCCATTCCATACAACTTTTTTTTTTTTTCAACTTGAAACACTCATCTCTTCTTTTTCCATTAGGCTCAGTTTTCTGGATCCATTTATATTTCCTGATTTTGAATAAGTTTAGGGAGTTAAAGCTAGTAAATAATTTAAGATTATTTAACTATTAGACCATGACTTCCCCAGTGTTACCTTTTAAATACAATAGGTTGGTGGCAATTCCTTGAGGGTAGACATTTGGCATGTAGGAGATACACATCACTGAGTAAGACAGTGCAGGAACAGACAAATGGTATTTATTTTATGCATGTTCTAATTCTCAAAGTAGCTAATAGGCATGAAAAACTCCTGATAATTTTTGAAATATCCTTTTTTGGGGATTATCTTCTTATCTAGTATTGTCTTGTGTCAATTAAGCTCTGGCGGTGTCCTAGAAGTCCTGTAAGAATCTCCTATTCAGTCACTTAGACAATAGAGGATATTTTCTAAATGACAGTTGACACTGATACTTAATTCATAGTCTCTTTTTTAAAAGGCCATCTAATCTGAGGCCTAGGTTAATAGAGAGACCTCAAATTGTGTGGCATCTGATGGCTTCCTTCCTTCCTTTCAGTGTAGAGCCAAAATCACCCTTATTCCTACTTCTGTTGGATCTTTCACTTGACTTTTATTGGGTGGAAGTGATGTGTTTCAACATCCCTGCTTCCTTCATCTTTTATAAAGCATTGGGTGTGAAAAAATAGATACATATGTATTTTAGGATTTATAGAAATACTCAGAGAAGTGAGATCAAAATAAGTAAACCCTTCTTAAAAATGTGTGTCCTATCTAAAGGGAGAATTACTTTTATTCAGAGCTCGATTGGTATATTATAGATAGGTAAATGCTGTAATATTAGGGTTCTTCCTATTATGGAAAATACTTTTTCAGAGCAATTTACTTCAAAATGCTCAGTGCTTTATTGTTGACTCATCCTATATAATAAAAGCCCAGTGACCATAATGGCATATTGACCAGATCAACCACTTGACCAGTTTCTATGAGGTGCATTAACCACCTCTCAGTCCCTCCTTCTCTGCCCCCCCCCCCAACTCTGATCATCAGTTGGCAATTGGGGAACCGGGGTGGGTGGCGGTAGGACTGGACTGGGGACTGGCAAGTGATTAGAGAATGGCCCTGATTGCAGGCTAGGCCTAGGGACCTCCCTGTGCATGATTTTGTGCACTGAGCCTCTAGTGAACCAATAAGGTTACTGGTTCAATTCCTGGTCAGAGCACATACCCAGGTTGTGCCCTGTAGGAAGCCAATGGGTGTTTCTTTATCCCTCTCTCTTTCTCTCTCTCTGAAAAAGTCAATAATTTTTTTTAATGTAACACCTAGAGCATAGGGCAGAAAAAAAGTAAAACAAATACACACACACACAAACACACACACACAACAACAACAACACAAAGAAACAAAAACCTTCCTTTATGAGAAAATAGTAGGATTCAGTGCCTGCTATAGACAAGAGAAGGATTAGAGGAGAAACATTCAAAAGAAGAGGAAATAAATTAGTATGTTGGAAGTCTGGAGCTGATAGGTACAGATAACCAGTGAAAAATTTTAAAGCCAGGTGGTCTCCAAATATTTGAAACAGAAATGTCTAATATTTGGGGGGTATTTTCACATTTTTACCTTAAGTTATAACCATATTATCCCCAAACCTTCAATAAAAGGTTCTTACACACTATGAGCCAATGGAAAAATACATAGAAGTTCAATACAGCATTAGAACAGGACAGCGCGTACAGAAAAATGAGCATTTCTATAGCTCAGTTGAAGAAAGAAATTGGAGGTAGGATTGTGGAGGGAAAAGTCAATATCAGAGGGAGAGACTTGAATCTTCCTCTGAATGTCAGATGTCAGTTCAAACCTATTTTAGTTGAATAACAAAAAACTAACTTAACTGATGTCTGAAATATATTGAGCATTATTATAGACATTTTAAAAATGTAAATGAGAAAAGCTGGATCAAAATAATGTGACAACTGTATTTACCATATTTTCCCGCATATAAAAGGACTTCTTAATCCAGGAAAATCTTCTAAAAAGTCAGGAGTCCTTTCATATGCTGGGTGTAAAAATACTATAGCTTGCAGTTATGATGGGCATTGCTAACTCACCAGGGTCTGTCCCTGCACTTGCTCTCTCTCTGTTGCTTGTTAGCTTCCTCCTATCCTCATCAGTTCCAGTCGTCTTATACGCCGGAAAATATGGTAATCCTTAAAATGACAATCAATTGTTCATTCACAGGTTACTCTTCCCTCTCAACATTATCTTTGTACAGCTTTTCTATTTTATTTATAGCATAATATTCATGAAAACAGATTGGTCATGAAACATGCATTGAGAAAAAATAATTTTCTATTTATTTTCACTCACAATAGGACTGGGTCAGGCTATGAGAGTGATCCCTAAATGGATACATGAGGCAAAACAGCACTTAATTCTTTATGATGCCTTAGGTCTTGACATCATGTCTATGGGAAGGTGAGTGAGTGTTTTTGAACAATAGCCAGCCTGATTCAGGGAGCTGAGAAGCTTGCCTGTGGTTTAAAAACCTCTTCTCACCGGGACACTTGTCTAGATGTTATTTTCTCTCTCCTGTGCAACTTCAACTCCCTATTAATGTAGAGCTTTCTGCAGGCTAGCTCAGCAAATTCTGCTCATTTTAAATACATCAATCTCCTGGCTGGATCTACCTTTCCTTCAAAGACTATAATTTGATTGTTTTCATGCTGTGAATTGATAGATGGCACATTTATAAAGCTACTGTGAATCTGAGTACAAGTGGAAGACTCTAATGGCCTTGTCTTTGCCTGATATGAGAAAACTATTAATTATCTCCCTCTCTCTTCTATTGTTTTCTATCTATTTCCCCTGGATTGATGAGAAGCATAAACATGGCAAACAGACGCAACACCTGTATCTAGATGAGGTCTGCGGGCTTCCACTGTTTGTCAGAAGGCAGTATAGTGTGTTGGTCTAGGAAAGGAACAAAGAATTTGGTATCAAATAACTATGAATTATATCTGGTTCAGTTACTAGTTGTGTGACCTTGGGCAGAACACTTAGCTTCTTCAAACCCAGTTTCTGTAGCAGCAAATCAGACACAGATATGCTTGTTTTACTATATAGTTTGAGATTTTAGATTAGAAAGTATATGTACAGTGTTTAGAACAGCGCCTGCCATAGGATGACCCTCAATTAATACTAGTGATCATTGTTTTCTTTTTTAAAAATATATTTTATTGATTTTTTACAGAGAGGAAGGGAGAGGGATAGAAAATTAGAAACATCAATCAACTGTCTCCTGCACACCCCCAACTGGGGATGTGCCCACAACCAAGGTACATGCCTTTGACCAGAATAGAACCCAGAATCTTTCAGTCTGTAGGCGGATACTCTATTCACTGAGCCAAATCTGTTTTGGCTGTTTTCTCAGTCTTTATGTGGATGCTACCATTCTATTCAGATGAACTTGGGAGGTCATCAAACTTTGGCATAGCAGACATCTTTCAATGCATGCTACTTTCCCTTGGCAATAGACACCTATTTCTTGTCCCCTAGTCAGCCAGTTGCTGCAGAGCCAATTACATACTTGATGTTAAATACTAGGTTGTTTGATCGTCCAACTTGGCAGGTTGTTTTTTAAGTGTTTATTTACATGCCCAACTTCTGGTACATATTATTTATTATAAAATGTAGATCTCTGTAAATGCATCTCCTCAAATCCAGCCAATCAACCAGCATTCATTGTGTCATTACCTGAATATCTTCACTTTAACTAAGTAAAATATTTAATATGCCTACATATATACTGTTATTAAAATGACTCAGTTCCTTTCACAAGTTAGTCCTCCCAGGTGCTAATTCTCTAGTGAATAAATTATTGTCAATTATATTTGTTGCATTTTAATGCAAAGCAACTATACCTTATACAAAATTGTCTCAGCTGGACATTCTTCAAAATCATGAGCAATACTCTGTTATCCTTGAATCACCTATGCCAGTATCTGGCTTCTCATAGCTACTAAATCAATGATACCTTAATACATATATCACGGCTGAAATAAAAAAAAATTTAAAGACCTCAAGTATTAGAGTTTTAATCCAACCCATTCTTCTAGGGCCTTTACATTTTTCATAATGTAAATAGAGACACTGAATGCATTTTGCTTAAAGGGGAAATCAACATGACTATGTGTGTAACTGGTCATGTCCAAATATTTCCATGGATATGATTCACCATGGCTGACTAAGATACTTGATCAAAGTGAAATAAAATTATTGAACCATAGAATCCTTGAGCAGGAATGTACCTTAAACTTTGCCTTTTCTAAGATCTTTCATACTAATAGTATCAGGATCAAGTACTATTGGATTAGAATATATTTGTATATAGATCAAGGATTTATAAGTAAACTTTCCCTCAGTGAATCCTTATGTAAAAGTAGAGAACTACTTATCTAATTCAACATATTCATGACACAAATGAAGATATAAATGAGACCCAGGAATGAGAAGATGTTTACCATCCCTCATTTCTTTATTCCTGTGTTATTTGATAGAACTTGACCAATGAGTAGTATAAAACTGTTCCATCTTGTCATGTAAATTGTGTTTTTTTTAAAGAAAATTTCCATTTTAATAGTCATCTGTATATTGTATTGTGTGTTCACCACCTCAAATCAAGTATTCTTCCATCACCATTTATCCCCCAACCCATTTCAACCTCTCCCTTCCTCTGGTAATCACCATGCTATTGTCTATGTCTGAGAGTTGTTTTACTTTGCTTAATCCCCTCACCTTTTGACCTCAGTCCCTCAGCTCCACTCCATTCTAAGAGCTATTAATCTGTTCTATGAGTTATGTCAATTGTTTAGTATAAGCTTATTTGTCAGATCACATGATCTATACCCCAAATATCAGGAAAGACTCCCTACTCATCCTTTCCAAGGATGTCAAGTAAATAGCAGAATTTTGCATCATGTAATTTATAGAATTTGTTTAGCCTTAGAATCAGCATATTTAAGGGAAAGACACAAACACACAAATAACTTTAAAATTTGGGGCTAAAACACAACATGTTGTTATTGGATTATACATCCTCTCCTTTATCTCTCAGACCAGTTTGCTCATAAATCTTTTGATAATTGGCTCTGCTTATGTCCTAACTCTGTGAAATCCAGCTCTCAGCAGAGATACTTTATACAGTGTGACCTCCCTGAGGATATTTCTCTGAGTTCTGCTCTTACATTTTCTTTAAAACTTTTCAGCCTAAAAATAATTACAAGGCCTGATGGCTAGTCAGAAAATGAGGACTTGGAATTATTTTGAAAGAAAGAGCTCTTTTGATTGCAAGGTTTAAAGAGTCACCCTAAACTGATGAACACAAAAAATACACACTGAGAATTGGACTTCTCCTCAGGCCTGTCTGCAGGAAATTTAAACCTGAATGCACAGAAGTCACTGCCTTCCCTCAAGACTCTACTTTTTTCTTTGGTAAAGTCATTTTTCAAAAACACATATGTGATTTACTATTTTTCTCCTTCCTTCCCTCTCTCCATCCATTCCTTCATTCATTCTTCTCTCTTTGCCTCTCTTATCATTTTTATTTTAGAACTCCCTATACCTTTAAGAATGCAGTTTAAACTTGTTTTATTTTTATTAAAGGAAAATTTATAAAATACAAAGTTAACTATTTAAAAAAATGCTTATTACCTTCATAATGTTGCTCAAATACCATCTATATCTACTTCAAAAATATCCCTAGCACCCCAAAGGAAATCCATGCACGTTAAATAATTACTTGCCCTTTCTTCTCTTAACCCAGCTCCTGGCAAACATCAACCAGTTTTCTGGATCCCATTATGGATATTTCACCTAAAAAGAACCATGCTACATGGGGCTTTTTGTGCCTAGTTTATTTTGCTAAGAATATTTTTACAATTTATACATACTGTAGCATGGAAATACATGCATTTGTTTTTACATCTAACAATCCAGTGTGTGTACATGCCATGGCATATGTGTTCATCTGTTATTGGCATTTAAGTTGTTCTCATCTTAGGACCATTATGAATAGTACTGCAATGAACATGTGTGTACACCTGTTTGAGTATGTTTTCAATATTTTAGAGTGTATATCTAGGATTGAAATTGCTGGGTTCTATGGTAATTTTATGGGTTGTTTTTTGTTTGTTTGTTTGTTTGTTTTATTTTTTCTTTGAGGAACCACCACACTGCTTTCCATAGCAGATGAACCATTTTAGATTCCCATCAGCAAAGCACAAGTGTTCTAATTTATCCACATTCTTCCTAACGTATATTTTTAAACTATTGTAGCCATCCTAGTATGTGTGAAAGGGCACTTCATTTTAGTTTGGATTTGCATTTCCCTAAAGACTAATGATGCTGAGCATCGTTTCATCACACTGTTCATTTTTATTAAAAGGCTTTTAGAACCTTCTCTTGCCCGTTTTCCCAATTCACCTCCATCTCTCCTCTAGATTCTTTCTCTACAATGTTTTTTTTATCCCTATCTAGTTGCAGTTCTCTCAATGTGCCATGCTATATTATTTTCTCTGCCTGGCACACATTTGCTTATCTTTTCTCTGATAATTGCTAAAGACTCATCTCAGATGTCAATTCATGGGACATGTCTCTGATTTTTGGACTGATTTTCTCTCCTGTCAATCATGACATCTCCCTTTACTTAATTATATCAAGTTTTTATGCTGTTCTATAGTGTTTCCATGTCTTTCTCCAGTTTATTTCTCTATCGAATTTTAAACTTCTAACAGGAAGAGTCATCATTTTGACCTTATGTAACCATACTTCCCAAATTTGGGGATGACACTGTCATCCAAGTGTTTTATATAATCCTTAGTGAATGTCAAAAATTAGAACATGGCTTAAAGTGCTCTGACTTTTCTAGCCCCAGATTTGTTGCCCTTTCCCACCTCAACCCTATTTCCCATTTTCCTTCCTTCTTTCTTCTCCCTCCTCTCTCCTCCCTCCTCCCTTCTTTTCCTTTCTCTCTTCCTTCCTCCTGTCATAGCTTTCCATTCTCTCCCTTTTCTCTTATCTCTCAGCCTCTCAGCACTCAATCTTATTAGCTCACTCAATGGTACTTCAATATATGCTTCCCCAATATATGCTTCATTTATATATGCTTCATTTCTTTCAGTTTCTCCATAGATCCTCTATTGTTCCCCCACCATGTTTCCTAAACTAAGAATGCCCTCCCACACCATACTTCCTACACAGGTAACTGTTTAGCATCCTTCACATCTCAATGTGAGATAGCTCAGGGACACCTCTCCTGAAACTCTAGACTAAATTAATTTCCTTTTAATATTCTCTCTCATAGTTCTGCTTCAATTCAATTTATTTTAAAGAACCTCTCTTGGGAAAAATCTGAAAGTTAAGTTGCAGCAAGAGCATAAAGAGCTACACATTTTTCTCTACTACGAGGCTAAGGGATTGCACAGAATCCAGGGCACAGCACTGAGATGAAAACAATAATCAAATGATATGATGCACCTCAAAACATGTTCTGCTTGGGTAGGAGATATAGTAAAAATGCCAGGTAATATCATCATTATCTCCTGACTTTGCTCATCCAATTATACTCTTCACACAAGCAGAGCAAAGGTAGTGCTTCCCCTATGGCAACACTGGGGGCTACATCATTAATAAAACAATAAGGTTAAAATTCTAACTTCTATGCATTTGACCTCTATTAAACCTGTCACCAACTATTTACAAAGCTTCTGAAGAGAAATGAGAAGAAACATAGTCACTGAAGATAGAGTTAAAGGTTGATTATATCAGTGATCCTAATCAAATAGCTTTTGAAACACAATTTTGTCTAAGAAGACATTCATTGAACTTATGGGATTCTTCTGAAACATACGTTAAGAAGTACTTGCAGAAACTAGAAAGCAATAAGATAGAGTCTTGTGCTTATGGCCTGGAAAGCAATAATCTGAAAACAGACAAAGACCAAAAGAGTACACTCAGTTCACCATCCCTACCTCCCTTGTGTGCCGCCCTAAGACCACCTCAGCAGCAATGGAGGCTGAGGTCAGAGTTGCTTTCAAGTACATAACTATATCAGATTGTTCCTCCACAGACCTGGTGAACTTCCCAAAAAATCATTTCCCCTGTGCAAGCTAGTCCTGCCCTGACTGTCATATGATACATTAGAAGGTAATAAAAAGTAAACATATGCTTTTGTCCCTGATGCAGCCAATTCAGATTTGCTATTTTTCCAGCCTACTTGTTGACCCCAAAACAAACAGCACTATCTTCCCAGTGACATTAGAAAATTACAGGAAATCACATAGGCCAAACCCTTCTCCCAGCTTATGCTAGGACTGCCTAAATAAGAAAATAGTTATGCATATTCACTAGCAGTATGAAGACATCAATCCTCACAGTGAGCCTGTATAATAGATATAACTCCTTTTTTGGGAATCATTAAAGTGAGCTTCAGAGAGGTTACATAACAGTACCAGGTTTACACAGTTTCTGTCAAACTTCCAAACCCAAGAATCTCATAGTGGAGGGTTCAAATGAAGTCTTGATACATTTCCTTGGTTGAATCAATTCTAAGGTTTTTATTCGGAAAAGAACTGGGGCTAGTTAAAATTTTGGTAGGACTTCAAAAAGAAAAAAAAACAAAAAAAGATTGACAGGGATCTTTGACTAGTAAGTATTTCTGGTCCACTGAGATATACATCTCCAATATGAAGGCCATCACCAATACTTATCTAACATTATAGTCTACTGACAAAAATAGCAAAAACAACAACTAAAATAAACTTAAATCACAAACATCACTTTAATATCCAGAGACGGATTATTTGGGGAGTTTCTGTTAAATATCTCTCTTTGGAGTAAATTTCAGACAATCTTCACTTTCCCAGATCACTTAGAGGCCCCTTCTTTAATTTAATGTTTAGGAAATTGTCTCTGAGGTTAAACTTTATTTCTGAAAAATAACTCCTCAACAATTCACCAAAACACCTGAGTCAGTTTCTTCTGCATGCAACTGTGTAATGCTCATTTAGAGAAACAAAAGCAACTTCCTGACAACATATTTGGATCCATTATAATGCAAATAGATGCAAAACAGGTGGCTGCAGATACCTTTTCATTGGAAGAAAACAATGCAAACTGCACACTTTTTGTAAATATTTAATATAAACATTTATACTGAGTATATTTGCAGATCAACAGCTGCTGACAGCAAAGCAGCGAATCTAATGGATTTCATAGGTGAAGCCCCCAGTCAGAATGGAGTTCACATTCACCACTCTCGGGGTGCTCAACTGTTCTTGGGTACCCACCTTTATGACAAAATAAATGATTATCCACTTTCAATCAGGTTCCAAGAAGCAATCAAAACAAAGTTATTTAGAGCATGTTTCCAGACCAAACATAGTGGAGGGCAATTAATTGTATTCCCAAACAAAATCCAATTCATATTACTGATATGAAATAATACCGTGCGATCATAATGCAGTTATTTTATGTGTGCCTCTTCCATTTCAGTTGGACATACAGAGATATTCTAACTGCATCTAAATTTTATTTTCCTGATCAATGTACAGTTTAAACCATTGTAATGAAGGGCACTGGCAGGCCGTCGGGGATCATGGATTGAACATCACCCTTTGTGAGCAATCAAGAACTTCATGAACCAAACTGATTTAGAATTTAGCAGACACCTGAATCTCACAAGAGGAGGTTTGTGTGAAGCAACCATCATCTACCCTAGTGGTCAGCAAACTGCAGCTCGGGAGCCATGGTTTGCCACTCTGTTAACTAATGAGTTTGCCGTCCACTGGGATAGGGGCTTAATCATAAAGAACAACAACAGCCTGCAGTTATTGTAATTGAGAGTCTAGGTTAGTGGTCGGCAAACTCATGTGGCTCACGGGCCACAGTTTGGCGACCAGTGATCGACACAAATAAGAGAGTAAGATGAAAATTGACCCCCACCAGCCAATCTGGAGTGAGTATGCAAATAAACCCAACAAAGATGGCAGGTTAATTTACATAGGCAGGCACCAAGCCCCCAGGGGTGGGATGGGATGCTTGTGTCATCACCATGGTGGCAATGCAGGCGTTCAGCACTGCCCCAGCCACTCCAGGCCTCTGGGCAGCAGGAAAGGCAGAAAGGCGACTTCGGCTGGAGCAAAGGCAGTGCTGGCAGCCAGGGGAAGGAAGGCCCATGCTGGCATGAATCTTCATGCATCGGGCCTCTAGTTTAATATACATATAGACAGCATATGTAACCCAATCTATATACAGGCAGTCCTTGGGTTATGTTGGACTCAATGTACGTTGTTTCGTGGTTACATCACCATCTCTCATTTAGTTATAAAAAAAAAAGTTCTGTGATTTCAACATATGTACATATGTGCTTTACATTTTTTATTATTTATCACAAGTAAAAGTCAGGAATTGTTATCTTTTAATTTTTTTTTTACTGTTTCATTACTGCTGTGTATATGCTTAATGTGGGTGATGTAAGTGCTTATGTAGGTGGGTTCCAACTTAGGTGAAAATTGGGTTACTTTGCACCATTGGAATGGATCTCTGACTTAACCCAAGGACTTACTATATATGAAAGGCTAAGTGACCAACCATATGTCTGTCTGGCCAACTGGTACATATGATGAGCACTGGCAATCCTATCTAATAAAAGAGTAGTACACAAATTTGACCTTACCTGCACTATCCCCACAAGCCACACCCACAGCCATGTCCACCAGCCAATCAGGAGATTATGCAAATAAATCCCAAACAAGATGGCTGCCACCACTGAGAGCAGGAGGGAGGCTTGGGTTTCCCCAGCAACAGAGAAGCCAAGCTTTCTGCCTGCTGTTGCCAGCCTAGGCCTCCACTCAATGCTACAAAGTTTCAATTATAAAAGATATAGAAATGGCAATAGCCACTGAGCTGGAGAGAACAGAGGCTTGGGTTTCCCTGGCAACAGAGGAAGCCAAGCTTTTCACCTGCTATTGCTGGCCTAGGCCTCCACTCTAGGCTACAAAGTTTCAAACAGAAATGGCTGCTGCCACAGAGCGAGCAGAAGACTTGGCTGTGCTCCAGGCTACAAAGTTTCAATTGTAGACATAAATCCCAGATCCCAGGGTCTCCGCTTGGGTCGCTAGGGGGCGTGGCCAGCCTGCAAACCCCCACAGACCCCTTGCCCAGGCTGCCCCTCACCCCAAGGGAACCCTCACCCTGATCAGGGACATCTTCAGGGCAAAGCTGCTGGCCCACACCCATCACCAGGCCTCTATCCTATCTAATAAAAGAATAATATGCAGATTGACCATCACTGCAACACACAAGAGGGCTGCCCCCATGTGGTCAAAGATCCTGCCCCCATGTGGACACAAGATGGCTACCACAAGATGGCCAGCAGAGGAGGACTGTTGGAAGGTTCCATGCCCTGCAAGAGAGGGCAGTTGTGGGTGATCAGGCCAGCGGGGGAGGGCAGTTGGGAGGGACTAGGCCTGCAAGGGATGGCAGTTGGGGGTGATTAAGCCTGCAGGGGAGGGCAGTTAGGAGTGAGCAGGCTGGCAGAGGAGGGAAGTTGGAGGCAAACAGGCTGGCAGGGGAACAGTTAGACATCAATTAAACTGACAGGATAGTGGTTAGCAGGTGATCAGGCTGGCAGGCAGAAGCAGTTAAGGGCAATCAGTGAGGCAGGTAGGTAAGCAGTTTGAAGCCAGCAATCTTGGATTGTGAGAAGGATATCTGACTGCCCGTTTAGGTCCAACTGGGCCCAAACAGGCAGTTGGACATCCCTCGAGGGGTCCCAGATTGGAGAGGGTACAGGCTGCGCTAAGGGACATCCATTGCCCCCCATGCAAGAATTCCGTGCATGGGGCCTCTAGTCTATACATATAAAAGGCTAATATGCTAAGTGTCCCTTCATCTGACTGATCAGTTACTATGATGCACACTGACCACCAGGGGACAGATGTTCAACACAGGAGCTGCTAGTCTGCGTTGACTTGGCTGTGGAGGTTCTTGGATGACACACCCCAAAATCAGAAAGGAGGAAGTCTGATTTCTTGCAGGTTATGTGCTGGGGCACTGTTGGCCCCAAATCTGGTTTACTGCACACTTATATTTGCAATCCACACCCTGAATGACAGCAACTTTGCAGAGGGCCCTCTCATGCTCCAGGACACTCCAGCGGATACTGAAGAGCCGGTTTCGACCTGATCCCCGCAGGCTAGGCTGAGGGACCCCACCTGTCAGAGGGAGGCTCCTCACTCGGCTTCAGTGCTGCCCCAAGTACAGCAGGCCAGGGAGGGGCTATGGGAGTTTAGTTCCAGGGCATGTCTGGCCCATCTCACCCAGTTGCAACATTCTAATTAATTTCCTTTCAAGAATCCATACACCGGGTCATTAGTTTAAAAATTAACGTTGACTCATACATGCACAATACATATAAAGTTCTCCCTGGCACCAATCACACAGATGTGTTTTGATCTGTTATTGTGAATTGTGAATTTGGTTGTTTTTGTTGACATTCTGAAGCTGAAAGAAAGTGGTGTCTACCACAGAATATGGCTAAAGAACAACTACTGGCACAGTGTACCATTTGAGTGATGATCCCATTGATTCAATGGATGGTGCTAAAAGGGAAATTTTTTCCCACTGCATTTCTTAATAGTATTAACCCTTTGAAAATGCAGTGTCATAAACTAAAATCAAAAGTTTGTGCAATCATCATGCTACTGAGAAATCTTAGTAATAAATGGGGTCTATGTAATAGTACCAGATTTATTATCAAAAGATTACAACCTAACATAATCGAAGCTAAAGTATTAACAGGATCTGCAGAAGGAGAGGTTGTTCTGATTCTAAGAATTGATTTGTCCTCATCTGACACTCAAATGCTAGCATTTGAGATGATTATTAATAAATCACAAGGACAAACTCTAGACAAATTGGATTATTCATACTTGAACCCGTTTTTGGACATAGTCAGTTATATGTTGCTTTCTCTCGAGTTCAATCATGTGACATTAAAGTTGTAAATACTTGCCAAAACCAGTTTGGCTCAGTGGATAGAGCATCAGCCTACAGACTGAAAGGTCTCACGTTCGATTCCAGTCAAGGGCATGTACCTTGGTTGTGGGCACATCTCCAGTAGGGGGTGTGCAGGAGGTAGCTGATCAATGTTTCTCTCTCATTGATGTTTCTAACTTTCTATCCCTCTCCCTTCCTCTCTGTAAAAAAAAAAAAAAAAATCAATAAAATATATTTTTTAAAATGTTGTAAATACTTCATCACAAGGGAAATTAGTCAAGTACTCTGAAAGTGTTTTTACTCTTAATGTGGTATATAGGGAGATATTAGAATAAGTTTAATCAATTTATCAGTCATTGTTTTTATCAATGTTTTTATATCATGTCTTTGTTGTTATTGTATACTTATTAATCAATTTATATATTATTTCCATATACATCTTACTAATTTTATTTCATCTCTGACACTTCTATTATAGAGAAAGTATGAAAGTGATATTAAAATATTTCTTCTAATTAATTTCCTTTCAATGTGTATAAATTCATACATCGGGCCACTAGTTTAACTATATTATCTTTTACTAGTCATTGTGCATGTAATAACCTTTGGGAAGTGATGGGAATTGAATTTACTTGTAAAATATTAGTACCAACTGTTAGTGCCAGTAATAAGAATCAGGATAAAATAAAGATACCTTTATAAGTAATGATACCCTAACAAGAAATAGTAGTACCTGCTCCCTATGTTTCCACCCCCACTACCATCACTAATAGAGGTATAATTCTAAACTGATGTGATATTAATTTGGTTATTCCTAAAGGTATTAAAGGGTATTTATCATAAATGGCAAAGTTGTAATAAATGTGATTAAATAAAGGTATAATTATTTCATTTCATATAACGTTTCCTTTGGGAATCATTTTTAGATCTGGCTATAATGGCTTAGTCAAAGAAGGAGTAGATTAAGTTAGACTCTTATAGAAAGTACAATACATTAACTCTTCTGTGTCTTCTGAGTATATTTTAGGTAGTAAGGCAATATGTTGGAAGTAACTAATCTTATTCATTTGGGTTTCAACGACATTCAATCTTATTTGGAATGTAGAAAAGACTATATTTAGCTTTTTATCCCAAAATAATTATTTATTTTTTTGTTTACTTTAAGAAAAAGTTCTTTTTTTTTTAGAATACTAAACAGTTATTCAAAGTAATAAACATATACAACTTTATAATGTCTTTCCTCTCATCCTAGAAAATAAGAAATTTCAAAGTTATCCTTATGGTGAAATTCTTTCTTTCATGGCCTCATTTAATATTGGCAAAGTATTCTTATAAACACTTCTGTAACTGCTATAGTTTCATTTCAATTCCCAAGTTCATTACAATCTACCTTTTGTAATGTTGACCATATATCTCTCCTAAAATATCACATTTTTATCATAAAAGTTTCAAGCTGACAAATTTTAATGAGCCCTAACGTTGACTTTCAGGCATTCAAACCGTTTGCTATTTGATTCATTTTAAATAGAAATCAACCTCTTTGAATTATTAACCTCAAATGTCACCAAATCTAAAATGAGAGAGGATCTGAAACTATAATTTATTATGAACCACCTTGCTGCTTGGAACTGTGTCAGGTGCCTCATAGATATCACCTTACATAACCTTTCCAATTAAACTGGGAAATGGAGGAGGAAAATGAGATATAACCAACTTACCTATAAGTACAAAATTTGGGGTTAAACTAGTCCTTTAGATGTCAAATGTGGTGTGTGTGTGTATATATATATATATTTGGGGCCGGTGGGGGGGGAGGCCTGGAAATTCATAAATAAGGTGTATGGTTGCTGAGGGTAAAAGACCTGGGTGTTTTATTCTTGTATCCCTGTTCAATGAAGGCCTTGGGGGTTGCTACAGCTTGACCATTGATGCAAGCCTATGCCTACACATGCACAAAACTTTGAATATCATTTTCAGCCTAAATTAAGCCCAGTTCTATAATATTTTATTTATATATATATACATATACACATATATATGCATATATATATACGCATATATATATATATTTTTTCTGTCTTCCTGGTGGTATACACCACCACTCATTATTTTTAACAAGTTCCACCCACATCACTATATACATTTGTGTCCAGCTTAATGAGGTATTACTGACAAATAAGATGTCATATATTTCAGATACACAACATGCTTTGATATACATATGTCTTGTGAGGATTGTTGATACCATTCAAGTGGAACAGTGACTTTTCTTATTTTTTGTTTCTGCAGTGGTTCCTTTACCTTCTCCCCTGTGTTTTGGGATTTTCACAAAGGCATTCTTATCTGTGCATGATCACCAAGTGCTGTTTCTGTAAAGGAGACTACAGCCAGGGACCTCTTACTCCACCAAACAGTTGACATCATTCCACACCATATGTATATTTTGTTTAGACACAGAGCTAGGCAGACATCATTGTAATGGAAATACACAAAAGTACTTGTGACCAAAACACAGGAAAGGCAGCATTAGCAGCAACAGCATAGACGATTTTTTTTGAAATGTGCAAAACTCATTCTTTTCAAGCAACTAAGTACCCCTCAAATAAGAGGCAAGGAATGTCTAGTCCAGTTCTTTAAAAACATAACAGAGCAATAAAGAAATGACTGAAGCTCAGCCATCTGTTAAGAAAAAGAAGACACTTTCTTCCACTGTTGACTGACAGAGCTCATCAGCATGGGACAACCTTGTCAGCCATCTTCACACAACTAGATTGCAGAATGCCCTTATCCGTGCAATGGCTTGACAGCCGTTACCAAGAGTAAGTTATCGGGGGCAGTAGGCCAGGCCCTCTTTTCTGCTTTAATCATTTACCAGGGAATGGACAAGATTTGAAAGGTTTCTTTAAGATGGGGAAAGAACCGACCTTCTGTTATGTAATAGCAGAGATGATTATGGCCCAAATAAGAGGATAAACTGAAGCAAGCTTTAATGTAACTTACAGGCTCAGAAAAGGTGGGGTTCCTCTCCCTTTGGATTTGGAAATCAAGTTTCAGAGACTTGACCAAAGCACCAGCTGTCTTCCAAGATCCGTTCTCACTGCACACTGGCGATGGAAAGGCCGTCTTCAAATAGACCGGACAGTAGTCCCTACTGTAAGGAAAAGAAAGGTGTTTTAGTGACAAAGTATTTTAGATCTCCTCAGAATTTTATACCTGCAAGACCTTACTTGAGGCAAAATATGGAAATTCATTATTGACAACTCTTAAGAATTTTTAGATGTGGTTTAATTATTCTAGATTTGAAGACATGTTTGGTTATGACAACTTAAAGTACATCTTTCTTCTTTCATGTGAACAGTAACAGTAATAACCCTGATGAAAACCTAATATGTGTCACAATTTTATATGAGTCTGCTCTTTCCAGTCTCTCGACCAATGTTGGAGATGCATATTATTATTTTTAAAGGCATTTAGGAACGATGACTTGAGTATCAAAAAACGTTCACCAGTAGGTCTTGCAGAGGAGATACAAAACAGTTATCTCTGACGCTACGTTGCGTAGGTTTTCAACCATGTCTTGATGCCAGAGATGTATTTGAATGTGTGCAGGAAGAGAGAACTAAAACGAATCTCAGGTTTGGGAGAAAAAGGATGCTATGCTTTAGATGCACTGCTTTTCAGATGAGAATCTAATTGGAGGTGGCAACAATCCTGTAGGGTCTAGGGCTCTGCTCACTGCTAGCTGCATTTTACTAGACCGTCTTCAACCACATTCAGCTCTATTATTTCTAAAATAAAATCAGTTTATGTCAACACATTTTTTTCTCTTTTTAACAGGACACAACTAATCGCTACTGTGGAGAGCCGGGCAAGGCATCCTCAGCTCCAGGGGGGCCTTAAGTGCTGCGCCAGCATGGCCAAGGGTGACCCCGAGTGAGGGAAATGAAGGATTGAGGAAGGACTGAGGAAAAAAATAGACAAAAGACCGAAAGCTGGGACTCCTCGGGGCGCTGCTTCCCTGCTGGGGACCCAGCAGTGCCATGGACTGCAAGCCTTGTCTTTATTTTATAGCCGAGGCCAGGAGGCAGAGTAAGGGCGTGGTCAAGATGTGCACAGCATCCTCCTGGGTTTTGATTCTATTCAATTACATGCACCTTTGGATCAAACTTTGTTTGATCAAACTTTGTTTACTTGCAGCCTCTATCACTTAGGCATGTGGGGCCACGTATTCGGACCATAGGTTCATGCTCACAACTCCAGCTGTCGGCTATCTTTGTGCGGGGACTTGCATGTGCCCATGAGAGGACTGTGCCCTCTCATCAGTGCGAGGCTTGAACCTGACCAAACACTGTAGTCGCACCCCACAAGCTACTAGTTTTCTCTTGCCTCCTTTGGAGAACTATGGCTTATAAGAGGTAAATGGTTTGGCCTTTGTGAGCCTTATTTCATGGCTTTAGAACTGAATTTTCAGATACCAGTTCAGTTCAACTTAAATCACTGCATCTAGTAAAGTGTGTATATCCACGAGGAAAGAGGCAAAGAGATAATCTGTGAAAATTTATGTAGGAAAACCTCATTTGTTATCATTGACACTTGAATAAAGTCCAAATCCATGAATTTAGAAACACTGAAAAAGTAAAAACAATGATTTAAGAACATAATTTACTTAACAACTATAAAACCTGATCTAAAAAAAACAGGCAATAATTTGAACAGAAATTTCTCTAAAGAAGTTGAATGGCCATAGGCATATAAAACTTGCTCAAGATAACTAATCTCTAGAAAAGGCTATTATTAGCACATGCACAAGCACAGGCATACACATAAACCAGAAAATAAGTGTCAACAAGGATGTGAAAAATTCTGAATCCTTATATATTTCTGGTAGGGAATATAAAATGGGGCAGGAGCTGCAGAAAATAGTATGGCAGTTTCTTTAAGAATTAAACATAAACATCATCTATGTTCTACCAATTCCATTTCTGAGTATATACCCACAAGAATTAGAAGCAGGACTTGAGCAAGTATTTGTTCACTCATGCTCATAGCAGCATTATTTACATTAGTCAAAAGATGGAAACAACACAAATACCCATTGATGGAAGAATGGATAAACAAAATGTGCTATATGCATATAAGCCTAAGTAACCATCCAACCATTTGACCATCTCACCTGCCAGTAGCTATGATGCACACCGACCACCAGGGGGCAGACACTAAATGCAGAAGCTGCTGAGTTGTGGTGACTTGGCAGCTGTGGTTCTCAGAGACACACCTGGAACCAGAGAGGAGGGAGCCTGATTCTAGGGTGCCTCAGCCAAGAACTGCCCTCTTGCAACCTGGTATCCCTCAGGGGATGTTGGAGAGCCAGTTTCAGCCTAATCTCCACAGGCCAGGCCGAGGAACACTACCAGTGCACCAATCTGTGCACCAGGCCTCTAGTAATAGAATATTATGCAGCCTTACAAAGTTATTGCATTCGGACACATGCCACAACATGAAACTTGATAACACAGTGCTAATTGAAATAAACCAGTCACAGAAAGGACAAATACAACCCGATTTTACCACGTGAGCTATCTAGAGAAGTCAGTTTTTTAGGGCGAAAGTAGGTGGTGTTTATCAGAGGCAGGAGTGAAATGAGGGCTTATTACTTAATGTTTAATAGTTTCGGTTTCACAAGTTAAAAAGAGTTCTGAAAATGAATGGTGATAATGGTGCATAGCAATGTGAGTACACTTAAAACCACCAAATTGTGCACTTAAAAATCATTAAGATGATAATTATGTATTTTTCAAGATTAAATTTTTAAAAATTATATAAGTATTTTCTTTACTTATGCATTACATTAAAAAGCAATAACTCAGTCTGGCAGAGATCAAGTGTATGGTATCAACACTCATAATACAATTAACAATAGCCAATGATATCAACTGGTATGAAGGTCATATTATAAAGCAGTGTCAACTCTATATGCAACAATGTAAACATCCAAACACAGACAACAGACATGCAGTCATAGTCCCAGAAATCTTCTCCTTTTCCAACACTAACAGGAGCACAAGTAGATGCAGAAGAATAAAATGAAAGTCAATTTGTAAACAATATTGTTATTTCTGTAATTTATATAAATATTTCAGAGTATATATAGAAAAAAAGCCCCCTGATAATGAGTTTCAATACATCAAAGCAGAAATAAACATATGTTCACAGTGTCTCGAGGAATAATACAAATAAATCATTACAAAATGGGAAAAAGATTGATTGGACTGATACTGTTTGGTTAATTTCATTTATTACATGAAGTTGCCTGACAATTCTTTAAAGTCTGTTTAATATTAGCTTGTTAAATATTGTCATAAATGTTTTAGAGTTTGGTTATTGCTTTCTTCAGATCCATAACCTTGCTTTAATAACCCACATATATTCACATCCACTTAGCAGACACATTACATCGTGTCATTAAGTTACACAATGAGTATAATTGCTTTACTTCCTGCTGATTCTCTCTTCAGTCTAAGTCAAAGAAAAGAACAGATTCTCAGAGCTCTAAGGTCTGAAAGTCTCATGGCCAGGTGAGAACTCTACAGACTCCCCTGGTCAACAGGAACGAGCGAGCCAGGTGAGTCATCTCATCTCCCCCAACACCTTAATTATTTATGGCGTACCTCCAGGTAGGTCAGGGTTTTTACAGAGACACTTCTGACTGACTTGAATCAGAACAGACATCAAACCTCAGTGCTCACCCTTGTTACAGGCCAAATGCCCAAAGGCTGCTGAGAACTCCAAGTAGCTTTACACCCCCTGAGGGTAAAAATGGGATTTCCTGACCCAAATTTGCATATAGTCAACACACACACACACACACCAAAACAAACAAAGAGTCATCTTTAATTAGATGCTTCAAACCCGAGACATTTACCTCATTTCTCTACTTCCTGATTCTTTTGGATGTCAGGTTATGCGCATTTTCACCATTAGCATATCCCCAAGAAACCCAGGGTAAAAGATAAGGCACACAGAGATAAGATGTAACCAGATCTTGAAACTTTTGGCCAAATGATACTTGGGGAGCATCAATGATTTCAGTTGCCTTGGCTTCCCTCATATACACCTTACTATTCCTGGGTGAATTTCTAAAACAGTCAATTGAACTGAACACCTGCGCTCACTATTTGTTACTTGTTAAAAGTGATCTCTCTTTACCTAGCAATCTCCTCTAGGAAAGTCAGGAAATGCCCCGTTGGGATTCCAGGCAGGGGCCATGGTTGTGGGGTGGAACAAGATTATCAGCGAATGCCTTGGCTATTGCTTCAAATAACCTAGTTTGGTTTTCAGGAGGCCTGTGAAGGACCATGTGACGGTGAACAAGACTCATTAGTTCTCTCTGTCTCATTTCCCTTCCCAGTAATATTCAAATCTATAGGCATTCCCCTAAATCTTGATGATCTATCGTCTTAATTATCTGTAAGTGTACAGTTTGGTGGTTTTAAATATACTCACACTGCTGTGCAGCCATTATCACCATTCATTTCCAGAACATTTTTTTTATCTTACAAAACTGAAACTATTATCACTAAACAATCACTCCTAACTCTTCTATCTCTGACAAACACCACTCTCCTTTTTGTCTCTATGAACTTGACCTCTCTAGAGAGCTCAAATGATAGAAGTGCTGTAAGAGGTGAACCCAATATTTGAAAGTATAAGACCCAGGTGACAGACCGGACACAGAAGTCTAAGACGCAATAACTTTGGGAAATTTGCTGTCCATGAATATTCTTGCAGAACACAGAGAACCTCTGATCTAGGGATGTTTGAAATAGCTCATTTCTCCTTCTAAGGAAAAATCTGAAGCTTTTTATTCATTGAACAACTTGTTTTGGTCAACATGTTATGATAAAGTACACTCTCAACAATAACTTCAGTTTAATTTTCTTTGCCATTGCTATGCTGTAACCAAGACAGTGGGAAAACTTCCCTTAAGCATTGCATGCTTCACCTAAAAATAAAAGATGTCTCATTTTCTTAGCCTACCAGGTATAGCAGTGGTATACATGGGTGGTCATGTTCACCAAAGAGGGTTCTTTTAATTTTTATTCTTCCAAGAGAGGTCCCTTTCTGTGAATATTGACAGGCATTATGTATATTTTTCTCTCCAGGTTGTACACATTATAAATGTAATCTTACCAAACTTGTTGTGGAAATCAACTATCACTACAACGTTGTTGTTTTGTTGTTGTTGTTGTTTCATTTTTGCCTTGAGAGAATCCTCAGGGAATATCAGCCAGAAAAGTGGTTGGAGATATATATTTAATTTTGCTAATCTCCCTGCCCCTTCTTCCCCACACCTACACACACACACACACACACACACACAACTAGAAAGCTGCAGTTTTAATCTGGTTTTGCTTACTGAATTTCTAAAGAAAATAAGAAAAAAATTATTGTGTTCCAGAACAAATCAAAGACATCCAAAGCATCAGGTTTAGTGTCCCTGACATGGAACTTAAGTTCTATAATCAACTCACTCCAGACATCTTGTCAGGCCAGTCTCTCCCCACTTCTCCAAGTAGCCACCTACACAGCCTTCCTTGCAGATCCTGGAATGAGCCACACTTTCAAAACTGTTTCCTCTCTTTCTCACATAGCTGTTCTTTCCTGTGGGGTTCGAGGTAAGTCACTCCTACTCACCTCCCAGGACTCAGAAACATTTTGAGGCCACATTTGGGGGCCTCTTCTCTGTGTTTCCCCAGAATTCTGTGTATAATTTTGCCTAACCCAGACCTCAGTGTAGTATAACCTCATTAACAGAGAATGAAAAAGAGCCCTTTGAGGGCAAACATGCCTGTCGTGTATGTGTTTAACTCCCAGAACACCGCCTTTCTGAGTACAAAACCTATGCTAATTGCTGTAAATATAAATATGAACTATCTTTTTTACTCTATCTCAATGGTAGCTACTGGCATTTGCAATGGGACATCCACTGCCTTGGTGCAGACACTAAATGAGCCACATCCAAGCTAGTTGACTACAGAGGGCAAGTGCAGACCAGAGGAGGGGGGCAGGTGAGATTGGGAGTGCCAGTCATGAGGTCATGGAGAGGATGTGACCACTGCTGACCCGTGAGCTGGACCTGGGAAACCAGAGGCTCCTCACCCCTCCCCCGTCCTGGGGATGCATGTTCCACACACCATTCCTCGCCCCGCAGCCTGCTGTGAAGACATGGTTTTGAGGGAGCAATGTTACTGAGATCACCTGCCCGGAATATGTGACATGAATGCACCCTGGCAGGCCTCTATGTAAATGCACTTTTTAAGATTCTTTAGGCCGGTGCAGAGAGCTACTTGTCTTGTGGCCGTCCCAGGGAAGCCTCCCCCATCTGTCCCCTTGCTTAGTACAGCCACCACCTACCGCTCCGGAGTGGCCCGCCGCTTGACCCACGCTCTCCCGTGTCTTCCGTGACCAAGACTCCTCTGCAAACCTGCAAGGAGCAGAGGTTGGATCCACCCAGCTGCCGGAGCAGCGCGGGGGCCTTGACTGTTGGCAGAAACCCCTGAAACCACAAGGGGCATCGCCTTGCTGGTGAAGCTGTGATGGAGTCCCGCCAGATCCGGGTACCTGAGCTTCTGTGGGTTTGGCTGCTGACACGTGACTCACCAGGCTGCAGATGTAAAAAGCGAGCCTGCCCACGGGTGGTGGAGGAGGCTGTGGATGGAATCTCACCAGATCCGGGTACTTGAGCATCTGTGCGGCTGGCGATTGACACGTGACTTGTAAGCCTGCAGGTGCAGGCCAAATCCGGGTACTTGAGAATCTATGTGGCTGGCGATTGACACGTGACTTGTAAGCCTGCAGGTGCAGGCCAATCCGGGTACTTGAGCATCTGTGCGGCTGGCGATTGGCACGTGACTTGTAAGCCTGCAGGTGCAGGCCAAATCCGGGTACTTGAGCATCTCTGTGCGGCTGGCGATTGACACGTGACTTGTAAGCCTGCAGGTGCAGGCCAAATCCGGGTACTTGAGAATCTATGCGGCTGGCGATTGACACGTGACTTGTAAGCCTGCAGGTGCAGGCCAATCCGGGTACTTGAGCATCTGTGCGGCTGGCAATTGGCACGTGACTTGTAAGCCTGCAGGTGCAGGCCAAATCCGGGTACTTGAGCATCTCTGTGCGGCTGGCGATTGACACGTGACTTGTAAGCCTGCAAGTGCAGGCCAAATCCGGGTACTTGAGCATCTCTGTGCGGCTGGCAATTGACACGTGACTTGTAAGCCTGCAGGTGCAGGCCAAATCCGGGTACTTGAGCATCTATGCGGCTGGCAATTGACACGTGACTTGCAAGCCTACAGGTGCAGGAAGCGAGCGTGCACAATGGCGGTAGAAGCTGCTGATGGAATCCCCCCAGATCTGGTACTTGAGCATCTGCCCGGATGTCTATTGGCACGTGACTCGCAGGCCTGCAGGTGCCAGAAGCCAGCATGCACATTGCAGGAGTAGTGGGGGCTGCTTCCAGAACAATCCTGCCAGATTCGACCCCGAGCAGCTGAGCAGGAGGAAGGCAGGAGCAGGTAGGGCACTCAAGGCTCTCTGGTCCCGGGACCTCCCTTGGCGCCAGTCTGGGGAAGGGGATGAGGGGTCAAATGGAAACATCCTGCCAGGCCACAGAAACCTTCGAGCCCTCAGTGCCCAAATCCGCAGGGGGGCCCCTGCTGGCTCTGCCCGCCATTGGTTTCCTCAGTGAAGGAAACGGTTGTTCTCTGCAGAGCAGCCCCCCCTCCCCCATGCACAGACTCCCCAGAGGTGAAAGCTGGGGGTGCCCGCGCAGTCTGCAAGGGCTGGGAGGTCCTCCGGGGCTGTTGGGACCCTCAGCTGTGCTCGCAGCTACGGCTCCTGCCAAGCCGCTGAGAGCAGCTGGCTCCGCTTTCTGCCTGTTTCTAGATTTCTCTGGAATCAGCCAGGACAGTCACTGCGAGGCTGGAACCTACGCAGGTCCTCGTGCGGGGCCTGGACAGGCTGGGGTGCCCTCTCCAGGCTCCCTGTCCTTTTCTCAGCCAGGACGAGGCTCTCTGATCCTGGGACCTCCCGTGGTGCCAGGCAATGCCATTTGGGAAGGGGGTGAGGCGGGCAAATGGAAATATCCTTCCTCCCCTTTTTGTGTCGGAGTGACAGGAACCACGAACCGAGCTTAGGTTCGCTTCTTTTTTCCCCAGAAAATGCATTTTATTGATCCTTTACACGGAGGAAGGGAGAGGGATAGAGAGTCAGAAACATCGATGAGAGAGAAACATCCATCAGCTGCCTCTTGCACACCCTCCTGCTGGGGATGTGCCCGCAGCCAAGGTACATGCCCTTGACCGGAATCAAACCCGGGACCTTTCAGTCCGCAGGCCGACGCTCTATCCACTGAGCCAAACCGGTTTTGGTTTGGGTTTGCTTCCTGTGAACAAAAAACGAGGTGACACACCAAGGGAAGTCACCCCACAAAGCAAGATTTTTTTTTTTCTTTCAGCAACTAAGGAGTGCTAGGGAAACTTATTTCCTAAGCAGTGTCTCCTTGAACTGGGATCCTCTGATCTTTTATCCTGACAAATGGATGTCCTTTTCATGGTGGACACTTCTCTCATGGCCTGGGGGGCATGTAAGGGGTGGCTCTGGGTTCGCAGGGACCCAGTCGCAGGTGAATATGTTATGTTTGGAAAATAGCTTTCCACTAGGCCCAGGGGCCGGGATTTCACTGCAATCATGAGTTCTTGGTGCCTTTTAAGTTCCCAATCGCTGCCTTCACTGGTTTGGCCTGGATCCCCAAAAGCCCTCTCTGAAGTGTCTGAAGATGGTTAGCCCCAAGCCCAGGCTTTCCCTAGATAATATACTAACAACATAGTTCATGGAGAATGTAGTAATCTTTTTTTTTTTTTTCAACTTGGTGCGGGTGACACTATTGTCAGGGTTGTTGCTCCACGCTGTCGCTGAACCTTCTTCAGTGGACTTCTGAGTTCGCCCAGAGCTATTTGCACCTGCAGAGACCTTCGCGGTGGTGGTTCTTCGTAGGGTGACTGAGAGCCGTGCTTTGGGATCCCTTTCCTCCGTCTTGGTCATGTCACTCCTGCCACTTCCGAATGAGTTCGAGAACAAGCTTTGCAACAGCTGCAAATTAAATCTGTAAAAATAGCTGGGAGAAACGATGTGTTTATTTGGTGCAGTCTTCAAATCTAGAAACACAGTGTGCACCTCCATTTTTTTAAAGATCTTTCTTTATTCTTTAATAATGGTGTGGCAGTTTTCAGAAGACATCTTCGTATATGACTAGATATACAACATGTCTCCAAAATATTAACACACAGTTTGAAGATACCGTTATTAATTTCATTGGGTAATGAAAGTCACAGCAATTGAGTGTGCAGCTGTTGAGAGAATGTGGGTGTGTGTGTGTATCTTGGAGCTATTTTAAATAGCATTTTAAAAATATTTATAATGTTCTTGCCGAGGCTGATTTGGCTCAGTGGATAGAGCAGTAGCCTGCGGACTGAAAGGTCCCAGGTTCGATTCCGGTCAAGGGCATGTACTTGGGCTGCGGGCACATCCCCAGCAGGGTGTGTGCAAGAGGCAGTTGATCGATGTTTCTCTCTCATCGATGTTTCTGACTTTCTATCCCTCTATCTTCCTCTCTGTGAAAAATTAATAAAAGATATATCAGAATATAATGTTCTTAATTTTTAATTTATAATTGCTTTTCATTTCTAGTACATAGCATACAGTAGGTTTTTCTGCATTGACCTTGCATCTTACAATCTTGATAAATTCACTTAATAGTTTGGGAGGTTTTATTTATTTGTTTTGTTTTGAGCCTTGGGATTTTCTACTTAGCGGATTGTGTCATCTTCAAGTAAAGATAGTGTCATGTATTTCTTCATTTCAAAACCGTTTGCCTTTTATTTCATTATCTTGTCACCTTGCACCCACTAGGTCTTCCTGTTTGATAGGAATGGTGTGTTTAGTCATTTATTTATTTATTTATTTAACAAGTTGTAAAATCTATTTATTGCCCACCTCCCTCCCAAACTAAGCAAATTACAAAGTGGTCACAATCACAAGCATCTAACTGATTTAGCATGTTGAAAAGATGATATCCTGTTGTTGTTGTTGTTGTTGTTGTTGTTGTTGTTAAGGTTGGCTTTTGCTTTGACAGCTTTAATTAAATGTCTTGTCTTTGAGTGAACATTTACCTTGCTGAAAGGGGAAGGAATGGTGTGTGCAATAGGATTATTGAGCTGATGCACTAGTCTTATTCATGAATTTAGAGAAAAACGTTGAGCCTTCCACCATTAAGCGTGAAGTTAGGTGTAGGGTTTCTTTCTGCTTATTTTGTTTTGTTGGTGGATACCCTTTGTCAAGTTGAATAAGTTCTCATCTATCTCCACTTTGTAGAGAATTTTGGATACTGAGTTTTGGCAAATGCATTTTTGTCATCCATCGATATGGTCTTATAACTTTCATTCTGTATTTTTATCAAAATTTTAAATTTAAGTTTATTGGAGTGATATGTTAGTACGATTATATAGGGTTCAAGCACACATCACTAAGATACAAGTTTTGTGTATTGCAGTAAATTGTCTTCTTTAAACTCTGACGATAGGGGAATATATTTATTTGTTTTCAAATACTGCACAAGCCTTGCATTTTTATAATAAACCACACATGGTTTATTATCCTTTCCATATTATGTTGAATCTTATTTGGTAATATTGTGTTGGGGATTTTCAAGTTTTAATGTATTACATGGAAAACCTGCTTTTCAGGCATGGAGTTTTAAAAACAAAAGTTGATATGAAGACTTCAACAAAGGTAAGTGTTACTGGTTTTTAGCTTAATTTTGTTGTGACCAGAAAGCAAAATTTATATGGTTTCTGAATTTTTTTAATGGGTTGAGTTTTGTTTTATGATCTCGTATTTGATCTGTCTTGGTATATGTTCCGTGTACACTTGAAAACATATTTTACTGTTGTTCAATGTGATGCTTTCTGAATGCCAGTGAGATCTGGTTGAATAATGGTGTTGTTCAGTCTTTCTACTTTTTTTTTCATTGTGTGAGTATTAATTCGTATTAATCTTGATTTTTACTGAACGTGTGGAAATATTCTGTGATTATTGTGAAGTTATCTATTTTTTCTTTCATTTCGGTTTTGCCTTGTGAATTTAAAAGCTCTATAGTAAGGTATATGCACATTTAAGATTAAGTTTCTCAATGAATTCACCTTTTTATTATTTTGAATTCATCTCTTTATCCCTACTCAGTTTCTTTGACTGGAAATCTATTTTGTCTGACATTAATATGGCCACCCCAGATTTATTTTGATTAGCCTTCATGTAGTATGTCTTTTCCCCCCAATTTTTTACCTTTGGCATACTTATGTAATTATATTTGAAGTGAATTTCTTATAGGCAACATATGGTTGGGTCATATATTTTTAATACATTCTCATAATCTCTATAATTGGTATACTTATATACAATTAAGGTAATTAATGAATTAATGGTATAAGTGTATTACTTGTTTTGTTTGTCCCCTTGGTTTAATTTGTTTCTAATTTCCTATCTTTCTTTTTGACTTATTTTGAACATTTTTAGAATTC
The DNA here is from genome assembly GCA_027563665.1 of Antrozous pallidus. Classification (NCBI taxonomy): domain Eukaryota; kingdom Metazoa; phylum Chordata; class Mammalia; order Chiroptera; family Vespertilionidae; genus Antrozous; species Antrozous pallidus. The sequence continues at coordinate 48,711,045 of CM050525.1, forward strand.
CTATTTAAATTATCTATTTTATATCTGACTTTTTATGGCATTTATATGAATTACTCCAGATATCACAATATAGATTCTTAACATTTTTACACTTAAAATAGTATCAACATTTTATCACCTCACATGGGTTATAGAAACCTCACCATCACATAACTCCTTTATCTTTTTTACATTACAGTAGTTTCTTATAAATTTAAGTTACATACATTGAAATCCTCATTAAGCAATATTGTAAGTTTTTGTTTTCAACTGCCAAACATTTTAAAGATTAGCCTTTTATATTTTATCAAGATAATAACTATTTTTACTTTGTCTAATATTTACAGTTTTCTTCTAATATTTATTTTTTTCAAAAGTATTTACTGATTATTTTAGCAGTCTGTTGCTTTAGCCACTTGAACACCTCACCCCACTTAGTGATTATTTTAAAGCAACAGATTTGTCAACTAATTCTGTCAGTTTTACTTCATCTGAAAATGTCTTGTTTCAGCTTCATTCCTGAAATATAATTTGGCTGATAGAGACTTCTGGGTTGACTTTTTCCCCTTTTAGGTCTATAAAATATTGTGCCACTTTTTCTCATCCCAAAGGTTTGGATGAGAAGTTGATAATCTATGGAACTATTGTTCCCTAATTGTGCGCTGCTTTTCTATGTTTTTTTCATTTTCATTAGTTTTCAGCAGTATGAATGTTTCAAGCAATGAATTTTTTTGGGGGGTGATTTATTTTGTTTACATTTTACTGATCTCCTTTGAGGTGTGTGTGTGTGTGTGTGTGTTTGTGTGTGTGTTTGAATATATATTTGTGTATATATTCACATATATATGAATATGTAAATAATATTTATTATTAGAAATAGCTTCAATCTCTTTTTCTGGCATCATTTTTTATTGTTGTTTTTTTGGGGGGGACTTTGAACACAAAAATATTTTAGCATTTATTATTAACCTTCTGGTTCATGAGAGGCTGTTTATTTGGGGGAAAGAAGAAATATATAATTCAAAAATTTTCACAGTTAACATTGATATTTACTGGATTAGAGGCATCAACTAATATCAAGTAGAAAAAAAATAAGAGAAAACAACAACATGTAGAATTAAATAATAAAGTAGGCATTTCTCTCAGCCAGAATAGAACTATGTGGAAAATAAACAATAATCATATGATAATTTAATCTTCCTGATGGCTCCATCTATTTTATAAGTAAATGTTCTCAGTGCTACATGATATTGCCCAAGGTGAATCATTCTTCCCCAAAATAGTAAATATTAATAACTTTAGACATATGGTGCTCTTGAGACAAGTTCTTTGAGTGGTGTTCCAAGACATAACTTTTGGAGGTGAATGTTTATATTGACAATTTTACTGCAGAAGTATGTGAAATGCTATTAGTTTTCCTAGCAGTTCTGCATCTTATATTAATGAAATACTACTCAGTAATGCTCTCTGGGATTTCCCATTGTTTGGATATTCACTGTATACTATTGACATTTGAAAGAAGAAATGCATAGAGAGTATATTAATGTTTCTGTGGAATACTTCAACATGGAATTATAAAGTGATCTAAAATCATAAGTGGAGCCACAACTGGGTTTCACTCAGTGGATAGAGCATCGGCCTGCGGACTGAAAGATCCCAGGTTTGATTCTGGTCAAGGCCGTGTACCTTGGCTTGGGCAGATCCCCAGTGGGGGTGTGCAAGAGGCAGCTGATCAATGTTTCTGACTTTATATTCCTCTCCCTTCCTCTCTGTAAAAAATCAATAAAATATATTTTAAAAAATAATAAAATCAGAAATGGAAAAATATACAAAGGTTTCAATGGCAAAATAAAAATTAGGATAAGTAGTCAAAATGTTTTTGTTATAAAAAAATGACCTTATAAGAAACATCATATTTGTCATATATTATAGATCAAATTGCAGATAATTTTGAATGAACTCAACTATGCAGCCATGAATGCAAAATAAAATAAATTCCTTTACATTTGATCTATGGGATAGAGCAATTAAGCTTTGAGTGTTTTAGGCTTTCATTTTTAAGGATAGTAACTTTTGAATATTAAATATCTTTGCTATTACATGTTAATATTAAGGTATTTTAATTGGCATTCATTAGTGGTAATGCTCTCCCTCTTTAATGTTTCTATTATCAAATATCTCCTTATTAGGCAGACTTTATTTTTGCATACTATTTAAATGTATAATCTTGTCATAACATACTTGCTTATGGTAATAAACACTTTTATATACATTTTTTACAACATCCCTCCTGAAATATTTATTATGATCCTGTCATTAAAAATGCACCGTTTATTTTTAGCTCTCTGTTATTATTTTAAAAGCTTTATGAACATGCAGAATTATTTTTGCTTTCAGAAATTCACTAGAATTTCTGGGAATTTCAATTTCCAACTTCAAGAGTTAATATCTTTTGGCAACTTGGAATAGTGTTGCCTTACAGCTTCCTCTAGAATCCCAAGAACTCTGAGGAGCAGCATACAAAATCAACTGTGTCAGGTGCTCCTAAGGATCTTGAATATTTTGGATTTTCAACCTTAATTCTCTCTTCATCTGAATGCTCACTGAGGAAGTACTCTACATCTAAACATGATTTTATTTTTATGTTGGAAGACCTCATCCTTAATTCTGGACAGCTTTTCCTTTAGTGGCTTTTGAAGTTTATCTTTCTGCTGCGTGTTAGCATTTCAAAGGTGTGAGACTATTTATTTACATTATGGCCAATTTGTCTAACGGAAGTCTGACAGTTGTAATAAGTCTGTTGTTGAGCCTTTAGAGATTAAAAAAAAAAAAAGACTCTCATCCTGACAGGTTAGCAATAGGAAACCTTGCCTTGATTTTGGAACTTGTTTATTCTTTGAGTCTTTATGTACCATCTGGAAAATCTACTTTACATGAAAGGAGATTTAAAGGCGAGAGTTAGTACAAAAGCTCTAAAAGTAGGCTTATGAGTCCAGGAAACACAAGTGAAGTTAGTGTGTTTAAGGTGTTGGTAAAACGTTTCCTCCTAGTTAGTAGCTTGATGAATGAATCCATTCCCCTAACTCTCTATTCCAGGAATCACAGGCTGTTGTTGTTCATTGTGATTAAGCCCCTATCCCAGTGTCAGCAAACTACTTAGTCAACAGAGCGGTAAACCGAGCTCAGGTGACTGGCGGAGCCGCAGTTTGCCTACCATTGTATTGGAATTCACCTGACCTCTGTTTTTAGGTTCTGAGTGTGAAATCCTTGCAGGGAAATGGAATATATATCACTTATAATGCAGTAAATTGGGAGAGAAATAGAATCCGATTTGTGTCCTTAACAGCACAAATTTTTCCTTTTCCTATAAATTAACTTTTCTGTCCCCCACCCTCTGAAAAGCAGGAAAATAAATTAGAGAAGACTCAATTCTCTCTCTGAGTGTGTGTGTGTGTGTGTGTGTATGTGTATGTGTGTGTGTGTGTGCGCGCGCGCGTGCGCGCGCGCACAGAATCTCCCAACAAAGATGAAATCAATGCAATGGTAAGTACTCAGAAGAGGACCTAGGGTTTTGAGATCCTGATATCATTTTTTTCAGATAAATATCCAGAAGTGGTATTTCTGGATTATATGGTAGTTTTCAGTCTTTGAGGAACCCCATACTGTTTTGCATAACATTTGCATCATTTTACTCTCCTGCCAAGAGTAAACAAGGGTTCCAATTTCTTCACATCCTCAACAGCTCTAGTATATATATTTAATATATATAATTTATATTTATATTTATATTTATTCCATGCTAATAGGCATGAGGTGGTATCTCATTGTGGTTTTTCTTTACATTTCATTAGTGTTGTTGAGAATCTTTTCATATACCTGTTGATCATTGATGACTGGAAAAAAAATGTAGTATACACACACAATCAAATATTATTCAGCTTTAAAATAGAACAAAATCCTACAATATGCAGCATCATGGATGAACCTTGAGGATATTACGTGAAGTGAAATAAGTCAGTTACAGAAAGACAAGCACTATATGATTACACTTACACAATGTATCTAAAATTGTCAAATTCAGAGATGCACAAAATAGAATGGTAGTTGCCAGGGGCTATGGGGAAGAGAGACATGGAGAGTTGTTCAGTTTTATGCAGGATGAATTCAAAGGAAACTTCCACTACAATACTCAGTCTAAATCACTAGTTCACCTACTATACACAGCCTCAACGTTCACATTAAATTAATTTTATTTTAGAATTTATTTGTTTTAATCTATGATTCCATTTCAGTTTTAAAGTTGTATAGTGACTGTAAGGATTTTATACCTAAAACAATGTTTGCATGCATTTAAATGATTTTGCAGTGTTTTAAATAAACTCAGAGGATATATGATTATTTTCTTCTGTAAAGCACAGCTTAACTCTGCCTGATGTGGCCTAGTTGGTTGAGCATTCTCCCATGCACCTAGAGATCCCTGCTTCCATTGCCAGTCAGGGCACATGCTAGGTTTGGAGCCTCGATCCCCAGTAGGGGGCATGCAGGAGGCAGCCCATCCATGTTTCTCTCTTATAGGTGTTTCCCCTCCCCCTGCCTTCCTTGCTCTGTGTAAAAGCAATAAAAACATCTATTTTTTTAAAAAGGATAATTTAATTATTCTAGTTTTAGAAATGTCACATGATGGACAACATCTAGAGCTGTGTTTTCCCCCACTGATATTTAGGTTTCCTAACTACTGACTTAGAGCTAATAAGTCACTTTTATTAAGAATTATGTCAGGAATAAAAAAAAATGTTAGCAATTATAATCCCCAAAATAAACTAGCCCCTCAAAACTTTTATTCATCAAAAGAAAATCCTCACTCTACTAGGGCCATCAAGATTCTTAAAGAAAAGGACTGTGATCACAAAACAAGTATACATTTTGGCAGTTTCTGTCTGAATGGAAACCATTCCCTCTGAATGTCCAAATTATAATGGCTTATATTTAATACATCTTTTAAAAAATATTGTATGGACATACATATTTTGAGAGACATATAACCTGTATCAGAGTGGGGCTACATAGATTTTGAGAACAGATGGAGTAAGAATGCTTGTTCTGCCACTTACTTTATGACCCTGGACCAACATTAAAAACTTAAGTACATCTGGCATGGCTCACTGGTTAAGCTTTGATCTATGAATCAGGAGGTCATGGTTTGATTCCCAGTTCAGGCACAAGCCCTGGTTACAGGCTGGATCTCCATTGTGGGGAGTGCAGGAGGTGGTCAATCAATGCTTCTCTCTCATCATTGTTATTTCTATCTCTTCTCCCTTCCCTTCTCTCTGAAATCAATATAAATATACTAGAGTCCTGGTGCACGAATTTGTGTACCAGTGGGGTCTCTCGGCCTGGCCTATAGGATGGGGCCAAAATGGGCTCTCTCACATCCCCTGAGGATTTCCAGAGGGTGAGGAGCTGGGGAGAGACCACAGGAGGGCTCCAGAGTGTGCCCAGCCTATCTCGCTCAGTACACCCTGGATCCCACCCGAGGTCCCTCCTCTGCTACTCACCTTCTCACAATCCGGGCCCTGGTGGTCAGTACATATCATAGCAAGTGGTTGAATGGTCTTAGCATATCATTAGCATATTATGCTTTGATTGGTTGAACAAATGGCCTGACGACTGGACACTTAACATATTATGCCTTTATTATATAGGATTTTTTAAAAAAAAAAAACATAAATAAGAAAACTTTTCCAAAAGATTTCTAAGATTACTTAAAATGATGTTTACTAAATGTTAACTTTTTTCTTTCACTATGTCCACATTTAATGGCTTATAGTAAGAAAATGGTTACACGGTTACACTTTTGATTATTCATTTTGTGGATTTAAATCTGGAATCTCTTTCTTCTGAGAAAAGCATTTAATAATATGCAACTTCAGGTCTTATCTAAGTGATAGTGAGAAAAATGTTTTGCTTGTTTGTTTTTGACTGTATCTCTCTCTTTTATGGCATAAATGTAGTTTTCCAGTCCAAATGTTGTTTTGATAAATTTGATATTCAAATAAATATTAACATTATTCACATACAATGCACATTGTGAAGGTCATGAGTGAAAATTCAAGAGATAATTTTGAGGATGATACTCAAATTAATTCATTGCCATAGAATATATATTTTTTCTCATTTGAATTATATTTTTATCAAAACTAAAAACAATTCTTATGATTTGTAAAGATTTCTTATTCTGTTAAATATAGTGTCTATAAAAGTTGCAAAATAGGGGTAAAAACATTGAGAATTACCAACTACTTAACCTCTTAAGCATGTGAAGTACATGTACCTTTTCCCTTTGTTTTGGTTGTGATTAATCCATGCATTAATCCATCCTTCCATCCAACATTCTGGCAATAAAAGAATGACATTTGTAGACTTTTGCATGTACTCACCTCTTCGATGGGATTGCATGACTTATTTCAACAAATCAACATATTGTCATTTTGTTTATTATCACCCTTGAATTCTTTAAGTGAGGGTGATAGAAATCGCCAGTGACTGAGTCCTTTTATGCACTAATATTATTTTGTCGTCAGAAGAACCACAAGAGAAAGGTACTGTTGCTGGAGGTTCTTTTGTGGTGTCACAGGATAGAATATTTTTAAGCAATGGTGGCAATATTAGACTGAAAGAGATAGTAAGCCCTTAGAGAGGCAGAGAGCTTGGAGGCTGTAGTAGCAGCTGTGTGGACAGAGGCAAAAGGCGAGTCCTCTGCCGCTGCTCACTGCTCCCCTGGTTGTAAGTCTCCTGGGGACCCTTAGAGTTTAGAAGACAAGAAGGCAAAAAGTACATGCCTGGGGGAAGGGCGTGGACATGCTCCAAGGAGATATGCAGAGCACAGATGCCCTCCATGAGGCACTTCAGTGGTGCTCAGCTGGTAGAACATGTTCACTGCCCCCAGGTATGCCATGCCCAATGCCTTATATATGGCTGTGGAGTTCTGCTCTGTCTTGCTTCAAAAGCAGTGCAGCTTCTGGAACTGTTGGCCCATACTTGTACCCACCAGGCCCAGGATGGTTAGGGCCCAGAGCTCCAATGCCATCACCCCCAGCATCTGAGACTCCAATAGCCCATTCCAGTTTCTGCTCCTGGCTGGCAGTACAATTCTTAACTGTGTGACTGTGAGCAAATTGCTTAACTTCTCTGTGCCTCATTTCCCCACGAGGAAGCTTGATGGCACCTGGGCTGCAGTGGGTGCTGGGCTCTAGCCTAGGGACTGACTGTCTGAGATAGGCCTTTGTTCACTTTGTATATCTTTCCTTGGGTTTTAGAAAAGAGCAGGTTTTCTTTCAAACTACCCAATCTCTTTCCCGTCTTTATCCCACTAGATATGTTTCCCAGATTTTCAGAGACTGGTCCTCTCCTTGCTAGACTCTCATTATTAAAAATGTGTTTTTTGATTTTAGAGAGAGAGATGGGGAGGATAGAAACATTGATTTGTTGTCCCACTTACTTATGCATTTTTTGGTTGCTCCTTGTATGTGCCCTGACCAGAGATCAAATCCATAACCTTGGCGTATCTGAAAGTGATATCAAATGGAGAGACCAATTGAAGCCAAGGTGATAGATGCATGAACTCTGGTTAGTGGATCAGGAGGTCTGGAATATATGGTGGGGGGAAAACCAAATTCTATACAGATATGGATGAAGATAAATCACTAAATGATTCCGAGATTATTTTTTTCCCTTAACATGACACATTTAAATAAAAGTAAACATTTAGAGCGTGGTGTGGCTCAGTGGTTGAGCATCGACCCACGAACCAGGATGTCATGGATGAATTCCTGGCCAGGGCACACGTCTGGGTTGTTAGGGGGCATGTAGGAGGAAGCCAATCAATGATTTTCTCTCAATATTGATGTTTCTATTTCTCTTTCTCTCCCCCGCCCCTCTGAAATCAATAAAAGCATATTTCAAAAAAAGCTGTGACAAAAAGTAAACCTTTTGATAATGAGATGGGGATGTTGAGTCATATATAAGGAACTTTGAGTTAAAATCCTGAGTAGCAATGGTCTGACTATAATAGTAACATAAACTTGTTAATATGTATTTTCTTCTTTTTGTTTGTCTATTGTGTCTGGATAAAGGCTTTCTCTTTCTTAAAGTGGGAAAATCAGTTTTGTGTGTTTGCAGTAGAGTATTGAAGACTGAAGTAACAATTAGAATAAAAACATGGAAGTCCTTGAATCCTACTTAGAAACAGGGCATTACCGAGCAGTTCATGAGAAGCTTGCCGCATGCTGTTATAATTATTTATTTTTTAAATATAATGTTTTTATTACAGTGGTAGAACACTTGAAACCAGAGAAAAATATGTAAGAACGCATGAGTCATCCAGAGTCCATTACTCAGAGATCTTAATTATATAATTCATGAGTTTCCTTCCAGTTAGAGATGAGCCCTTAACCCCCAACACACATTTTGACTTCAGTAGAGTTAGTATCACACTGCATGTACTTTGGTGTACTTGTTTTTTAAGTGACTTGTTCTCTTAACTAGTATATAGAAACAGAATGTACTGGACAATGTTTCAATAAGACTGACAGCAGTTATACTTTGGTGTCAGAATGCTGTATCTTTCCATTGCTCTGCAATAATTTTCTAAAGAGTTCTAAAGATGGGTAGATTTAGTCCTGGGCAACCTGCAGCAACACTCAGCTGCTGACTGCTAACATGGTAAGGTGTCATCAGCGTCTTTCATCTTTGGGCTGTCTTCTTGGTGGGAACAGACCTGTCAGTTCCTCTTACAATGGGAAGGCTGGGGAGGGTGGGGGGCGGGGGCTGTAAGAGATCAAAGGAAGGACTTGCATGCATGCATATAAGCATAACCAATGGGGGGGGGGGGAGCAGGTGAGGGCATGTGCTGGGGGGTAGGGGAGGTCAGGGGGAGGACAATGGGGGGGGGAGGAAATTTATGTACTACTATTTGTAATACTTTAAACAATAAAATAAAAACACCTGAATAAGAAGAGGCCTAACAGCTGGAGTTTGCCAGCCATCCTTTATGTGGAATGCCCAAGAGAAAACAGCCTACATCCTAGGACAGTGCCTGTTCTGATCTACTGTAGACCTGCAAGAAAGACAGCCTTCCCCGAATGTCAGGCCTGCAGACAAGCTGGCAGATGGAAGGAATCCCTAACAACTACAACAATCTCCCGCATGCATGTGCTACTAGAAGCCTTTCAGACACCCCTGTATGGACAGCCTGTCCCTGTAGCTGCAACTTACCAGATAGCTATTTTCCCGAGGTTCTAGAACAGGAGTAAAATTTGCAATTGAGATCTTGATAAGAAAGGGAGAGCCCTCAGGCAGTCTCAGCTGAACATCAGAGGCTCTAGATAGCAGAGCTGATACCTATATCATTTCTGACCAGAGGTTAGACGCATCTATGAAGAGATGAAGGGAGACTGGCAGATTTCTGTGCTTCATTGCATGACAAATATGAGCTGCCCATTTCTCAGTGGGGTTCCAGTTCCTGTTTGTCCCAGTCCTGACATTTGTCTGGCAATAAGTGAGCCCTATGTTCAATATAGTTTTGATTTGTTTCTTGCCAATTTGATTATATCTTATAGCTATAATACATGCAGCCAACTTTTATACATGGATATTGCAGGGGATTCTTTCTTGTCTGAATCTTCCTCTATTTTTAGCTGCCTATTCAACCCTGCCATGAAACATGCCCTATATTTTAGGGACTGGCCGAAGGCCCTTTTCTTTGTATCTGTGTATTTCTTTGTTTAAATCACTTTGACATTGACTTGATGAGAGAATCTCTTTGGTTTTGTGACCTGACCTTCATCCATGGATGCTGTGAGGCCTTTTAGACAAGGCTTGCGTATATAGCTACTTATTTTTCAGAACCTAACCAGAGGTTTAGTGTTTTTTTTTTTTTTTTTTTTGGTTGCCTAGTAAAAGGGAATTTTACGGCTTTGTAATTATTTCTGTAGGAAAATTGGAGTGGCTGAGGTAGCAACTCTTGGTTGCTCAGATGCTTTTTAAAACTGGAAATGATTCCAATGAAGCTTTTTGTGGGAAGGAAGGAATGATTGGTACTACACTTAAAGATAATAAAACTGGGCTGCCATGTATGCTAAGCTTTAAAGGGGGACTGAATTTGAGGAAACCAGTTTAAAAAATATCTCCATAAAACTTTAAGCCCGAGGTAATGAAGGCCTGGAATCGTATCGTTTTCTGACACCAGAAAAACTGACATGATCTGGCTCTTAACTCAAAGTAAGTCAAAGAAATGAGTCGGAAGAAATTCTGTGTTGCTTAGACAACTTGAAAAAAAAAAAAGACAAAAAGCAACTTAATTAAACATGGTGAGCTTCAATTTACTTTACGTTATATTTTATTTTATGTTTAATGAAAATTGGAGATTACAAATAATATCACCTACATAAAGACAATGGGATTATTAAATCAAATAATAAAGATAAATAAGAAAACATGTGACACATAATAGGCAGGCAATGATTACTAGCCCTCTTGCTTGTCACTTTTAGTTGTATTTATTTATTTATACTCAACTGGTTCCGTTTGGCTCTTTTTATATTTATCCATGAGTTGAAACAAATCTCTCTGTTGTTTTAATTTTATTAAGGTGGAGAAGTAATGTTGCTATCTTGCTTTGTTCCCTTGTCCCTGCATCAGAGATCAATGACGAACAGCACTATCTCTGGGCCTGGGGGCATTATCTCTAGTTTTGAGAAACGTACATCTTTCCTGTGTGTGTTTCCAAGCTGATATGTCTCAGGAAGATAACTCAATGTGAGCTGCAGAACCGGTAGCGTAGTATCACCGAGGCTTCCTATCATTTGCCATGGCTGAAACAACCTGACATGAAATATAACACTATAACATGTCAGGTGGAAAATTTAAACATTGCTTTTTTTCCAAGGAAGAATAGAATCTTTATATTTTAAAGCACACTATTTCAGCAGGGGGGGAAAAAGTTATGATATGGCATCGATTCGTCTAAAGAGCTGAGTTAGCGAAAAATCCCTTTCTACTTAAGAATTGTTCATTTTCCTCTTTTGACACCAGAATGATTCTAGACAAGCTGTTTCATGGCTAACTAAAATCCTTTAAAAATATCCCTGAGAAACTGTCCAAAGAGTAGCAAACCAAATAAAACCATTGTCTTGTTAATTTTGGTGCTTACATTTTCCTGGTAAAGTAAATGATCAGGGATACAGCTCCTTGTAATTTACATGTCACCATCCTTCCCATTTGAACTATAGAAAAGCAGAGTTAAAAGAAAAGCATTAAATGATCAGTGCACTAAATCTCCTACCCATCTGACACCATGCACAGTTATTAGAGTACTAGAGGCCTGGTGCATGGAAATTCATGCACTGGACAGGGAGAGCTTCCCTTAGCCTGGCATTCCCCCCACACACCCCCACCCCCGCAGTCGAGGAGTCCTCAGGGGCAGGAGGTAACCAGGTGATCAGGGGAAAGTGACACCCCATCACACCTCTGCTGGGGTCACTGCCAGCAGAGCAAGCCTTGGCTGGCCCTGGTTACCTGAACCTCGGTTGGCCCTGGGCAGCTGCCATCCAAGGCTTGCCTACGTCTCAGGCTGGCTCTGGGGAGGTAGGGGGCTGAGGGAACTGGGGGACTCCAGAGGCAGGTGTGTGGAGCAGCCAGGCCCACCTGTGGCGGGCCTGGCCTTGCCACATTCCTGCCACCCTGGTGGGACTAAGGGCATTGGGTGACACCGTCTTGTGGTTGTGGGTGCCAACATCTTTGAGAGCTTGGCAATCAATTAGCATATTCCCTCCTTATTGGCTGTGGGCGCTGCCATCTTTCAGGGCAGGAAGTCAATTAGCAAATTCCCTCCGTATTGGCTGTGGGTGCCACCCTCCTTGAGACAGCATGAGGGTCAATTAGCATATTCCCTCTTTATTAGATAGGATTATTGACTAGATTCCCTATGCTCTATGTACTTTACATTCCCATGACTGTTCTGTGACTAACAATTTTTACTCCTTAATCCCTTCACCTTTCTCAGCATGGCCACCTAGTAAGTTATACAATGTTTAATCACTGAGTGTGCACCTGAAACTAACATAATATTGTATGTTACCTGAATTGAAAAATAAAAATAGAAGATTTTTTAAGTTTTAAAATAACAAGCAGTGTGGGATGGAAATTTAAAATAAGATAATAATTTTTTTATCAAGTTAAAAAAATAAAAGGCCCACAGAGTGATCAAATCACTCACTCAGGTTTGATTAACCTGGTTGTATACATGGACTAAGGGAGCACACGTGCAAAAAAATAAAAGGAAGTCAATAATTGTCAATTTTGTGCATTTATTATTTTATATGAGTATGAATCAGGCTATTTCCAGGTATTAGTTACCAAGTTTCTGTCTCAAAATGTACTCAGGTATGCCATGCTAAAGGCAGGAAAGCAAAGCAGAGGAGGAATAAGGCTCTGTAGATGTTACAGAGAAAAAAGAATCAAAATTTGGCAGCTACTTAAAGATAAGAAAATAAAATCACATAAATGTCAACAATCTAGGGCTTTTGTCTATGATGGATTTATTTCTATACTCTTATGGGGATATTAAAGATACTTAAAAGTTGAACTTCAAGGTAAAATGTGAAAAAGAAGAAAAAAGAAAGTTTCTTCCATTAACCTAGAACCAACCATCAAAAAGGAGAATCTGCCCTGTGTGGGTCACTCACATTAATCAAATCCAAATTTGCTGTGTCAGTAATCATATAAATATTGATTTTAATTGTCATTAACTTTATACATATGGGTTAAATTATCCTATCTGATAAAAGAGTAATATGCAAATTTGACTGTACCTTTGCCACACATACAAGTCACGCCCACAGCCACACCCACCAGCCAATCAGAAGCAGATTATGCAAATAAACCCCAACCAAGATGACTGCCACCACTGAGAGCAGGAGGAAGGCTTGGGTTTCCCCAGTAACAGAAGAAGCCAAGCTTTCTGCCTGCCATTGTGGGCCTAGGCCTCCACTCAATGTTACAAGGTTTCAATTATAAAAGTTACAGAAATGGTGGTAGCCATTGAGCTGGAGAGAACAGAGGCTTGGGTTTCCCTGGCAACTGAAGAAGCCAAGCTTTCAGCCTGCCATTGTGGGCCCACGCCTCCCCTCTAGGCTACAAAGTTTCAAACAGAAATGGCTGCCACCCCCAAACAAGCAGAAAGCTTGGCTCCACTCCAGGCTACAAAGTTTCAATTGTAGACATAGATTAAACCCTGATACCAGGGCCTCCACTTGGGTCGCTGGGGGGCGTGGTCAGCCTGCAAACCTCCACAGGCCCCTCTCCCAGGCTGCCCCTCACCCCAAAGAAACCCCCACCCTGATCCTGGACACTCTTCAGTGCAAACCAGCTAGCACCCACCCATGCTCCAGGCCTCTATCCTATCTAATAAAAGAGTAATTTGCAGATTAGTCATCACTCCAACACACAAGAGGGCTGCCCCCATGTGGTCAAAGAGGCATGTAGGGGCAATCAGGGAGGCAGGCAGGTGAGCAGTTTGGAACCAGCAGTCCTAGATTGTGAGAAGGATGTCCGGTTGCCTGTTCCTAGTAGGATCGGGCCTAAAGGGCAGTCAGACATCCCTTGAGGGATCCCAGATTAGAAAGGGTGCGGACTGGGCTAATTTAGGATATCCCCCCCCCCCCCCCCCAGCCCCATGCACAAATTTGGGGCCTCTAGTTATTAGATGTTTAATAATCTCAAAAAAACTAAACTATTAAAAAGCAAATAAGAGCTCATTATACAAGAAAACTGAGTTGTGGATGGTGCATTGTTTTCTTTGAAGTGATCCTCTCTTACTAGTTTCTTCTCCTTCTCTGACTCTTTCACTATCTTATCTGCTAGACATTCTCCTTGGTTCAATCAGAAAAGCAACTTTGGTTCCTTTTAATAAGAAGAATTTGTAAGTGCGAGTGTAAGGTTTCTTTCCAAGAACTGACTTTTCTATACCTCCTGTCACACTGTTTTTAATCAATGATATCCTCTTTTTAAAAATATATAATTTAACATTTTTTTTCAATTACATGTTTTCATTTATTTAAGAGAGAGGAAAGGAGAGAGACAGATAGAAACATCAATGATGAGAGATCATTTTATTGATCATCTGCTTTCTTCATGCCTTCTACTGGGGGTCCAACCCAAAGTCAAGGTATGTGCCCTGACTGGGAATGGAAGAAGGAACTGTGACCTCCTGGTTCACGGGTCCACACTCAACCCCTGAGCAGCCCCAGCAGAGCGGGTGATCTTTTCTTGGTTATTGGAATCCCTGGAAGTGAATAAAGCAGCAAATAATCACAAAGTGATATTGAGGATAATGATGACAGTGATGACGCCGATACCCATAGTTAACATGAATACTTATGATGCTCTGGAAACATGCTTAATAATTTCCAAGCTGATGGTGGTGTGGGAAGCACAATCATTTGATGTGGTTGATCCATTTAATGTTCCCATTTCCCCACAAGGGGACTGAGGTTATACAAAGAAAAGTATTCTCTCCTAAATGACTCAGTCTTGATATAAACAGAACCAAAATTAATATTTATTCTGACTTCAACCAACCTTATTTATTCTGACTTGAAATCTCATGTGCAAATCATCTGCCAAAATAAAGTTCTGTAAATAACTGGCATAGGTGAGTTAAAATTCAAACTATATACAAAGATTATAATGGGCCGAGACCGGTTTGGCTCAGTGGATAGAGCGTCGGACTGTGGACTGGAGGGTCCCAGGTTCGATTCCGGTCAAGGGCAATGTACCTTGGCTGTGGGCACATCTCAATTAGGGCGTGTGCAAGAGGCAGCTGATTGATGTTTCTCTCTCCTCGATGTTTCTGACTTTCTATCCCTCTCCCTTCCACTCTGTAAAAAATCAATAAAATATATATTAAAAAAACACACAAAGATTATAATGGTGTCAAAGTGGAATGGATAAGGATATGAGTTTTCACCTGAACTGTTTTGGGTTTTAGAAAACAATTAATACTGCACCCTTCATATAACCGACCGATTCCTTGCATGTCACTTTCTTATTGTATATTTTACTTTTGTACTATCATTCCCACAAGCCTTTTGTGAGGCTTAAATAATATAATGCATATAAAGTCCTCTGTGAAATACTTATAAAAATAAACATTTTGAAAAAGCTATTTATTTTCCTTTATCTGTGGAGCGCTGGTCTTCTTGTAGAGGTTCTGGGGAAACTGACAGGTGCTAGACCATTAACAACAAAAAGAGCCACAACAGACAATATTGTTGTTAATAAAGCATCCTATTTAAAAAACTTCTCTCTTCTAAATTAAAATATAACAACGGCTTAGGTCAAGGGGCAGACATTCTCATTCTTTCTGTTTTCTCCTAAGAGTTTGTAACAAGATCACATTGGAGATGACTTCCTGATGCTATGTTTTGCAATTATGACAAAAAAATGTATGTAATATCTCGTGCGGGACAGTTAGATTTTTACATCTTGGTAGAAAATTCCAGCAGCATCCTCGGTATTCTAATTATTGCTTAGAATTTGCCCAATCCACTAATGCAAAATAGAGTTTTCTGTGATGTCTAATGGTAAGTCAGTGACAGGAAGAGGATGTAGGATTTAAATAGTTTTGTGCTGATGGTATTCCTACTTCTTGGAGTGTTTTGTCCACTCATAAATCATTGTGTCATCTTTGAAGACTCAGGTAAGCCCTGGCTGGTGTGGCTCACCTAGTTGGGATTGTCCTATGTACCTAAAGGTTGCTGGTTTGATTCCCCTAGGTTGTGGGCTAGAGCTTACAGGAAGCAGCTGATTGATGTTTCCCTCTCAGATCAATGTTTATCTTTCTCCCTCTCTCTGGCCCTCTCTTTCTAAAAATCAATTAGAAAGTCTTTTTTTTTAAATTTTTAAATATCAGTTAAAAAGCATCACCTTCCCAGGGAATTCCCTAACCCCTCCCATCAGTATAAAGTATATATTACCTGTGACTGTTACTGAAAATAATATTCAATAATGGAAACATATTTATTAAGCATTTCATTTTATGTGTTAAGTATTATGCCACGTCTTTACATTAATCATTTTAAGAATATCATCCAAAAGACATCATTGCTATGTCTATTTTACTGATAAGGAATTTAATACTTAAAGATGTCATACAGTTTCCCCAAGGTTATAAAGCTAGTCTTGGGGTCTCCTAGAGGAAGATGGATGTGCTTTGCCCACTTGAGGTATAGACTAGGCACATTTAAGAATATTAATAGAGTCAGTTAATCTTTTTGCTATAACCTCCCCAATTCTCTGGAAATATTTGTCAAATACAGAATATTAATAAATAATTAAAACACAATGTACTGAATAATTAAACCCACAAAGGCCTGATTTAACTTTAATTCTTGTAATGACATTTTTATAAAGGGAACGTTTTGATAACATATGTTTGGGACAGCATATGAAGAGATGAACAAGCTGTTCCTTCTTATTGTTTATTCTTAGAGGCTGTTGGTGGGGAAGCAAAATGCCAAGGACAGTGATACTGTGGGTATGATTGCTGAACCCATGTGTTTGGTGGCATATTATGCTTTTCATCCTCTGCTAAGTTTTATTTTTGTTCCCTGTTCAACAATCTTTTCTGTTGTGCATTTTAAAAAATATATATTTTATTGATTTTTCACAGAGAGGAAGGGAGAGGGATAGAAAGTCAGAAACATCGATGGGAGAGAAACATCGATCAGCTGCCTCTTGCACACCCCCTACTGGGGATGTGCCCGCAGCCAAGGTACATGCCCTTGACCAGAATCGAACCTGGGACCTTTCAGTCCGCAGGCCGATGCTCTATCCACTCAGCCAAACCGGTTCGGCATCTGTTGTGCATTTTTTAAATAAAGAAAACATTTTTAATTTTGAGGGTTTTGTATGTCTATTCAGAGTTCAGTACATCAGTACTTTCAAAGTCCTTTGTCATCAGGTTCAATGGAAATGAAATGATGTGACCTCATTATATAGCTTGAATTTCTCCCTAAAGAGTTATCATAATAAAAGACAAAACCAAAAGGAAATGAGCTATCAAGCCATAAAAAGACATGGAGGAAACCTTACATTATATTACCTAGTGAAAGAAACCAATCTGAAAATGCTGCATAATTACAATTACAGAGTATTCTGCCAAAGGCTAAACTAGGGAGACAGTGAAATGATCAGTGTCTTGGGGGCAGGGAATGATGGGTAGCTGGATTACAGGGGATTCTTAGGGAAACTATACTGTTGGTATTATAAGGTGGATACATGTCCATATCAATATGTATTTATCAAGTTCATAGAATACACCACACAAAGAATGAGCAATAATATAAACTACGACCTTCGGTTGATAATGACATGTTAGTGTTGGGCCACTCATTGTAACAAAGGTACCATGCTGGTGTGGAATGTGAGGAGGGTTTTTGTATGTGTGTGTAGTGTGTATTTGTATGTGTGTTAGTGTTTGTGTGTATGTGTAGTGTGTGTTTGTGTGTGTGTGTGTGTGTGTGAAAGGAAGTGGGGAGGGTCTGGATTACAGGAATATATTATAGTTAGAAGGTGGGGCTTCTCCTATGAGGAGCCAGATAAGGAAACTGAGAAAGATAATGACTAGATAGGATTTTCATTTTTCATCTTTTTTTCCATCTCTTTATGTGATATTTTAAAAGGAAAGTCACCAGAATAACATAACAACATATACAGTGAAATATATAGGAAATGAGGCTCCTCAAGTGATCTGATGAGCAGGCTATTTAAATACAAAGGAATTGGGGAGCATTCCAATGTGGACTAGAGTGAAGACATAGGTAGTGAAGATGGGGTTGGGGAAATAAAGTGGATATGATCAGAGGGTGATGACTCCATGTCTATAATGTGACCCATAACCTGAAAATCCAAAAATTTAGAAGGAAATGAGGTGCTTTGTGGTGAGAGATGGAATGAAGTTCAGAAATGTGGAGATGAGAGTCCCATGGGGTCAATTATGTGGACAGGGGTCTAGGAAGCCCTTGTTAGACCCTGATAATTACTTCAACCAAGTGAAGACATGAGGGAGGCAGTCTTCTGGGATTTCCACAGGCATTAATGATGATCCTAATGATTCAACAGAATAAGCATGATTTGTGGTTTAGCAATTTAATATTAATCATGAGTTGGAGGTTTGGGGTGATGACATTTTCTGAGTACCTTGGTGGAATGGCAGTAGGTTATTATTTTGTGTAAAATCACATAAATCTCATAGCAAGGGAGATAGGCTGTCATTCTTTTTTTCAATGAATGTTTACTTAATGTACCTTGGATTTCAGATACAGTAGTCATCATTGGATAATTGTCTGTTACTTTTAAATGTGAACCCTTGTTCTCAGAGAAAGGAAGAGATCTATTGGAGCAACAAAGGAGTGACTTGCAGAGGTTGGATGGACCTGGCTGTGATTAATTCCCAAGTCAATACACCTTTTTCTGTGCCATACTGCTTTCAAAGCATTCCACTTAAGAACTAGGCTATGAGCTGGTTATTTGCATGTGGGTGGAGGTGCATTGTTTAGGATGTAGTTTGCCCTCTAATTAGAGTTGTCTGTATGGAGAAAAATACTAGTTTTGGGCTTTTAAAGTTGTTCAGACACACACACACACACACACACACACACACACCCCCCAAGAATCGAGGTGGTGCAATGACAGACACATGGAAAAGCTCATCCATAGGAAATATATAGTCATCTGAGACTTAACATAATGGTAAAGGTGGCTCCTGAGGGTGGAGAAAACAATTGTAATATCCCGGGAAGGTGCAGTGAAAAATGCAGGCCAGTCCTTGACATCTGTAATATTTTCAGGAGGCAGGAGGACTAGGCTCATATTTGTCATGATGCCAAACAGCCTTGGTTACATAGGGTTTGTATATCGACAGTAGAGATAGACATGGTTGGAGGGAATTAGTGCAAAGTGCCTGTCTTTCTCCATGCTTCCTCTCTCCTTATCTTCTTCCCCTTCTTCTCTTTCATATCTTCTACGAACGCTAACTTATCATTTAGTATGTATGATGCACTTGGAATATAATAGAAGGGTATAAAATCGCCATATGGAGCTTGCATTTTTATGCAGAATGTTAAAAGATAAAACAAAACAACCCAACCAACCAACCAAACAAACAAAAACAGAGAGACCAAGCTGGAAGATTATTTCACATAGGGAGTTCAAGGCAAAATATTTTTTAAATGAATCATTATTGTTCAGATTATTACAGTTGTTCCTCTTTTTTCCCCCATAGCTCCCCTCTACCCTGTTCCCTCCCCAGCCTTTGCCCTTACTCTCCCCCGACCACTGTCCTCATCCATAGGTGTACAATCTTTGTCCAGTCTCTTCCTGCACCCCCTACACCCCTTTCCCCCTGAGGATTGTCAGTCCACTCCTTTTCTATGCCCCTGATTCTATATATTTTCCAGTTTATTCATCAGATTTTTTTATTCACTTGATGTTTAGATTCAGTTGTTGATAGACATGCATATGTTGTTCATAATTTTTATCTTTACCTTTTTCTTCTTCTTCCTCTTCTTACAGAATACCTTTCAGCATTTCATATAATACTGTTTGGCCTTTTCTTATCTGTGAAGCTCTTTATCTGACCTTCAATTCTGAATGATAGCTTTGCTGGGTAGAGTAATCTTGATTGTATGTTCTTGCTATTCATCACTTTGAATATTTCTTGCCACTCTCATATGGCCTGCATAGTTTCTATTGAGAAATTAACTGACAATCATATGGGTACTCATTTGTATATAACTAACTGTTTTACTCTTGCTGCTTTTAATATTCTCTCTTTGTCTTTTGCTCTTGGCCTTTTAATTATGATGTGTCTTGGTGAGGTCCTCTTTGGATTCCTTTTGTTTGGGGTTCTCTGCACTTCCTGGACTTGTAAGTCTATTTCTTTCACCAGGTGAGGCAAATTTTCTGTCATAATTTCTTCAAATAGGTTTTCAATATCTTGCTCTCTCTTCTTCTGGCATCCCCATAATTCAGATGTTGGTACGCTTGAGGTTGTCCCAGAGGCTTCTTACACTATCTTCATATTTTGGATTCCTTTTTCTTTTTGCTTTTCCAGTTGGGTGTTTTTTGCTTCTTTGTATTTCAAATCTTTGACTTGATTCTTGCGATCCTCTAGTCTGCTGTTAGATCTCTGTATATTATTATTTATTTCAGTAAGTGTATGCTTAATTTCTAGTTGGTCTTTTTTCAAATCCTAGAGGGTCTCACTAAATTTATCAGTGGTTTCTAGATAATTTTTGAAAAACCTTATAACCATGGTTTTGCACTCTATAGCCAGTTGTTTGCTTTCCTCCATTTCTTTCATTTTTGACCTGTATCTTTGTCTTTACATTTTGGCTGCTTCCCTGTGTTGATAGAGTAGCTTTGTGTGCTAAGTATCCTATAGGGCCCAGTGGCTCAGCCTCCCCAGTTACCTGAGGTGGACACTCCCGCACATCCCTTTGTGAACTGTGTGCACATTCTTATTGTAGTTATGATTGTTGTTGCTATCACTGGGACGAATTGACCTCCAGGCCAATTGGTTGTGAAGATCAGCTATGTCTGCGATGGGAGAACTTCTGTGCTGGAGACACATTAATGAGGCAAGACTTGCTTTAAGGGGCTTTGGTGTTCACTGAGTCTGCCCCCTGACTGTGTACCTTATGGATCTGAGGAGTTGTAATCTGGATGGTCCCACTCTAACCACTGGATACACCGGCTCTTGGGTCTCCAAGGAGGTGCAAATTTAGCCTCTGCCTGAGGCCACCCAGCAGGAGCTACAGAAAGATCTGCAGATTCGTCTTCTTTGTTTGGGGATTGGAAATGCTCAGATGAGGCCCATCTTTGAAGCAGTGCAAGCTGCTGTGGGGCCTTGAGTCTTCTTTTAGATGTTCTGGGTCTCTCTGACTCAGCGGCAGTTTGTTAGTTAAGTTTAGATTTCAAAAGAGCAGGCCATTCCTATAAAAAAATCTTTGCACACAGCTTGGGTGGAGTGATGTCTCAGGGTGGAGCAAACAGCAATGGCTGACCTTTGGTCCTACCCTAAGAGGTCCCTGGGTCTCAGTGTCCCACAGTAATCACTGCAAGCGCCTCTGAAAGAAAGCCGTCCTCAAGTTTTGCCCAATGCCAGACACTACAGTTTCTCTCTCCATATGAGTCTGGGCCCCCAGAGCCTCACTTGGAACTGGAACTCAGAGCAGTGGGGAGCTTGTATCTCCCTCCCGATTGAGGAAGACCACTGCGTCCTCAGTTGCCAGCATTTTCCACGCATGCGCATCTGTACCCCTGCACTTCCACAACTCCTCTGAGTCTCAGTGTGCTTTTCTCTTTCCTTCTAGTTATAGAATTTCTACTCAGCAAGCCTTCCTGTGGTTCTGGATCCTGTCCGTTCTGTCGTTTAGCTGTAGTTTTGAAGTGGTTGTGCAAGGCAGCAATTTCAGGAATTTACCTATGCTGCCATCTTGGTTTCTCCTTCCAAGGCAAAAGAATTTTGAGGGTTGTTAGTAAAGCCAAGTCTTAAAACATGCACATCCTACACATGCAAGATTTCTGAATCTTAGGGAGAGGAACATATAACCACCCAGTTACTCAAACCTGAAATAGTGAATCCTGTGTTCCTCACTCCCTTCATGAAACCCATCACAGAGCCACTAGCAGTCCAGGATACAAACAGGAAAAGAAAAACCTCCATGCTTAGGAAGAAAGAGGGATTGAACTAGGAATTGGTTACAATGGTGATAGATAAGCAAAAAAGCCAAAGAAAAGATTATGTTAGCAAAGGAAGAACGCAGAAAGATACTATTATGTTTAGACTGGTGGGAAAAGAGTTAGGATTGTCCAGCAGGGGCTGAGGACATGAAACATGCACAGCTGTCTCAGAGAATGGAGCTAGAAGGCAGACTGGGATCATGTGAAACTTCACCTGCTTCCTGTTTCTTTCCTTTCAAATCTCTTTCTTAACTGTGCCTCCCATTGGTTGAGAATCTCAGTGACAGGGAAGCCTGAGAAATAAAGCCTGCTGGGGAAGCCATAGCTCCATACTCACAGTAAAATGCAGAGCAGGGTAAGTTTGGGGAATAGATCTGAGGACAAACAAGTCCTGGTCTCTCACATAGATCCATTTCAAATTGTTTTCTTACAGTAACTCGCCTCTCTATATTTCTAGCCTCTAGTCTGTGCCATCATAATTCTCCTGCAATAGCCTTCAAATTGCCAACCTAGGATGAGTTGTGATGCCCTGACAATGCAGAATCCACAGAGCAATTGGAATGAATTAATAAATGGATGAATGGCATCACTGAAATATGAATGGACATAAACTGGGAGTGAGGTTCAATATTCTGTATGAACTCCTACTAATTTGCCTCTGGCAAATCACACATTTTTGAACCTCTGTTCCTTATAGATAAAACACCCATGGCAATACTTTCACAGGAATGATAGAAGTAAAAACATCTTAGGCAGGTGAAAGTGCTTGACAGAATGAAAATACAGTGTGCCAAAACACTTTTTGAGGGTACCTATGTGTTTAAAATCTTATTCCACCAGTTAGTTACTGCTTAGAAGTCACCTAGAGGAGAATGAAGATGCCTCAGCAGCAGCACAACAGACCAAAAATGCAAAGGAAGATCGAGAACCTTTTAGAACACCCAATCCTCCAGATAAATGCAATGCAAAAATGAATCCAGGTGACACCAGTGGAGAGTCTTCCACACACTTTACATAAATAAGATAAATAACAACTTTCTAAGTTTTGAGGTGATGGATTATAAAACCACTAGAGGCCCAATGCATGAAGATTCATGCAAGAATAGGCTTCTTTCCCCTGGCTGCCAGCACTGGTTCCCCCCAGCACCTGGGACCTGGGCCTTCCCTCTGGCTACCACTTACTCCCTTGGCTCTAGCAGGAGCTGCCTTCCACCTATGCTCCAGCCCTGCTGCCCTCCTGTAGCTCCCTTCACCTTTTATCCCCTCCCCTATAGTAGGCATCCTGCCCTGCCCCAGCTACTCTACACCTGCACGCATGTGCTGCCCAGAGGCCTGGAATGACCGGGGCGGGGAGGAATGCAGCCATCTTTCTGTCAATTTGCATATCCCCTCCTTATTGGCTGTGGGCACCTCCATCTTTGTTGTGAAGTGATGGTCAATTTGCATATTCTGTCTTTATTAGATGGGATAGTTCATGGAAACAGTCCACATGTCACCCAATGGTATGACTTATTAATAAAACACAAATAAAATATTAATTATCGTTAAATTATTAATGCCACTATTGACATGGCCTATATAATAAAGTGCTAATATGCTAATGGCTGTGATGTCCTCTCGCCATAACAACCAATCAGCAGGAGTCTGCATGCACATGCATGTGGGGCAGAGCCACTATGTTGCTCTGGAGACAGAGTGGAAGTGGGGAGGCACCCAGAGGAGGCAGGACCATTTTTGTGGCAGGGAGGGCAGGAGTGAGAGCCATAGCGCCCCCCTCACCAGTCCTTCGTCACCCACTACTCACACTCAGAGCTCCCCGCTACCCACCTGCCAGGGGAAGGAGCACAGCACAGCAGGTGAGAGGCTTCCATGCTTTCCTCCAGAGCCATTATGGGGTGGAACTGCCATGTTGCTTTGGAGATAGGGCAGAAGTGGGGAGGTGCCTGGAGAAGGTGGGACCAGCCCAAGGTGATTTGCATGACCGGGCGCAGGGCTTGAAGGAGCAAGAGAAGCCCAGAGTGGTCAGGGCAGGGCAGGCACACTTGAGCTCTGTGTGGAGAGGTTAGGGTGTCAAGGCGGGATTGCAGGCAGGTGGGCGGGCCATACATGAGTGTGCTGGGCCATGTGATTTCATGTATCGAGTCACTGGTTATATTAAAAACTCAAAATAATTTAAGGTATCATTATGTTTTAAGAGCTATTTCAGCTACATATGGATTGAATTTTGATTTCAACATTATATTGAGGCCAGGATCCAATTACCATCATATTTCTTAGCCTCCCTTTGCCTCCACTATTTAGCATGTTATCTCATTTATAGTAGGTACACATACACATTATTTAGCTCACAGAAATGTAGAAAACTTGCACTTCTCAGAAATTCAAGTCTATTTTCTTTCCAATATTGGCAAACATTTTCAGACCATCTTTGGATTTTAAGTCTACTAAGGAAAAATTCAGGTGGCATAAGCCCTTTTATGAATGTTTGGAACAAAGACCAGGACAGGCAATTGAATGATGGCTTGAAGGACAAAGTTTGACCGCACTTGCCCTATGCTCATCTCTTGTTCTTCTCTGGACGAAGGCTCTCGAAAGTCTTCCGTGGAGTCCAGCTTAGAGTGCTCTTATCTGACAGGAGCTGCCTGTGTCTATCTATGACTCAGATTATTTCTTTGCATATTAAATTACAAGAGACAGTTCCAGCTGGATCCATCAGCGTATTTATAACTCAGTCACACAATTTTCCTCCAGGCAGGAAACTTGGCAAGCATGCTCCCAGCCTGGCTGCGACTTTCAAAGATGAGAACTGGAAAATAATCATGGCAGTTTTCATATCAGAATTCTTGTCTGAATTCTGAGCATAAGGGGAGAATTTCAATCCCTGCAGCATGCCACAAGTCACCTTTACCACCAAAGGAGAAAGTGAGTGGTGCAATTCAGGATTTCATAAAGTGTCAGAATACAACGTTATCTGCCTCTCTTGTATCTTCTCGGTGAATGATCTTTGGTAAAAGCAGTGTTTATGCCCCTTGAATTCTGTGACAGAAAGGAGCATATTCATTTATTAATGACCTGGCACAGACTCTAGCAAATAATCTATACCTCTGTGCTGGGAACTTGAGACACACTGTCTCATTCATCAATAAGATAGATTTGATTTTCCTCATATGAGAAAACTTAGGTTATGACAAGTTAGTTAGCATACTCAGCACAGATTCATCTCCTATAACTTATGCATAGCTTTCTTTCCAAGGGAAATTATGTAAATAATTACATATATATATATATATGTATATATATATATATGACTTAAAGTGCTCTTATCTGAAAGAAGTCACTTGTGTACATTTATCAATTATATGTATAATTTATATGTATGTAATATATAGTTTTGTTCGCATGTGACAGAAAAGTCAAACTCAAAATATTTTAAGAAAAGGCAATGTGTTTAATCATATAACAACATTGGGGGTCAGCTATAACATGATGATATCGTTAAGAAGCTGTATGATTCTCTTGCCCTTTCTGATGTTGAAACACTCCTCCCCTAGTAATTCCATGATTTTTATCTTCTACATAGAAATGCCAGTGCAAAATAATCTTCCATTTTTCAGAAAATTAATTTACTAGTAAATACCTGATTTGAGTATCCTTGGCCTGTTACAAGGCATTCACCTATGTCTAAAATAATTGCTGTAGTGAGAGGAAGGATTCAACTGAGAATGTCAACCTGGATCATGTACCTATACAAACTCTGAGTAAATTCCATTTATTAGTAATATAATGCCTCGATGCTAACTTTCTGATTTTAATAATCATCATACCTAATCATAGACAAACATGCAAATTGACTGTACCTCTGCTATGCCCACAGCCAATCAGAGTGAGTATACAAATTAACCCAACAAAGATGAAGGTTAATTTGCATACACTGGCACCCAGCAGCCTGAGTCCTGGGAACTTTCTCAGCACCCAGGTCACTCTAAGGTAGGCCCCTGAGTGGGCCCTGAGCAACCAGGAAGGGCCTGAGCCAGCGGGCTCCTGGGCAGGGGTAGAGCCAGGTGATGGGACAGAGCTTGGGGGCCCTGCCCAAGATCTAAGCCTCAGCAGGGGCAGAGCCAGTGATTAGAGGAGGCTTGGAGGTCCCCTGCCCAGGCCCCAAGGCTTTAGGCCTTGGCAGGAGAGGAGCCGGTGATTAGAGGGAACTGGGGGTCCCCTGTCCAGTCCCCCAGGCTTTAGGTCTTGACAAGGGTGGAGCTGGAGATTGGAAGTGATACGTGTGAACTACAGAGGAAACACCTTTTCTGACCATTACTTATCTAAGCTCCCTGTATGCCATTGGTAATATTCTCAGTAACTTGGGTATAAAACCCAAAAAGGTAATCTAGGACTTTTCCACTACACTCCTAGAGAAAAAAATGAAGGTCCTCTGCTGGAGCGCTAAGAAATGTCATATTCTGCCCTAGCTGGTTTGGCTCAGTGGCTAATACCTCGGCCTTCCAACTGCAGGGTCTGGGTTCAGTTCTGACCAAGGGCATGTACCTAGGTTACAGACTCCTCCCTGGCTGGGGCCCAGGTCAGGGCTCATGCAGGAGGCAACTAATCAAAGTGTCCCTCCCACATAAATATTTCTCTCTGTCTCTCCTTCTCTGTTCCACACTCTTTAAAAATCAATGGAAAAATATCCTCAGGTGAGGATAAAAAAAAAAAAAAGGAAAAAGAAAAAGAAAATACCAAATCCTATGAAAGACAAATCTTGAAAATGCCTAAAGAAAGTCATCATTTTTTCATGGTGAAGGGACTGGAGTCTGGGTTGATGAAAACACCTTGGTGGTTGCGGTGACTGGCAGTGGCTGCAGCAGTGGGGTGATGGGGCTGGTGCCTTTCCCTGATCAGCCCAGTTACCTCTCACAAAGGGAGCAGACCTAAGCCATCAATAGGACATCCCCTGAGGGCTCCCAGTATGTGAGAGGGTGCAGGCTGGGCTGAGGGAACCCCCTCCTCCCCACTGCACAAATTTTGTGCCCGGGGCCCTAGTTATACTATGACTTTGTAAGGTGTTTATATTAAGGGAAGCTAGATGAAGGCTATGTAGAAAATCTACACTTTAAAAAAAAAAAACTCTATGAGTCTAGACAATTGTACATTGAACTTAGTGGATTCAAACACTGAACACTTTAACTGTAAATATTTGTGGAAGGTCACCTCACCATCTCCTTCCTTCATTTAGATCGGAACCGTGGTATCCATAGTTGGTGATACCAGTTTACTGTTGCTTGCTTCTGTGCATTCATAGACCACTTCTTTTTTTTTTGTAGATACTATTGATTACAAAAATATGTATTATCATTTATATATTTGCATAATTTATCTCCCCAAATATATTATAAGCATCTTGAGGGTGAGGCCTGTAAGTTATTTACCATTTAAATCTCAGAGTCAAGCACAGAGCTCAAGTCAAACCAGAAACTCATTAAATGTTAGTGGAATACATAAGCAGGAGTAGGCTAATTTGTTAATTTACATAAGCAATTGGGATCACAGGCTATTATTTTCACCAGGCAAAGGTTCAGCTTTTAAATAAATATTTAAATAAAATATTAGTATTTAATGTTGAATTCTTCTCTTCCTTAAACACAAATATCGAATACCATGTTATAGCAAGAGAAAACACCCTGAGTCTGTTTCTCAGAAACAAAGGGAAAAAAATGCTAATATAATTGTTGTCTTTACTGTAGGAGGTGGGATAAGGTGTTGGGTTTATTTATGTATTTTCTGCTAATATTTATTAAGTTTTTCAATGCTGTTTTAGAATATATCTATACCACCCCATTTAAGAGATTAGTGAATTCATTTGAAGAAGCAAGCAATTCAGTGAGGGAGAAAATCACCTTAAAGTGTAGCATATTGAAAGTGAAGTCATAGTTTCTCTACCCCAACCCCTGCTATAGTCTCCTGCTGTGTTGAGAATGAGCCAGTTTTCCATCAGCTCTGGTGTTGTCATATGACATCCATCCATCAGCAAACATGCACCGAGCTCCTGCTGAGGGCAAGTGTCCTAGGATGAAATGATATTGGATCTTGAAAATGCTCACCTACCTAGATATGTCTCTTGATGGTTTTTGTATATTCTATATTTGTTACTTTTTTACAAACTAAAATTTTTAAGGTGGACTAGATATAAATATCATTAGGCAATGCAAGTATAACTTTTAGCAAATGATCTATATGGAAATCTATTTTAGGGAATGGTGTTCACATGTATTGTTATGATAAATATAATAAAAACCTAGAAGGCTTGTTTCTGGTGAAATTCAGGAGAAAGGAAGCTGGTATCCATTTGGCTTAGAGTGAGCAAATACTGTAGGCTGGAGACCCAGTGTATGGATGGTTCTCTGGGCATCAACACGAGGTCAAAGAGGTTTTCTGAATAGACCTGAAAACATTATGGGGATAAAGTTCCCTGGAGTTTGTTATAGTATGCTAACTGTCCTGCAATTGTTATTCAATCTAATGAAATTAAAAAAAATACTGACCTAATTCAACTTGTGATGAACTGAATTGTGTCCTGAAAGGTTCACATGTTGAAGTCCTAGTTCTAAATGTTATAGTATTTGGATGTGAGGTTTGGAGGAAATAATTCTTTCTTGATAAGATCATGAGAGTAGATCCCTCATGATTGTATTAGTGAACTTAAAGAGGAGAGACCAGAGAAGTTGCTCCCCACCTCTCTCCCTGCCATGTGAGGGCACAGCAAGAAGGTGCTGTCTACAAGGCAGAGAGTCCTCACCACAAACTGATAATGCAGGCCCTTTGTTATTGGAGTTTTGGCCTCCAAAACTGTGAGAAAATACATTTCTGTTCTGTAAGCCATCAGTCTATGGCTCTCTGCCCGTGTTTAAGGAGAGTTAGCAGAGCTATGAACATATTCAAGTGAATTGGCAAATATTTTTTCATTGGTTGCCTCTTGACTGTGACAGACTGGATATCTGACTTGAGGAGGATCTTCAATAAGATACTGGGGGACCTGGAAGTAATCAGGATGACTTCAGAGAAAGCTGCTGCTGGTTCCCATGATATTTTATACTGCAAAAACAAAACACAACCACCATTATTTAAGGGTAATGCCAGCTGTAGTAAATACCCTGATCCATGTTTGGAACATGCTGAATAAAAAGGCATAGCTTGCCATCTGCTTTGATCACTAATGTCCAAATATAAGTGGCTTCTTCTTAGGATCTGCAAGCCTAAAGTACTTTATTCATATATTTTATGGGGCTAGTTTAACATAATTGGAATGAGAAATTTCGACTCATAAGGTATTTATTTCCTCCTATGGAATCTCTAAAAACCTGTGTTGAATTTGTTGTTTGATATCCCAAGGATTGTACCTTGACCAAGCCTGACAAGGGTATGAAACTTAAAATCACTAGGAAAGCTCATAATCCTTGAATATTATGGTTTTTATTATATAAGGTTTAGTAACTGAGTTAAGGGGCTAAATTTCTGATAGCACACTGTATAGAAAGTCTTAAGGTATTTATAATCTCTTAGTGATACTTTTTCAATTATATTTTCTCAATTTTATGTCTTTTAAGGATCTTTTAAACTTCTCCATTTAGCTATCTTACTGATTTCCCTGAGAGAAAAAAAAAACCACTGAGGCCCGTACAGAATGCAACATATGACCTTTGTAACTGAAGAATTTTTATCTAATAAAGACAAAATAATATGAAGTAAAATCAAGTATTTAAGCAAGTCAGAGGAATGACCAATGACTCTGCAATTACCCCTGGAGTGATATGGGTTAAGTTGTACCTTGCTATCATGGGGACTGAAATAAGCATGGAGAATTTATCAAGTGGTTATGATCCATGGATCACTAGCAAATGGAATAATTTTGGGATCAAAAGACATCTACTTCAGAAAAAGTTCCCTTTTCCCCCTACAAGAGAGTAATGAAGGTTGATTGGGGCCAGAGTGGAAATAATTGAGTATAACTAAAACAATACGAACAGAATCTATTGATCCGGAAAATATAGTGACATATCTTTTAGGAATACTGAATCAGCAGCAGTTTATTGCAGGGTGGGCACGGTAGATGGGAGAGTTGGAGGCACAGAGGACAACAATGTTGGAGGGTTTAGAAGGTGTGAAGAAATAACTCTGTCCTCCACCAATGCTTCATTGCTACATAATTCATGATAGGAACTGACAATTGAATAGGAATTAAAGAGTGATTTTATTAATCTAAATAGGAGAAGACAAGGCAAGTGTTCCTTGCTTCAGACTTGACCTCTGCAATGCTCAATTCCATAGATGCATTTTTGGTCCTCTTTCTTGACCTTTTAGATGCTGAGACACACCACACTCTTCCCAGCGATTGTGTCTTTACGCATTTGTACATCTATCTCCTCTCCCTGTGGCTCTTCTCCCTCCTATCGTGAGTTCATACTCAGCTTCTACATTTCTGCTTTAATGTCACTACTTCAAAGTGAGTTCTCTACCATCTTCATATTGAGGGAGCCTATTTCTCTGCTTTTTTTTTTAGTCTATTAACATATCTCAATAGGTACTTTTACACAGATTTGTCACCTTGTTAATTCGTGTTTATCTGGTTCCACTAAAACCAGAAAAGCACAGGTATTATCTCTTAGTACTGAGGATGCAGTGATGTACAAAACCAAAATATTTGACTCATATTCGGCATTGCGTAAGTGTTTGTTGAATTCATGAATTAATACATTTTAAAATAACCAGTCCATAGCCAAAAAAAGTTGTGAAACCTAGACCTAAAAGTAGATATCTCTGAAGAGATGAAACACCCTAAAACATATCTCAAACAGACATGTTTTTGTTATCTTACAAAAAAAACCACACAAACACACATACACACACACACACACACACACATACACACACACACACACACCCTCCCCCAAGCCCCACCACACACAATATTCAATCTGCCTTGGTACACTGAGAAAGAACACCCCATACCAAGATTTAAAATACTTTACCCTTAAAGAAACAGGCCACACCAAACATAACAATTTTACTCCCAATTCAGACAATGTGAACTTTCTGACATTGGGGTTTGAAATCCTGATGCACAAAGACACAAGGGCAATGCTTCGAAGCCTTCAAGTGCTGAGAGTTCTTTGAGAGTTCCTTTTCGACACAGATGAACACCATGGGCCTGCTGGAAGGGGTTCAGGAAACAGCCCACAGCAGCACTCGAGTTTGCTAAAGTGATTGATGTTGACTTCAGCCTAGAACCCAAAGGCGACAGCTGACAAGGAAGAGAGGAAGGGAAGGCAGAGGTGAGATCTGAACAGTTGGAAAAGCCCAGGGTAGCAGAAGGCACACGTCTTCTGGGGTTATCAAGTGTTTGCACTGGAGATATTTGTAACAGAGTAACAGCTGGTGATGGAAGCAGCCAGCCCTAAAGAAATACCCCTCTGCCCCTCTGCTATAAGGTCTGAAACAGTAGGCATGATAAGAATGGGTGTGTCTTTTGATATCCCATTTATTTATCTCAGAAAGGATGATTATTATAATAAAACAGCAGATATTAAATAGTGCTTACTATAGTCAGATATTGTTCTAAGTGCTATGCTTATGTAACTAATTTAATAGCCCAATGATCCTGTTTAAATTGCTACTATGATCAACTCCCCCATTCAGGTGAGAAATGGAGGCACAAAATATTAAAATAATTGTCCAAAGGCACACAACTAGTATTTAAAAGTCTAGCTCCTAGGAGCTTGTGCTTAACGCTGGCATTATATTGTCCCTATGTGAGGGTATAGTGGTTAATATTTACTGAATGTTTGCTGTGCGAGTTTCACATGCCTAACAGCTACTATACAGAACCCTCAATTCAAGTCTAGGAAGAAGGATTTCCTGTGGGATTTCACAGAAAGAATTAAGGCAGAGTGAGCGGGTATACAGAGAAGCAGTTCCAGTGTGCAATGATAAGATGCTAAGTGAAGAGCACACATATGAAAATGAATGCCCTGCCTACAATGATCTTACAGTTTGAGAGAGTAAAAGGGGCAGCAGAGTAATGGTAAGAAATGGGAATAAACATTTGCTGACCACCTACCTTGTTCTAGGCACACATATCATGTAACACATTGTGTGCCATGCACTGTTTCCATCCTTCCTATGGGAAAGGTCTGCTTCTGACCCAGTCTTCTACATCATTGATTTTTAAAAAATATATGTTTTATTGATTTTAGAGAGAGGACGGGAGAGGGATAGAAACAGTGATGAGAGAGAAACACTCATCTGCTGCTTCTTGTACAACACCCCCCCTCCCCCCGATAATCAAGCCCCAAACTGGGCATGTGCCCTGACTGTGACCTCCTGGTTCATGGGATGAAACTCAACCACTGAACCACACTGGCTGGGCCTATGTTATGTAGTTTTTATTTTATATATACTAGAGGCCTGGGGCATGAAGTTTGTGCACAGCAGGTGTGTGTCACTCAGCCCAGCCTGCACCCTCTCCAATCTGGGACCCCTCGAGGGATGTCCAACTGCTCATTTAGGCCCAACGCAAGCAGAGGCCCTGGTATCTGGGATTCATTTATCTGCTATAATTGAAACTTTGTAGCCTTAAGTAGAGGTCTGGACTGGCCAAGCCTCCTGCTGTCTCCGTGGCTGCAGCCATCTTGGTTTGGTTAATTTGTATACTCGCTCCTGATTGGCTGGTGTGTGTAGTGGAGTGATGGTTAATTTGCATACTGCTCTTATATTAGATAGGATTATAAACCCCAGGGAAACAGCTGGGGAATCTGCCTCTGTGGTGCTGTTTAGTTGAGCAAGCTGGGCACCTATCAAAACCCAATTTCTCACTGTTAATGAGCTGCAGGAACCTATTTCAATCTCAGGTTTATCAATGTCAAGTCTAGGCCAATTGCCTTCCACTTCTCTATGTCAGACCCTAACCCAATTCACATCTTTAATCCTTGTTTTTTCATAGTGAGCATGTGTTAGGGACTCAGTATTGATATACAATATAATTACAAAACCTTTAGTGAATAAACTATTCTGAGTGTAGTTCATGGAAAATATCCAAATACTCAATAATTGATACAAATGATCAGGTGCTTGTTCCAATTTTTATTTTTATTTAAAATTTTTTTGCAGAGTATACTTTTAAAGGATAGATGGGAAAGGATTGAGAAAGAAAAACAATAGGAAAATGCATTTTCATCCTATAAAATAAAACCCTAATATGCAAATCAACCAAACGGCAGAATAGCTGTTCACTATGAGGTGCACTAACCACTAGACAGGTGCACTGACTGAGAATGAGGCTACCTGCAATGGCAACGGGGGCGGGGTGGCAGGGGTGGCTGGCAAGTGGCCCCCTGATTGCCCCACTCACCAGCTGCCCCACAGATAGGCCCTGATCACCAGCCAGGTCTCGGGATCCTGCCCTATATATTGGGAACAGTCTCTTAGATTTAAAACTTAAAACCCTGAAAGGCTATTCTAACACTGAAAAAACAGGATGACGCAGCGATAGCATGAATGGACTCCGGCTTGCACACTTTGTGGTCAGCCCTGATTCTGAGACTTATAACTGTGTGACAGAGCCGATTACTTAGCTTCTCTCTGCTTCAGTTTTTCCACCCACAAGATGGGGAAAATGCTACTACTGCCTCAGAAGGATCATGTTATGTGCTGTATTTTATAATCAGGGCAAAATATAGAGCTTCCCAAATAACAGCAAGATGCCTTTCAGCTGTGTAAAAAATATGGTCACTAATTGCATGCCAAGAAGGCATGGGCCAGGATGAAGGATACCTCCCCCTTGGCCCCCAGGCACAAATTTCATGCACCATGCCTCTATATATAGACTTTGCAAACTTTCAGATGCTTTTGTAGGCAAATACTGCTCTCTTTAAGAATGAGTATGTGTACTGCAGCACTGTGTGATTGGATTTTCCCTTGGCAATAAAATCAGTAATTAATATGGTGCTGAGTTCATCCCATCAGTGTCCTTGACCTCCAGTCCATGTGTACGGGAGGCTCCAACAATATTCCAATGAAATCCCATTTCTCAGAGCTCCCAGAACACAATGCTCAGAACTGCACTGGTTCCCCAAGGCTTGCAAGATAGGACCTAAACTGCAACATGAACCCCAAGGCTCTGGATTGCCGCCAGCTCATCACATTTCCTGCCCTCTTCATCACCACCCAGCCCTAAACCCTGGCATTGTGACCTATGTTTATTTTGCTTGTTTGTTTGTTCAGGATGAAATTTCTTTCCAGATTCTGTTTCTTGTTCTTGGTATACATATATTTTTCTTCCCTTTATCTCTTTAACACGTATATACTCATCCTTCAAGATCCCGGATTCCTGCTCTGTGAGAGGAATGGCTTCACAGAGATACAATCGAAGTGATACCTATGCAGCAGGTGAAAAATGTCTCCTTTTGTAGTCACCTAATTTCTAATAAAGTTCAAACTTTTTGCTTTCGTAAAATATTGTCTTTCAAGTTCAACCACTTTCCATAAGTGGAATAAGGTGTGTGTGTGTGTGTGTGTGTGTGTGTGTGTGTGTGTGTGTGTGTAAAACAATTTTTTGTTCACTGACTTAGGGTTGTGTTTCTTCTTTTTGTGCTTCACTTGTGAACATCCAGGTCTTCACCATGTACTTTTCAGATGTTTAGTTATAGAGTGTCTTATGTAAGTTTTCTGAGCGAAAGCAGGTGAGGCTCTTGTGGGCTTCTGCAAGAATTTGCTTTGGCCCCTCAACGGGGATGTTTTGGTGGCAGAAGCCGTGTGCCGGTTGATAACTCTGCCTGGGAGAACTGCTGAGTGAGGGGATTCTTTTTCATTAGAATCTGAAAATATCTATGTTTTTTTTCCCTTCTACCTAAATGAATTTCATGAGGAAACACAATCCCCGCATCTTTTCCATTACCTGTTTCTTCCTTTCTTTCTGCAAAAAGCTATCTGACTGCCTATTTCATGATGTCACACCCAACCTTTCCTCCCTGTTTATGCCTAGAATTTAGCTGTGTAATTTCTATACAGAAACAGAAGTATGTTTATTGGCTAGGTGAAAGGGATGAAGATAGACTTTCTGGTTGGTAGACCACAAATCTCTTCCACCTCTGATTTCTTCTCAACTGAGTCTCTTCACACTGTAACTCAGGGCAATTGCCCCCAAGATATTTGAACAATTTGCAGACTTATTATTGCTGTAAATTTGAGCCCCTCTTCTTTTCATGGGCATTTTATTGGAAAGCTTATAGACAACAGGGTTGAATCAGCCTTAATGAAATAATTCATTGATCAAAAAATTTATCGATCAATAAAAAGTTGATCAATGAATTGATCATTCCCATGTGCATTTGGGTAAAATGGAATATGCTAAATTAATTTTTAAGTTAATTAACCAAGACACAAGTTTAAATATAATCCTGTCCCATGGCACTCTCTCCCAACAGGCCATTAACTCTGCAGACATTTAATCTCCAATATGACTTAGTATACCAACCCCTCATTTCTCCAATGAGCTTAGTTCATTAAATGAAACTACATAGTACTATTTGTCTCTCTGTCTGGCAGAATTCATGACTGAGTGGCCTCCTCATATTTCAGGTCAGGCTTTAGTAGGTTTCTGAGAAAAATTTCTCTTTTTTGGAGGAAAAAGCCTTAATATTTTATATCAAGGATATATGCAGATGATTAAATGTACAATTTAATTGGTGTAGTTTGTATTCACTGAATATTTGAATTTCTTATTCCAAATTACCTAGTGTAGTATAGCTTTTTATTTATTCTCTCATACTTACTAAGCCATGGTGGAAATACCTATCCCAAAAAATGATCTCCAAGATTCAGTGGAATAAATACTGTAATATTTATGTTCCTTTTCTTATTATTTTTCATCTTCTCAATATAGAACAATTTATTTTTTAAAATTTATTTTATCCTACTATTAAGTTTATTCTATCTTAAAATTATATAGGAATATAGGGGTTCATATAACTTTTTATTGGGTACTGAAAATATCAGGGGGAACATTTTGTAAAGTACATGATTGTCTAACCACTATGTTATATATCTGAAACTTATATAAAATACTATTAAATGTAAACTATAATTTAAAAATAAAATAAATGTAAATATATAGGAAGGTCTTCTGGCAGAAGCAAAAAATTTAAAATAAATGAGAATGATTTGGAATTGACTGATCACCATCATCATCATGGTCATTATCGTAAGAAGGGAAGAGAAGAAATAACTATTCTGTTCCTCCGTTGTCTAGTTTTTCTACCAAGAGAGCCAGTATCAATTATGAGTTTTAAATAATGCCCTGTGTCTGACTATGTTCTGTTAGCGGTACACTGGGTATTCTTGGTATTAAAGATACTGAGATGGATCACTCAGATTCCTCTTCAGGAAAAGACTGGCTGTCCATCCGCGTGGAGTGTGGTATCTGAGATACTTCTCTTGTTAGCAAGTTCCAGGTCTTTCAGCAACTCGCTAGCCCCCATCATTCCCTCTCCTGTGGCCTCTATCCAATTATTGAGGGAGGCAATGGTAAAATCCTGACCATTCCCATTTAATATAAAATTCCTCCGATGGGTAATTTTTGATCCAGACCTCTTCACTGAGTTGCCAGGAATGTTGTCAGGTCTGCTTTGCAGTTCTACAAGTCTCCTCCCCTAAGTCACACTTCCTCCCATTTCTTATCACAGGATGACTCCTCAATAAGTCCCATTCACTCCTAACTCTCACTCAGCATTAGCTTTCCAGATAATCCAATCTTTGGAAAATAGGGTAGGAAGATCAATAATAAGGTAAACAAATGGATTAAACGTTAAGGAAAGCTGTCATTTATTTCCCTCTAATCTTATATTGAGATATACAAGATTGCTCTCTGAGATTCTAAGAAGTCATTTTATAGTATGATGTGGGTGTAGAGAGAGGGAGAACTCATGTCTGTTAGCATTGAAATTAGGCCAGCTGCTCAGCTACAGAATATTGTGCTGGAGTTTGGAGAACAAGCCTATCTGATAATGACAAGCGAATAGTGGGGCGGTCTCCCTTTGGTTTTGTCCTTCGTGCTTGCATCTCCCTTTTTGCAGTAAGAAAATGTTGATAGGCGGAAATAAAAACAAAGCCTTGTTGGTCCCTTTCCCATTGGCTTTCTTCACAAAAACAGAAAGTCACTATAATTCTGAGTGCTGAACATTAAGAATTTCATCATCCTGTATATAAGGCATATCCTGCCTTAATATTAATTCCTCATCATTCAGGATCTTCCCTATAATCCATTGATTATGCAAAACATATTCAGGATGGACTTTACAGGTCAGGGGGTGAAGATGGCCTGACTTTGGGGTTGTCATGACCATTCTCCTTATTTCTTACTGAGTATTTTGTGTGTGGCCGATATTGTGATGGGTGTTTTATATGAATTACCTAATTTACAATAGCTCTGGGATCTTGATATCAGGATAGCCCACTTCCAAATGTGAAAATGAAGCCTTGATGGTCTAAGGAACACATCTAAGGTCACAGTATAAAAATTAGCAGTTTTGCTATGCTCATCAGGTCTGACAAATGGATTTATTTTGCCTAAATCCAAGATCATTGCTCTTTTTCTTCCCTGTAATAGTTCTATTAATAGGAGCACAAGAGAGACTTTATAACACTTTGGACAGATTATGCATTTTTTCCTGACGTATAATGGCATGTATGAATAAAACAGGTTGCATGAAATGTATTTTCATTTCCCAGATTAATCAGGAATGTTTATTTCCTTTTTATCTTTTGGTTTCCTCATGAAGAATCCAGAAGTTGTCCTTATTTTTTATTTTTATTGTTTTGGTCAGATCTTTATTGTTTTCTGGTATCACTATATCTTTCTCAGGTAATAAACAGTTTCCTATTTGTGAGGTTATATTTTAATTAAACTATTATAACATTGCTGAGTGGCAAGAACCTGGATGTAAGCATGATAGATGTGGCTTTGAATCCTGCAGCTGATTCTGGTGCTCTGAGCATTTGACCATTTATTTATTGTGTGTAAGGTCTGGAGGAAGCACCTCTTATACAGGTTTTCTATAAGGGCTAAAAGAGAACATCCATTCGCCTTTTATGTTATTGATTTGTTAGTGACCGGAAAGACAGACATAAACAAGTAAATGGAACCAAACCAACCCATAGGTTATTAGGGAAGCATAAAGATACATGGGAATGGGGCCTAATAGGCAGGCAAGATTTTCTAGAAGCTTTGATACTCTTGTTCAGGAGTATGAAGAAACATGGCTGAGGGAAGAATAAAGCAAGGAAGACAGAGAATATCAGTCAAAGCAGAGGGATCAGTAAAAGCAAGTGAAATAAAGTAGTAGAAAATAACAAATGACAAGATCGTTTTAGTTAGCAGTTCGGGAGTAGTTGCCTCTTATGGGATATACATTTGGAGGTAGTGGTAAATGGAGTGATGCTATTTGGACTCTCATTTGTGCCTATTAAATATTTAAAGACCAGAATGATGTTTCATATATCGTGCTTTCTAACAATACTTCTCAATTTTACTTCTCAGAGACTTGATTTTAAATGTTTGTTCCTTCCTTTTCTCTTCTTTGTCATCCTCCTTCCCTATCAACATCAGAATCCACTTATTTAAACTGCCATCTATTCATTTGGATTCCAATCTATGTACCAAATACATTTATCCAGTTTCTTCCTTCTATGCCCCAAGATTGTCCACAAAGTCCCCTGTTTTTTAAGTCTCACTGGATGCCTCCTTATTTTCAGTCTATCAGGTGCCATTATAGATGTCATAAAAAGATGATCTGTTTTGGAAAGTTCTGGGGAGAGTGGAAACAGGGTAGGAGGCTTGTTTATTTTTAAATAATGAAAAATATAACAGAAACTAGAATTACTGAAAATTAACTAATTAAATAACAAATTAATGCATATATAAATAGAGTGGGAAATAACTTAGGAAATACTTTGGGTGTTTTTTTCTACAGTCTTTGTTTTTTGTTTTATTGTTTAATGTATTTGAGTTGATTGGAAACAAAGCTCTGAAGAGAATTTTGTGAGATTGTTTATGATAAATTTATCTGTTCAAATAGAGTTCTACAGACAGAATTGAGGGCATGAAATCATGTTTTTACAGGCCATCACTCAGATAATTTTAAAGTATTCTGCTATGTGCAAATGGAATTACACTTTTTATTTACTAGGTATGTTTATGTGGCAAAGATGACTTTGCAAAATAATAGTAGGTGTCATTCATTTATTTTTGTTCATTCATTTATTTCATTCGTCATTTCACAATATATATTATTTAAGCATCTACTACTAGTCTAGATCTGTTAGCTGTCCAGCATATGAAGAAGACAGATAATCAGGTTTATCAGAATTTAGCATTTTGGATGGGAAGGCAGATTCAACCAAATACATTCATGTTTTTACAGGTCATCACTCAGATAATTTTAATACTTAAGGTGAGGTCATGATTTGTTGCCCTGGGAGCAGATAAAAGAGCAACCATTTACACAATAAACATAAGTATTAAGGGATGAATAAAAATATTCTGGGTGGGCCAGATATGAGGAGCTGAAGGAATAATATAGAGCATCAAAAATGTACTACATGAAATTAAATGGCTAAGATTTAGGGTTACAGAGACAGAAAAATGATTTAATTTTTTAAAATTACTCTTCTCTACTCAACTCACCTCCACTTAGCACTTCATGTACTGGGCATTGGGTGAGAAAGCTATCAGCTTACCTTTCATGATCATGGTGGCCCTATGACTCAAAATAATATTTCAGATGATACATCAGGCATCAGTAGTTTGTAGCAGGGTTCAGGCCAGGCAAGTATTAACTGGGACCTGGGTTCATGTAGTTTGACTCTACTGTCCAGGGTAGCTAATGTTATCTAGTCTGTGTGTGTCTTCTAAGATGAGAATATAAAAGTATTTTTATAAATGGGGATTACTATTGACCCTGCACCACGAATCAGGCTCAACATGTAAGTATTTTAATAACAACAGCAATAGCTCTAACAACAAAAATGGGTACTGGAAATCAACCATGTTTTATAGAACACAATGCTTTAATCAATACTAAAGCTTAAACATGATTGTTTTCATACCATAAACAAAAAAAATTGAATATAGATAAAAGACTTAAATGTAAGTTGTGGAACCATAAAAATCCTAAAAGAAAACACATGAAATAAAATGTCAGACTTATCTCATAGAAATATTTCTGCTGATGTACCTTCCAGGGCACGGGAAACAAAGGAAAAAATAAACAAATGGGAGCACATCAAAATAAAAAGTTCTGCACAGCCAAAGAAACCATAAAAAACGGAAAGGGAACCCACTGTATGGAAAAAAATATTTGTCAAGATACATCTGATAAGGGGTTAATTTTCAAAACATATAAAGAACTTATACAACTCAACAACAGAAATACAAACAAATTAAAAAATGGCAAAAGTCCTGAATAGACACTTCTTGAAAGAGGACATACAGATGGCAAATAGATATATGAAAACATGCTCAGAGTCACTAATTATCTGAGAGATGCAAATCAAAATGACAATGTGGTAAGATCTCACACATGTCAGAATGGCTAGCATCATTAATAAAAAAAAAAAAAAAAACAAACTGCTGGGGAGGAGGTGGAAAAAAGGGAACCCTGGTACACTGCTGGAGAGAATGCAAACTAGTGCAGCCACTGTGGAAAACGGTATGGAGTTTCCTCAAAAAATTAAAAATGGAATTGCCTTTTGCCCCAGTAGTCCTACTTCTGAGAACATATCCTAGGAACCCCAAAGCACCAATCAGAAAGAATATATGCACCCCTGTGTTTATAGCAGCATTTCTTATAATAGCCAAGATCTGGAATGAGCCCAAGTGCCTGTCAGTAGAGGAGCAGATAAAAAAGCTGTGCTACATTTACACAATGTAATACTACTTGGCTGTAAAGAAGAAGACTGCCAATGAATGATTCTCTCTCATCATTGATGTTTCTATTTCTCTCTCCCTCTCCCCCCTCTCTGAAATCAACAAAAACACATTAAACACACACACACACACGCACGCACACACACACACACACACACACACACACACACACACAGGTCAGATCAAATTTCTCAAGGGCCTGCTTATTTGCTCCCTGCACTGTTACATGGAGATCCAGAATATGCCTAAGTCGGCAGTGAAGAAATGCTGCAATTATTCAAAAGCAACCCTCTCTTAATAATAGCACAAGACTCTGTAATGGTAATCTGAATCTGGGTGTACTTTTCTAGGTCCTCAGGGGATGTACCCCTCAGGAGACTGCATCCAAGGGCACACGGATTTGATTGCCACCATTATTCAGGTGAAAAATGGCTCCATGAAAGCCCTCTCTAAGATGCACCTGTTACTGTGGACATGCTTAGAAAACTCCCACGCATCTTTTTATCAGCCCAACTGTCATTTCTTTATGGGGAACTAAGATGTTATTTTCCCCCTTAAAGTATGTGTTGAAGCATATGCAAGGTTTGATTGGTCTTTTGTTCTTCAGCTGCAAAATCTAATAATCATGGTCAGTATTTCTTTCTGCTCTTAATTACTTTATTGGATATGTAACATATGAATATTAGGAAATTTGACTAATAATAACTGCTATATGATAAATGAGGTAAAAAGTGTTTTGGGTGCTAATGTTTATTGAGACTTTATTGTATACCAGCATTGTGCCGGCTTTGTCTCATTGAATGTCTACGACATACCTTAATACTTAATAGAATTATTACTTTCTCACTTACCAAATTGGAAAGTCAGTATTTCATTGTCTGCATCCCTTCAGGATGCTGTAAGGGAAAACCATTGACTTGGAGGCTTCTAGACCAGTGTTTGCCAACCTTTTGGACCTCACAAACCACCACTGCTTGGTGACTGCTGTTCTAGACAACAGACATCTATTTCTTATATTTCTGGAGGCTGGGGACCAAGGGAGGGCTTGCTCCCTGGTTCATAGATGACAGTGTCTGCTGTGTTGTCACATGGCAGAAGAGGACAGGGAGCATTATGGGATCTCTTCAGTGCAAGGACACTAATCCCATTCATGAGGGCTCACCCTCATGACTTAATCACCTGCCAAAGAGCCCACGGCCAAGCATCTTAAGATTGAAGATTAGGTTTCAACATATGCACTTTGGGGAACACAGTCTATAGCAAACCTGCATACTCTGAGGTGATTCTAGTCAGTCACTGATGTATATAATCCCAACTTCTTGAGGACAGGCAGAACCTGTGACTGGCCAAAGATGAAGGAAATTTTCAAGATGGAATTAAAGCCCCAAAACATTTATTTTGATTGAATCAAAAGAGAAATTGTATTGGGTGGCTTGCTCTAATCAAGTGTGTTCTGTAAAAAGTGCCATTGTTCAGCATCTGAAGAACACATGGTATCGTCTTTGTAAAAACTTAGCATCTTAGGCAGATTCTAAGCAAATAATTATAACGTAGTGTGATGTGCAGTGCTTAAGCAGACATGGGGACTGGTCTTGGGAGCACGACCTGCATGGGAATGTCAGTACTGAAGGATGCATACACATGCTCTGGGTGGGGCCCACATGAGGGTCTGGAGTCATGTGTACAGCCTCACAAGGGCACTGCAATGCATTTAAGTCCTAGCATGGAGTCAGAGAAATCAGATACTCTCTTTCTTGGCCTAAAGCAGCAAGCTGCCATTTCCTAGAGCGCAAGGATGTGAAATCTGCCAACACCATAAGGGAGAGTGAAACTGGACCTTTTCCCAGTCTAGCTCTGATCAGAATGCAGCCCGACCACCACCTTAAATTGCTAGCTTGCAAGACTGAGTAGAGGACCCAGCTAAAATATGCCCAGCCTCCTGACTCATGGAAACTCAGAAAATAAATGTGTGGGTTATTTTATTAAATCATCTTTTAATTGAGGTAAGTTTTACATAACATAAAAATAACCATTTTAAAGTATACAATTCAGTGGTGTTTAGCACATTCATCATTTTGTGTAGACATTACCACTTTCTGTTTCCCAATGTTTTCCTCACCCCAAAAAGAAACCCAGTACCCAGTACCCACTTATCTCAGTCCTTAGCAACCACTACTCTGTGTGGCCCTATATATTCAACTATTACTGAATATTTAATATAAATGGAATCATGCAATGTGTGACATTTGTGTCTGGCCTCTTTTGCTTAGCATGTTTTCAGGACTCATCTATGTTGTAGCATGTATCAGTACTTCATTCCTTTCTGTCACCAAATAATACTACATTGTATGGATATATAGCACTGTATTTATCCATTTATCCATCAATGTCCATTTGAGTTATTTCCATCTTCTAGCTATTGAAAGTAGTGCATTATAAGTATGTGTGTTACATATATTTGAGTGTTTTCAATTCTGAGTATGTGACTAGGACTAGAATCGCTGGGTTATATGGGAATTCTTTGCTTACTATTTTTAGGAAGAGCTGCCAAATTGTTATAAATGTGCTTTAATTCACCATGTCTGTGGCAGTTTTATTGATCAGTGATAGAAAACAAATGCTCTGAAGAGCAACAAAAACAACATTAAAATAAAATGTGTAAGATCAGTGCATGAAAGTTCAGGGGTTTGATCTCAGACCTACCTAACATTAGGTGCAGGGATCATAAACTTGTCCTTATCAACTCACCTTTTCAACAAAAGTTTGCTGAGTTCCTAATGTAAGTGGCTCTCAAAGTCCCCTCAATACCTGCATCAGTGTCACTAGTGGTTTGTTAGAAATACATCTAAGAAAACCTATATCAGACTTTCT
The DNA here is from genome assembly GCA_027563665.1 of Antrozous pallidus. Classification (NCBI taxonomy): domain Eukaryota; kingdom Metazoa; phylum Chordata; class Mammalia; order Chiroptera; family Vespertilionidae; genus Antrozous; species Antrozous pallidus. Next base: position 48,754,669 of record CM050525.1, read on the forward strand.
AAATCAGAAACTCTGGTCAGGGAGCCGCAACCTGTGCTTTAATAAGCCTCTGCTAGCTTCTGGTGATCACTAAAGTCTGAGATGCACTGCTGGTTCTAAATAATATTTTGGGGATTTAAGTTAATGAAATGCTGCAAATGAACACTCCCCTTCCCCAATTGTATGCACAGTTTGCTGGATGAAACTGGAAGATAAGCAGAGGCTTCCAGCCTAGTGATATCAGCATCTGGACAGAGGGTATAAATTACATTGTATTAGAGTCATGGAAAAATTAAGCTGTCTTTGGAAACATGGATTTCCTCACAGAGAAGGTGACATGCAATAAGGGATTTGAAGAAGAAAAAGTAGGATATTTACAGTTGATGGGGAAAAGATTTTAAGGGAATGCAAATATTCTGTGTAAAGTGATAGAAGCATGGACCACAATGATGCCTGGTGGGGGGGAGTGTGGGAGGCATACAGGAAAACAGAGGGGAGGATATCAAAAGATGAGACTAAACAAGTGAGCACTAAAAGTTTGGGCTTCATCTGTTGCACTTAATGAACCATGAAAGAATATTTAGAAGGAACAGCATTTACTTTGAATTTCATTTTGGAACACTCAATTTTGTGGGAGAAAGATATCATATATTCACAGGAAGACTGTGTTGTATAATTTGCTACTTTAATGAACACGCAATGTCATCAGACTTCAGTGTTCTCTTCTCTAAAATAGCAGCACATATTAACTCTTTCCACTCCATGGGAGGGTTCTTCGCTCAAAGATCAGTTATTCATTGAAACTTGCCTTTGTTGTTTTGCTTGTTTTGAGAGAGACCTGTAAATTATGGTGGGAACTATAGCTATCATTATCCAGAATATTCAATTCCTAATCCACCTTGATTTTTTTGAATTATGACAGCTTAATATTTCCTGAGTTAACCAGCATAGTTGTATTTGATGAGTGTTTACCATTTATTAGGAACCATGGTAAGTTATTTCCTGTTATTGTTAGAGGTAGTTATATTACTATCAATGTATTTGAATCAAGAGGAAATCTTGGTAAAATGCAGATTCTGATTTGGAGGTCTGGGGGTAAGCTAGAGAATTTGTATTTCTTATAAGCTATTTTATTTAAAAAAATATTGACATTTGAGAGAGAAGAAGGAAGACAAAGAGAGGGAGAGATAAAGGGAAAGAGACATCAATTGGCTGCTTCTTACACCCCTCCTTGCGGGTGATGGAGCCCGCAGTCTGACCATATGCTCTGACCGGGAATCAAACCAGCAACCTCTTGGTGCATGGGACGACACTCAACCACCTGAGCCACTGGGGCCAGGGCTCTTATAAGCTCTTAATGTGATGCTAATGCTATTGGGCTGATGACCATACTTTGAGCAGCAACCATACAAATCGCCTCATTTTGTAAATAGGAAAACTGGATTAAGATGGTAATTTACCAAGACCACAGAGCTCGCAGGTAGTTGAAACAATATCATAACCCAGGTCTGTCTGATCAATCACTGACGAGGCTACCCAGGTCCTGCAGGAGGCAGAGATTAGAGCTAACAGAGGATATTTTTGAAGAGAAAGCTGACCAATCATCAATGGAAGAATTTATTGAGAACTGATGGAAAATAGAATTTTTTGAAAGCCACTGAATAATGATGGGCTGATGAAGATAGCTTCTAAAGTTTATCTTTGAACTCTTGTTACGCAATGAAATGCCACAATAAGTTTTTAGAGCTAAGAATAAATGACCTTAGAAATATCTAAATCTTAAATATTGTTTTATAGATAATATAAAGAGGAGCCCTAAAGTGTAAATGACCTTAGAAATATCTAAATCTTAAATATTGTTTTATAGATAATATAAAGAGGAGCCCTAAAGTGTAAATGGTTGTCTAGAGTCTAGCTTGTCCTTATTTATTGCTGGGCTCAATAAGAGATTCAATGTGAAGACTTAAAATTCTTAGTGAAAAATACTGAACTTTCTGAAGAAAGACAAAAGCCACAGAGTATTTTCACACGTCCTGCAGAGTTTTGCTTTTCTATGTGTGTGTGTTTGTGTTTGTATGTATATGCTGACACTGTTTTAAAATTAGGATTTGTTATTGTTCTTAAAGTTGGTAAAACTGCCTAAAAATGGTTTTGATCAAACAGCACTAACTATTGAAATCTTTCTGGATTAATCTTGGTACATGCTGAGGGAAACATTATGCCAGGAGATGATTTTATGTGGGATTGGGAAGGGGGGTGATGTTCACCCTTTTCACTTGAAAATAGCCAATGTAGGTGTTGCTGACACTGGGGGATTTCACCACAGGGCTGAGATTTCAAATTTAAGCTTTTTGATAACATGCTTGCCTGGCTTGTTAATACACACAAAGGGGAAGTTGGCAAGCTCCCAGAGTGTCAGGGAACTCCTGGGTGAGTGCAAAGTATTCATGTGGCTTTCTGAGTCAGACGGGTCTCTGCAATCACATCTGCAACGCCAATGCCAAAATTAAATGAGGAAACACCCTAGTTACTCTGTGCAATTCCAGTTAGCCAAGCCAAAAGCTATTTGGAACTTGGGTCTTTTTATAAGATTTATTATTCATAAACATGCAGTCATAAGAGATCACTTTGGAGTCCGTAGCTAAGCTGTGGAACACCAAAACGCATCAAGTACTACTTCCCGCTTTCCATTCTCAGTAGCACTGTCAGAACAAATCTCTGAGTGGGAGAAGCACATGATTTCAATTAGTTTCCAGGGGATAGCAGCCTGGAAACTCATTTTACAATACCTTGAAATCTTAAAGTGGCCTTATGCTCCACAACCACAGGAGAAACAAGCCACTTTATCACTATCTTTAATGTAAGTTCTGAGCTACATTCAGAAAGCCTGCTCTAAAAATACACACATGACAAACACACACATAACACAGAGCACACAACACACATGACACATGCATAACACATGGCACACATAACATATACAACGCACACACAAATTATTTGTTGAAAGGGTGACATAGTTCCAGGATATTTTAATGACCCCAGGTATTTTGAGATGCTCTTTCTTGGAGAATTATTTTTGATGTAGATAACTGAATGCAGAAAATACAGAGATTGAATGATACTATTATTTGGGGAGGTAGGAAAAAAAGAGGGGATGAGGACATCAATACACACCTGAATCATATGTTTTTCCATTCTCCACCCCCTATTACATTATTTAGATGTAAGATGATATTTATAGAAGCTCTCAGCAAACTACTACTAAGCAGCAATTGCTACAACTACAGTTGGGTCACACCAGTCTGTCTACCTACAAAATTCAGGATTTCAATATGGGATCAGTCCAAAAATAGAGACATGTTTGAGATATCCAGCATCCTATCAGCCTTGACTTTCTTTATTTATATCTTTAATTCTCATCTGAGGATTCTTTTATAGAACTGACTTTAGAGAAAGAGGAAGGGAAACAGAGAGAGAGGAACATCAATGGTGAGAGAAACATTGATCAGTTGCCTTTGTATTCACTCCAACTAAGGGTCAAACCCACAACTTGGGTATGTGTTCTGACTGGGAATCAAACCCACAACCTTTCAGTGTATGGGGCTAAGTTCCACCAGATGTGGGCCTTGAATTTTCTTTTGAGCCAACCTTCTTATGTATAGACTAGAGGCCCGGTGCATGAAAAGAGGGTTGCACAACCTGCCCCTCCTCACAGTCTGGGAGCCTCAGGGGTGGGAGGCAACCCAGTGATCAGGGGACGGTGACACCCCCATCACACTTCTGTTGTTGCCACTGCCAGCAGCACAAGTCTCAGCTGGCCCTGGTTACCAGAGCCTTGGGTGGCCCTGTTTGGCTGGGAAGCCGGCATCCAAGGCTTGACTGCATCATGGGCCAGCCCTGGATGGTTGGGCAGCCGCCATCCGAGGTTTGCCTGTACCTTGGGCCAGTTCTGGGTGGCTGGTGGGCTGGGGGACTGGGGAACTCTGGAGGCAGGCATTCAGCAAGCTCCATGTGCCTGCCACCCCGGCGGGGCAGGGGAGACTGGGTGCTGCCAACTTGTGGCTGTGGGTGTTGCCATCTTTGAAGGCATGGTAATCAATTAGCATACCCCTTCTTAATGGCTGTGAGCACCATCATCTTTGAGGGTGGGGCATCAATTGGCATATTCCCTCCTTACTGGCTGTGGGTGCTGACATCTTTGTGATAGCATGAGGGTCAATTAGCATATTCCCTCTTTTTTAGATAGGATTCTTCCTTTGGTCCACTTTCTTCTTTACATCACTTTCTCAGATTAGCTCACATGCAAAATCTGTACATTGAATGAACTGGTAATCTAGAATCAATTTGTGAGCCTTATGTCATAGATAAACTCCTTTCTGCTGAAAAGTCATTATGATAATGATTCCTTTCTTGGTCTTTAAAACCTGTCTTTTCTGAACTTTTTCAATGGGACATGCATTCCATGGCTAAAGCTTAACATCTCAATGCAGACCCTCTCATTATTGCTCCCTACTTTTTTGTCACAGATCTAGCAAGGCAAGTTCATAGACCAAAATATAAACTGTTCAATTATTCTGTTTATTTATTTAAAATTCTCCTTTAGGTGACCCTGGGAAGATCAGTTTATCTCTGAAGCCTCTTATCCCTTATCTCTAAAAGAGGAGGATTAAAAATGCTGCTCTGACAAGCCTCTATCTCACTATAAAATTGGAGTGCTAAAAACTTGGGGTTAAATGTGATGTGCATTACTAGGTCAGACAATACCAAACCTAGAAACCAAAAGACTTTCAAAGAACCAGTCTGAAGCTGATGCGATTAGACTTTCCCAATTTTAATAATAATTTTTAAAAATCCATCAATCAAAATATAGTACTATCTGTAGCATTTCCTTAATATGAAATCTGAGTGAACCCCAGTTGTGTACAGCTGTCCAGAAGATATCTCTTCAGCAAGTATGTGGTTATGGCCACTGAATGTAAACTTCTTGGATCATTGAGATGACACAGATAATTAATTTAGAAGGAGCCTGCTGAGAAACCTATGTATAAGGTAGAAGAACTTCTGTGATGTGCTTCAGAGAACTTTCATTGTCAAAGAGAAAAATGGTAGTATTTCAGGAAATGTTCAAAATTGTCCATTGGTAAGGGAGCCTAGTCTGCATGGCATTCACTAGCTGTGAATCTGTGGCCATTAATTATTTCTCATATGACCAAATTAAAAGGTTAAATATGCTTTCTTGGCTTTTTATGTTCTCCTGGATCACTTACACTTGAGCCACCCTCATGTCCTCACCCGTCCTTCACCAATACATTCAATCAGCTGCAAAGCCCTAAACATCTTATCTCGTCCTTTCAAACTCTCATGACAGCCCTCCTGCCAGCACTTTTTTTCCCAGTTTCACAAAAAATGCTTGAATTGTTGAGCAATTATTATATTTAGTCTTCAGTTTTCCCTCTGTGTTAACTCCTTTCATCTGCCATTTGATGTTAGCATTACGTTCCTAAAAATTACATATCTGATATCACCCCTGCCTAAATTTTCCAATAAATATTTATGGCTCTTATATGGGTCGATTGTACATTCATTTTGATTTCCACCGTCTCTGTATCTGCCTTTCTCTAAGGAAACGTGTAAGCAAGACATATTTGACAATAAATATCATATATTTCTATATACCTTTGCCTCAACACATACTGTTTCATCAAAGTGTAGTTTCCTTTATTTTTATGCTTGTAAATTCATATGTTTTTCTGTAAATGTCTGCCTTCTCTGTGAAATAGTTCTCAAGTCTCCCAGGAATTGTGCATCCTTCCTCTGTAGCACCACGGTAGCGTGTGGACTTATCTGTTACTGTTCAAAATACTGGCCCCTGTCATGAACTAGGAAGGTGGACCCAGCCTACCGATCCCGTTTACAATCCCAGGACCTGTGCTGCTCCAGGAATATTTCAAGCACTAAAGAAATGGTGTATATAGAGGGATATAGAGTAGGAGAGAACAGTTTGAAGAAAGAAGAATGCACATGATGGAATATAGCTTAATGAGAAGTTAATGCTCTATGGTATCTTTTCTAGAGGGTGCTCAGGAATATATCCAGAATTACACAGGACCAATATTCATTAGAGAATCAGTTTTTTAAGAACGTTTCCAAAGCAATTGTATATTTTCTTGTCCAAAGTCATTTTAAATCCTCGTTTTTTTCTCCACCAAAGGCAAATATAGTAAACAAATCAAGGCACAGAAAATGCAGCAGCGAGGAGGAGCTGCCTGAGAGGAAGGATCTAGATGAGCAAACAAATGCAGAGAACTTGGGTTAAGGAGATATAGAGAGCAGAATCTCACAACTGCAAATGCCTTTTGAAAGAGATTATGTGAAAGGGAAAAAAAAACCAATAGAACTTTTTCTTTGGATGAAATCAGTTAATTAAAAGTAAACAATTAGTGAGAAAAAAATATATATATATAGTACTTCCTATCTAATAAAAGAGTAACATGCAAATGTGACCGTACCTTGGCTCCTGATTGGCTATGCTACCAGCCAATCAGGAGTGGGGGGCAGGGCCAAGCGGTTCCAGCGCCCAGCCCTGGGGCTGGAGACAAAGGTGCTGTGGTGGTGGTGGCGAGTGCCTGCCCCCCAGGCTCAGAGACAAGGCAGCAGCAGTGAGCACCTGCCCTCAGGGAGTGGAGATGAGGTGGTGGCAGTGTGGCACTCCAGCCAGAGCAGAGAAGACTGAAGGCTCTGGCTGGAGTGAAGCCTCCAGCTGGCCAAAGCAAAATCGGAAGGCAACAGCCAGAGGGAAGGCCTGGGTCCCAGGTTCCAGAGGAAAACTGGTCCTGGCAGCCAGGGGAAGGAAAGCCTATTGCATGAATCTTCAAGTAAACAATCAGCCAGAAGAGATAGAGATAGAGATAGAGATAGAGATAGAGATAGAGATAGAGATAGAGATAGAGATAGATATCTCTAACTGTCTATCTATCTTTATTGTGTGTGTGTGTGTATATATATATATATATATATATATATATATATATGCCTAAGCGACCATTACAGGGGAACGACCAGAATGACTGGTTGTTATCATGCACACTGACAACCAGGGCGAAGATGCTCAACACAGTAGCTGCTCCCACAGTGGGAGCGCTGCTAAGCCAGAAGCTTGGCTCATGGCTGGTGAGCACAGTTGCAATAGCAAGAGCCTCTCCTGACTCTGTGGCAGCACTACCAAGCAACAGCGATTGCAGTGGGCCAGGATGAGCACAAGCAGCATAGGGCCTGGCCCCAATTTGGGCTCCTCCTTGGCCTTCTGCTGCTTGGCACATTGCTCCATCCCCATGGACTGCAAGATGGATTTCTGCTTGTTGGCTTAGGCCCGATCCTGGTGCCATTCTCTGTAGAAGGCAATCAGTCTGAATAACTCAGTGACTCAGGGAAGCACAGGGAACTCAGGGTGAGTCTGCCTCCATACTTGACTCACCCACTCCATGCAGTCTGCAGGACAGACTGTGGTGGCCCAGCCCATGCATGGGCAGCAGCTGCTGAAGCTCAAGCAACAGGCCCCGTAGCAGCAGAAGACCATCAGCAACAAGCCAGCAGCTGAACATCCCCTGAGGGGGTCCCAAACTGCAATTGGGCACAGGCCAGGCTCTGGGATTCCTTTCTCCACCCCCAACCCTCTCCCGCCACCTTGCTCAAATTTAATGCACCGAGCCTCTAGTACTTATAATAAGAACAATGTAATAGTCATGGTTTTCCAGAGAAAACAGAACCAAAAAAGAACCAATATTTCTCTCTGTGACTTTGTCTCTTTCTCTCTACATGCAGACATACATACTCACAACACACATTCAACATGTTTGTGGAGGCTATTCTACTGTCCACAAGCTTGGAGACCCAGGAAAGCCAGTGATGTGGTTATTCAAAGACCTGAGAAGCAGAATGTAGATGGTATAAGTGCTAACATGTCCATGGAAAGAAGACCAATATCCAAGTTTAAGCAACAGGCCTAGAGAGAAAATTCCTCCTTCCTCTACCTTTTTGTTCTAGCCATGCCTTCAAAGACTGGATGAGGCCAACCCACATTGGGTGGGGCAATCTGCTTTACTCAGTTGGCTGATTCAAATCCTAACTTCATCCAGAAACATCCTCACAGATACACCCAGAACAATGTTTAACCAGATATGGAGGTATCCAGTGGGCAGTCAAGTAAAAAATAATTTAGCAACAAACCTTCTTTAGCCAAGTAGTGGACATCCTAGCACGGGCTGGAATATGCATCTTAGAATATGAATAAGAGGACAAAAATACTCAAACTGTTTCCTTAGCTCCATTAATTATAGTAACCTGTAGGTCCTATCCCAGGGAAGTGGAGGCTAAGCTCTAAATTCTGCCCAGTAGAGATCATTGCATATTCTATATAGAGGGAGGTGTACTTTCTTCCCCCATATATATTAGTGGTTCTCAACTAGATGTGATTTGGAAATTATATCAGGAGACATGTGGCTGTCACAAGTGTATGGGTGTGTGGGGGGCTCACACTGCTGGCATCTAGTGGGTAGAGGCTAGGGATGCTACTAACCAATTTATGAGCAAAACCAATGAAAAAATAATCATCTGGTAAAAAATGCCAATATCTCCAAGTCTGAGAAACCCTTTGAGAGATTTTTGATTGATAATTTGTGGCAATTTCTTCATTGGTTTTGACAAAAGTCAGTTAAAAAAAACAGCTGAATGAACAAACGAAAGAAATTTTAAGCATGTTCATTTATATGTAGATACTCATACCTGGTAACTTCAGCTCAGTGCTCAGAGAGGCAAACCAGAGAACCTCCTTCCTGCTTGCCTCTCAAAACCCCTGCTTCTGTGTCCAGATTTCTGTGCAACCAAGTAGACTGCAGCTTTAGCTAACACATGGTGATTCCTAAGAATGAGGCAGATCCCTATGTAGTGCACCTTAGCTGGAAAAGGGTTGCCTGCATGAGACAGAACACCCCAAGGTGGAATTTCATACCCTGGGATCTTCAGTCTTCTGAAGCTAAGCTGAAAGGACCACTGCATTGCAAGGCAGGGCTTCTGAATGCATAGCCTGGTCGTGGTTTTGTCTTTCCGTTCCTCAGATTTTGCATATTCAAAATGGATGGCCCAAACATTCAGACATTTCCTCCACTAGCAGCAGAATAATTTCTGAAAACGAAATTATGGAAACTCAAAGTGTAAGCCTGCTGACAGTGGTGTTCCTCTTGTGAAAGGGGTGGCTGTTTCCAGATTCTCTCTGTTCAATCAACGCCTCCCCTAAGGGTCTTTGGATCACATAGGACTCTGGAACACACTATGAGTAGAGACATGTGACTACTCCCCTCCTTCCCTTTCCAGTGCCTTGCAATATTAATCAATGGAGCAGGTAATCAAATATTGGTTAGTGTCCTCTCTCTTCCAGGCAATGTTTAAAGTGCTTGTATAGATACAGATAATATACATAAAGAATGATTATTCAAGTTTAATGCCAGTAAGAATCACCTGGCAGATTTGTTAAAAATATAGGTACCCTGACCAGAATGCTAGACATTCAGATATGGTAGCTGTGGGGTTGGGGAATATTGACTTCTCTGCTATTTATCTGGCCCCCTATTATTTTACCAATACCACCTATATTTCTTTTAAGGGTTCACCCCTCATTCTGCAGCTTGTCTAGAAGTTCATGTATGGATGCCTACTAATATGGAAAAGTGCCCTGTAGTGCTACTGGGAATAACTTTCCCTGCTTTCTCACAGAAACCCTCCATCTCTTGCATGGAGACATTATCAATATGAGATCTGGAACTCTGGCATCCATTATTGTTACACATGAGGGGTTGACCTCAGGATAAAACTACTTGCATGAGCTTCTCATGTACACTTAGAATGGAAAATGGCATGCGGTATGCATTGTGTTTACATGTGAGAATATATGTATGTCACAGTGAGATGTATGCCCACATTCTCTTGGATTATACTAAAGTGGATCTTATGCTGTGAGCATTTGCTGTGGAGTAGAAGAGGCGAAAATATACATATGTGCTGTGACTAAAACCCTCAAATTATATTATGTTAGTTCTTGATACTCTGCTTATGTTGAAAAAATATGTTTGTGCTTATTAAATGTTTTATTTTTAACACATTTTTCAGATATGTTGAAGTAGAATTTTGAACTAATGTTCATTACAAGGACTGAATTCTAAGTTCAGTTCCATCTTATATCTCATTCTCAAGAGATTTTAAGATTAAATAACTCTGAATTCAGAGGTCAGTCATTCCATTAAAACAAAAAGTACAATATAATGTCTTTTGTACATGATCTAATGGTATTAAACTGGCATTGGTATAACGGGCCCTGTTGTACAGTTTGAAAACATGTCCTTTTGCTGATAGGCAAATATGACAATAAATTGAGAAAACCTTATTTTAAACATTGTATCAAAATTATAAAGAAAAATATATTTTACTTTGGTTCAACCACTTCTATTAAACCAACCAGACCTCTTGCACATTTAGCAATTTTAATTATTAACTCTGTGCATTTCTAAGTAGTCCCTTGTGAATCTGTTTGAAAAATAGGTCCATTAACTGATATTTTCTCCTCTGTTGTTAAGGACTATGACAATAAATTTTATTTTTTTATTTTTTATCTTTATTGTTCAGTTTATTAATTACATTTTTCCCCCTATAGCTCCCCTCCACCCAGTACCCATCCCACTCTCTGCCCTCACCTTCCCACCCCCACTGTCCTCTCCCATAGTTGCATGATTTTTGTCCAGTCTCTTGCTGCACTTCCCACACCCCTTTTCTCACCAAGAATTGTCAGTCTATTCCCTCTCTATGTCCATGATTCTGTTCTATTCCCCAGTTTATCCTGTTCATCAGATTGTTAATTTCCTTGATTTTTAGATTCATTTGTTAATATATGTGTATTTGTTGTTCATAATGTATATTTTTACCTTTTTCTTCTTTCTCTTCTTAGACAATACCTTTCAGCATTTCATATAGTATTGGTTTGGAGGTGATGAACTCCTTTAGCTTTTTCTTATCTGCGAAGCACTTTATCTGATCTTCAATTATGAATGATAGCTTTGCTGGATAGAGTAATCTTGGTTGTAGATTCTTGCTATTCATCACTTTGAATATTTCTTGCCACTCCCATCTGGCCTGCATCATTTCTGTTGAGAAATCCGCTGACAATCCTATGGGTGCTCCCTTATAGGTAACTAACTGTTTTTCTCTTACTGCTTTTAATATTCTCTCTTTTTCTTTTGCCCTTGGCATTTTAATTATGATGTGTCTTGGTGTGGTCCTCTTTAGATTCCTATATTTTGGGATTCTGTGCACTTCTTGGGTTTTTAAGTCAATTTCTTTCACCAGGTGGGGGAAGTTTTCGGTCACTATTTCTTCTAGTAGGTTTTCATTATCTTGCTCTCTCTCTTTTTCTGGCACCCCAATAATTCTGATGTTGGTATGCTTGAGGTTGTCCCAGAGGCCCCTTATACTATCTTCAATTTTTTGGACTCTTTTGGCTTCTTGCTTTTCCAGTTGAGTGTATTTTGCTTCTTTGTATTTCAAATCTTTGACTTGGTTCTTGCGGTCGTCTGGACTGCTGGTAGGTCTTTGTATAATATTTTTTATTTCAGTCAGTGTATGCTTAATTTCTGGTTGGTCCTTTTTCATATCCTTGTAGGTGTTGTTCATTTCCTGGTAGTGTTGTTTATTTCCTTGTAGTTCTCATTAAGTTCATTGGCCTTTTCTAGTAGCCTCTTCATAAACCTAATTACTGTGGTTTTGAACTCTATGTCTAGTCGTCTTTTTTCCTCCATTTCTTTCACAGCTGAGTTCTTTCTTTTTCTTTGCATTGTGGATGCTTTCCTGAGTTTGTCCCTTAGCGGTGTGTGGTAGGTATCCTCTAAGGGACAGTGGCTCAGCTTCTTTATGCAGTGTGCAGCGTCAGCGTATGACAATAAATTTTAAAACTAGATTTTATTTAACTTAGATGGACTATAAATGCACACCGTTCCTCTGACACTTAGATTGTGCCATGTTGTGGAGAAAAAAAATAAACAATATATATTTATATTTGTTATAGGCATATGGTTAATATGAATTACAATTTTTGACTGATGTATATAAGGCACTACTAAGACACCCACCATCTATATCCAGCCGCCATTTGCAATGACCACCCATCACAGTTTTTGTTTGCTACATACAATTGGAATTGATTCCAAGTTTTTTAAAATATATTTTATTTATTTTTTACAGAGAAGAAGGGATAGTGATAGAGAGTTAGAAACATTGATGGAAGAGAAACATCTATCAGCTGCCTCCTGCACACCTCCTACTGGGGATGTGCCCGCAACCTAGATACATGCGCTTTGACTAGAATCAAACCTGGGACCCTTCAGTCCACAGGCCAATTCTCCATTCACTGAGCCAACCTGGCCAGGCCTGATTCCAAGTTTTAAATGACCAAGTTACAAGCACATTTTTCTCAGGTGTTATGTAATGTAAGGACAGCTTTACTGGGGATTATTTGGTATATTGAGTTCTTAAGGAAGTTTACATAATCTATGTATCTGGGTATTGTTTTGTGTTGTTCTTCCTTGTCAGATATCCACAAAATCTTAGTAAGAGTTCAATGAATCAGGGGCCGTTTTCCTGTCCTTTAAGATGAGGTCTCATACCTCAACCCCATTGCCAAGATTTCCCAGGCATGGTCCTGAATATTCATTCCATCACACAATGACTCTGCTTTCTTCTACCCATGTACGCCAGGCAAGGAAGCAGAAAGCCATTCTTCACTGTCACACACCTCATACCATGGAGACTCTGCTATCCATTTAAGATAAGTAATATCTACTGGAAGACAGTCAAAGATGTAAATCCTTTCTGTGCCTAATGCACCGCAGACTTGTTTAGCACCAGAGAGTCTTCATGCTAGAGAAGTTGATCTCCTCCAAATGACTTACAAACTTCAAATCCCTAGCAGTGTTGAGCAAGTGGGGAATACGGGAGGTCAGGAGCAGAGCAGAACTATAGGGAGTGGAGGAGGAAAGAAGAAAGCTATCTCCCACAAACCTTCTCCATCTCATCAATTAACTTGGGGGAAAAAAGTCCAGCTCTATTTCCCTTGCTAGGATAAAATTCTTAGATTTTCTTAGCATCTCAGTTTTTCAAACAACACGAGGAGCGATCACATTCATATTCCACATCTTCCTCTAGTCATTCTGTTTTCCCATTCATGTGAGAAACTTTATCTGATTTTTTTTTCCTCCTTTTTTTTTAAACACCAGTTAAATTTCCTTTGGATGCAATAACCTTTTCTCTCCTCACGACCCCACCCAGCCATACCAAATACTCTCCACACAGAGCTGCTCATTTTCCCTGTACCTTTGAAAGTTTAAATGTCTCATTTGCATTTCACTCAATGTTTAAAATGCAAGAGCTGGGAATGAAATGAAATCATAGGAGAGGGCCTTGCAATAAATGGGAAGTAGTAATAAGTGTTCTGACCCCAGTTATGGGTATACAACCTCCTCAGACCACTTTCATTCATCCTTCTAGGTGGGAGACACAGGCAGAATCCCCTCACCCGGCCCCTCCCTCACCAGACACTCAATTCCCTCTGTCCCACAGGAGTTTCCCTGTGACAGGTGGTCCCATTTGCTCCCAGTGCATCCTTGTGTGCCTTAAGCTGAGACCTTATAGCAAAACAGAGCCTAAATCTTTCTGTGACTGTGCTGGGCTTTAAAACTGTTAAGAATAACAAAGACTTGGGTGATGTGTTTTGATCCAGAGAGAACCCTTTCTACTAGTTTTCAACAACAGATGTATGGTCTTCAGTTAGTGCCACAGTTTTTCATCCTTCTTCATCAAAATTAGCAACATTGTTTGTCACGGAAAATAACATCCAGGCATCGGGAAGAAAGCAGGTTGCTTCACAATCAAAATTTTTATAAGCAAAGTGTCTTTGGAGCCACACATGGGCAAAAATATTGTCACATAGTGGTAGGGTGACTTTTGGACACAGCTCATCTCAACCTCTGTTTTGTCTGTAGAATGGGCACATTAACATATGCTTTACGCTTTGTTGAAGAATTATTGGATAGAACATATTTATTTATTTATTTTTAAATAGATTTTATTGGTTTTTCACAGAGAGGAAAGGAAAGGGATAGTCAGAAACATCAATGAGAGAGAAACATCGATCAGCTGCCTCCTGTACACCTCCTACTGGGGATGTGCCCGCAACCAGGGTACCTGCCCTTGACCGGAATCGAACCTGGGACCCTTCAGTCCGCAGGCCGATGCTCTATCCACTGAGCCAAACCGGTTTCAGCTGGATAGAACATATTTAAATGTTCCTTAAAACACATAGAGTAATTTCTTTACATTCAATGTATAGTTGTTATCACTACTGTTATTACACACAATAACATTTAATGATATCGGCATGCTAATTTCTTTTTACTCTATTGACCTGTCTCTACTGTGAGAGACACTCAAATAGATATCTTGTTCCTTAAAATACCAACTTTGTAGGAATGTATGGTCTTAAGTACATTCTTAAGCTCATAAAGGCTTCATGGAGGATACTTATTTTATTATTTACACAAGTACTGATGGGAGGCCTACTCTCTGTCTCATATTATTCTACATGTTGGGGATTCAGTAATGATTAAGGTAGATGAGTTTTCTAGAACTTAGAGTATAGGGGAGGAAAACAGAGAAAAATAAACAATTCATGATGTAACCAGATAATTTTACAGAGTCGTATATTTTGGATTGTGTGGTCAGGGATGAGAATAGCTTCACACTAGAGATAACTTTGAGTTTATTACTGAATTTCAGGTAGGATCCGATCATGGAGGAGCTGGGATATAAGGAAAGGCCAATCTGGGAAAGCAGGGACATCCATTAACTGGCACTAGAAAAACCAATGTGCGGGGCGGGGCGGGGGGGCACTGAGGGATGCAGAGGAGGAGTATGCAGAGCAATGCCGTGTCACCCTTTCAAAGCCACAGAAAAGGATTTGTATTGTGTTACAGTTGGGGAAGTAGAAAAAGGGTACCGACATGAGACTGGTGAGTTAATTCTTGCTGATTTACTGTTGTGATATGATAATGTCTTAGATGAGGTGTTGTCCAGCTGTATAGACTGGATTAGTGGATAGATGAGAATATGTTTTGGAAGTAGAGCTGATGGCCTTTGTTTCATGGATGAGTGGAATGAAAGGAAGAATAAATTCTTCATAAATTATTTTTAGTCATAGCACTAAATGGGGATGATGTGAAATCTTCAGAAAAATAATAAATCTTAGAAATTATAAAATTATATCTGGGTATGGAATGAGAATATTGGCAGTTGAATATTAACTATTCAATTTACCATTGGTTATAGGCAAATAATATGTCTCAACTTTCACTTCTATGAAATGAGTGTGATTAAGGTAACTACCTTGAAAGAGCTGTCTCTATAGTAAATACATTAAAATCACTATAATTTATGGTAATATTTTATTGTGTTTAATATATGCAGTACACTGTGCTGAGTAATTTTAGTTTAATATGTGACAAAGGACATTCCTTCCTAATCCAGCTTTATAGGAGATGGCATTCTGGCACAAAGAGCTTTATAATGCTCACATTATCAGATAGGCACATGAAAGGTTTAGTTTCCATGCATTTTTCATTTCGGTGTGTGTGTGTGTCATTAACTATTATCTAAAATGTATTTTAGTTCTATACAGGTTACAAAGTTTATAGAAGCAAATTATCATTAATAGTGTTAATGGGAGTGATAAGAATGGAAAAGTATTCTAATAGGCATAAATTTAAAACTCACAAGATCAACTATGTATGAATGAAAGTTCAAATTCAGCCAAAACATGGCCTCTCAGAGCATAGCATGACTCTCAACCAACTAAGAAGAATCTTACTCTTAACAACAGGGAGACATTGTAAGTTGAGGTATTAAAGGATGTATCAGCTGCCAATCACTGCACAAGTTACCCCAAAACTCAGTGGTTTTTAACAACAATCATGTTATCTTTTACAACTTCCAGAATTTGGGGAAAGATAGGTGGGGAGTTCCAGCTTGGGGTCACTCATATAGTTGTCCTTGGATGGGGGCTGGAGGCAGATGCGTAAGCAGTTGGAGCCATTGGGGAATGGCGGGTCATCTCTGTCTCTCTATGTTGCCTCAGGTATTCTCCCTGTGACATCCCATCATGCGCCAGTCTGGTCTTCCTCACATTATTATGGACTCTGAGCAGTTGGGCTTATTCCACGCTAGTCTGGTTCTCCAGTTCAAATCTTCCAGAAAACCAAGCAGAAGCTGCACCACTTTTATGACCTATACTTACTGATCTACTCAACTATTCACTAGGTTAGCCAGAATCAAAGGAAAGGGGTATAGGTTTCCATATACTGATCTACTCAACTATTCACTAGGTTAGCCAAAATCAAAGGAAAGGGGTATATGTCTCAATTTTTTATGGGGGAGGGGAGAGATTAGAGACTTTATAGACAATTTTTCATGTTGTCACAGTGGATTACATAAAATACAACTTATTCTTTTAGACACATTTCTGAAATCCCTATGACTGTCTTCCTTCTTCTATTTCTCATTATAATTTTTTATACTCCCCCAGGAGACACTACTATAGCATATGTATGCTGATGGGGCTAACAGGATTCATCCAACAAAAATTTCTTATATAGTAGGAGCGAGGCCAATCTCTATGGGCCTCTACATGAAAAGGAGAAGAATTTGGAGACATTCTTTCAAATTCTTTTCCGTAGACTGGAGACTCCATCAGGCTGGGTTACTCCAGGGGAGACACAAATGAGTGGAGATGCATGAGCTGGTTGGTAAAGAGAATAGCCTGTCTCAGAATCCCACTTTGAGTGGGAGAGGACAGATGTGTCGGCAGCTGTTCAGCTAGGTCAGTGGTCAGGGGCTGCAGTTTGCCACTCTGCTGACTAATGGGTTTGCCGACCGTTGCATAAGGCATTATCCTTACCCAGAAGTTTTGACTTCAAATTAAAGACATTATTAAAATGCTTTTAAAATGTTTTCCCCTAAGGCAGTGGTTGGCAAACTCATTAGTCAACAGAGCGGCAAACAGCAGCTTGCCAGCCACAGTTTGCCGACCACTGAGCTAGATAATGAGTAAGCCCCCAGTGCATGTCGATAATCTATGGGATGGCTAATCCGTTTACAGACAATCCAGAATTGGCCACATGTCACAGCTGGACTATGTGTGAAGACAGCACACAAGGAAAGAGGAAAAACAAGAATTTGTTACTAACCCCCCCCCCCAAAACCCACACTCATAATTATGTATAATAATAGTGGCACATTCACATAAGTAACATCCACTTTTATCACAGCATTACCACATGCTCTCTTTGATTGGTTTTCTTGTGAAATAGACAGGCAGGTCTCTCCTTTTTTGTTTTCGTTTTGAAATGAGATTGCTTTAAAATGATGGGAAAGTGAGAGAGAGAGAGAGAGAGAGAGAGAGAGAGAGAGAGAGAGAGAGAGGGAAAGAGAGAAGACATTTAATGCTCACTAACTCTGTTAGTCACTAAGGTTTGCCCAGAACTACAGAAATACTTAGTGATAGGACAGACAGAATATTGGCATTTTAGGTAGCAGTCCAATCCTCATGGAGTACCATATTACTTATCTATTGCAAAACTAACAAAACATGACTTCCAGTTGGCAATCTTTTTCACTGTGTGCATCGTTAAATCACAAAAATGCATGGTAACCTCACAGGGTCCCTGACTTCACACTTCCTTGAGCTTTATTTGGCGATCATCTCACCATGCATTTGCAAATTACACTTATAATTTTCTCAGTGTCATCAAGCATGCTTGTCACAAAGAGTCCCAGAACCTTCCCCCTAATGACTCTGATTCAATTAGTTGTCAGAGGGGCCAGAGATTATTGCATTTCAATAAACACACTCAGTCAGTAGGACTCTGAAAAACAGTTTGAGAAGAGAGGGAGGGGGATATATATAAAAAGAAACACGGAAGAGTGAGAACTATTGATCTATAATCTGCACACCTCCTCCTGGGGATCAAGCCTGAGACCTAGGCATGGGCCCTATTATAGAGCATGGATCGCAACCTGGGGTAACTTTGCCTCCCAGGAGACCTTTGGCAATGTCTGGAAATATTTTTGGTTATCATAACTGGGGAAGTGGTACAACTGGTATCTAGTGGATAATAGCCAGGGGTGATGGTTGACAGTCTATTGTGAATAGGGCAGCCTACCACAACATAAATGGCCCAAAGTGTGTGTGTGTGTGTGTGTGTGTGTGTGTATGTGTGTATATATAATAAATATGTGTATATATTTTATTTAGATAGAAAAAACATTTTAATATGTGCAAACAATGTTTTTTTTTATACTAAACAATGTGAGCTTAACTTACTTTCTTCTGGGAAAGCCTGAGTATAATATTTTATGAATTTTAACTGTATCTCTCAATGCTTTATTTTGTTGGCTCTAGACAGAAAATGAAAGGGAGATGCAGTCTCTTAATGCTGAGTTATTCAACTATTATTTTTATTTTTAACACCCAGACTCCTGTATCCTTTTTATCTTAAAATTGAAACAGAATCCACTAATGCTTTGCCATTGGTTTTATAGCAAAATCCAGAATATTTCACATGGCTTCCCCAACCCCTGGTGTCTAGTCCATATCCTCTACCTTCCCAGTTTCTGCTGTTCTTACTGCTGCTCATCATTCTTCAAATGGGCCACCTCCCGTGTATTTCACACCTGCTGTTTCCTCTGCCTGGAACACAGCTGTTTTCTCTTCTTCAGATTAACTGCTTCTTCCCTGTGGAGCTTTTCCCCTCTACCTCCGTCACCCTTGCCCCACACTTTCTGTTTAGTTCAGCTTCCCCTGTTGTAAAACTCTTTTTATTACTTTCATACAGCTTGACAGAAATGTAATTTATAATATGTGTGATTTTCAAATTAAGGTATACTTCTCTCATGAGAATATGGAATTGCTGAAGAGAAAGACCGGGTCTGTTTGTTCACGCTTCCATCGCACACCAAACCTATTAGCCTGCATAATATATGGTCCAATAACTATTTTTGATATAATGAGTGAACAAGTCCTCCTGCAATCTAGCTATCTTGTTCTTATGTTGAGCAACCAGGATCTCTCTGATCACAAGACACTTTTGTTTTAAATGGTCTGTTTTTAAAGGTGATTTTACCACATTGCACTGATTTAAAGCCATTCTCAAACTTCTTGTAAACAATTAAGCATATAATGCATTGTTTCTTTCTTCACTAACTTTGTTTTGAGTACTTCTAAGTCTCAAAGCATTGTGTTAGGCCCCAAAGTTGAAGAACATTGCTATTACCATGACATGAAGATTATTAAATGAGTTTGGGGTGTAAATACAGAAGTGGGCAAAAGTAGGTTAAATTATGAGCCGTCGTTTCTAAAAGATAATCAGAAGTAAGGATATGAAATAATAAACAGAAACTTAGTAAGGCAAACAATACAAATAAAACAGTAATTAACGAATGATACAAGAATACACTCTGTTTCAGGTAAGTCAATTTTTTTTGTCTTTAAAGCTTACTCTAGGATATTTTTCATGGACTTTGACAGAGAGTAACATTGATGTCAGTGAGACACGCTGTTGCCTCCTGAACACTCCCCAACCAGGACACGGGGTCTAATCTGCAGCCAAGGTACATGCCCTTGACTGGAATGGGACCCAGGACCCTTCAGGCTGTGGGCTGAAGCTCTAGCCATTGAGCCAAACTGGCTAGGATTATAACCCTGCCTTTCCCTGCTCCAGTATTTATCAATCAAATACATCAACTAAAATACTGTCATAATAAAAGTAAAAAAATTACAAAAATATTTCCAGAGTAAGTAAAAGGAGTTTCTCAGGGCAATATTTTCTAACTATCCAAGGGCCAATGTGAGGCTTGGAGAAAATTCTTGTAGCCAAAAGAGAGCAAGACAAAGGCCACTCGGTTATTTTAATTAAAGCAATTCATTTGAGGGCAAAGGGACAACATCGAGAGGAGAGGAGCCTCGCATTTCAATGCCTGGTGTCAGTGGTAGATTCACCTGAGAATGAGAAGGGACAATTCATATTCTCAGCTAAAAGCAAATAACTTTCATTAAGCCTGGCTCAGGGGTCCAAGCTTGGGAGACCTTTTTAATAAAAAGAGATCACATGAATGAGGAAAACTTTATTCACACCCTTACCAAGCTATTCCCCCCTCTTTCTGAACTGCCTTTGACAGTGTTTTCTTCAAGGTATTTGAGGATGAGAGGAAATGAAAGAAAAGCAATTCTGACCTATACCTTGAAGTTTTATGAAATGAAAATTGGTGATGGTGCTGAAAAATGTTCATTGGAAATATTTCAGAGTGAGAATAAGGCAGTTTCATAGTCAAAGTCTGCAGTGCATCTCAATGCAAGACTAATTTGTTATCCTCCTTTTATGCAACAAACCAACAAATAGCTCTTATGTGGTAACCCGTTACCCAGCACTGTTCTGGATTCTGCGGTTGGAGCAGAATACATAAAGAAAAGAAACCAGTTATGGAGTATCCTATGTAATAAAAAGGTAATATGCAAATTAACCCTCATACCCTCACAAGCTGGCTGCCTAGGACCAGGCTAGCATGGGGGTAAGTGAGAGATGACCACATGACTGAACAACAGGCTGCTGCGTGGGGTGACCAGGCCAACGGGGGGTAGGGGCAGTTGGTGACCAGGCTGGCAGGGGGTCAGTGAGGGATGACAAGGCTGGTGGGTGGGGCAGTTGGGGGTGACCCGTTCAACAGGAGGGCAGTTAGGGGTGACCAGGCTGGTAGGGAGGGGGCAGTTGGAGATGACCAGGTCAGCAGAGGGAGTGACCAAGGGGATAGTTGGGGCGATCAGACTGGCATGCAGTGGGGGGCAATCAGGCCAGCAGGGGGGTGCATTTAGGGGCGACCAGGCAGGCAGGCAGGTGAGCGATTAGGAGCCAGTGGTCTAGAATTATGAGAGGGATGTCCGACTGCTGGTTTAGGCCCAATCCCCTTCGGGATGTCATTAAATCATGAGGATGAAGCCCTCATGAATGAGATTAGTGCCCTTATAAAAGAGGTCCCAGAGCGCATCTTCATTCCTTTTGCCCTAAGAGGCTACAATGATAAAGGGGCTGCCTGTGAACTAGGAAGCAGACCCTCACTAAATACCAAATCTGCCTGAAACTTGATCTTGGAATTCCTAGTGTCCAAAATGGTGAGAAATAAATCTCTTTTGTTTAAAGCCACACAGTCTTATGGTATATATGTTATAACAGCCCAAACTGACCAAGACACCCTCTTAGTATTAAAATATACATTTGTGGGTACAGTGGGAAAGCACTGGACTTGGACATAGATAATCTGGGATCAGTCCTAGATCTGTCATAACTTAGATGATGACTTTTACAAGCATGGTTTTCTCCTATTTCAAGTAGGTATATTGATATCTCAGGTATTTGTGAAAGAGATAAAGTACTTTGAACATCCCCTAAATGTTAAACAAATACATAAATGTTAGTGGAACTGCATTTTAGCTAGTGAGTGTAATTTTTAAAATATCACGACTAGTTATGAGTAAAGTATTAGAAACTCTATCTGTAATTCCAAAAATGGAAGATCATATGGTATCAGAAAATACCTGCTTATGAAAGACTTGTATGCATGTATATATG
Organism: Antrozous pallidus; assembly: GCA_027563665.1. Classification (NCBI taxonomy): domain Eukaryota; kingdom Metazoa; phylum Chordata; class Mammalia; order Chiroptera; family Vespertilionidae; genus Antrozous; species Antrozous pallidus. Next base: position 48,776,418 of record CM050525.1, read on the forward strand.
CATAGCCAATGGGTGCAAGACACTGGGGGGGTGAGAGCATGTGTGGGAGTGGGATGGGAGGGTAAGAGGGGGATATTAATCAATAGAGAGAGAGAGAGAGAGGATGAATATCTGGTTAAATTATATGCTGTGGTACATCTTTTTAATAGAAAAAAACACAATTTGTTTGTTTTCTCTCTTGCTAGACATCACCTGTGTCATTAAATGATAAAGCATAAGTTTATAATTTGCATGCATCAATATGAAAGCATAAAATCTTGTTAACAGCTGGCAGATTTGTCTCAAAATGTTAGCCTGCTGGATAAATATGTGCTTAAGGAGACAGAGCACAGTGCCTTCTCAGAGCAATGCTTCTAAATGTTACAGCAGTTCTTACATACTTTCAATTAAATACAAATTAAAGCTCAGAAAATGTCACAAAAGGGTAACCTAATATTTGGTCATTAATGTGCTTATGCAAAGGGATATTTACAGCTGTATTCAGAAGCGATCAACCCTCTTTCCAAGTTCTGTGAAACCAAGGTTTAAGGTAATATTTGGATAAACATTTGAGCCAAGTTTCTATGTAGGCTGTGCCTTGTAGATAATCTCTACTGATTTTGATTCTAAGGAAATGCTGAGAAGTGTTTGCATTGTAGTTTTCTTTTTTACCTCAAAAACCCAGACGTCTCATGATTAGAGTAGTCAGTTAAGTTCTTGTCCAAGATCACAATAAATCATCATGCCTGAGTTATAAAAGGCATTAAATAATGAATTCATTAATCTCTTCCAAATAGATATATCTAAAGCACTTTTATGTGTAAACACTTTTAAAAATGTCAGGCCCAATGGGTGTGCTGAGGTTAAGCACCAACATATATGAACCAGGAGTTAAGGTTCAGTTCCTGGTCAGGGCACATGCCTAGGTTGTGGGCTCAATCCACTGTAAGGAGCATGCAGGAGGAAGCCTATCAATGATTCTCTTATCATTGATGCTTCTCTCTCTCTCTCTCTCCCTCCCTCCATCCCTCCCTCTCTGAAATCAATACAAATATATTCAAACACCTTAAAAAATAAATGCAGTGATGTTAGAATCAATAGACCAGTGCCCTTCCCCCACCTCCCACGATTGAGGGGCATTTGATGTTTACCCAAAGGAAGAATGGTGAACAGGGATTGCTGTCCTCAATCTTTGTTTTACATATACTAGAGGCCTGGTGCATGAATTTCATGCACTGTGCAATTTAGTATGTATAGATTTCCAAAGAGCACCGTGTCATCTCTGGGTCTAAAACAAACCATTTATGCTGGAGAGTATAAAAAAGAATTATCTTATGAAGAAAGATTAATGAAATGAAATGTCAAAATGTTTTGACACCATGTATATCTTTCCAGGTCTGTGTCATATCAAATGCCTACAAGCCACTTCCCTCTGGGCAATTGCTCTTTGGTCTTTTTTTAAAAATTTGGTACAACCCCATATGTGCTCTCCTCCTATGGAGCTGTACTTCAGAGATAAACAGCTAAGTGATAATTGAATGTGTCTAATTAGATAGAAGAGTCATTTTTAACTGAGCAAACATGGATTTTCAAATAACAGATGTTACAAGTTACATACAATCTCAAAGATGTTCACCCTGCCCCTGAATCAGTATTAGTTTATATACAGTGAAAACTAAGCTATTTAGATATGAACTCTTGCCTCATGTGCATGTGTGTGTGAAGGTGTGCATTTAGTATAACAATCATAGAGAATTATATTTAAGTTTTTTTTAAAAAAAACATATTTTAGAGTTTACATGGGCAGGAACTATCATTTCTCCAGTAGAAAGGTATTTATTTATCAAACTTTATTTATATCATACTCTCTTCTAGGCCCTATCTTAATAATGCTCATGAAACAAAAATATAAATAATGCAAAGTTTCTACTCTCAGGAAGCTCACAATTGAGATCTCAATCTGGTATTACTTAGATCCCTACACATAACAAAGTTTATTTATCAGTTGATGTCATTTCTAAAAAAAAATCAGTTTCACAGTCAAAAATGGTACAAGGGCCCCCTTTATGGAATTGAGATATGCAACTATCTTTGGTTTAGTGAGTAATGCTTTAGAAAATAATATATACATTTTCCTAATCAAGAATCAGAGATATTTTCTTAGGAAAATCAGATTTTTTATTATTTAAAGGCATAGATGAATGTTTCACTCTTCACTTTAGGTACTTTTGAAAGGATGAATAGCTTGTGGGAGTACCAATTAGAGACAATTATATTTTGATTGACTTTCTTTGGCATTTAAATACCTAAAAGAATAACACTTTAAAGATGTTCTTTCTTTAAAAAGAGAAAAAAATCCCTATCCCATGTCTATTAGATTTAGGGTTTCATCATTTTCATGGAAAATAGGCATGTTGCATAGCTGGACACAAGTATGAAAATATATACCACTGAAATTAGACATGAGAAATTCTGAATGAAAATTAATATAAAGAAGGAGGAGAGAAGAGAGAGAGGATGAGAGAACACAAAATAGAGAAAATGACAATATAATGTACATCTATGCCTTATATTTAGCTAGAATACTTATCTCTTAATGTAGTTCTTTATGTTTCCCCGCATTTTATTGCAATATCTTTAAAGCATATACTGATTATCTGGTATGTTTACCCTCACTGCTTATTGTTATAATTTTCTTGGATATTTTTGAGTCTTTATATACAAAAGAAGATAATTTCATCTGGTTCTTCTTTACCATCTTGATCTTGCAATTTCAATAGGAACTGCATTAAACTTATTAATTTGGGGGCAATTTGTTATGATATTAATTATTTCTGTTTAAGAAGCTTTTCCATTTGTTATATACCTTTTTTCATATAGGTCTGGTGCCTTTCTTCTTTTAAATATGTTCCTACATAAAAAAATATTGCTATTGAGAATGGATTTTTAAGTTTTATTTTGCTGGAGGAGAGGGAAATCTATTGTTGGTTGTATATTTATATTATAACCTCGTGCTTTACTATATTTCTTTATTAAACTGGTTGTTATAGATGCAATCATATTCATCACCAATTAAGGATAGGTGGGCATTTTCTTCTAATGGTGTGCTGATTATTGTATTTTTATTTTATTATTGTATTTTACTTTATTAAATACTTCAAAGTAATGTTAAATAATTAGGATGATACATGCAATATCCCTCTTTCTGGTTTGAATTGATATGGTTTGAGGTTACTCTATTTAAGAAAATGGTCATTATAGTATTTGGTAATCTTTGTTATATTTAGGTTGTTTCTTTCTTACCCTATTTTCCTTTAGAGTTTTAAAATTAAACAGTCGCCAATTGTTTTAGGTTTTTTAGAGACATTAGAGGCCTGGTGCACAAAATTCATGCAAGGGGCTCAGCCCTCACAGCCCTGGCTTTGTCCGGAAGTTCCAGACAATCAAAAGCTCGTCCAGATGATCCTTTGGTCTAATTAGCATATTAGATCCTTATTATATAGGGTATTTACCCTGTAACATTGTTTTAGTACAAGCTGTACCACATAGTGATTTAACATATGTACATATTGCTACATGATTTACACAATGCATTCATTTAATACCAACCACCTCATATAGTTCCGTTTTTTTTCTTGTAATGAGACATTTCAAGATCTCACCTAGATAATTCCAATTGTACAACACAGCATTGCTTACTGTAGTCACCAGGTTGTACATGCAGTTGTTAAAGACTATCTTTACATTGTACTGGGACCATCAAGTCTTCTGCCTTGCCTAAAAATACCATTCTGTGGATTTTTCCTTTCAATTTCCTTCCAATCACTTTCAATTCACATTTTATGTTATTTGCTCTTATTTTAAAATACATGCATGCTGAATTGGGCAACATGAATTAAGACATGGGAGTGTTTTTCAGAGGAGACTGAAGGGAACTGGAGAGGAAAGTAGAAAGAACATCATCTCAAGAGCCATGTAAGGCACCAGAGGAGATCAATTTGGAGGCGAGATGCCTCAAATAGGCTGTCTTTCCTCTGCCTTGTGGAGCAGGGTATGGACTAGACCATCTTCCTTTTAGAAAACCAACAACACGACTCTCCCACCACCTCCACCATAATCACAATGTTATCACAATAGATAAGAGTTCTGAGTGCTGAGGCTAGAACAAACCATATTAATGTGTTGGGCCATATGGTTCTTACTAACAAATGTTGGCTGAGAGAAATAATGCAATATCTCAGATCTATTATGTAGCACTAGTTACTCTGGCCAAGGGTTGTATCTCAATCACAACATAATGCCTTCCCAGGCTATTTTCTCCTCATTATCCATCACCATTAGCATCACATAGCCTTCCTCCCACCCTGCATGTGAGGACAGGAATTTTCTACCTTTTTATTAGCTACTATAATTCAGCACAGGAAAAAGTGTTGTTATATAGCTGATGCTTCAAAAAATAGTTTTTGAATTAATTAATTGCAATAAACTTACCAACTGTGTATACATTTCAATTAAAGTTAAACAACTTTAAAATAATTATATTCAAATTAAGTCTAGGATGAAGCCATCTCCAATAATAAGACTTTTGGGGTCAATGGACATCATTGATGTTTTTCTCTCTCTCTCTCTCCCTCTCCATTCTCTGAAATCAATTTTAAAAATATTAGAAAAGTATTTTAAAAGGCATTTCTATGCTGATTTTCTCTTATTCACTTAATTTTTCCAAACTTTTATTTTGCCAAATAACATATACATGTGTGCATATATGCACATATACATATACACACATGTTTTTTATTCCACACCAATGATTTGTTCTCATTAAAATGACTATTTGGCTTTACAGAATTTTTCAAGATTAATTTTATGCATCACCAAAATGTTTGAAGCTTGGAGTATAACTGCCTTTGGCTTACTTATTTAAAATAATTCTATATCTTTTATGCAACATAATAAATGTGGACTTTATTTGCTTCTAGGGAAAAAGTTAAATTTTGCATGCATTCATAACTAACTGACGTACAAAGTAATTAACACTTTTCAATGGTTTCTGATAAGTGCAACCATAACATAGCAATTAAGTCCTCAAAACCCACAAAGAAGATACAGGAAATTATAGTTTTTAAATCCTCTATCAAAATTTTTAGGTGTCTGTAAAGTAGGCAGGTGTGTGTTAGGTAGAGTGGAAAAGAAAGTTTGATTTAAAGTTTAAATTAGAGAACTGTAATCAGGCAGCACTAAATAATTGCTTAACATGTTTAGGAGTTGAATGAATTTCACTAATAGGGATATGTTAGTAATCTTAATGATGGAACTAAAGAAGTTCTTAAAATCGTTTAACATATATAAACTGAGCCCTCCAGCACCCACTCCACTTCTGATTTTTAATATGTTATCAAGAACAAGGAAATTTTATAAGTAAATGTATAAATTACATCTAATTGGATGATTATCAATATCTAGTCTTTAAAAAAGATGTGGTTAGCCCTGGCCGTGTGGTGCAGTTAGCTAGAGCTTCCTCCCCGGCCCGCCGTGGTTATGGATTTCATCCCTAGTCCGGGCACACACAAGAATCAACCAGGGAATGTATAAAGGGGTGGATAACAAACTGCATCTCTCTCCTCCTCGCCCTCCTTTTCTTCCTCTAAAAGCCATAATTATTTTTTAAAGTGGTGCTATGTTTTGTGTGTGTGTGTGTGTGTGTGTGTGTGTGTTAGTACCATTTAAGGTAACACCTATATAAAATAAATGTAGATATAATAACAATAATGAGTAATGATAATAAACAATCCTGAGATCTATGTTTCATTGCAGTGGGTCATGACAGGGGATCTTATGACAAACATTGCTGATTTACCCACTTGTGGATTTCATGACAGACCCACTGATCAAAAGGTTAAAGGGCTATCCCTCCAATTTCTTTCCAACTCTCTCATTGCAGAATGCAGCATGATAATATTGTATCATAATAGTATGTTAAAATTATAGCATTAGTGTGTTCAAATTAAAGCCAAATTGTTAATATTATGGAACAATTATAACAACTTGAAGTGTATTTTTCAAGAAAATGAATTAAGCCTCATAATATGATATAACATACTAAAAATATGATATTTTTATTTTGAAAGTTATTTATCTCTGCTGTTATTACTTTAGCTATATGGTCCTATACAGTGAACGGTTCTCTCTATGTTTCAATTTCTTAGCTTTACAGGTTGTGGAAAAAGTAGGTTTATAGTTGTTCAGATGGAGAATAATACAATAATTAATAAATGATCATTCAAGAATAAACTTTGTGTTTTGCATACTTACAACTGTAAACCTACTTTTGCCCTACTCTGTATACTATAGATATTGATGACATCTTGGGTTGTAATGAGATGAAAATATTTTAATCCAAGTAATCACTCAGACTGTTGAATGGCACTTAATATGTTCTCAGTAAGTTTTACGTAATATTATCTCATTTTTTAATGATACCCATTTTAGTAGATTCAAATGGAGCTAATTTTTCTAAATCACAAACATAGAATATCAGAGAATATAATAATTAATCTATCACAGGTTCTGAAGTCTAGTTTCAGTCTGTATTTCATAAATGAGAATAAGAAGAAACTTTTCCTAAACTTACCAATGTTCCATTTTATCTTTTGAGTGGGTTGTAAACTTCAGGATGTGACTACTAAAGTTTCCATTATATTTAAATTATAAAAAGGTTATGTACATTTAATATTATATATACCTCTTTACCTGTGTATAATGTTTACACATACATGCATACACACTCACGCATACTCATTATGACCTTTTCAGGACTATATTTGATTGGACAGTTTCTCTTACTCTTCTTCCCAATTAAAAAGAGAATTTGTCATGTGGGAAGGAGGACAGAAAGGGTATAAACACGTTTTCTCAAAGTTGGTTTCTAGTAATCCATTTAAATGGAATATTGAAAAGGTCAATGTAATACAGCATGCTCTCTAATTCTTTTAAAATACTAGGCATTAAAATTCTGATGCCTCATTCAAGGATGTAATGAGAACATAACACAAATTGAACCTATTATTTTGACAGTCATAGTAATGATAATGGGAAATGAAATAAACTTAATGATACTGCAAGTGACTTTTTTATTTCAAAATTCCTGAACCTCCTGGCTGTCTGTTTTGCAAATGAAAAGCATAATATACATATAAATACCCAATTCTTTAAAATTAAACATACCCCATGAAAGAAGAGACCGATAAAAAATTTAAACACTAAAATAAAAGATTATGCAATTGTGTAAAATCAGACCCATGGAAGACCTCAATTTTTTTAATGATGGTTCTTATTTTAGGAGGGCAAATTTTCTGAAAGTTTTCAAAATAAAAAGTAGCAAAGGTTACATAGAATTATAAAACTGAGAACTATACATGTAATTAATATGGGAACTCTTGTGGTAAATGAGGTGAAGAAGTAAATTGAGAGAAATCCCTAAAATGATGGTAGCAAAGCAAAGATGGGAGTTCAGCTCTCTCATTTGCATCCTATGGTCACCTCCATTTTCAAATAATTATTGGCTTTTCTACTCTATGTCAGAAACCATCCTTTTTAAAATTCCTATTCATAAAATAAAATAAAAATGTGTCCATGTATACAAAGAAGAAAAGAATCCCCAGATAATCATGAGGATTTTCAGCTATGGAAAGACACTGACAATTGGTTCTTCCTTTGTAATGTCATGCACAACCATTGGTTTTTTGGGTATGTCCAGAGCTCAGCTGCTGGCCCAGTAGGGACAGGGTATCTGCTGGTGAAGTAGATCAAGCAGACAGCAAAGTTGGATCTTTTCATGCCTCCAAGTATACTTTGTGCCCCAGGAAGTCTGATTAAATGGATTTTATTGATGAAGCTGGGCTCCACTCATGGTTGCCCTGGGATGAATCTCCTTCTTCTCCAAAGTGTGTGTTCTGTGCATTTATTTTGTACTTTTCCTCTTAAAGGAGGGTGGTTGGTAAATAGGTAAACTCGAATCAGGTAGCAGTACTTCCTATGCTGTCAAAACCAAAACCTACTTTTTATTCTTGTATCCTTATGGTATTGAGTCATAATTGTATTAATTTACTCACAAATATTGTATTAAATTGTTGTGACCTTCAATTCAAAAAGTGAGTGTGCAAAGACCTTTAATGCTTCATGGCTTCAGGGAAAGTAATGACAGGTGAGGTGATAAATTTTAAAATATCACACTAATAGTATTTAAATTATACCAGTGATAAGTGATACAGGTCTTACAGGAGAGTTACAAGGAATGATGGATATATAGCATAGGACAATTTGCTTACTGCTATAAGGCCGATATCTAAGACAGTGCCTGGCACACAGTGAGCACTCAATGAATTTGTGTTGAGCAAATTTCACCTGGTCAAGTATGGTTTACCTGAGGAATCCCTGCTTGAATTCTACTCTGGGGGTGCTGAGAGTTAATTCTTGAAGAATGTAGAGTAGAGAAAACCCTCTGAAAGAACTATGTGGGTCAAGAATCACTTCAAGTTGCCAAGTTCAAGGAACTTAATGTTTTCAAGCTCTAGGAAGAATTTTATATATATAACAACATGAATAAGATGTGTGTGTGTGTGTGCCTATGTGTGCACATATATACATGCACATACATGAGACAGAGACAGAGAGGGTACTTGTAAAAAAATAAGCTAAGTTGGAGGGAATAATAGAAGCAAGACTTTCCAGGGTATTGTGGGCCATATACACATAGGCTATCCCCACAGCAATGGGTAGCCTTTGAAGCATTTTAGGTGGGGTAGTAGTGAGTGACCTCATCAGATTTATCTTCCTAATTAAAAAAAATTAACCCATGAGGATAAAATTAAATCCAAACTTTGAGGTCAGTCACTATGGCCACTGCTCAGAGCTGAACTGATACTATTCCATTCAGTGATAGGCCCTTAAAAGTGGTGGCAAACATTTTTGTTCTCACTTTCAGCAAAGGCGGTATTTTATGAAACTGTCAGGAATATTAAACATGTCTCAAGGCTTTCATAAATAATAATCAGATTCCCATTGGTTTAGGATGTTTAGGATAAGATCTAATTGATTAAATGCAACATGGATCTCTACAGGAAAATGTGGGTCCTGGAAAGTATTGGTGAACACAAGAGTGAAAAGCAAATGAAGAACTTTGGAGATTAATAGGTAGCGGAGCTGGAGGAATCTAAAAGTGAATAATAAAGCAAAGCGATCTCAATCTTGGACATAACCTCAGACTTGGAGATTTGGGGAATTAGTCATGGATGGATATGCACAAATGGATACACAAAATGGTGAATCACAAACAGAAGCATCTTACCCGCCTTGCTTATATTCAGTGTAAGACAAAGAGAGACTATTTGTAATTGGATCATATCAGCACAACTCATACAATTAAAATTGTGGGAAGAAGGCCATAAAAAGAAAAAAAATGAATTCCCTCCTCCTTGGTGTTAGATAGGAAACAGATATATACTCAACTATAACTAAAAATATTCTCAAATAATGCAATTAATTATTGATTAATACTTTCATTAAGAATATTATGGAATGCCCAAGATGTTCCTGAGAACAGTGCTGAACTAAACACATTTCATACTCTTAAGTATGACACCCTGCAGTAATCTCTGATGTTTCTAGATGCCGCTTCAATTAAAAGTACTCCCCTTAAATAATTGAAACTAAGGAGCCTTATTTTACTAGTACTCCTGCAGTGCAACAAAATCATAGGAAATGAGAGATTTAAAATAGTCTTTTGAAGTAGGCCAAATCTGAACTCCATACACATACAACTGTCCTACCCTCACATCTCTCTCCATGGGCAGCCCGTCATCTCATGCACCTGCCTGGGGTAGCCCTATCAACACACATGTTCAACTTGTCACAACTCTATATTCATTCCCTAATGTGCTGAGATCCCCCGATTCTATTTATGGATAAGGCCGGCAGCTGTCTGCGGGATACAGCTCATTGCTGAAATTCAACTATTTAACAAATATTCTCACACTATGCTTAGCCTTCCCCTGACCTCCCCTTTTCCTGGGGAGGGACCATTACTCACAGGCCTAAGTGATACAGGGGTCTTTGGCCTATGATTACATAGCAAACCTTTTGTATATGACAGCTCCTTTCAGCATGGAATTCCTTTGGATATTCCCATTGGCCAGAGTGGAGTCCCTGGCATCGGGTTCTATTGGATATTGCTGATGACTGCACTGAGTCCCACTTCCTTCCTTCTTATCATTCTTCTCTTCAGTCATGACCCACTTCGTGCTTCCTGGGAGCTTCATGACAGCCTTTCAATTCATTACATGTAGTTGTCCCCACTTTAGTTGTTGCTTCTCTCTCTGACTAGCTTATTAGAGTATTCTGAACTTCCAACACAGAGAGAGAAAATTATACATGTACGTATATGCACAAACACATTTATCACATACACACACATGCACACTACTAGCATTGAGAGGAAATTATTTTAATTACCTTTCCTAGAAGAATGAACAAAGCAATAAATGGTATATTATAGAATTGTACACCTCAAACCTATGTAGTTTTATTTTTTTTTCCATATGAAAACCTGCTCAAAGTCACTAATTATCTGAGAGATCCAAATCAAAACAACAATGCGGTACCATCTCACACCTGCCAGAATGACTGTCACCAACAGATCAACAAACAGTAAGTGCTGGCGAGGATGCAGAGAAAAAGGAACTCTTTTGCATTGCTGGTGGGAATGCAGACTGGTGCAGCCACTGTGGAGAACAGTATGGAGTTTTCTCAGAAAATTAAAAATGGAGGTCCTATTTGCCCAGTGATCCCATTTCTAGAAATATGTATCCCAAGAAACCAGAAACACAAATCAGAAAGGATGCATGCACCCCTATTTCATAGCAGCACGATTTACCATAGCTAAGATTTGCAAATAGCCTAAGTGCCCCTCAGGAGATGAGTGGATTAAAAAACTGTGGTACATCTACACAATGGAATACTATGCTGTGATAAAAAGAAATGTCTACCATTTGCAATAACATGGATGGAGATGGAGAGCATTATGCTAAGTGAAATAAGCCAGGCAGAGAAATATAAATATCACATGGTCTCAGTCATTTGTGGAATATAATGAACGGCATAGACTGATTAACAAGAACAGATCCAGAGGCTGAGAAAAGTTGATCAGAATGTCAAACCTCAAGGAAGGTAGGTGTCAGTGGGAATAAGGGGGAGAGATCAACCAAGGGACTTGTGTGCATACACATAGAAGCCTAATGAATGGACACAGATAACAGGGAGCTGGGGCATAATTGCAGGGTGGGGGATAATGGAGAAATAAGAACAAATATGTAAAATAATAAATAAATAAATATAAAAAAACCCTATATAGTTTTATTAACCACTATCACCACAATAAATAAAAAAAGAAGATTCACAAAACTAACATTTTGAAGAACCTGGATGACATGAGTTTACGATAATTGACCCCTGCTTTGGAGGAGCCACTAAGCATCTAGAGTTAAATGTTGAACAGAAGGTTGGCTGGGATGAAGATTGCAGTGCTGCGGAGTAGGAGGTATGTTGTCAGATTGACAGTTCATCGCATGACCAGCTGCCTATCCCACTTTTGATCGATGGGCTTGGCATTAGGTTGCACCAGCCTAGTACCTCAATAGTTCCCATGCCTTTCTGCTGTCAAAAGTGCACTGGTCTGCAGGCAGGAACACCTTGCTGTGCCATTCTATGAGAGACACTAAACAGGCATATTTCCTCTAGAGCCCTTGGTTTGAAAGTACAAAGAAGGTACCATCCCCACAGTGGCTGTATAAACAAGCTGCAGGAAGATTGCCGGGCCTCTTCCTAGAACCCTGAATCAGAATTTCCAGAAGTAGAGCCAGACAGGTCCCCATGTTTAGAGCAGGTCCCCATGAGTATAACATGCAGCACCATTAGGGATTTGCTATACCAGCCGATGTCAGTGTTGCCCAAGTCTGAACCACAAAAGACCTTATCCATGTACTCATTAGCCCTCATGCTTATTGAAATGTGCCAATTAACCAGCAATAATGCTGGTATCCCTCCTTGGAAAACATCCTTTTCCACTTGGCCCATCTAATGTTTACATATATATATATTTTAAAGTTGGATATCTCTTCTTCCATAAAGGCAGGACTTGGTTAGAAGCACCATACACATGTCCCCATAGCACTCTATATGTCTCAATCATTTCCTTCATGATTCATTCACCTCTCCCTTTACCCATGTACTTTTTAGTGTCGTTATTTACTTCTTCATATCCCTCAATCTCAGAGCCAGGACTGCTTAGATGTTATTCAACACTATATCCTAAACTTCCATTGGTAGGCTCAGAATAAATTTGTTGATGTTTTCAATACTTTATTTGTATCTATGTGTATGATATATGCTATATGTCTTTATATGCATATCTCTACCTCTACCTCTACCTCTACCTCTACCTCTACCTCTACCTCTACCTCTACCTCTACCGCTACCGCTACCGCTACCGCTACCGCTATCTCTATCTCTATCTCTATCTCTATCTCTATCTCTATATCTATCTCTATATCTATATCTATACCCCTAATATCCAAATAGACTGAATGGCGGAGCAACCGAACAACCAAATAATTGGTCGCTATGACATGCGCTGACCACCAAGGGGCAAGCACAGAACATGGCGGGTGTTGGCAGCAGGCAGCAGAGTGCAGAACATGACGGGTTTGGCCACAGCAGGATGGTGGTACAGGTGTGCAGGTGTGCCAGAACAAGGGAGGGCACCAGTTGTCATTGGGGTGAGCCTCTGGTGGCTCCCTTGTGCAACAGTCCCATCCAGCACTTGCACCTGCTGCCAGCGCTGAAGCCACTGCTTGCACCCACTGCTGGTGCTGGCCCTGCTTGTACCTGCAGCTGGTGCCAGTCCTGATTGCTTAGCACTATCAGCAGGTGCAAGCGGCAACTGCCAGCCCCAATTGCGCCTGAGGGCTTCTCCACCTCCCCCTGCTCCTGAGGGGCAATTGGGGAAGCAGCCGCTATTCGCATCCACTGACAGCACCAGCCCCGCTTGCCCCCACTGCTGGCACCCATCCCAATTGCTCCATGCTGTCAGCAGTTGCATGTGCCGATGCCATCAGTGCATGGAGCAGAGGCAGTGGGAGTGTGGTTGCCTCTAGACAGGCGAGCAGGGGCTGCAGCAGGAGGATCTAGGTGGGGGCACAGAGGATGGGGCAAGACCTGCCTCTATGCCTACTACAGCCTCGAGGCCCACAGTTTTATTCAAGATGCATAAATTCATGCACTGGTCCCCTAGTCTATAATAATACAAGTGTAATATGCTAATTAGACCAGATGTCCTTCCAAATATCCTCCCGGACATCCTTCCTGATGAAACCTGGGCTGCAAGGGAAGCTCGGGCCCCAGGTGCCAGAGGGAAACCAGTGCCAGCAGTCGGGGGAAGGAAAGCCTACTCTTGTATGAATTGCATGCATCAGGCCTCTAGTATAATACATAAACACATATATAAAATATAAGTATGTATGTCTAAAGACATTATATATGTCAAAGCTTTGAATCAGCATGAAGAGCTTAGTGAAATTAATAATATAATTTAAGGGGAGCAAAAAGAGAATTTTTAGTTTTGCTCTTTGGTGATAAAAAGTAATAATAATGCTTTTGTTATAATTATTTTTTTATCGTTTAAAGTATTACAAATAGTAATAAATATTTCTCCTTTTTCCCCCATTGACCTCCCCCTGGGCTCCCCTACCCCCCCAGTACATGCCCTCAACTGCCCCCGCCCCATGCCTTGTATTCATTGGTTATGCTTATATGTATGCATACAAGTCACAGCCACCCCCCAACCTGCCCTGCCTTCCTGCTGTTGACAGTCTGTTCAGCGCTTCTTTGGCTCTGTATCTATTTTTTCCCTATTTTCTTTTAAAAAAATATTGCCTCTGCAGACTAGAAATAAGCATATAATAACCCAGTTTCAATGTCCAACAGTTCTGAGTCCCAGTTTCAATGTCCAACAGTTCCTTATGTGTACATGTCAGCAATGATATCTGGATGGTGGACACATGGTGGCAATGCAGGTCCGGCCCTTTCTGGTTTGGTCCTAGGCAACAAGAAGAGATGCAGTCCAGAGATGGAAGATGCTGGCGATGTCTTGCCATGTTAGCAGTCAGCAGCTATGTGTCGCTGCAGGTTGCCTAGGAATAATGAATTTTTTAAATAAAATAGACATCTGTAAAATAGTCTTCAGAGCCCCAAATGCCCCTGTTGACCTCTCAGGCCCAGGGAGGAGGCACAGATTGCAAACCATTAGATCAGCCAAGTTTTAACTTTGTGGCGTTATTTCTCTATGACTGAGTGCTTTAAATAGTTTTAGTGAACACTACTTTGCTAAAAAATAAAAGGTGTTTATGTTTGCTGTTTTTCAGTTCTTGCAGTCAAGTACAGTAATAAGAGAAAGACAGTAAATATTTGTTCAGTTTATTTGTTTCCCTTTAAAAAGGCAGTCTGACTTGAAAACATCTGGTATTATTTATACAGGAGAAGCTAGAATGACAACATTTCCACTCCAGCAACCAAAATACATCTAAGTGGTTTTTCTAATTACCACTCTAAATTTTCACAGGTGTGTTTCCAATAGATAGATATTAATGGGGCCTAACTAACACACATTTTAGCTTATCTACTTTTCTTTGCTCTATGGAATGGCCTATATCTTTTATTCTGTCAAATCCACACAATGAGTTACCAAAGGAACAATGAGTTCATTTGAAAGCTTAGCATTCATTAGGATTTTCTGTAAATGTGTGGTCACTGAGGATCAGATGCTTTTTTTAAAATATCCATTTCTTCCCAAGTATAAAATTAATGCATTAACCTATCATTATGAGGAAGCTTTTCTAAGCACTTTCCCAAATCAAATACTTAACATTAACAAGTCAGTGGTGAAGGAGACCTCTTCCTTTGATGATAAGCTATTAACCAATTTGTTCCTGTACACATTGACCTTCTTTTGTGTTCTAAAGCAAGATAGCAATAATAATAATAATAATAATAATAATAATAATATCAACAACAATAATAATAATACCTTCCTTTTGAACTGACATTTGGGGGAAGCAACCAGACAGTATTGTCTCATGGAATTTTCTTACTATGCTCTGATTTGCATATAAATAAATAATTTTTAACTTACACTAACCAAGACAATATGTTAATTTTAATGCTATTTAAGAAAGTATTAAGAACAAAATAAAAACCTAAAATACAAAAAGTAAATAAAATGGTAAGATATGTGTGTTTGCCCTAATCAGTTTGGCTCAGTGGACCGAGTATCAGCCTGCAGACTGAAAGGTCCCAGTTTGATTCCCCTCAAGGGCATGTACCTTGGTTGCAAGCACATCCCCAGTAGGAGGTGTGCAGGAGGAGGCTGATCGATGTTTCTCTCTCGTTGATGTTTCTACCTCTCTACCCCTCTCCTTTCCTCTCTGTAAAAAATCAATACAATATATATTTTTAAAAAAGATATGTGTGTTTGATAAAACATGAGGAAATATGCAAATAATTTATAAACTTTGTAATAATATAAAAGTAAAAATCCTAATAAAATCCCAAACTTAGACATGTATTTAGAAAGTTGAAAAATAAAATATAAAAACAGAGAAGAAAAGCAAAACCTAATATTCATCTCTGATCCACTATGCTGATATTTTCGGAAAACTGAGTTTCTTGGTTTTGTTTCTACTCAATACATCTAAGTATGAAAAATAAATCTTCTGTTGTGATTTCTTTACCGTGGGGGATTTATAATGTGTTTTTCATTTAATCCAATGTACTGCCAGGCTAAACTTATAGATGAGCAAAGTGAGGTTAAGAAATTTCATAACTTTTAAAGGCCAATTATTAGTTAGCAGTAGATCTAATAATCCAAATTATTTTTTTCCTGGCTCCAAAGATTTACTCACAATTCTGCACTGCATTCCTAAGGTATGAGTGTAGCCAGAGGCGTTCTGTTATCAATCACCTGTCTTTGGCCTGGTCAGAAATTAACACATTGCTCCTCACTTGGCCATCATTAAGACCTCAAGACACACTTTCCCACTGTCATTAATCAGATTTTTGTAACTAAGTCATACAGGGACATACCACACTAGATACAACATATAAACACATACTAAGAATCTCTTTGGTATCAGATAATTTGATATTGTTCGATTCTTTTTTTTTCCTTGTAGTAACATTGTGTAAATATTTGCCTTACCATCTTGTTTCAAGATGAGAACACTGAAAAGGATCCTCATGTATAGTATATAAAACTGGGGCTCAGGCTCAGTTGTAATTTCAAGGTTTATGGAGGACTTCCCGCTGTTTTATCAAGTTCAAACCACCCAATAATTGAGAAATAACATGGACATATGCCTTTGAAAATGGTCCCCAAGTCTGAGTATTATTCTGAAAAAGGATGGAAGAGAAAATATTTCCTATTGTGAAATTACATATGGATTTAGACATCTTTCCTGGGGGTAATGTTTTTTAGCCACTAAGAGGGTGATAACAGTACTTATTTTCAAGATAGACAGAGAAATGATAAACCAAGTTGCCTAGAAATCAGTCGACAATATTTTAAGGCTACAATGTGGAGTCCCAGGTGCTGCCTGTTTAGAATACAAGAAAGTAAGATAAAGGCATTACCTGATCCCTTAGAGAGCTTATACACAATACATCATATCTATTATTACTTGTATCATCCTTAGTGTTTATTGTTATTGAAGAAGTAGTGACTACAAATAAGTATATATACAGAGTAAAGTCTTGTGCAGGAAATGAATGATTAAAAGGGTAACGTTTCTTCTCTAGTCATTACCCTTCCAACATTTCCAATACTATGTTTGTGTACTCTAAGGCAATTTAAATGACAGCAAGTGCTGGTGGAAAGAGAAGACTCCCCTCTAAAGCTTTACAAGTTTGCAGAAACAAACACAACATGCCGTCTTGACTTCTGTTGCGAGAGGTGTATTGTTCGCAATTTAAATTTCTTTTAGAATCCATTACCTTGCAACTGGGAATACAGTTGCCATCTCACATAAGCACTCCAACCCCAGGATTAGACTGTAGAACAAGGGCAGCCCTCATTTCTGGAAGATGCAAATAATTGTAAACAATATGTCTCTGATACACTCTGAGCAGATATGAAAATGATTCTTGACGTAGAAGACTGAGCCTTGGAAAAGCATGCAATGCGTACAGTGACAGGTTCGGAGAAAAAGAAATATCCCCTAAAACGACAATTTAAATGGGAGATAAATGTATTATTTCAGTTGTTCATTCTGTACAGGACCAGGGTGGGGGGCGCATGGAGGGGAGTAGTTAACTATTAGATTCAGCTAGTTTTGCACTGAACATTTTGTGATAGTCAATAAGTTATAGCATCATAGTTAAGATGGTAGACTTTGGAATCAATCAAACTCAGTTTGAATGCAGGCTCCTTGACCTAAAGCAATTCAATTAACCTTTCTGAGCCTCAGTTTTCCCATGTATAATTGAGCCATAAAAGTGTCTTCCTCAGAAGATTGTGGTAAATAAAAAGACAATAAGTGATAGAATATTAAATTCAGTGTCTCATGCATAGTGAATGATGCATATTATTAATGTTATTAGTGTCAGGTGTTATCTATGTCTACTATGATAACAACTAGAGATGTTCTTCACCCTGGTCATGAAGAAGGAACTGGAATCTTATAGTGATTATTTCACTACATCTGTCTGGCTTTTTCAACTGCACCTCTCATATATATTGCTATGAGATTTACTGTGTGAGGACATATCTGTTTTATTGTCTAGTGGTCTGTGAGTTAATAAACAGTGTACATATGTCTAGATACACATATTGGGTATATGTATGTGCCTGTAGTATTACATATATTAACATATAATATTTTCTAAAAACAACATTATCCTAATAATAGAGGCTCGATACATGAAATTTGTGCCTGGGGGGCAGGAGAGGAGGTTTGTGCCTCAATCCAGCTTTCACCCTCTTTATAATCCAGGACTGCTGGTGCCCTACTGCCCTCCCATGCAGGCCTGGGTTCCGCCCAACTATCCTCCCCTGCAGGCCTTGCTCCCCCCCGCCCCAACTTCCCTCCCCTGTAGGCCTGGTCCTCTCCCCGCAACTGCCCTCCCCTGCTGACCTGGTCCCCCCTAACTGTTCTTCCCTGCAGGCCTGGTCACCGCTCACTGCCCTCCTCTACTGGCCTGGTCACCCCTAACTTCCCACTACTGCTGCCCTCCTCTGCAGGCCATCTTGTGGTGGCCATCTTGTGTCCACATTGGGGCAGCCATCTTTGACCACATGGGGGCAGCAATCTTGTGTCTTGATGTGATGGTCAATTTGCATATTACTCTTTTATTAGATAGGCTATAAAAACCCAGGATCCAAAACAAAGAAAACAAACAAAAAAGCCTAGGATCCTTAACATCCAAAATGAATCAAGGCTTGACCAAACACCAGGCTAGGGAGCTGAGGGAGGTTGACCAGTCTTCAGACCACAGGTGGCCCTAGCCCAGGCCAGCCAGTGCCCCAGAAGAGATGCCCGCCACAATCAGGGAGCATGGCCGGGCTTCATTTGGCAGGTGGCCCTAGCCCAGACCAGCCAGCGCCCCAGAGGGGACCCCATCCATGATGGAGGTCGTGGCCAACCTTCAGACCATGGGAGGCCCCTAGCCCGGGGGGGTGAGGGGGAGGCTCTAAGCTGAGGATACCAGAGTCTGTTCTGGACCAAGGGCCGCACTCTCCTCATGGGCAACTGAGAAGCTGCCAGTGTCTAACTGCCAGTGTCCAGGAGGTTGGAGTGAATCCAGCATCCACCAAAAAGTAAGCCCATCCAGCCATTCGCAATCTCAGTGCAAACACTAGTCAGTGGCTGACAGGGTGGAGGCCAGACCAAAACAAAACAGCAGAAGCACTTTGCCCACCTCAGCAGGTGCAGCGGCAGTCCACACGGGCCTGGGCAGTACAGAAGCGCTACCTTCTCCTGGGTCCTGTGCTGGCACCGCCGACTTGCTCACCCTCAAGTCCTCCTGAGGCCTAACAACAAAGTGTTTAGGGCATCCCGCAGGAGTTGTGCCATTCTGGGTGCTTTTGCCCAAAGACACCCTTTGGGATGAATTCAGAGCCAAATCTCCCTTCCCATGAGACTGGAAGAACCATGTAAAAGGAATTCAACAAGGGCTTTCCACATTGCTCTTTATTCTTTTGAATCCATAAAACAACCTTAAAAAAGGCGTTCGGGCCCCCTAAGAGAGAACGCACTTTCTGGCCAGAGCATGCAGGATTCTTTGCCCAACAGGTTAAAGGAAGCAGAGAGCTTGCACAATGGAAATTGCCCTGATGCCCTATGAGGAGACTCTGGGAATGTGGTTGCAGAAATTCCACAATCCTCTTACCACCTTCTCCTTTGCAAACCACACCATTGAGATCCACCATGAATGGAGGCAACTAGGAGCCACAGCCGTGGTTTAGGACATGTAAGCAAATCTGAGGGGGGGCTCTGAAAACATCTTCAATTGATTATAAGACTGGTCTTTATTTAAAGGGAAATAAAAGAACAGCTTTGTTGAGATATAATTCATATACTGTACACGTCACCTAAAGTGTAGAGTGAACTGGTTTTTGTAAATGGTACAACCATCACTATACTAAATTTTTAAATATTTTCATGATTCCACTCTCTCCAAAAGAATCTTCTGCTCACTAGAATCACTTTCCTGATCATCTCCCCCAAAATAGATTGCACTTTAAGGGTGGGTAAAGGAACGTTGAGGCAAGTTAAAATATTGCACAAAGGATATTATAAAATGGCAAAGCCCAAGAAAGTTGAGGCAAGTTAAAGTATTGCACAAAGGATATTATAAAATGGCAAAGCCCAAAGTAATGATTATGTGTTTTCTTTTAAAAAAATGTTTTATTGATTTCAGAGAGAAAGGGAGAGGGAGAGAGAGAGAGAAACATCAATGATAAAAATCACTGTTCAGCTCCCTCCCGCAGGCCCCCTACTGGGGACAGAGCTCACAACCTAGGCATGTGCCCCTGACCAGAATAAAACCTGGGACCCTTCCGTCCACAGGCCAGTGCTCTCTCCATTGAGCCAACGTAGCCAGGGCCATGTGTTTTGTTTAAGTTCTGCGAGGCTGTAATGGTCCCCAAATCTATACTAATAAAAGGGTAATATGCTAATTAAAGTGGACATCTTCTGGACGTCCTTCCAGACAAAGCTGCAGCAGCTATGAGGGCCGGGGCTCAGACAGCAGGGGCTGGCTGCAGAGGGCTGAAGCTTAGGCTGGCAGTGGCAGCAGTAGTGGGGTAATGGGGACAGTGCCTTTCCCTGTCATCGGCCAGGTCAACTCCCTCAGAGGGAGGTCAGGCTGGGGGTCCAGGCAGAGGTGATGAGGGACAATCAGACCAGCAGGAGGGTCAAGTTAGGGATGATCAAGCTGGCAGTGGGCCACGTTAGGGTCAATCAGGCCAGCAGGGAGCCAAGGTAGTGCCAATTAGACAAGCAGGCAGAAGGGTTAGAAATGATCAGGCAGGCAGGTGAGCGGTTAGGAGTCAGTGGTCCTGGATTGCGAGAGGGATGTCTGACTAAACCAGCAGTAAGACCCCCCAAAGGGGTCCCAGATTGGAGAGAGTACAGGCTAGGGTGAGGAACCCCCCTCCATGCATGAATTTTGTGCATCCGGCCTCTAGAATTTTTATATTTACATTAAAATCATACAGTGTTATGTCCTCAAGCTCTTTCCTTCCACTGACCCTTCTACAAAGTCCTCTGGATTTTCTCTCCTTTTCTATACACTCTAATTAGACTACTAGTTAGTATTTCTGGGGCGGGGGAGGGCCTGTTTGATTTTTGCTTTGTTTTCAGAAGGAAACAAAGGGAGTGAGTGGTGATCAAGATGATGTGTTTGGTCTCAAGCAGCTTATGAGCTAGAGGAATGAGGGGACATAGACCATACTCACTTCAGTAGTAATTCGGTAAGTAGTAATTTGATAAAGTAAGTACAGAGAGTAGAAGGTTTAAGGGAGGTCAAGCGATAGAAGATGGGGGAGATGCTTAAGCTTAGCTAGTTGGAAAAAACTTTCTTAAGAAAGTAGCATTTGAGATGTAAAGGATTCTTCGTTGTTTCTTTAGACATTGGCCGTGGGAACTGGGAGACAGGGAGACTGGGGAGTAGAATAAGAACGACGACATTGGTCAGGCTTTGGAAAGTGTCTACAAAGCAGGCAAACAAATGCAGAGGGATTGGAAAAAGAGATGCTAGAGCAGCTATGATATGTGAGGGAAATAGAAGAAAAAAGTATTATTTCAGACCTTGTGCCCTTTTATGGCATTTGAAATCTGTAAGTAAAATGCATGCACTATTTTGGAATTGTGTGATTTTTTTCCCCTTTCTTTCTATAATAGTGATGCCATTTAAGTAAAGAGTGCAGGAACTTGGTTGCCTGGGTTCCCATAGCAGCAGTTACTTCCTACTTCCTACTCCTGCAGCCTCATTTTTCTCAGCTCTAAATTGGGGGAAATAAAAACCAAGCAGTCTTGTCCTGAGGATAGAATGGTGTAATATTTGTGAATGCTTTAAGAACCATTTGACATAAATGTTAGCTATTATTTTATTGCTAGTTTGTTACAGTATTTGTGTTGATAAATGCATTCTCTCTATAAAATTAATTACTTCCATCAGACAGTGTTCAAGAAAACAATTATTTTCTGATTGGAATTATTTTAAATATAATGCCCCAATTTCAGAAAGCTGTAGCAAAAACCATGCAGCACATTCAACTATCAGTTACATGTGCCTAATTTGATCACGTAAGAGTCAACATCATTTAGTTTATAAATCCAAGTACCCACTAGCCTGTTAAAAGCTGGAGGGAGAAGAAACTAATTAACAACTTCATAAATGCAAAGGGGCATAAGGAGGCTAGGGCAAAACAAAAGGTTTGACTATCTGTGTTTTTAAATGAGCCATTTTTCCTTTTTTAGATAATGAGATTTAAGAAAATTCTTTCACACTTTGTAAAACCAAATTACACTTTTTAGAACTGCTATGTATTCATTTTTTTTATATATTTATTTAGTGCCTAGTGATTTTCAGACTCTGTAGAGAGAGAAGCGACAAACTGGTGATTTTTATCCTCCAGGGGTCATCATTTTATCAAGGGGAAAAAACCCTGCATTGTAAAGATATGAATAAAGAGTTCTGAGAGCTCTGAGATAAGTGCAATTAATAACATTTTTAGGGGAGGCATGTGAGTTTCACCTGGAAAGAGGAGTCGGGTGAAATTACCTGGCAGAGAAGGAAGGGAGAAATAATTCCATACAGACGGTTGAGCATGAACTAAGTCCCAGAGCATACAGAAATTGGGGGAGTACCAATATGGGGGAAACGAAGGGAATGGCCAAATCATGGAAGGTTTTCTAGGCTGTGCCAGAGACATTCAATTTTGTTTATTTCCTTTAGGAGAGCTATCTTGTGGTTTTAAGGAAGGACAGGTCATGAAGGGAGGCATCTATAAAAACAATTATTATGCACATTCCTGTCTAGAATTGACATATAGGCAGGAGACTGGATTTTTCCTGTCTGAAAAAATAACTTTTCTAGGGAGTGGTGATGTCATATAAGGTTTGTGCAGCCCTTCCTAGGTACTCCATGAGGTGCTTTACACGTTCTCATGTCATCTACACTTTCCCACAAAACTGTTCACCAGAGATCCTCATTAATTCTGTTTTAACAGATGAGCAAACTGAAATGCAAACTCTCAGTATGTAACCCAAGTCTCACAGAAAATAAATCTTTCCATTGTGTCTACATCATAAATAGCACCCACTTTCAAATATGCATTTTGAACCACTTAAAATAGAACAAAGCATACAGATATAGGCCAAAATATGTCACTGGCTATTATAAAAGATGGATAAGATCTGAGGTTGTGGCTTTAGATCTGTTACCTAGATGGCTTACTATAACCCATGGGTGGGGAATCTTGTTCTTCCAAGGGCCATTTGGATAATTTATAACATCATTTGAGGACCATACAAAATTACCAACTTAAAAATTAGCCTGCTATTGCCAAAACCAGTTTGGTTCAGGGGATAGAGCATCGGCCTAAGAACTGAAAGTTCCTGGTTTGAGTCCAGTCAAGGGCACGTACCTTGGCTGCAGGCAAGTCCCCAGTAGGGGGAGTACAAGAGGCAGCTGATTGATGTTTCTCTCTCATTGATGTTTCTGACTTTCTAACCCTCTCCCTTCCTCTCTATAAAAAAAAAAAAAAATCAATAAAATATATTTTAAAAAATTAGCCTGCTATATTTGGTCAAACATTTAACCACCTCATCCCCAATGCCTTGGCAGAGCCAGACCAAATAATTCCCAGGGCCTTTATGGTCCACGGGCCGGATGTTCCCCGCCCCTAACCCAACATTACATGAATGGACTTACCCAGTCCCAAGCAGGTGTGGACCAGGACCCAGGCTTAATCACTCAGAGTAGCTCTGCCTGGGCAAAATGGGTTAAAGTGCCATTGGAAACATGTGGGCTGGAGCCCCAAAAGGAAGAAATACAATGCAAAGCTGAACGTACTCATTCTTCTCAAATGTACCCGTGTCATGGTACTCCAGATTCCCCAACATTAGGAGCACACAGGAACAGAGAATGCCCAGAAGTGTGGCAATGCGTTCCCTGCATTTCTACTCTGTCTTTGAACCAGTTAGTTACTCTGGATTTCGTGTTGTTTTCATTGTACTACACGGATATTAATTCTGGGTCCTTGATCCTCATTCTCTTCCTTTCTCCCAAACAGGACTCTAAAATAATAAAAGTATAATATGCTAATTAGACTGGAAAGCCAAACAACCTCCCAGATGTCATTCTGGAAGGCCTTCCTGATGAAGCTGTGGTGGCAGGGACCAAGGCAGAGGCAGTTAGGGGCAATCAGGCAGGCCAGAAAGATTTTAGGGACGATGAGGCAGGCAGGCAGAGGGATAGAGGCAATCAGGCAGGCAGGTGAGTGGTTAGAGATGATGAGGCAGGCAGAATGGTTAGGAGTGATCAATCAGGCAGGGGGAGTGATTAAGCAGGCAGGCAGATGAGCAGTTAGGGGTGATTAGGCAGGCAGGCAAGCAGTTAGGGGCATCAGGCAGGCAGACAGGTGAGTGGTTAGGAGCCAGTGGTCCTGGATTGAGAGAGGGTACAGGCTGGGCTGAGGGACCACTCCCCTGCATGAATTTTGTGCATTGGGCTTCTAGTTTATGATAAAAAGGAAGCCAGAGACTACTGTTTGGACGACAGCTGAGTTTGGAAAGAGAGGAGCTGGTTCTTGAGTGGCTACAGACTTAGGAATGCAGACTCCTGGAAGGCTGTTCCAATGCAGACTTGAGGCTCCACATGCTGGGGAAAGAGGAATGCTCTGTGGTCTTCCTGCAGAAGCTCTTTCTGAGCGAAAGCTGCCAGGGAGCCTTGGTGGCATCCAAGAGGGAGAAAGATTATGCAGCCTGTTGTGCTTTTCTAAGGAGGGAGATTTTCAGGACTCTACTTAAAAAACACACAACATCATTGACTTTGTTAAAATTTAAAATCTGACATTATGTTTCCACGCGGAAATTTTTTATGGGCCAGGAGGGTAAAATTACAGCATCAATGATGTCTCCATTACATCAGCTGGGGAGTGAACCAAAAGAAGAACTCCTCTTCTTCCTAAATAATTATACCGCGATGCATATTTTGCTTAGAAAATGATGTTCTTTTGTAACTTAGCCGCACAATGAACTTGGTGAAGGGTGCACAATAAAAGAGGTTACTAATTTGAGCTGCTTTTTACCTAAGAATATTTTATATTACAGCACTTCCATAGTCTTTAACACACTGACATTATGTAAATTAAATATGTTAATCTGCCACTCTATGCAATCTTCTCCCATTTAACCCCCTCCCCTCCCCTTTGCTACCCAAGAGAAGAAACAAAAAGATTTAAAAGGGAAAAAAAAAAAGGATGTAAGAAAAGACTCCTGCCAAAAAATAATAGCTATGTTCAGTGTTTCCTCTGGTTTCTTATTGTTTAAATTGCGCTTCTCCTGCCAAGGTCTCTTAAAGTGCATTACCTCTACATGCTAATAAACTAATTAAAATATGAATAAGTAAAAGAAAATACTTCCTATAAACTTTCTTTCACCTTTTCTTGTGAACTTGGAGTTAGTTTTTATGAACCCAGAGTAATCAAGATGATGTCTTTTACTTTCTTGCTTTCTTGCTAGAAACGTTTCAACACACCCCAAGTCTTCAGTGTGGACGCAGAACTGGATAGCGCCCCTATGAATGAAAACAGAAATGCTATTCAGGCTCAAGAAGAATACACTGGGAGGCAGCCTTGTTTTCAATACTGTTAACTTCTCTGTGCCATAGTTTTCTCTTATGTCAAAGGGGAATGATAAAGAGGAGATGATGGTTCTGACAAGGCTTTCCCTTCATCTGTCTATCCCTGGTATACAAAAATGACATCTGACTGATCTTTCATCCTAATTATTTAACCCAGTTCTGGAGCATAATGGGACCTGAGAAAATGTGTTGAGAGTTATGGAGTGAATTAGATTGTAGAGGTCTGTGGCAGCTGATCTGAAACAATGCTGGGAGGAGCTTGACCCAACTCTCTTCTTCCTGATGTCCTAGACCTAGGTAAATAAGGGAGACCAAACAGGAACCAAGATGTGAGGCAGAAATCTGGATTTGTGAGAGAGATTGCTGTTGCCTAAATGTTGCTAACTGAATTTCTTAACCATTGGGTATTTAATAAGTACCCAAGAGCACACGATAGGGTACGCTTAGAAGTACTGCTTAAAATGTCATTTCAAATTGAGCAGATCCTGCACTAACTCACTTATAGTGAATCCGTATGGAGGAAGAGACTGCATTATCACTCACCTGCAATACCAGCCATTGTGAAGGAGCCTTTCTTGAAGCACTTTTTTAAAAAATATGTTTTTATTGATTTTTTTTAAAGAGAAGAAGGTTAGCTGGCGAGAGAGAGAGGTATTGATGAGAGAGAAACATCAATAGGCTGCCTCCTGCACGCTTCCTACTGGGGATTGAGCACACAACCCAGCATGTGAACTGAATGAGAATCGAACCCCTGACCTCTTGGTGCATGGGATGATTCTGAATCCTCTGAGTCACACCTGCTAGCCTTTGGAGCATTTTAATCTATTTCACTATCCATGAGGGATAAGGAATAGTGTTTCCATTAGAAAGTAAGGAAAAAGAAAGGAACAGTACTGGGAGCTCAGTTTGTATACACAGATTTTATGTATAACTTGTCCAGGATATCATGTGCCTAAAAAAAGTAATATCATTACAAGGACAAAGAGGCTGGTAAAGTAATTGATTCAAGCACCTTGTCAGGTAGTTAATATAATGAAACCAGAAAAGGAAGCCAGTGTTATGTATCAGGATGCCCCTTGCAGGAAAATAGATGGGTCCCTAGGATCTGGGAGGTACATATCAGAGAGTTTCAGAGCTCAGAAAGTCTTGGGCAAACATCTAGTGCCTGGTCAACAAGCTGCGGCTCGTGAGCCACATGCGGCTCTTTGGCCCCTTGAGAGTGGCTCTTCCACA
Source organism: Antrozous pallidus (assembly GCA_027563665.1). NCBI lineage: Eukaryota > Metazoa > Chordata > Mammalia > Chiroptera > Vespertilionidae > Antrozous > Antrozous pallidus. The sequence continues at coordinate 48,803,103 of CM050525.1, forward strand.
AAATGCCATGGCCTTTGCAAGTCTATTTTGAAGAAAGTGGTGTTAGAAGAAGTTTAAGTTTTAAAAAATTGGCTCTCAAAAGAAATTTCAATCATTGTACTGTTGATATTTGGCTCTATTGACTAATGAGTTGCCAACCACTGATCTAGTGAGGGGATTCTCCTTACTGTGGTCTAGGGATGAAAGATATTTTACTCTTCATCTAACACCTTTAATGTCTTTTAGAAAGGCTGGAATGACCAATTTTATTCTAATGTCTGATCTTTCCACATGTGGTATCATTGAGAAATTGAGTTTAGTATCACTTGATTGAGACTGTATAATTTTACTATAAATAAAAAACTCTTCCAGGAACACATATTCGTTCATAATGCTTAATGCCTGGGATCTTGCTCTCATCTATGAGAGGGATTTATGGCACAACTATAAAATCAAAACCAATGTCTTTTTTCTAAGCTTCCAAGTTGTGTTTATAGATTCCTGGAATAGTATATAAGTCTTCCTGAAGAGAGGAGAAGAAATCAAAGTGTCAATTTTAAGGTGCAGAACCAAATTTGGCAGCCTTAAACTCCGGCCAGCTCTTGCTATCAAAATATAAATGCTGCTCCTTTCAACAAATTGTGTTCAGCCTTTGTCATGACCCATATACCGCACACTCACCGAATATTTGAGTGACTAATGTGTCAGAGTGTTTCACATTGGAGAGCTATTGATAAGTAAACACCTGCGGTTCAAGCTCTCAAGGAGCTTGCAGTCTGTGAGAAGAGATAGGCAATGATCAGGTAAAGAAATAATTCATCCTGGCCAGTGTTTCCCAGTGGTTGAGCATCAACTTGTGAACCAGGAGCTCATGGTTTGATTCCTGTCAGGACACATGCCTGGATTGAAGGTTTGATCCCCAATAGGGAGCGTGCAGAAGGCAGCTGATCAATGATACTCTGAAATCATTGATGTTTCTATCTCTCTCTCCCTCTTCCTTCCTCTCTGAAATCAGCACAAATATATAAAAAATAAATAGCTCATGATACATTTACTCATTGTGGTACATTCGATGGAGGAATCAAATAAGGTTTAGTGACAGAGTAACAAAAGAGAACTACTTATATATGGGATAATATTTAAAACTCTAGGCGGGGAGAAAAGAATCAAATTTAAGACAATGGAAGAATAGGACTTTGAAGGTAAAGAGAACATAACATAAGCTGGGAAATCCACACCTTCCGTGGGAAAGAAAACCTCCATTATGTGGGCTTTGTGGAGTTTTTAGGCACTAGCCCATGGCTCTCTACTCCTGCTGGGTTCCTTCTGGGCTATTTTTTAAAAATCTTGGTCTATCCATTGTTGATACCTACATCTTTGTCTCTACTCTAGACCACTCTTTTGAGTTTTAGACTTTAAATCCAATTAGGTCATTAAGTACCTCAAACCAGATATCTCATAGTTTTTCCAAAGTGACTCCGCCAAAAATGATATTATTTTCTTCCTCAGTCCTCCACCCTGTCCTCTATTCTCTGTTTCCCTTGTCTCCTTCATTCTCATGTACAATTAATAACTAAAGTCCCTCAGTTTATCCTAATAATTTTTTTTGTCCTCTATGTTTCCCACCTACCTACCTTATTGGTCTTTTCCTCTTAGTCCTCTTTTCATACCTGCTGCTTCCTCTCTACATACGTTTTTGTCACCTCATTCTTGGTCTGTTATACTAGCTTTTTATTTGGTGTTCCCGGGAATGATTTTTATTAATTCCAAATATATTATGTCACATCCCTACTCAAACCACTAGTGATTTCCCATTGCCCATGATAAAGTTGAAGTTCTTATTGATGTAAAAACCCTTCTCTATCTGGAGCCAGAATGTTTTTCTTGACTTCGGAACCTAATACTTCTCTATTCTATAATTGTATTATTTTGTTCATTAAATTTATTTTATATGAAGTATATTCTAGCCATTAAATCAAAAAGAATGTGCTCATACCCTTGCACCTTTGCCTGTTGTTCTTTGTGTTGTACCTCAAACCCCATTTCCCATATTAGAATGAGTACTTAATCTAATCTCTAGTAGTAGTTAGTACTTCTCATTGAAATCTAATTATAGTTGTTTTTTTTCTCATGGCCATGACTGTTTTGATCCAGAAATGTCCCCTTATTTGTTGCATTATTATATCTTCTAACCATGAAAACCCATAACAGTATATTCAGTACAACTTGTGTTCTGGAATGAATGGGTGCGTGAGTTGTCAGTGGACAAAGATGTCTTTCAGAGATCACTTTCTTTCATGATTCTGGTGACATTAAAATAAATGACACAGGCATCTCTAAAATAGAGAAATCACAGCCTCACTTACATGTCAAGTTGTCGTTAGATAGAACCAGTGAAATTGAAAAGCATGTATCTGAGATCAGCAAGCACATATCTTTATTCTCTAAGCAGTTTCCTTCCAGGCAGTGTGATGAGAACAGGGGTTGACATTCTCTTCTATCTGAAAAGCAGGCCTTTGTATCACATGCTGTTGATTGCATAATAGACTGTTATAGCAATAGGGCCATGGTCAGAAAGTTCTGGAGGGGTGTGGAAGGAGAGGAAGCTTTGGTCTCTGAGCAACTTAACATTATCATTTAGTCAGCACCATTCAATGGTGACTTATAGTTGTTGAAACCATGCACACAATTTAGAGCTATTTTTAATCTACGATACTCTGGCTTCTTTGAAAAGGAACCACATTCTAACTACTCCCTGTTGGGCACCTACTAGGGGATTTATTAGGGGGAATATTTTAAAAAAAGCAAAATGAAGAGAAAAAGTCACATATTAAACTCTCTAGAGCAGTGATTCTCACTTAGGGGTGATTTTACTGACCAGGAAATATTTGGCAAAGTCAATGGACACTTTTATTTATCACACGGCAGGTGTTATGGGCAGCTAGTGGGCAGAGATGCTACTAAACATCATACAAGGAACAGGATGATCTTTCCCTAAACAGAGAATAATCCAGCCCAAAATATCAGTAGTGTCCAGATTACAAAATCCTGCTCTCTAGTCAGTGGCATTAACTGATACTGGGACCTCAAGAGAGTCACTTATTATCTCAAGAACTCATTAACTCATCTATGAAAGAAAGAGGTTGGGCTAGAAGGCTACTACTGAATTTTCTTGGATGTTTGGTCTTACATAAAGCCTGACCTAATAGGGGATATAAATGTGAATACATTAATGAAATAGAAAGCAACAACTAGCACAGGTAAGAACACAGGCAAAGGTGAAAATCAGCATGCACCTTTAAAATGTCATTTGCTTTAAACCATGTCCTTGGTGTGAAATGGATCATGTGGGTATTTTTTGCACACATGGTCTCTGATAGTATGACATGAGAAAGAATGTGACAGAATTGAAGAAATGCCCAATAGGATGTAAGGTTCTTTAGAGCTTCTCTTTCTGCAGATTCAAAATTACCGAAGTCCCAGGGAAAGTCTGTTTGATGTGAGATGACAGCAGTGTGTGTGCCACTGAAAAAGACAGACTCAGGTACATGGATGGTTTGCTGAAGGATCGGAAGGAGGTATTGGTGTGGAGAATTTACTTTCAGTTCAGTTTCACATTTTAGTGCCATGCTCCCCTTCATCCTGCCGACTGTGTAATAACCGTGACCCCAATTCACTGTTAGACTCTCCCGGCACTGACAGAAGTGCTTCTCAGAATAAATGGCCTTACGTTGCTAGGTCAGAAAAGTGCAGTATGGGAAAGAGATAAGGAAGACCTGCTGACAGTACCTCAATTCTTCTAACCCTACAAATGTAAAGGAATTGATTCTTTGCTCTGGTTATGTATTCTCATAAAACAAGCTACATAAACCACCAGGTTATTATGAATAGATCTCAAGAGATGCTGGTCACATCACATCAGGAGCGCTGGGCTCTGCTCCATGGTGGTCTAAGGACTTGGGGAAGATGGAATGGAGTACCTTGTGGAATCTCTCTCTCTTTCTCTCCCTGCTTCCCTGCTTTTGTCCCCCTCTCCCATACCTCTTTTCCATGGGGCTTACTTGGGTTTTCTCACAGCATGGAAGCCTTAGGGTAGTCAGGCTTCTCCCATAGTGCCTTGTTGTTCCAAGAGAACAAGACAGAAGCTGTTCGTCTTCTTAGTATCTGGGCATGGAGCCCATATATCAACTCTGCTGTGCTCAATTTGTCCCTGTAGTCACAGGCCTTCTCACATTCAAAGGGGGGTGAGATATACCCCATCTGCCAGTGGGAGAAGTGTCAACATTTGCATGACAAATGTTGACACTTTAAAATTTAAATTTATCTAGGTAACATTGGTTAATAAAATGATATAGCTTTAAGTGACAGTTCTGTGATGTATCATTTGTATATTGCATTGTGTACCTAGCACCCAAAGTCAAATCTTCCTACGTGATATATTTGGCCCTCTTTACCCTTTACTACCCCCTTATTACTCCTTCCTCTACCTTACTGTTTTCTGTGTCTATGAGTTTTGTTTGTTTGATTTTCTTGTTTGTTCATTAGTTGTTTTCAGTTTTATATCCTGCATATGAGCGAAAGCAAATGGCTCTTGATGTTGTTCATCTGACTTGCTTCAATTAGATGACATTCTCAAGATCCATTCATCTTGTGGCAAATGGCAGTATTTTATCTTTTCTTACAGCTGAGTAGTATTCCATTATATATATATATATATATATATATATATATATATATATATATCTCACATCTTCTTTATGCAATCATTTGCCACAACCTAATTTCAACTACTCCTTCTTATACAAATGCCAAAAGTATGTTTTATATATTCTGTTGAGAGCATCAATATTTCATAGGGTTAAATGAGGGGAAAGAATGAGGTGAAAGGAATTATAAAAGAACTAGAGGCCTGGTGCACAGAATTCATGCACTGGGGTGGGTGGTCCCTCAGCCCAACCTGCCCATTCTCACATACTGGGAGCCCTTACGGGATGTTCAACTGATGGCTCACCCCCAGCCTGTCCAAGGCCTAAACCAAGGCTTTTGGCCTTGGGCAGGCTGGGGGTGAGCCATCAGTTGGACAATTTAAAAAAAATCTGTAAAACACAGTGTAGTTCAGGAGTTTTTTCATTATGGATTGGGTTCACCAAGAAGACCATGTTGCAATGTAAAGCGGAGAAGCTTGGTGGAAGAGCAAGTGCCCCTGTAGGTAGCCAGAATGGGCTCAGGCTGCCAGGGCTCCCAAGCCTGTTGCCTAATAGAGCTGCTTTGTCTACTAAAGAAAACACTCTTCTCTTGTAGTCCTTTCTACATTTTTTTCATAAACATCCCTTTAGAGAAGACTTCTTTAATGTGTCCCTTCCTTCCCCCAAAAGAGAGATGATTATTTCAAGGAGCAGCAGAGGGTGGGGGAGGAGGCAATGAGGACCTAGGTCCTTGCAATCACCAGAGAACTCTGAACTCACTGTGTCCCCCTTCAGCATCCCTCGGGTGGCCTCCATGTTTCTGTTGTCTGACTCCCCTGCTTACCTTGAAGTCTTGTTGCCATGGAAACTTCCACACACCATTCCACAGATATCATAAAGGACTAAGTCCAGACAGAGGTAGACTGAAATTTGCCCTTTCTTTCTCCTTCTTGTGTTTGCCAGGTGCTTTAAAATGGATGGGGATTGATGGGAGGATGGGCAGCATGGTATGTGAGAAAGTTGTGTCAGGGGTAGACGCTTGAGGATTTCAGAAGATAATCCTGTGGAGGAAAGAGCAGAACAAATGGAAAAGTCTGTGTCCTTTTAAGCTTCTCCTGGATGCAAAGGCTTTGATCCTGTGATGTGTCTGATTGTAATTTTCTGCATTTCTGGGTCAGAAAGGATATGAATGAACAGATTCAGGAGCTGTTGTTCCTTAGTGAGTTTTTCTGTCCCATTTTCACTGAATTGACCAATAATCTGAGCTCTGTGGTGAACATGTTGGGGCTGTGGCCTGGGTTTAGGCAAAACGTCAATTACAGCTATGAACTAAGAAAAAGAAAAAAAAAGTGCCACGGCCGCCTGTCTCTTCCCCCCCCACACCGCTTCCGCTCAAGTGGTGCTCCTGTGCTGCCGCGCCCGCCCGCTTCCGCATTCCACGCTCAGTACTTCAAACTCTCTCCTACAGACAGTTCACAACTTTTATTGAAGTTTCACCCAGGTCACAGCCCCAACATGTTCACCACAGAGCTCAAAACTACATTTCTTAGAATTCCTGGCACTCCAGATACCCTGCAAGAACCAAGAGCACTGTGAATTTTCTCCACCCGGTGGTGGCCACCAGGGTCTCCACACACCCCAGAGACTGGCAGCAGCCCCCCACTCCCATCGTGGGTGCTGGGCTGGGGGGCATGCAGGGACCCTGAGCGCTCATTTGCATGTGACTCAGTCACCATAAGTGTAAGGAGGGCAGGCCCTTAACTACTGTGTGGGGAGAGCTTATAGAGTGGTGGTTGCTTTCACTGGACTGTGGCCATGCCCCTCCCAGCCTTGCCCCCTGTGTGCGGGCCATGCCCCCTGCCCATGCCCCTGCCCATGTCCCTGCCCATGTCCCTGCCCCACCTCCTGCCCTGCCCCACCTCCTGCCCTGCCCTGCCACCTGCCCTGATTGGCTGGTAGCATAGTGGAGGTACAATTTGCATGTTACTCTTTTATTAGGATAGTAAAAAAAATCAAAGACCTAACTTCATTGGAATCAACCATTTACTTTTTTATTTATTTAAAAATTAACATTTACAGTATAATTTGGGTCCCTGTAGCTGAACTTGTTGGGCTCTTATTTCTGCGCTTACAATATCATTTATATAAGCATTATTGTTGAAATTTTTGTCTTAATCTCTCCTTAAATAATATAGAAACTATGTCTCACTCAGAATTGTCACTCATCCAATTATTAATAACCCTAAGAAATTGCATTAATCCCTCTGAGTGTCACTGCCTTCACTGTAAAATTGGGATAATATAGTATTTACCTAATTGGATAATTGTATAGATGACATATAATAAATTATTTTAAATGACCATTGTTGGACATATAGCAGAAATGTTATGAAAATACGCTCAAGTAAATTGCAACTTCTCCAATTAAAGGCCACGTTGACAATATTGCAAGTGTTTTGGGGGAGGAGGGCAATTAAATATGTGTAATTAAAATAAGCCTTTTGTGGTCTTGAATGAATAAGCAGTGTGAGGTATCGGATTTATCTCTTTTTATTCTCTATTTTACCTTCTTGATTGTTGGTTTCATCTATCCCCTTGGTATAAATCAGCCTTTTTATGTGTGTCTATAAAATTTCTCTCTCTGGTGCAGACTTAACTTTTTAAATTCCAGACAGGTGCACAAAAGCTCTTTAAAGTCTCCATATCCAATGCTCAATTCATGTCATGAGGATTTTTTGACCTTTAATTTGATCATGCAATTCAAGAAGTAGAGCAATAAATAGAGCAGAAAATGAAAGCTTCACTAACTTCATCTGCAAATTAAAAAAAAATTTGGCATCTATACTCTCAGGTGTATTTCTCTTCATGTGTAAGTAGCAAGAGTTGGAAAGCTTGATGTTTAAGATATAGAGGAAATGAATCAGTTTATTTTGCAAAAAAAAAAGAAAATATATCATTTTTCAATTTTTTATTATAGATTCTTAAGAGACAGGAAGGGAGATGGAGAGAGAGAAACATAGATTGGCTGCTTCCTGCATGCACCCTGACCTGGAATAGAACCCCCAACTTGGATATGTGTCCTGACCTTGAATCAAACTGGTGATATTTTGGGATGACATTCAACAAAATAACTCATACTAGTCAGGGCAAAAAAACCCCAACTATTATATGTGATTTGAAGATCAATTATAATATACCATGTGAAAGTGACTGCTGCACATAAAATGTTTGCTTCTTCTGTAAAGTTATCTAGTATGGTATACTCCACATTGAATTTCTTCTCTTTTACTGTGATTCTGTATTTTCATCACTTCAATGAATAAAATGTCTTAATTTATTTAAAAAAGAAACATTGTTTATTTAGTGTAATATGCTATGCAGTCTTCACAAGCACTAGGTCTGCATAAATAAAGTATACTTTCTTCTTTTAGGAGATTATGAGGGAAAGAGGCAAGACTACGACAAAAGCATACAGTGAATAATCTATTGGAGTCATGGGCAAGCCTTCAAGCAGAAGGGCACAAGTGCTAAGCCGTTAATACAGTATGATGTATGTTAGTGTGTTTGTCGGCAACCCATTATGTTGAATCTTAAGGGGACTACACAGCAAAATCCCCTCAGGCTAGGGAAGCAGAATTGCTGGGATCCAATCCTAGCCTAACAGTTATGACATTGAGGGAAATTATAGCATCTTCCTAAGTCTCAGTTTATGCATCTGCAGACACATATGTTGTGGGAATTAAATGACATAACACACGTAAAGAACATGGAAGAGTGCCATGCCTACCTTATATACCCATGCCAGTCAAATTTAAAAAAGGGAGAGTTAGGGGGATGTGGAGGGTGAGGGATGTTCAAGGAAGGACTTTTAGACTACCTGAAAACATGAAGCTTCACATGCTAAGTGATGGGTGTTTTTGCAAGACTTCTAGCACAGAGTGCCCAGGCAGAACGCATTGGCTGGGCAGCGCTGGCCTGCATGAGGGTGTGCCCGTGGTCTCTGATCGGTGTCACTGAATGCCTGGTAGGGTTTTTCCTTGTCGTTATATAACAAGAGTTCACAAGTTGTATTTTGGGATTGAGAGGCTGAAAAGATCTCCCATGCGGCGTCGTCATTCCGCAGGGTGATAGAACTACCCCAGAGTGTGTGTGAGATTTCAAGCTCAGAACTGAATTTGGAAATAATGTCTCATCGTGAGTTTATGACCCAGATTACATCATCTTTTTCATGCAAACTTCACACAAGGTTCTGAGTACTCCATAATGCATAATGATAATAATAATAATAATCATCCATATTTATGGATAGCCTTCACAAATTTGTAAGAGTTTCGGGGGTTTGTTTGTTTGTGTGTTTGTTTTGGACAGGTCTCTGGTTTGATTTCTTCAGAGCACATATCTAGGTGGCAGGTTTGAGCCCATGATTGGGATGTATAGGAGGCAACCAATCTCCCTCCCTTTCTCCTTCCCTCCTTCCCTCCTTCCCTCTGGCCCTTTTCCTTTCTCTAAAATATCAATGAACATGTCCTTGGATGAGGATTTAAAAAAAAGAAAAATCAAAGGGGCTTAATTTATTTTATGATGTACATATTGAAGTTATTTCCACTCCTGCATCCCAGTGAGCCTCGAATGTGAACCTCAGTCATTGTCCTGACACTTGTCAAGTCATAATATGACAGAGTTTACAAGTTGTCAGCGAATCATCAGTGAAAGTCCATCTCAGAGTTGGAGGCGAGTGAGGCCAGTGGCGACAGTGCATGGGCAGTGGAGTTCAAGGCTTGGGGCAGTCACTATCCACCTACAGAAATACACTGCGGATTTAATGAGGCACAAATGAAAAACAGATCATTTTGGCTGCGGATCTGAGAAGGAAGGTGTGGAGTCCATGCATGACTGCACAGGGCTGCCAGACAAGTTTGATTAAGGCAATTCACACGTGAAATTCTATTATGAAGAAAGGATCCCCCCTCTTTCCATGCAAATTACGAGAGGGAAATTTGTGAGCGACCTTAATTAAAAATAACTGGTAGCTGATTGGCAGTTGGACATTCAGTCGGAGACTGGCAGCCAGCTCTAACGGGAGAGGAGATGGAGAATTAATGACAAGTGAATAGCTTTGTTAGAAAAAAAAAAGGACTGGGTTCAGGCTGTCAGTCATCCATCCTGTGCCTCCGTAATCAACAATTCTCCTGAGGATGCAGTCTGTAAGGCTAGCTTCTGCAACACAGCAATCAATATCACGCTTTCCAGAGTCTAAAGGGACAGAAGACTTTGTCAACACTGTGCAGGTATGGATACGGCCAAGTTCTGCCTCTCCCATTAGCAAGCAACTTAATCTTCTCTGCATATATGATTTCCCTTAGAAGGCACACTGTCACAGTTATTAGCATACTCCTACCATGATAACGAGGGGGAGGAGAAAGGGGGTGAAGGCGCTAGAAATCCCCTGGAACATTTTAAAGGTCACATAACTTTTAAAAGTTTTGTCTTTTAAACTCAGTGTAATAACAACGGATTTAAAGTAAAAATGAATCTGGATACATATAAATAACCTGAAGAATCTATCATTATCAGTGAACTATTATGATAATATCATTAATGGGAATAAAATGAAACTTTACATTAACATTTTTTATTTTAATAATACATGCCTTTTATCTTGCATTGCACACATATGTGTCATTCAAGGTAAATGCTATGAGATAGGTATTATTAGTACTACCTTATGAATATTAAACAAAACACCTGGAAAACAGTAGGGTTAAAGCATTTCTAACTATAACTATAATGAGTATATGGTATAGATTACATTTTTTCGTATTTAAATCTCTCTATCACTCTCTCTCACTCTCTCATACACACACACACACACACACACACACACACACACTAAACACCTCTTTCTACAGTCAATTATCTCTGTTTCTGCCAACACATATTTCAAAATTAAGGTATGAACTGAGAGTTATAAATTCAGAAAAATAAAAATTTTATATATAAATCAATTTATAGAGATTTTTAGAGAGAGAAGAAGGGAGAGGGTGGAAGAATACTTGGAGACTCTCAACCAACTGAGCCACCCAGGCTAGGACAACAATTGAAAATTTTATAGAAATAAAAATGAAATGTTTTTCTCCCTAATATAGGAATGGGAAAAAATAAAATGGGAGAAGATGGTATGATATTGTAATGTAGTAGCAGAGCTGAAGATATGTCACACAGAAACACGGCATTGAGTCTGAATTCTTCCTATGTTATATTAATACCTAATCTTTCCCCAGAGATCATCCAGTTTTAATGTGACCTTGATATTTTTTTTGTATGAAACACAATACTGTGTATGCAGTAAAATAAAATCTGAAGTTTCTAGGAGCTATTATTTAGAAATTCTAGAAGAAATACGTTAAATAGGAGATGAAATTATGAAGCAGTTACTAGGCGTTTAATAAATGTGTTGTATGGATGAATTAATGCAATCAACATTCTAGGTATTTATTTTCTGTTTTTGAAATAAAACTCAGAGTACCCAGAACATTGAAATAGAGTTGGTAAGACTTGACCAGCAGAAGAATGAATTCTATGTCTATGTCATTACAGTTAAAAAAAAATCAACAAATACAAAATAATTCATGTAAAAATAAAATAACTAGTGAATAAATAAAAGTAATATGTAGGCCTTGACTGGGTGGGTAGCTTCGTTGGTTGGATTGTTGTCCCATATGCCAAAAGGTCCCATATGCCAGTTCAATTCCCGGTCAGGCCACATACCTAAGTTGTGGTTTGATCTCAGTCAGGATTCGTGTAAGAGGCATCCCTTCTCTCTTACATCAATGTTTCTCTCTTTATTCCCTTTCCTCTCTCTAAAATCAGTCAAAACATATCCTCAAGTGAGGTTTAAAAAGAAATAATAATTAGAAAGAATGAATGGGGAAGGTCAAGCTGTTTGGATTAAATGCCCTTATGGATATACATCAGTCTGTAAGTGCTTTAGAATAAGCTCAAGTATAAATAAACGTTTCTCTTTTTTCCCATTCTATCTCAACCTTTTCTTTTGCACTACCACCCCCCCCTTTTTTTTACATCTTCTCTCCCTTCTCTTTTATAATACTAATCTCAGAGGTCAGCACTGTTGTTTCAATTTTATAAAAACAAACAAACAAAACCCACAACTTAGGGCCATGAAACAACTTGCCCAAAACCTCAGGTAGGAAGTGATAGAGCTGGAAGCTGCACCCAGCTTGGTGTGCACCCAAATTACACATTTAAAAATATGTCATTGCTTCTCAAATTCTGGCCCGTTTATCCAATTTTGTCATTTTCTGGATGGATTTATCAAACTCTGGTTATTGAATCACCGAGGAGCCCAATTTAGTTTGAGTTTGAGAATTGCTAACATCTGAGTCTAAATATTTCACAAAGCCTGCTGCCAATATATCAAAGCAGCCTTTGATAAAATGGTATATTTTTCTAACATGATTCTTCGGGGATAAAAATTTATGTGAGCCAAATCTACAGGTTTGTCATCTCTCTGTCTAGTGCCATTTCTTTCAGAAATTGCCTGGAATAAGAGACATAATCCTTACAGAGTAGCTGAAACAGGAAAGCCACTCAGCTCTCCCTTGAGCCTGGAACCAAGACGCCAAATGCTATTGGATTGAAGGAAGTTGTGCTTCTCTGAAGACACAATAATCTCTTATCTCTAATGCTCTTTCTCTTTTTTTCCTCATCTCTTGATCAATTGCTGTGTGTATATATATATTACTTCTGCAGACACCTGAATAAATATGGCAGCTACAAACCATATAAGAAAGAATATGATGGGGTCCTCACTGGCAGTGGAAGGGGAGAGTCATGTGATCCTCCACCCACTTGGCTGAGGTTGTGATGGTTACTGGAGAAGTTAGTGGAGGCCCCTAAAATGACAGAGTGAATGATTGCGGAACAAATGATTAGCTTCTCTAGGTCCAATTTTGTCAGGCATGGAGACAGAGTTAAGATAAGGACCTCAGGAGGTCATGGAATACAAGACGGATTAGCAGAAGGCAAAGGTGTAAGTAACTGAAATATACAGCTTAACAAGCTTACTAATGTGTACATTTTTTATTTATTTAAAATCTTTTTGTTGTTGTTGACTGTATTATAGATGTCTCCCATTTTTTCCTCTTTACCCAGGTAATGTGTAAATTCCTATTCTGATTCCCAAAATCACTTCTTCAAATCTACCTCAGAGAATAAGGCTATTGCCTTCACAGTTGCCTTTAGCCCTTCCCCTGTCTCCACCAGATGAATTTCTGAGGAATCAATGAGACAAAATAGCAGAATGAAGACAAGAAAGTAGTTTTGTTTAGAGGATGGGAGAAAAATGAAAGGAAAACAGGATGAGTTGAACCACATAACACAGAGAGTAAGACATAAACAAATAGAGGGGCACATAAAGGGAACGAAAATCTCAGGGAATGTAAGCATAAAGAGGCAAAACACAATATTGATGTATTTTTAAATTTAATACTTTTAGTGGTTTTGAACTTCTTAATGAAATGCTTGATTGCTTTGACAAACTGTGGTATAATCAATACTGACATTTCTGGATCGAGAATTCGTCGGATAAGGATCTGACAAACTTAAGTGGCTATAGGTGTTTTCAAATATGAAGAAGGAACATCTGTCTGAGGGAAAGTGAAATCCTCCAAGCACTTGATGGTCTTGGGCATGACCTTTGGATGGGCTTTAGGGAAGTGGACTCCAGAGGAGTGGCAGTTAAGGGCGAAGGGAGAGGCAGGGGTAAGGGAGCATTGAGTCCCCCCTCAATGCCAAAGTGCTAAATAGACCTCTGATGCAGCAATTAATTCTTCCCAAATCCTTCTGAGAAGTTAACTCCACTGAGGTGGAGTAATGTTATGTCCAACAGTTCAATAGTGGCCAGGTTTTAATTTAAATCCTTCCTAATTCCTAAATCCCAGTTTACAAACCTTTCTCTCAGAGGGGAGATAATTCTTTTTTCTTATTTTCATTTATTTTTAAGATGTAATTTGTCTCATCAATAAATCTATAAACAGCCCCTCTGCAGTGGCTCAGCTGGTTCAGCGTCATCCTGTGCACCAAGGCTGCCGATTGGATTCCCATTCTAGGGCTCCAGTGGAAGGAAGGCAACACATCCATGTGTCTCTCTCACATCCATGTCTTTCTCTCTCACCTCCTCTGTCTTAGCATGTTCTCAGGTGAGGATTAAAACAATCTGCAAACAACAAGTGCTAGGCATGATGTGGAGAAAAGTAAGTCCTCATGCGTTGTTGTTGTTGGGAATGGAATTAGTGCAGCCACTGTGAATAACAATATAGAGGGTGCTCAAAAAATTAAACATGAAGCTGCCTTATGACCCAGCAATTCCCATTCTAAGTACACACCCAAGGAAACCCAAAACACTAATTTGAAAGATTGGGCACCACTATGATCATTGCATCATTATTTGCAATGGCTAAGCTATGGGTGCAACCTAAGTGTCCATCAATAGACAAGTAGATAAAAAAAGCTGTGATATCTGTATAGAATGCAATATTACTTTGCTCTAAAAAGAAATGAAATTTTACCATTTACAGCATCACGGATGGACCTAGAGGGTATTTTGCTAGGTGAAATAAGTCAGTCAGAGAAAAAAACACACACATGATTTCACTTATATGTGCCATCTAAAGAACAAAATAAAAAAAATGGCAGACTGATGGTCGACAGAAGAGAGAGGAGTGGGAGAATGGGTGAAAAAGTTGAAGGGGATAAGAAGTACAAATTGGTGATTATAAAATAATTATGGGGATAGAAATTACAGCATATAAAATACAGTCAATGATAGTCTTATAACTACGTAGGCACCAAGTGGATACTGGAAATCGTACTGGAAAAATCATGCAACACATTGTAAAATATGATTTTTTAACTATATTGTATACCTGTAACTAATAAAAAATAATATTGAATGTGTACTGTAATTGAAAAAAAATTGAATGTAATTAGTTAAAATTTGACTTCCTTCTTATACAGTTGACTTTCTACAATGCAAATAGTCAGGAATTGTGATTTATATTGTCTTAGAATATGAGTCGATCATGATTTGGAATGCTATGGTATTCATATGTTCTTAACTCTTGGCTTCTGTATTTTAAATAGAAAGGTCTACTTTAATTTCTATAAATAGAAAAATTCCTCTATGCTGTGTTTGGAATTGAATATTCTTTTATAAGGCTAGAGACCTTGGTAGGGTTTCAGAACAAAAAAGTTGGAACATTTATGCATTTTTTCCGGAGTGAAAGCAGTAAGTTTAACAATAAGGCCAAACTTCTTTCTAGGACGTTTTGGAGAGCTTTCAAGGAGAATGTGTATAACCGAGAACGTACTACAGAGAGGAATTTGCCAGGGAGATCTTTTTAAAAAGCACCAGATGCAAACGAAAAAAGGTTAAAAGTGTGAGCTGCTGGGTGACTGTCTGGTTCCAAATCCTGGCTTTACAGCTTTTCAGCTGGTGACCTGAGGGAGAAGACAATCTCTCCCAGTTTCCATCTCCTCATCTATAAAACAAGGCAATACTGTTACTATTGCATAAAGTTGTGGTGGGATTTAGAAGAGTTACAACGTGATAAGCCCTTACACCAAAGCCTGGGACATAGTAAGGGTGCTATAATTTTCTCTATTGTCATCATTCCTCTGTATGCCTTTTTTCCTCTCCACATCTCCATTTTATACCTTTCTAAGCATCCTCAGGAAACTGAAGACTGTGCAGTAGAAATCTAGGGAGGTGGTGACCTCATTTGCATGCATACACAAGGGAGAAGAAACACTGGATGTACACCATCCACTTGGGGTGTCTCTGTATCTGTACCTAACATGTGAGTTTCCACAAGCCCCACTTCCTCCAACTTTAAATCAGGGCATGTCAGCTCATTTGCTCAAAGCCCCTGTAAGACTGCAATTCACATTAAAATCCTTTCTTACTCATTTCCCACAATGTTGTTGAAATCATGAACCCAGGAATAAAGTCACCGAGGCCTTGTAAACAGTATCCTTTCATCATTGTTATATCGCAATTAGTGAAACCTTGATTTTTTAACAATCATCATATTTCTCATTTCACAAACAATGGATTTCCCAGTTCTAGGATCTGGAATACCATAAAAAATAGGTTATTAAGTATTGTGTCAGAAAACAAAATCAATAATATTTATAGGACATATGAATTTAAAAAGAACACTATTGTGCCATAATTAAAAAATAAAAAAATTAGATACTATGTAAACTGGACATACAATCATTATAGGGTAACATGAAATAATTCTGGTACCTCCAGTTGACATGTAATTGTAAGATCTGAAAATTGCATCTAAGCCCTTTTCATTCTAAAGACCTGCTTTTTCTACCATGGCGTGAAAATGCCATTAAAACTCAGAGCATTATCGAAGGGAATACCCATTTAGTAGTATCCTGAAATGGTATAAGGGCCAGGAAAATTAAAGCAGAAAATGATAACATTAATCTAACCGATTGTAAGCATGACTGCGTTCTCCTTATTGGTATTCTTCTGAGAATCTCACAGAGTGGGAAAGGACCCCAGTCATTTAGTTCAGAGATTAGGATTCAGCTGACCTGAGAGGCGCCCAGGATCTGCGACATTTTCCCATCACCAGGTGGTGCTAAAGGCTGACCAAGCTTGACAACTACTCCTAAGCCCCAGAGCTGCAGTTTTCAAAGCCGCAGCAGCAGCAGCTCTAGGGAGCAGGTGGAACACAGAGGGTATAGCCAATAATACTGTAATAACTCTGCAAGGTGCCAGCTGGGTGGTGAAAATATTGGGGGAGGGGACACCTTGTAAAGTATGATTGTTTAACTGCTATTCTTTACTTGAAACTAATACAATGCATCTTTAATGTAAACTGTAATTGAAAGAAAAATTAAAAGAGGAAATTCCAGGGTGGGGCTCAGCAACTTTGTTTCCACTTTATTTCCTCAAGCCCTCTACCTCAGTGGTCGGCAAACTCACTGGTCAACAGAGCCAAATATCAACAGCACAACGACTGAAATTTCTTTTGCGAGCCGAAAACCGACTTCAATAGCACTGTACGTGCAGCCCGCACGTGGTGTTTTGTGGAAGAGCCGCACTCAAGGGGCCAAAGAGCTGCATGTAGCTCGCGAACCGCAGTTTGCCGACCACTGCTCTAGGTTATCCTTAAGCCTACGCAGGTTTGAGAACCATGACTCCAGGGTGTAAAGAAGAGTAGAAACGTGGGGGGAAAAGGGGAGAGACTCTGTGGTCACGGAATGGAATGCTCTGATAGCAACAAGGCCATCTTTTTTCTCCCTCTGAAACTCAGTGGGAAATCACACTGTAGGGCGGGCCTGTGTGCTCTGTGCAGGATCTACTCTCTCCATCACCCCAAATATCCCATTTTGTGTGCACTTGAAGGAAATGGTTTCAGACACAAAAAAGGAGAACTGCTGTAGTTAACCATGCCTGATATCTGCCTTGCCTCTGAAGAGAATGACAGAGGGACAAAGAGAATTGCTCTATACTGATGTTGCACTGCAGCCTGCCTTGGGTTTGAATACGGGCTTAGCTACTTAGGCTGGTAACCTGGCCACACTGTTTGATCTCTGTGAGCCTCAGCAGTTGGGAACATTGCAGTCTGCTTTGTGGCTGTGGTCCTACTGTGGGCTTCAGGGAGGGCCAGGGAAACGGGCCTCAAGCTTCCGCTTCCCCTTGATGTGCACAGGTGGTAAGAAAACTATGGGGTCACACTCAATGATCGGGACGTCATCAGGACCCATCAGAGCACTTTTGTGAATTTCACCCCCTCACCAAACATACATTGTTCTCCATTAGAGACTTACATTTTTTTCACTCAAAGCATTGCAAGGGGCATAGGGATATCTGGGAGCGCTTGAAGTTAATTCATCCCTTGCACCAGCCAAAGTGGATGGGCGAGAACATCTGAAGTATTATCCATATGGACTACCCCCGCCTCTTCTAAGACTCCCTCTAACCTTTAGTTCTCTCCCATCATTCCTCCATGTACTCCTATTTAAGGCCATTTTCCTTCTCTTCCTCAAAGAAACTCAGTGCTTCATGGCTGAGAAAGAAAAAGTCCCACCCACCCATTCTCTCTTCTTTGGGTAAGCCATGACATCTCCAGCATTGACAGTGCTGTTGGGGGTTTGCTCTTCCCAGACTTCTCAGGCTGAGGTTACTCCCTCATTGATCTGAAAGAGCCAATGTTGACTTCCATTTTCTGTGGATTTAACATCTTCTGAATGCTTACAAGCATCACTCCTTCTGGTTATTTGTGAGGGCTCTAATTCTTGTTTATCAAGCTGCCAGTCAGTGGTTTTTTAAAATGTATTTTATTGATTTTTTACAGAGAGGAGGGGGGAAGGATAGAGAGTTAGAAACACTGATGAGAGAGAAACATCGATCAGCTCCCTCCTGCACACCCCCTACTGGGTATGTGCCCACAACCAAGATACATGCCCTTGACTGGAATCAAACCTGGGATCCCTCAGGTCGCAGGCTGACACTCTATCCACTGAGCCAAATCGGTTAGGGCTAGCCAGTGTTTTTAACACTTCCTAATAATCACAGCTTCTGCATCCCATAAAGAGCTCTGAAACTGGATGTCCTTAAAAGGTTCTCTGTACAGGCTGGTAAAACAGTCTTCATGGAGGTGAGATCCGGCTCCTGGGAGGGATTTCATATTCCAATTTACCAAGCGACTCTCTCAAATAATAAATATCAGTCTGCGTTCCTAATAAAAGTCTCTCTCTCAATGGCCTTTTATTTTCCGTAAGACAATGCTATTTACTCAATCCCACAGATTGTGCACATGCACACCAACATCGATTTTTTGCGTTTCTTCTAACGTCCCCTCTAATAATTGACTCTGAGTGGCAAATGCTGCAGTCAAGCTTGCAGTGGCCAGCAGGAAGTCTTTTAGCTGAATGTTATTTCGGTACTTTTTGGAATCCATTTTTTTCTCATCCAATAGTTCATTCCCTACACTCTGTCCATGCATGGCCAAGTTTCTTTGCAGGACATTCAAGCTCCTGCTCAGTTTCGTGTCAGCCTACCACCCAAATCCACATGTGCCCCATGGATTACAAGAACACGGTGCTACCATCTCCACCTTTTGGAATCATGGTCATTCTTTTATATATATATATATATATATATATATATATATATATATATATTATTGATTTTTCGCAGAGAGGAAAGGAGAGGGATAGAAAGTCAGAAACATCGATGTGAGAGAAACACCGATCAGCTGCCTCCTGCACACTTCCAACTGGGGATGTGCCTGCAGCCAAGGTACATGCCCTTGACCGGAATCGAACCTGGGACCTTTCAGTCCGCAGGCCGACGCTCCATCCACTGAGCCAAACCAGTTCAGCAGAATCATGGTCATTCTTTAAGACCTGCATCATTTGTGCCCAAAAGCACTTGCTCTAAGTTCCCAGGGAGATTGTCCCTCCTTTGTCTGATGACACTCTTACCCAAGGAACTATCCCATTCTCAGGCCAGCTATAGTTGTTTCAGCGTTAATCTATCTTTTTGGCTAAACTAGAAAAATCTTAGACAGAGGTCACACTTGTTAGTCTCTGTATCTCACACCTTGGTACAACCGAAGAATATGATATAAAACTTGAATTGGATTTCTCCAAATAACATCATTTTCCCCCTCAATGATGTTATCCTCGCGGGTTTCAAGCTGAGTATTAGATTAAACCACAAAGCACTGTACCCACTGTAAACTCACTGATTTTCCCCCTAATTATTTCAAGATCTTTGCTTTCAGATTTGATCTTTTCTCCCTTCGTTCTCCTTCTAAAGGTTTTGCCCTGCCTTCTCATCTTCTTACAGAGACTCTTCTTCCTCTTCTGTTCTCATTAACATCATACTATGTTCTGAAGCTTTGAACTGGAATTTATCCTTCTTATTTGCTGCCTACCTTCCCTGGGCACTGTGACTCATTGCCATGGATTTGATTATAGAAGTTGATAGCTCCAAAATCTATTCATCCAGCCTCAACTTCTCTGAATTCCAAAAAGCATCCCAGGGTCTAGAATGAAGTAGATATGTATTTAAGTGTTTCATGAGTAAATGAATTAGTGGTAGCTTCCATATGTGCCTAGTTTTAGAGGGCTGTAAAAAGTTAGATGAAAGTTCAGAGTTGGTGCTGTAGAGCAGTGTGGTATAATAGAAACTAATGCAAGCTCTGTATTTAGTTTTAAATGTTTTTAGTAGCCACACTTAGAAAGCAAGGGATGTAGGTAAAATCAACATGATTATATAATTTTCTTAGCTCAATATATCATCATCTCAACTTGTGGTCTGTATAAGACATTTTTTAATGTGATGTTTATGTTATTTTTCTCATTAAGCCTTTGGGCTCCAGTGTGCAGTTTATACCCACAGTTTATCAAGATTCAGGTGCTAAATTCAGCCTCACTGACTGTATCTCCAGTGCTTATTAGCCACACCTGGCTTGTGGCTACTGTACAGAACAGCACAGCCATAGTGAATGGAAGATCTGTGGTCAGTAGATAAATGTAAGAGAATGAGGTTGGTGAAGTAAAGTAGAAACAAATCCTATCCTTACTTAAGTGTCACCATTCATCTTTTCTGTCTGTTTAAACATATATTTACTCTTCTTTTGCAACATAGCAAAAAGGCTGCATCAGCAGGAGAAAACGGTCACTATTCAATGACCTGAAAATGTTGAGTATCATTGAAGAATCTGCCAATTTCAGCCTGAATTCTGTCACGAACCTAAATCTCAAGACTTTGCTTTTATTTCCCCATTATTCCCATTTTGTAACCAGACAATCAATAGGTCCAGGCTGCCTGTCACTGTTTGGGCCAGTTCAGCAGAGACAGGGTGAATCATATATGAGCATGTATTCTAATAGTGCCAGCAGAATGGGAGAACAGCAGGTCATCCACGGAAATCTGCTCTCCACCCCACCATAAGTCAGGTGCTTATATTGGGACTAAGATTACTTAGGGAAGTAGGCAAAAAGGGTATGACAACAGTTTACAGGTAATTTGGAAAGGCCTATGGGTATGCAAAGGGCTGGAGCTTCTGGTTTTTGCAACCAAGTTGTTAATCTTTCTATGATAATAGGCAGCTCCTAGATGGGGAGCATGGGCTGCATTTTTACATGAGCTCCTAGGTGCCTGTTTGCAACTCCCAGCCAGGTTAGAATATGTTTTCTTTATTCAGAACAAAACAATCATGATTAAACGATTATAATGAATTTTTCTTAAAAGTATAGCTGGGCCCCAATAGTCTATTTCTGCCCGTATCAATTTGTCCTATATTTTATTACTATCCATTTCTATGCATTTGACTTAATGCATTAAAAGTCTTTTTTTAGTGCAGGTGCTTCTTTCACTTATTTTTCTTCTTCTGTCAGTCATTGCTTATCATCCTATAAGAGTTCTGAAAGGAAGCTGGGAACCAGCATGACTTGATCTGCCCTCATTGTGTAAAGTCATATTGCAGGCTGAAACAATAAAAGAAAGACAATGCCGCATAAAGGGATTAAATGGGCTGCCATACAACTTTGATAAAAAACAGCATTTTCTCTTGCTGAGTGCTATTGGGATGAGCCAGTGACTCAGAACCATCTAAGAGTCTTCCTGAGGTTTGGGTGTACAATCATAGGGATGCAAAATGCCTCTGGCCTGCAGGGTCCCTCCTGTTTTTTGAACTTGGCTTTGTCCTCTGTCAACGAGTCAGACCAAGAAACCCAGACAACAGCTTGAAGGAGGCAAGGAGTGTAACATGAATACAATGGAGTCTCTGTAGGTAACTGTTATCTTTCCTCTAGCGCTTTGAGCCACACCGAACTGGCATTGGGTTTTCATTTTTTCCTTCCTTGAGCTGACCACACACAGATTTCACTGGTTTTGTATAACTTTTTCAAGCCACCAGGATACCAATTAATAAAGTGCTAATGCAACTACAGGCATGAGTGTCTTAAAATAATGAATGCAGCTCTGTGAAGGCCTAAATCCTCTGAAGCCTTTATCGTCTAGAAAAAGCCAGCTGACCCCTTTGTGAGGAGAGACTGCTGTTCCCTTGGCTTCCCCTTCAGTGGAGGTCACCTCTTCCCTACTTGTGACGAGCTCTGTTTGGTTTTAGAGAGGAGACAGGGGAAGGGCACTCTTGATTTCTGACTTCCTGTCAGTAAAAGAAAGAATTCCACAGCTTTTTCAAATGAATCATCATCTTTTTCGAACATGTTTTTATTGACTTCAAAGAGGGAGAGGGGTAGTGAGAGGGAGAGGGAGAGGGGTAGTGAGAGGGAGAGGGAGAGGGGTAGTGAGAGGGAGAGGGAGAGGGGTAGTGAGAGGGAGAGGGAGAGGGGTAGGGAGAGGGAGAGGGAGAGGGAGAGGGAGAGGGGTAGTGAGAGGGAGAGGGAGAGGGGTAGTGAGAGGGAGAGGGAGAGGGAGAGGGAGAGGGGTAGTGAGAGGGAGAGGGAGAGGGAGAGGGAGAGGGACAGGGAAAGGGAGAGGGAGAAGGGGTGGGGGAAAGAGAGAGAGAGAGAGAGAGGGAGAGAGAGAGAGAGAAAGATGGGTGAGATATATACATCAATCATATGCCTCCTGCAAACCCCCTACTGGATTTCCAGCCCGCACCCTGGGCCTGTGCCCTGACCAGGAACTGAACCCGTGGCATCCTGGTGTATGGGGAGCTGCTTAACCAACTGAACCCCACTGGCCAGGTTACTCATCATTATTTTAATCTACAATGTGAACTTCGTCACAGTTATGATTTCATTGGGAAGAATTCTCCCTCATAAATAGTATTTTTTTTTTTTACCTCTGCTATATTTATGAAGCAATAAATAGTCTGATCACCATCTCTGAGGAGAAAATTACTAGGATATATGTAGGAGGAGAGGCGAACAGGATTTGGGGTAAAGGTAGATCTTGATCTTCTGCTGAAAAACAACGATGTGGATATTCTTAGATGCCAGGCATGGCATTAAAGTGGAAGTTTAAGGGAGGGGGATTGTTTTCTCAGAATACAAAAAAGAAAATTGACAATTAAGAGCCTTCACCCTTACACCTCTCTCCTGTTCCACCCCCACCCCCAAAATAATGGCCTTAAAAGGGGATCGGTGGGCCGAGACAGGTTTGGCTCAGTGGATAGAGCATTGGACTGCGGACTAAAGGGTCCCGGGTTCGATTCTGGCAAGGGCATGTACCTTGGCTGCGGGCACATCCCCAGTAGGGGGCGTGCAAGAGGCAGCTGATTGATGTCTCTCTCTCATCGATGTTTCTGACTTTCTATCCCTCTCCCTTCTGCTCTGTAAAAAATCAATAAAACATATTTAAAAAAAGGGGGGGGGATCATGCCAAGACCGGTTTGGCTCAGTGGATAGAGCGTCGGACTGCGGACTGAAGGGTCCCGGGTTCGATTCCGGCAAGGGCATGTACCTTGGCTGCGGGCACATTCCTGGTGGGGGGCGTGCAAGAGGCAGCTGATCGATGTCTCTCTCTCATCGATGTTTCTGACTTTCTATCCCTCTCTGTTCTGCTCTGTAAAAAATCAATAAAATATATTCTAAAAAAAAAAAAAAAAGGGGGGGGGATCAGTGGAAGAGATCAGACACCCATATTCGGGAAATGGTAGAAGAAACTTAAGCCTCATAATGGCATTGCCATAAAAATGTCTCCCTCCCCTTTTAATCCTGGAATGAAGTGATTCTGTGGTTTGAGTGCTCTTTGGCTACCAGAAACCCTTAGCCAACTTGTTTTGTAGTGGAGAATGAGGAAGAAGGCGGGTTGAGGACTCAAGGATACCATTGTGCCGCAGTTCCATTTGGCAAAGATCTAGGAAGGACTGCATGGCATCAGCCATGGCTGAGGACATCAGTCTCGGGTCTATGGAATCTCTGAACAGTGACATGTTAAAGAAGACTTATCAGGTGTCTCTCAGAAATCACGGTGCAACTTAATATAAACTAACTAGGGGGTGTGGAAATGCATGTTAAAACACAGAAATAGCACTATTGATGAGCCCAGCCTGCAACTTAAACTGAACTAATTAAGGTTGGCAGAGGGAAACACTCCTTTTCTAGAGCCATCAGCATCTGCTCCATCAGATGACCTAATAAAAACAACACGCAGATGCATTTTATGGCCTGGGGGTGTTTTCTGGGGAATGGATTAGACACAAAGAATGCAAGCCAGACAGTGGGCTTAATGCCTATGCTGGCACTGGGCGGTCCGCCTGGCCAAGAAAAGCTCACTCACTAAATGGCAAAGAGAACAGATGAGTCCTGTTATTGGCAAAAGGGAAATACATTTGAGGCAGCAGTAAGGTTGGTGAGTTGGGGTAATATAAATTTCAGTATGATCTTTCTACACACTCTGTGCTGCTCAAGGCAGGGTAGATTCTAGGATGAAATGAAGCAAAATCATAGTTGGGGAGCAGAGAGCTCAAATCCCCACTCCATTGATGCATTTGTTTCTGAGATATCCTTGACAAATAGCTCAGTCTGTTCTTGACTATGAATATCAACGTTCATTTGAAACTCCACAACTATTCAAACAGTGTTTACTACGGGGCCTGGCCTGGGCAAAGAATGTGGGATACAATTAAGAACATTTCTTATTTTGCATGTAGCTTACAATGATGGAGAAAGACAAAAATGAAACAAATAAAAGCAATCAATCGCTAGCCTAGCAAACAATTGTATTCCTAAAACAATTTCAAAGAGGTTTAAGTTTTGTGAAAGGAACTGTGTGACATAAAGAATAATATGAAGGGATCAGTTACTTTGGATTGGTGGTCATGAATGGATAGAGGAGACATTTGGCTTTAGATTGAAAAAGGATGAGGTCAGGAATTTTTGGTGAGCGATCTATTCTAATGATGTAAACGTGTGTTTGTGTACCTATTTTTTTTTTCTTAGGGAGTTCAACAAACACTGCATTTAGAGATTTAGAGAGTGTGTCAATGGGTCAGAAATGTGCTAGGTAGCACACATTCTTTTCTGTTGAAGCTTGCATTCTACCCTAGCATGGAAATATGACTCAACAAATATATTGAAGTATACACATGTTAAAACACTACATCAGATACAAATTTAGCACAATTGAATGCAGGATTCACTTTTCTCTTGAAGATTTAATAGAGAAATTAATTGAAGATTTAATAGATAAATTAAACACTGTGCAACAGACTGAATACCTGCTATGGGATAACTGCCCAAGTGCAAAGGTAAAGATGTACTACCTAGCTGGTGTGGTTCAGTGGTTGAGAGTCACCCTACGAACCAGGAGGTCATGGTTCAATTTCTGGTCCTGGCTGTGGGCTTGATCCCCAGAAGGAGGTGTGCAGGGGGCAGCCAATCAATGATTCTCTCTCATCATTGATGTTTCTATCTCTGTCTCCCTTCCTCTCTCTGAAATCAATAAAAACATATTTTAAAAAGAAGATGTGTTTGAATGGGATAACAAAGGATTTCAGGGTAACTGAAAGCGGGGTGGGAAATCAAGTATAAAATGGGAGAGTTGTAGAAAAGAAAGATTTATCTAAAGAGTAAATGTCAGAAATCGTATATCAAACAATGATGGATATGGGCTTTGGGAATCTTTCGAGGGCCCTATAAAGTTTAAAACAGGGAAATGAAATTAATAATAAAAAGGTAATAATAATAATAGAAGAGAATTTGGAGGAAGAAATAACATTTATTGAGAGCTTAATATGCAGCAGGCCTTTTCATAATAACTTCATTTGTAGTAACTTAGTCCTTACAAAAAATAATTATCTGAAGAAACTGAGGCGGATGGATGTCTGTTAAGGTCTGAAGAACTATTTATGTCCATTTTATGTTTAATAATCACATGAATGATTATGTTAAGGATGGGGTCTTGTGAACATTGCCATAGTCCAGGCATAGCAATAAAAGTGATTAAATCCACCTGTAATAAAGAGTCTGATTTACATTAGCTTGGGCACTAGAAGGAATGCATAAGAATAAATATGTTAAGCCCTAACTGGTTTGGTTCAGTGGATAGAGCATTGGCCTGTGGACTGAAGGATCCCAGGTTCGATTCTGGTCAAGGGCATGTATCTTGCTTGCGGACACATCCCCAATAGGGGATGTGCAGGAGGCAGCTGGTTGATGTTTCTCTCTCATCGATGTTTCTAACTCTCTATCCCTCTCTCTTCCTCTCTTTAAAAAATTAGTAATATATATGTTTGTTTTAATATATATATATGTTTTTTTTAAAAAAGTATGTTAAGATTCCAATTATATTAAGTTCAAAAATAGGGAAAACTATATTATGTATATTGTTAAGATCAAAGTATATTATAGATAATATAGGTACAGATAAAATGTCATTTATTAGTGGTTAACCTCTAAGGAAAAACATTAAAGAAATGGTAATCACATAAGCCATGAAGGAAAAAGAATCATGAAATGGGTTTTATTTTACAGGAAAGTGCTGAGGCTACTATCAGATAAGAGTATGGAGGCACCTGTGAAGCTCACAATTATTGTTTCTTAACTTTAATGATAGTACATAATTTCTTATAATTATTTGCTTAACTGCATGTATGTTTATTGACTTTTTGGTACAATTAAAATATGTTTTTCATTAAAAACAAAAAGTTTTTGCTGCACCCTCTTTTGAGTATGGATTTTTAAATGAGAAGCATTTATGATTCTTGCTCCATGGCATCCTACCTAGGTGACAATGGGAAAATTGTTTTACCTTTTTCCTGTCATTTTCCTCATCACGTAATTGAAATGGTAAAATAAGGCTGATGATGAGTAAAATAGCAACAATAATTATGTTAGCAACATTCATAACTTTGTGAAATCAAATGTGACCGTGCATGTAAAATCAACTCCTAATTTAGTTGGCACATACTTTTAACTGGAATATAATTTTTCACACTTTCTTCCTGATAATGATAAGAGAAAAAGATTCAATGAGAGCTATATTGCTTCTGCTTGGCTCTCTGCCAACACTAGGCCCTTATCTTTGAGTTCTTTTAATTAAAATACGAAATTAGCAAAACTAATTGTTTATTTGGGCGCACATAAAATTTTAGAGCCCGTGTTTATTGCTGGAGAGAAATAAAAAGAATATCTTAGTCCAGCTGGCATGACTCAATGATTGATTGTCAACCTATGAACCAGGAGGTCACGGTTAGATTCCTGGTCAGTACACATGACCAGGTTGTGGGATCCATCCCCAGTGTGAGGTGTGCAAGAGGCTGCCAATTGATTCTTTCTCATCACTGATATCTCCAGCTCTCTCTCCATGTTCCTTGTTCTCTGAAATCCACCATATATATATACACACACACACACACACACACACACACACACACACACATACATACATACATATATATTTTATAAAAAGATTATCTGAGTCTTTAATAAGTTCTCCATAGAGACTATGTTTCTCCCTCACTGCCCTTATACTTCCAGTGCCCAGGCTTCTTAAGATCTATCCGTATTAGGAAATGATATCTGTGTATCTTTGTACAATATTATCACATGGTCTTACAGTTTTGTAAATTTTCAAAATAAAAATATTTTGTCCAGAATTGATTTAAAACACCTTTTAAAAATTCTGACTTGCCCCGCATCCTACTTTATTTTGTGTCAGGTGGTGTTAGAGTCGTGGTGGGCACTGTTGTCATCCAGTGACAGAAATTCAATTGAGAATATATTTGTTCTAAGGAGATTGAATTGAAGAACACATTCAATTTATATTTAAAGAAAATAGAGTTATGTGATTTACCATCACATCTGAATATAATTTAGTTCTAGCCTTCCATTATAGCAAACGCTTCCAAGAACACTCCTAGCAAACTTTGCTGACTCGACTGACATCACAGCACACAGGTGCAGGCATGGATGTCATATCCCAATTGGAATGTATATTATGCATCCCGGCACTCAGAGTATGTGGACATTGGAGAAAGAATATTTAAAATGTGTGGGTCTACAAGCTTATCTGTGGAATATCAAATGATCTAAAACATCACAATGCAAAATAGTAAATACAAAATTTAATTCTCGTTAATAACTCTTTACATTGTACTTCTTTCCCTCCAGAAATACCAATTATTTATTTATAAAATAACTATGAGGAATGATAGATACATAGAGAGGGAGAGAGAGAGAAAGGTGATAGATTGATCATTTGATATAACTAACATGATACAGTTTATCAGTACCCTGAATTTACAGAGTACAAATTGATAACAGTATTATTATACTCAGTAAAAGGTTTGCATTTGGATGTCTTATGCTACCTAAATATCAACAAAAATTTTAAGTAGGTTAAAAAATACTATAGGAGTGAATTAGCGATCTCTATTTCTACACATAAAAGAATACAAAAGTGTCCCATCTGAATAGATATATATCCAAATATGATAGAGAAGTCGTCAATGGGCTCATGAAAAGATGGTCATTATCATTAGTCACTAGGCACATGCAAATCAAAGCTACGATGAGATACCATATCCACTATGATGTGTGTTATTATAAAGACAGATAATCATAGGATTTTTTTTAAGAATGTGAAGCAATCAGAACATTCATTTATTGTTTGGGAGAATGTAAAGAGGAACAGCTTTGGAAAACAGTCTGAAAGTTTCTTTAATTCCAGCCTGGAGTTAGCATGGCAATTCCAGGTTATAAGCCAAGAGAAATGGAGACATACACACACAGAAATTTGTATGTGAGTATTAAGAGCAGCAATATTCATAACAGGCTAAAAGTAGAAACAACTACAAAGCCCATCAACTGATGAGAATGGTATGATCATACAGTGGAATATGCTTTGGGGGTAAAATGAAGTACTGATACATGCTACAACATGGTTGAATTGTGAAAACGTCACACCTAATGAAAGAAGACAGACACAAAAGACTTAAAACATGAAAGGGATTAAAAAATGGAAATACAGATAAATAGGAACTTCTAAAAATGAAAAACACAGTTTATCAGATGCAGAAATTCTTAAATTAATTTAACAGCAGAATAAACACTGCAAGAGAAAATATTAATGAACGTGAAGAAATAGTAATAGGAGAAATTTAAAATGAGTCCAGAAAAGAAAAAAAGAGAGAGAGAGGTAGGATATCAATGACCAGTGAGTTAATATACACACATATTATTGAAGTACCAGTTAAAAAAGGAAGGATGAAAAATATTTGATGAGGAAATCATTAAATATAATTTCTGTTATAATTAAAAATAAAATACTACAGATTTGAGAAGTTAAGGTAAACCACAGGTTAAAAAAAAAAGAACACAGAAAGATGCTTTATAATCAAACTTATGAAAATCAGAGATGGAGATCACGCTATATAATAAAAGCCTAATATACTAAGTGTCCGGTCATCCAGTTAGCTGTTCAACCAATCAGAGCATAATATGCCAATGATATGCTAAGGCCTCTCTGATGTGCACTGACTACCAGGGGGTTAACTTGCTGCTGTGGTCCAGCCAAACAGGACTGAGCGAGAAGGGCTGGACATGCTCTGGAACCCTCCCATGATTCTTCCCAGGCTGGCCAACCTCCTGTGTCCCTCCCTGGCCCTGACTATGCATGGCGGGGTCCCTCAGCCTGGCCTGGACCCTTTCGCAATCTGTGACCGCTCAGGAGATGTTGGAGAGCTGCTTTCGGCCCCATCCCTCAGGCCAGGCTGAGGGCCTTCGCTGGTGCACAAATCTGTGTACCAGGCCTCTAGTGTCTTATAATATTCTAGAGAAGAAACGGATACATTTAATACAGAACAATATAAAAATTACAGTCTGTTCACAAAGAAGGTATGCTAGGAGACAAAGGAAGAACATATTGAAAATGCTTAAAGAAAAATCAAGTGATGCCTAATTTGTTATATTGAATTAAAATTTTCTTTAAAGTCAGAGGCAAAACTAGTCAGATTTTATTCAAAAGTTGAGAGAATTTGTTACCAAGACATGTAAAATTTAAAAAAAAGCAAAGGAATGACATCTGAATATGGAAGGCATGAAAAAATAATCAAGAATGAATACTGAAGCTATGATAGAAATAAAGAGCACCAGAAATGGATAGGGGTGCATATGAAACTTTTATACTTCAAAATTGTTAAAGCTCATTTTCAGCATAAAGAAATGGAAGACTGTTTTTAAACACTTATTCAAATTTAATTTAAATAGCATCAAATTTATTTTCTTGAATATATACAGTACAGTGATTTTTAGTATGTTCACAGAATTGTGCAACTGTCGTTATTATATAACTAGAGGCCCAGTACACGAAATTCATGCATGGGAGGGTGGTTGTCCCTCAGCCCAGCCTGCACCCTCTCCAATCTGGGACCCCTTGGGAGATGTTTGACTGCCAGTTTAGGTCCGATCTAGCAGTCAGACATCTTTCTCACAATCTGGGACTGCTGGCTCCCAACTGCTTGCTTACTTGCCAGCCTGATCATCCCCTAACCACTCTCCTGCCAACCTGATTGATGCCTAACTGTTCCCCTGTTGGCTCAATTACCCCCACCAACTCTCTACTGCTGGTCCAGTCACTCCTAACTGCCCTTTCCTGCTACCTGGTCATACCTAAACGCCTTCCCCTGCTGGCCTGGTCACCCTTAACTGCCCTCCCCTGCTGGCCTGATTGTCCCCAGCTGCCCTCCCCTGCAGGTCTTGTCCCCCCAAGCCACCCTCCTCTGCCAGCTTGGTCCACCCCAACTACCCTCCTCTGCTGGCCTGATCATACCATCTTGTGGTGGCCATTTTTGACCACATGGGAGCAGCCATATTTGACCACATGGGAGCAGCCATCTTGTGTGAGGTTGTGAAGGTCAATTTGCTTATTACCTCTTTATTATATAGGATTATATAGGATTCCAAAATATTATGCTGACATACAAAAGCAGGTAAGACATCATTGTTGTCAGGATAAAACAGAGAACATCCACATAGTTTTCAACACCTTGGACATAAGCCCAAGTTGTAATTGTCTTGCCTAACATTCCCTCTGTTCCACAGGCTTTTGTGTGAAGGCTGGCTCCTAGGGATGGTTGTGGTTAATTTCAGTTCCCAGCAGTTCACATGCAGGACTATTTAAACAATCTTCCACCCACAGTCTCCATTAGCAATGACAGGTGCCACCTCAAGGTGCCTTGGGCAATTCCTCAAAAAGGTCAGCTATAAATGCATTCATCCCTTGACTTTCTATTCTTCACTCCTCCTAGCACCAAGCCCAATTACATCTGATTTGTAGGTCGGTATCTTCTTCTGGACCACACGGCAGAAGGCACAATATGTGGAGTGACAAATTTTGGCTGGCAGGCAGATCTGATTAATGATGCAAGGCTGAAATTAATTTTTCCTCATGTCATGTCCATTTCCCGAGTCATCAAAAATTCCCGTTATGCTCCCCATTAACGTTTTCACCACCAAGAGCCACATTGAAATATAATGTACTTCCTACTGAACTAGGCATCCATCCATGTCCTGTTATCCCTGTAAATAAATGTGAGATGATTTGATGCTAACGCAGAGAAATTTGTCCACTGAGAGAGCTCTTTAGTTGATGCAATATTTCCTGATTGCATGTCTCATATACACATATGCAGGTAAGCATATTATGTTAAAAATAGTAATAGATACATCTTGACAAAAATGGGATACAGAGTAAGACAGAAATCTTTGACAGGCAATTATTTTGAAAAGCAGCAGTGCCATATACATTTAAAATTGATCAAGCAAATAACCAAAGGCAGAATGCCTTTCCCATTTAAAATTAATTTTCAAAAGGAACTCTGTTCAGCATGCTGAAATTGTTTTCAGAACTCAATAACAAAAATAGCAAGTAGTCTAATTCCTCTCCTTCATGTATCTATATTTGAGAAAATCCATTGTCCCAGACCCCCAGAGCTTAATAGCAAATGTTGCATATTATCAAGAATTCGAGAAAAATAAATTAGAAATCTGCTAATAGAAGTAGTGTTTATATTAGAATTAGTTGGCCAGAAAATAATTAAGATTTTTTAAAGGTTAAAACCCTAATTACTATTTTTTTTTATTTTCAGATAAAAGCAGCATTATTTTTAAATACAATACTAAATAAAAATAACCAAAATATATACAATATAAAACCTAGAAGCAATTAGATAAATTTAATGGGAAGGGGGAGTCTCAAGATTATTTGATTATTTGAGTAATATAAGGACAAAACAATCTATTTTATAATGTTTTTATAACCATTAAATGAGCTTTTATGAATGAAACATCTAAGACTAGAGTTGGTCTATTGGTAGCACTCACTGAGTATTAGCTATTACTTATTGTTAGGACTATTGCAAATCAGCTTTTGCAAGTCATGGTGTCATGCTTTCTAGTCTGGTTTACAGAATGTACAGTTCTGCAATCTGTTTTCAGTTTTGTCATTGAGTAATTTTTGCCCTCAAACAAATTAGCTGATCTCTCTGGGTGTATTTTCCATTCCTCTTTAATGGGAAATCTTAAGGTAGATAAAGAACCTTTTCTGCTCTCACACATCTCTCCTTCTCCCTTCCTTTCTGAAATCAATAAAAATATTTTTAAGTAGAGACTATAGCACTAAACTTCATTAAATATTTTATCTCAAGCTATGGAAACTTCAATACATTTGTTTCTCCTTTTTAAGTTTCTTGCTTTTGCATTCTTTAAAAAAAAAAACAACACACACATACACACAATTATTATCAACAACACCATTACTGCCACCAACTTCTTCTTCAGATACCAAAAGTAAATAATAAAGTGTTAGTGCTCAGCCAAGTGTGATAGTCAAATTAACTAAAATGGGTAAACCTCCCATGTGAATTGAAATATCTCCAATAGGTGCAAAGCCATGGACCACATGGAGCTATCTGTAAATATTGAATTAGGGAAAAGGCAGATTGGGGAGAGGTATTAATACCTTTTTAATACTTTAATTTTTTTCTAACTTCTTACATTTTGTTTCATCACATTCTCAAAACTATACAAAGAATATTTATTACTTCTACATATTATAGATATGAAGCCAAAAAATCAAAGAAGTAAGAGATGGCAGAGCCATGACTTAAATACAGGGCTTTGGAGCTCCTGTTTTTCCTACTGTTTTCTCTCACTATGAAGGGAGCACATGGGATCATGTTATAAATAAAATAGCAAAAATAATATACTCTGCATAATGGGGAAAATCTCCTTAAAAAGGACACCATGACCTTGGATTTCACCTTTCTTGAGATTACTGTCTTACTTCTAAAATTGGAGTCAGCATTCTGTTCTCTGGTGATATTTGTAAAATTAGATTAAGGACATGGATAGGACTATGTTTTCATAACTCTAAGGCACCATAAAAACAGGAGTAAGTTTTTAGAAAGGAAATAATTTGGTGAGTTGGAATTGGTGATTGAGACTCCTCTAATGATACTAATCACCAGACCAACAATCCCCAAAAATTGTTCCCTAAAACTTCATGATTGATTTCTGAACCCACAGGGGCTACTAGGAGAAAATCATTTTTTGGGGGGGCATAATGTTTCTTATCTTCTCTCTCTTAATATATTTAATGTATATTTCCATATTTAAGGTGCTGAGATTTTTGCAATAAAATGATAATTTTTATTCAATATCTTATATTTAATATGAATTTAAAATGTATTACTATGAATAAAACTATTGAATGAAAGTCCTAGGTTCAGATCTCCCCTCTAACACTTATTAGCTATGTCACTTTGTGCAACCTAGTAAATCCCTTTCAGTTGATGTTTGCTCATCAGATTCCTGGGTAATCCTATTGCTGAAATGTTGCATATACAGTGCGTTATGCAATGTCTAGTACACAGTGGGTGTCCGATAAATATTAGATGCTCTTCTCTCCTCCCCTGTACAGAATCCATGTTTTTGTTACGACGGATAAATTGCCTTGGAGCAAAAGCACTGTCTATCAGATGCATTGGCCTTGGGTGAACAGAGTCTGTGTCAAATCCCAGATTTAGGAAGCAAAGAATTGCAAAGCTCGTTTTTGTCACTTTGGCAGACACCCATTCCGGGCTGGGAAGCTACCAAGAAAGAATGCTGCAAGTCAATACTACCATGTCATTTCCATTTCCCCTTTCATTAAGAAAAAAAAGCATCTAACGAGATAAAATATTGTTTCTGTGTTTTCCCTCTAACATGCCAGACAAATGAAAGACCTGAAATTGTATTCTCCTTATCACCACTGGCCCACCCTGGGTCTTTCCCTGTCTCCCTCCTCTTTCTCCTCCTTCCTCCATTTCTGTGGGATCTATATTTAGAACTCATTCATATTTACTCCATAGCTCGGATTATCTCTTTTGCTTATGCCAGAATCCAACATGAAAAGGAATGTAGCCTGATCTTTCACATCACATAGACACTTTAGTATTTACCCTTGATATCTGAACACAACAAAACGAAACAAAGGGTCTCCTCACAGCGTCTCCTGCTGGTGTCCGCTCCAGATTGCTCTCCTGCCAACATCTGAACTATGTACCAGAGAGAGACAAAGAGAGAAGTTAGCTGTCTTTGCTCTTTTCACACTGGAAAGTTAACTTAAAATCAGCTCAGCTGTCCCTGCTTTCTGGAAAGCTTCAAGGCCCAAGGTGGTTTCGGAGCTCATCCTTCTGAAATCAGAAGTGGACAGAGGGGCCTAGGAGCCAGCAATAGAATTGAGCCACTATTTTTGCCAAAATAACACTTGCCCTTAAAAACGATGCTTTTCTTTATTGATAACATCCCATGTACAGTGCCATTGTCCTCACTCGCTTTATTTGCTATTTCTCAGAAAGTGTCTGTTTTACGTTTATCTTCCTTGCATCTATGTTTGCAATGACACAGTTTAGTGAACACATTTGATTATATAGTCTTACCCCCTTCAGATAAATGCCATCAGGTAAAGAATCGTTTCTCAGGGCTTGATTTTTTTTTTTTACTACAGTATTTCCATGTGCATCCAAAGAGAGGAAGGGGAAAGATCATTTATCCTTTAGTGCTAATAGATCAAACTTGCTACATTTACTGTCGTTTGCTTAACCATGACCTTGAATGAACAGTTCATGTGTCTTTCATTGGTAAATGGGAAAAAATCATAACCATCTTTTTTTGAAAAAATAAAAATGGATATTGTAGGGATTCCCCATTCAGATAAGATAGCGTAGACTATTATGGCTCTCTTATGGCATAGATATCTCTCTTCTCTTTACATAGGGCAGACTAAACCCTGGAAATAACACAGGGGGCAGCAAAAGAACTCTGAACAGGTGGTAAGAAGAAG
The DNA here is from genome assembly GCA_027563665.1 of Antrozous pallidus. NCBI lineage: Eukaryota > Metazoa > Chordata > Mammalia > Chiroptera > Vespertilionidae > Antrozous > Antrozous pallidus. Next base: position 48,838,119 of record CM050525.1, read on the forward strand.
GTGAACTGGTTTGGGATACCACAATTGGAAGAGCAGGTTAGCATGAGGGCGGCTGCTTATTGTTAACAAACTAGAGGGCTGGTGCACAAAATTCGTGCTCAGGGGAAGTGAGTCCCCTCAGTCCAGCCTGCACCCTCTCCAATTCAGGACTCCTTGGGGGATATCCGACTGCTGAGGCTGCTGGCTCCTAACTGCTCACCTGCCTGCCTGCCTAATCACCCCTAACTGTCTCTGCCTGCCAACCTGATCACCCCCAACTACACTCTTTACTGGCCTGGTTGTCCCCAACTTCCCCCTCTACTGGCCTGATCCTTCCCAACTGCCCCCCTCCATTGGCCTGGTTACCACCCCCACCTGCTTGGTTGCCCCCCAAAGCTTGCTTTTCAGTTGTTTCATCATGCCTTGCTAACTCTCCTGCCTGCCTGGTACCCCCACGCAGCCTGCTGGTCAGTTATTTGGTCATCCCTCACTACCCCCTCTGCTGGCCTGGTTGCCCCACGCAGCCTGCTGCTCCATTGTTACTGTTAGGGTGTTGTGACTAATTTGCATATTACCCTTTTATTAATATAGATATGTACAGTAAGTCACCAAGGGTCCCAAGAAGGTTACTGATAGCAGCAAAGTGAAAACAAGAATTGTGGGAACAACCTAGAGGTCTGGAATAATTTATTCAATTCACATGATTTTTAATGGAGAAAAATGATTCAGTTTTCAAACAAATCGCTTCCTGTTTTCAAACATCATTCCAGAACGAATTAATTTGAGAACTGAGGTCCCACTGTGGTAGTCAAGACCGAATAGAAGTTAGAGGAGGGGAGAACATGTGAGTTAGTATAACAGAGATCCCAGAAATAAACAGAAATGCTCAATGGATTTCTGACCAATGTGCAGAAACAATCGATTGAGAAAGGATAGTCTTTCCAACAAGTGGTGCTGGAGAATTTCGACGTCTGGAAACAAAAACAAAAGAAAAGGAAAGAAAAAGGGGAAGTAAGGAAAGGGAAAGAAAATGAAAAAAAAAAAGGAAAAGGATAGGAAACTAAAAGTTTCCACTTAAACTTCACAAAAAATCAATTCAAAATGAACCACACATTTAAGTGTAAAACTATAAAACTTTTAGAAAAAATAGAGAATATCTTCAGAATCTCCTCCAGGCAGATTTCTTATACTTGACACCAAAAGCACAATCCATAAAAGAAATAACTGACATATTGGATCTCATCAACATTTTTAAAACTTTCACTGTGCGAAACCCATGTGAAGAAGATGAAAAGACAGCCTACAGGCTGGAGAAAATATTTACAAATGACATATCTGACAAAGGACTGGTGTCTAGTACATATTTTTTTCAAATTCTCAAACCCCAACAACAAAACAATGTTTCCTCGCAGCCCACTTAGAATATGGACAGATGACATGAATAGACATTTTACTGAAAAGGATAGATAAGCAGATGGCAAATAATCCCATGAAAAGATGTTCAGCACCCTTAGCCATGAGAAAAATGCAAATTAGCGCCATAGTGACAGATAACTGCATATCCATGTCTAAAATTAAAATAGTGGCAGCATCAAAGGTTGGTGTGGATGGGAAGATACTGAGACACTTATATGTGGCTGGTGGGAATGCAGAAATGCTAAGGCAACTTTTGACAACACTTCAGTAGCTTCTTAGGCACCTAAACATTTAAATACTGCATATCCCACCAATTCTACTCCTTGACATTTATCCACCCCAAAATGAAAATTTATTTTCACACAAAAACCCTGGATATGCAACGACAACAACAACAAACAAACAAACAAAATGGTTCTAACAGTTTTATTTGTAGTAGTCCCAAACTAAAATCAGTACAGATGTCTTTCATTGGATGAATGGTTAAGCAAACGGTGAAGTATATGTGTACCACTACTCAGCAATAAGACGAACTATTGACAGACATAACATTATAAATCCATCTCTGAAAGATTATAGCGAATGGGGAAAAAAAAGCAATACCATAAAGGCACATGTATACAACACATCTGACATTACACAATCTTAGGAATGGAGAAGATTCAGAGGTTGTCAGAAAGTGTGGTTGGTGAGGGGTGAGGGGATAGTTTGCGGAGAGAGTGAGATGAGGGTGATTAGAAAGCATAAAGATTACTTGTGATGGTGGAACTGTTTGTTATCCTGATGGTGATGGTGAATACACAAGCTTGCATGGGGTGATAAAATTGTATAGAACGAAATCACACAAAAATACACTCGTTCACACACACACACACACACACACACACACACACACATACACACACACGCATGTGCAAGCGAAATGGGAAATCGGAATAAAATGGACAGATTATAGTAATGTTAATATCTTAGTTGTGATATTAAAGCACAGTTTTTCCTCATGAGAACGAACAGGACAAAACATACAGGGATCTCTCTCTACTACTTCTTACAACTATGAAAACCTATGATCTCAAAACGCTGATGACACCTTGCCAAGCTAGCAGTCAGCAGCTGTGTGTCGCTGCAGGTTGCCCAGGACCAAACCAGAGAGGGTGGAACCTGCATTGCCACCATTTCTCCACTATCCAGATATCATTGCTGACATGTCCACAACAAGGAACTATTTGACACTGAAACTGGGACTCAGAACTGTTGGACATTGAAACTGAAACTCAAACATCTTTTTGTTCTTATATGTTTATTTCTAGGATGCAGATGCAAGATTTTTTAAAGAAAAGAAATGGGGGGGGGGATAGATACAGAGGCAAAGAAGCATTGAACAGACTGTCAAACTACGATGGGAAGGCAGGCGAGGGTGGGTGGTGGGGGCTGTAAGAGGTCAACTGAAGGTCTTGTATGCGTGCATACAAGCATAACCAGTGGATACAAGACACTGGGGGGAGAGGCAGGTTAGGACATCTGCTGGGGGTTAGGGGAGAACGGGGGGAGGTCAGTGGGGGGGGAACAAATGTACTACTATTTGTAATATTTTAAACAATAAAAAAATTAAAAAAAAACAAATTTCAATTTAAAATAAGGTATTTATCCCTAACCTGTTTGGCTCAGTGAAAAGAGTTTTGGCCTGCAGACTGAAGGGTCCCAGGTTTGATTCAGGTCAAGGGCATGTACTTTGGTTGCAGGCACATCCCCAGTAGGGGGTGTGCGGGACGCAGCTGATGGATGTTTCTAACTCTTTATCCTTCTCCCTTCCTCTCTGTAAATAATCAATAAAATACATTTTAAAAATAAATGAACACACACATAAAAATAAAGTGTTTAGCCCTTGCAGGTGTGGGTAAGTGGTTAAAGCACCAGCTCATGCACCAAAGAGTCGCAGATTCCCCATCAAGGGCACCTGCTTGCATTGTAGGTTTGATTGCCATCCTTGGGCATGTGCATAAGGCAATCATTTGATGTTTCTCTCTCACTCTCTCCCTCCTCCTTCCCTTCCACTCTTCCTAAAAAATCAATGGGAAATATCCTCAAGTGAGTATTAATGACAAAACAAAAGAAAAATTTTAATAGGATATTGTGAGCAAATGGTCTAATATACATTAGAAACTTAAAAATACATATTATTATGCTAGAATTTTACCTTTAGTTATGATTGTTGTTCACTAGAAAGCTATCTTACCCATTTTTGTTTTTCTCCTATTTATAACCATGCATGCATTAATTATTTTCACTCAACAAATAATTCTGACCAGCATACTCAGATAAATCCATAGTTTTTAAATATGGAATTTTAACTGAAAGAGTCAAAACACTCCTGGACAAAATAAAATAATAGGAAAATTCTGAAATAAGTCTAAAGTACTATTCTGGCCTCATATAACTTTATTACTGTGAAGAGGTACTTGTTATTTTCTGAATATTGCATTATTCAGGTCAACAGTATGTACCAGGACTCATAGTGAACAGTTATTGGAAATTTTAATATTTGGCTGTAAAACTTGAGCCATTATCGAAAAATACACACAACATATGGTTAACCAACCAATGTAAAAATATCTTTTTTTAGGAATTTGTATAACAAATCTTATTACATATTTTCTCTACCCATATTTCAAATAAACTACCCTGCAGAATGTGCACAATGCTTGCAGCTCTTTTTTATTTCTATTTTTTAGTTTAATACTTTCATTTATGTTGGAGTTTCTATTAGTAGTGGCAGTAAATAATGCATTATCCTTTGAAAATGTTGTTAGAATAAGTGTACCTTATCAATAATGTACTGCGAGATATCCACTGTTTTGATTTAAATTTCAAAACTCATTTATTATTGACCACTTTTTTGGGGGAGGAAATCTGATTATCTTTTAGTTGTCAAGTGCTTCACATAATATCGGTCCTGGGTCTCTGGGTTGTCAAATTGCATGACAAATGCTGGATCAGCAGTGCTTATGTGTCTACACACACACACACACACACACACACACTCACACACACACACACACACACACACACACACACACACACAACATTTGGTATAGAATTTTAAGCATGTGTTACTGCATCCATCATCTATCTTTAATACATTCTTTTCATTGCTCATGTGTGGGACTAATTAAAATGCAAAGTTAGCACTTACATGTAAATTAAATGTAAATCCGTGCTGGTGAATCATAGGCAGAGCCCCCGTATATCCCAGTTTTACCACAACCCAGTGAAATTACATAAAGCCTCTTTTTGAAGGAGGTTTATTGTGTTGCTTGACTAAAAATTCATTGCAAGGAAGCACACATTGTTATTGTAAGAGAACCATTTGGGATAATAGATTAGAATTTGTGTTGCTAGTAGAATCACAATTATCTATCATCGATCATTCAGTTTAATCCAGAAATGTAAGGGAGACACCCAGGTAGCTTAATATTTTTGCTTGCTTGTGATATGCATGGTAATAACACCTACAGGTATAATTCAGTATCCAAACTTTTCTTTGCTGGAATCAGGCTGTTAGGACAGAGCAAGGTTCTTCACACATTCTCTGTGTCTCTATGTGAAGTTCATTTAATGCTCTACGCCTCCGTTTCTTCATGTGCCAAATGCAAATGTAACAGATAAGGATGCATGCTATTTTTAAGGGCTCCAGCTAATATTAAATGTGATCCTATTTACATAAAAAGCTATTAATATAGAGGCTGGCACATGGTCAGCCCTCCATATTTTTCTCAAATTATCAGTGTTTTGATGCTCAGAGATACTAAAACACTTGCTCCAGATCAGACAGAAAATAGCAGAGGCAGGTCTCAAACACGGAGGTGTTGGCCTCTGAAGCTTTATCTCTTTCCATTTCCCCTGCCTTCTCCAGGGTCTGGTCAGGTGGAAAAGAAATCTCACTTCACATTCCATGCGCACCGACTGCTTGGGGGACACTGACTCTTCCTCACAGCTAAATATAAACTCTGTAAGCCTCCAGCTGCAATGGGCGTAACCACCGCGCCTCTCAGCTGGAGATATTTCAGTTGGCTTTGCGTACTTTTATTATGATCACGAATTCTAGATAAGGAAGTGGGAGTGGGGTTGCATGAAAATCTGGTAGGATGGTTGGAGGTGAATTAGTTTGAAATACCACTGACGTTATTAGATTAAAAAAATGTTCCTAACTCCCAGCTAAAAAAGATGAGAAATTAATTGATTACTCTTCATGATCACTTTACTCTGACAATATCACTAGAATCCGTCAATCCAGGCTCAGAGCCGATTTCAGTGTTTCTGAAAGTTAACCTATGTTGGGATTCACCCAAATGCGTGATCATTCTTAAGCTGATTCCCAAGGTTTCCATACTGTTTGTTTGGGTAGAGATTCGGACTCTTCATGATTATAAACACTCAGGTTGTGTGTGAAGGTGGTCTGGAGACACACTTCATCTGACCTTTGGATTATGCAAATGCAGCAGTGATAGTCATATTCTCAGCACAGCATGCACAGTATTTGCAGTGTGGTTCCTCAGTCCTTTGGTATTTGTTAATATCTCTCTTTGGTTTTTGAAACAAGAACGTACTTTTCCCTAATTATATGGGTTTTTCTTTATATTTTATCAATGTACTCACAGTTTTATTGGGGAATAATATTAATTTCTTACAGCAAAATATTATATAATGTATTACACCAGAACCTGGCAATTATTTTGACTTTTAAATGGAAAATATGATTAAAGGACTCACATTTTTAAAATAGTAATTTATGAAATATTTGTAGATTTAAGCAACAAATTTGAATTTCTACTTAACAAGAAAATATGTATTGCTAACAGTTAATTTAGATTACTCAGAACTCACTATTTCTAGTAGTTGGACTAGATACTGATTGCTCATAATGGGAGGTGCTCAGGATATTCCCATAAGTCTTTGAACTCCTCCTATGATGCATGTTTACATGACATGACCCCCAAACTTGAATCTTTTGTTTTCCCTCTGGACATCAGATTGCCTGCACACTTTGTAGAATGTGGCTTTAGAGCTTGACATATTGTCATTGTGACCTCCACAAGGGTAACATAGCAGGACTGTACACTCCACTGTGTTCTCATAAACTTCATAAAACATCTCTCATTGTTCCCATCTCCGTGATTTCTGAGGTTAGCAATGTTCATATTCTCAGAAGAGTTTACATCTTTATTGTCTACCCATGAAATAAAATTTTAATGCAATTAGCAGGCAAAATAAACGTAGTGGCATCACCTTCTCTGACTTAGCTCAAAACAGTCTGTTGATGCAGTCTGCTGAACATCCATAATCTGTGGTTCAATGCACAGCCTCAGGGTAGGGGATATTGCTGTAAGCCTTTATAGTTTACTTTTCTGATTGCTTATTTGTCTAATGCATAGCAAACCCATGCTGGAATAACCTTATAAAGATCGCTTTCTGTGGGAATAGCTCTTATTTGATTCTAGGCACTGGAATATTGACTACTTAATTAAGTAGAGCATACTCCGTGTCGTAGGTCGGGCCTGGAAGGTGAGCCTGAGACAAGGTTTTTTTGTGTGAAAGTGATTCTATTGAGAGAGTGCTCTCAGGAGTGATCAAGAAGGGACAAAAGAAGAGGTAGAGATAGGAAAACAATCTAGGCAGAGATGTGGTTTCCAGAGTCCTGTTGCAAAGTCATATTACAGGAAATTCTTAAAATAAATTCTTTTACAGATGTACTTTTGGGTATGTGTGTTTTGTTTTTATTTTTCCCAATTTTTATTTATTGGGTGATATGAATTAATAAGATTATATAGGTTCTGAGTGTGTGTATCTATGGTACATGATCTGTATATTGCATTATGTGCCCACTGCCCACAGTCAAATAATCTGTCATCATATATTTGGCCCCAATTACCCTTTACTACCCAGACCTCCCTTCCCTCCAGATACCACCATACTGTTGTTTGTGTCTATGAGTGTCAGTTTTGTATCTCATATGGTTCTTAGCTTTTTCTGACTGACTTATTTTGCTTAGCATAGTATTCTCAAGGTCTCTCATGTTGTTGCAAATGACAGTATTTCATCTTTTCTTACGGCTTGGTAATATTCCATTGCATACATGTACCACCTGTTTTCCAGTCATTTATCAAAGATACTTTGGTTGTTTCCATGTATTTGCCACCATGAATAATGCTGCAGTGAACATAGGGATGTGTATATCTTTGTGAATAAATGTTTGGAGTATATATCCAAGAAGAATTGCTGGCTCTGTAGTAATTTTATACTTAATTTTTTGAGTAGTCTCCATACTGTTTTCCATAGTGGCTGCACTAGTTTATATTCCCACCAGTAGTGATTGAGGAGTCCTTTTCCCCCCACAAACTCTTATTGATAACAGTCATTCTAATAGGCATGAGGTGGTATTTCATTATAGTCTTGAAATGAGTTCATGTAATGAAGTGAAGTTGATCATCTTTTCATATATCTGCTGGTCATCTGTGTCTTCTTGGGAAAAGTGTCTGTTCAGGTCCTCTGCCGTTTTGATGATGTAATAATTCCAATGTACAAAGACCACCACTCTATAAAGATACATGACCATTGATCTTCATATCTCCATAAATTCGATGATTATTTTTTCAAGGAAGATTTGAAGACATTTCAGATTGTTTAGGAATAAACACCATTACAAATGCATTTATTACTATATATAATTAAATATTCTGGACTCAAAATATAATTCAAATGCAAATTACAGAATTCAGAATCAAAATAATAACAACTTACTTGTAATAGCAAAACAACAATTGCATCTTATTGAATTGCTATGCTTGTATTATTATCACTATGTATCAGTCTTCATGACTAGTTATATATTATATAATTTTATTTCCCTCAAAATATTATAACTCAGATATTGCTACTCACAGTTTTATAGTTGGGGAAACTATAGATGTAGAAAATATAAATAATCTGCCCAAGGTCATAGAGCTTCTATGAAAGAGGATTTAAATAAAATTTTATTTGACTTGACCTAATGCAAGGTCTAGCTTGTAACATAGCTTAACCACTCACTTATTGGATGATCTTAAACAAGCCTCTTAACTGCTTCTCAACTTATTTTTTTTCACGTGAAATTAAGGATAATAGTATCCCTCATAGGTTTGTTGTGGATCTGAAATGAAATGACTCATAGGAAAACATTGGGACATTACATGAACTCATACAAAGCAATATACTTTTATGGTTATTTCAAATATTTATGAAAATACTATAAAGGTTGTTGTGGATCTGTGCCACATTCTTAGTTCTATTATATCATATACTATTTCTTTTAAATGAACAGTGGTTTTTAAAAAGCTATCTCACATGTAATTATGCAGTGGGTAAGTATAGTGATGAGTTAATAGTGTTGCTTGTGTGTGTGGTGGTGGTGGTGGTGGTGTGTGTGTGTGTGTGTGTGCGTGTGTGCGCGTGTATGTGTGTGAAATGTATCCCTAGCAAATAGCTTTGTAGCTCATTGGAGCTATCAAAATTAAAAATGTATATGTGAATCTTAAATATCAGAAATATCTCCCAGTGAAAGGCACAGCACTGCTTAAAGTTTTAAAAGATGCAATTATCTTTTTTCTTTCAATGTCTGAATACTTTCTAGATTGTTGCTGGGTATAAAATAGTTTTAAAAAGTAGTTTTCTTCTAGGTTATTTTGACATTTAAATACAGATAGTTGTGTTATTTTCCTATTTCATTATAATCTTTCCTCCAATTTCCTCCTGGAATATACACAATCCCTGAAAAAATGGATTCATTCATTGAATTTCAAAACGTTGAAATAGTAGTAGGTAAATAGAAACTCAGTACGTACAAATGTATGAAATGAAATAATTTTGCCGTATCCATCATACTAGCACACACGATTGAATGTTTTATTACATCATATACCTGCAAAGTTCTATTAGAAGCTTATGGGCACATTTTCTTTCTTTTCAGAGAGGAAGGGAGAGGGAGAGAGAGAAACATCATTGATGGCTGCCTCCTGCACATCCCCAATGGAGATCAAAACTGCAACCCGGGCGTGTGCCCTGACAAGACTCGAACTGTGACCTCTGGTCCATAGGTCGACTCAACCACTGAGCCATGCTGGTTGGGCATGAGAAAATTTTCTCATTACTGATAATGATAGTGTAAAGAGATTTAGAATATAAATACAAATATATATTTTTTTTCTTACTCAAAAATATTGGAGGAAGAGATGATAAAATAAAGATAAATGGTAATGCTAATAAACATACGGTATAAGACTTTACATTGCATATATTGGCCGCCTACTATATACTAGTATATCAGGCATTGTTCTAGGGCCGTGTTCTCACCCTTTCCAATGCCACGACCCTTTAAAAAAGTTCCTCATGTTGTGGTGACCCCCAACCATAAAATTATTTTTGTTGCTACTTCATAACTGTAATTTTGCTACTGTTAATGGATCATAATGTAAATACCTGTGTTTTCCGATGGTCTTAGGCTCTACAGCAGCGGTTCTCAACCTAGGTCGCCACCCACAGGTTGAGAACCGCTAGCAGGGTCACCACCCACAGATTGAGAACCGCTGCTGTAAAGCCTAAGATAATCAGAAAACACAGATATTTACATTACGATTCATTAACAGTAGCAAAATGACAGTGATGAAGTAGCAACAAAAATAATTTAATGGTTGGGGGTCACCACAACATGAGGAACTGTATTAAAGGGCCATGGCATTAGGAAGGTGGAGAGCCACTCTTCTAGGGAATGCTATATGGCAACAAACAACATAGACAACGCCCACTGACTTGCAGAGTGCGTTACACAGCGAGCAAGGTAGATAATAAACACATATGACAGGGTGACTCATACTCTAAAGGAAAATAAAGCACAGTGTAGGGACAAGAGTTATGGATTGCTATTTTATGCAGGATTACATGTTGATTAGAGTTCTTCCAGGAGCCAGGTGACACATTCAAATTGGAATAATTTAAGGTGATTTAAAAAAGAGACCATTTTACACATGAACCTGTAGGTGTATATTGATCCCAAAGGATGGTTTCATAGTCTGGGAATTGTAATAGCTGGATCCATTACTACATCAGGCTTAGGTAGATAGTGATGAGGGGTTAGTACAGGTCAGATGGGCATCATCAGAGGAAGCTAGCCAGTCTGAAATAGAGAGAAGTTTCAAGATGCACAGTTGTAACCTGAATGGGATGCTGAGGGTGACGGGGCTAAGCTTTTTGGTTGCTGATGAAACACTGGAGCTATTCCTGACTTTGTGCCTGGGGCCTTTAGTGGCTGCTTCTTGCCAAGTGTGTTACTGTGGTCATTAGAGATACAACAGAACAAACATCTCCATATTATACATTCATTTAGAAAATGTGAATGGAGTGTCCGTTATAGTTCAAGGTTAAGTATCTTACCTAATAATAGACAAACATGTAAATTGACCACACCTCCGCTACACCACCAGCCAATCAGAAATGATATGCAAATTAACCCAACAAAGATGGTGATTAATTTGCATACTCAGCCACTGAGTGACAAGTGACGGGTGGGACACTTGCATCTTCAACATTGTGACAATGCATGTGTTCTGGCCCACCCCCAGTTTCTCATGGCCTTTGGCAGCGTGGGAAAGAGGGTTTGGAGCAGAAAGAGGCAGCTCCAGGGCCTAAGCAGAAAGGGGCGAAGCTAGAGTGGAAAGGTGGTGCTGGCAGCCAGGGAAAGGAAAGCCCATTCTAGCACGAATCTTCGTGCGTCTGGCTGCTAGTATAGAATAACTGGGGATATGGTCTGCTTTAAATGGGGTGATCGGAGAAGGTTTTGGGGAGGAAATGGCGTATTAAACATGTACTTCAGGTGAGAATGAGCATGGGAAGGAAAGAGGGAGAATTCCCTGTCAGATGCAACAGCTTCCTTGTCTTTCTCCACCTCTGGGCTTACCCATTCATGGAGAATTTCTCCCTAGAGTAAGTGGTGGTGGTGAGATGATGATGATGATGATGATGATGATGATGTTGATGATAGAAATAGGATGAGGACAGTGATATTGAAAATAACAATACAAAGTTAATGGTGACAGAATTGATATAGACAAATTCCCAGGACGGTAGAGACCATGTGTCTATTGTTTGCTGCTTTATCCTCAGCATCTATTAGAGGCACAACATTGATATTCAATAAGTGTTTGTTGAATGAACAGAAGCATGAATGAAATATGATGGTAGTGACTAGCAGTGGTTCAATTCAATTGAGTTGATGATAGCGTATTATGTACCTCAAAACAAGAGACTGTCAGTTTTTGTCTGTCAATTGCCTTTAAGGAAATGAACCATTCCATTGGTAGTGTATCTCAAACAATTAATTTTCACCTTATTCTGTTGAGCATTATCACCTAGTGTTTAGCACATTGTTAATTATCACTTTGTAACCATTTGTAAAGTGTGAAAAGCCTGCTGCACAGATTCCTCTCTTTCACTAATTGCATTTCTCTCCGAGGCAGAGCAGTATCAAGCAGAACAAAACAGCATTTAGGGTAACATATCTAAAATAAGTTGATCACACCATCTTATTAAAAAAAATAAAATGCTAGTAATTCCTCTGCGTGTACTGATAAAAGACAAAAAGATACATAGAACATAGAATGCTCCATTGAAAAAATCCATAGTAATGTATTTTTTAAAAAAGCAAGCAAGCAAGATGGGCTTGTAAGATAGACTTTATTATAATGTCAATAATGTTCCCAGTTATTTATAGCTACAGTTATTTAAAATTTGATTTTTACATTTGGTTGGATTTGAGTGTTAAGGCAAGATAGTTGAGATGAAGGGGAAGAAGTAATATGCCCTGATTTTTTACTATACTCTCATTCATGACTTTTTTCTATGTATACTACTTAACACAATGGCAAACACATTGTTTACATATATACATATATATCAATATAATACTGATCTAGAGGAAGGGAAAATAACAACTTTAGAATCAACAATATATACATGATTCAAATCTGAACTGTGTAACTGGCTGAGTGACTTGGGGCAAATTATCGGTATATAAATATTCTGATTCTGTTTCAACATCTGTAATAATTATGAGAGTTAAATTACACTCAATGTAAAATAGTACTCATTGAGTGATAGCCACCCAACTCTCTATACCCAACATAATGTCAGGGCAGGCCAATTGTTGAGCAGTGAGTGGCACTGAAACTTATGGTTTTAATTACTCAAATCAGCTCTTACCTGTATTATCCTTTATACCTTTTGCATATACAGTTTAGTGATAGATATTTTAGAAGATATATGAATGCATAAAATATGGGTCTTGGCATTAGCTTTTTAATAAATGTGATTCTATGCATCAATAATTATGTGTCAGCATTAATTTAAAGTAAAATTAAATTCTGCAAAACTAGCATTGTTTTTATTCTACTTCTATGAAATTATTTTATGCAATAATTAAAATGTGTGTGAATGTCTTATTTTTATAGATTAAAGTTTTCCTATAATGGCATGTAAATACAAATTTGTTATATTTCCTGAAGAGCCATATCTCCTCTCAATGCCTCCTCATGCCGCATTCCCTTTCTACTACCAGAAATATGGCGTCCAGAACTTGATATAGAATTGTAGCCACTGAAAACAGATACAAGCCAAATTTTATTTCTTGGTCTGTGAATATCAGAGACGCTGAACTATGGCAACATACAATGTAAAAAGTCCAGAGATAATCTGAAATACCACATTCACACTGTATGAAAGCTGTTGTGTCTACTCTATGTTGGTTATTTTTATCTACAGGCTTTTATTTTTTTCTTCACAAATTTTTAGGAAGACTTTAGGCTAGGTCATAATTTTTCTGTTTAAACCCAGTTTGTCTGACCCACGAAACATGCTAAACATGCTAATTCCAATTGATGTGAAAAGAATGCTAGATTTTACATTTTTCCAAGTGTCTATCCCCAATAATGCTCTTCATTTAGAGAAAGTGTCTCAGGTTGGATATTATTTTAAAACTAGTGGACTGGTGCACAAATTTGTACACCAGTGGGATCCCTTGGCCTGGTCTGTGGGGATCAGGCCAAAACCAGCTCTCTGGCATCATCTAAGGAGTCCAGGATTGCAAGAGGGTACAGAATAGGCCAAGGGAACTTAGTGGTGCACAATTGGGGCCAAGAGGGAGTGTGTGTGTGTGTGTGTGTGTGTGTGTGTGTGTGTGTGTGTGTGTATGTGTGCGTGTGTGTGTATACATATATATTTCCCATATATATACTAAGTGGCCAGATTATTATGACCACTCCATCAGTGCTTTGTTGGGCCACCATTTGCCTTCAATACTGTAGCGATTCTTCTTGGCATTGACTCCAGGAGATGTTAAAGGGTGATCTTGAAAGGTAATGCAAGAAATCTGACACCATGCCTGATGAATAGCACTGTCCAGTTCTGTGAGACTTGATGGTTGTGGAACCAGCTGCCTGATGGCTCTTTTAACTTCGAACCACAAATGCTCAATTGGATTGAGATCTGGTGATTGTGGGGGCCACTTAAGGAAGGTAAAGTCTCCCTCATATTCTTGAAACCACTCCTGCACAGTACGAGCACCGTGGCATGGCACGTTATCTTATTGGAAGAAGCCATCTCCATTGGGATATACCAGTGGTCGGCAAACTCATTAGTCAACAGAGCCAAATATCAACAGTACAACTGAAATTTCGTTTGAGAGCCAAAAACTGACCTGTGCGCATGGGCCACGAAGTTTCAATCACACTGTATGTGTGCGCCCGCACGTGGTATTTTGTGGAAGAGCCACACTCCAGGGGCCAGAGAACCACATATAGCTCACAAGCTGCAGTTTGCCGACCACTGGGATACACCATCAACATGAGAAGATGAACTTGATCAGCAATGATACTTAGATATGTTGTGCTATTCAGATGTTCTTCCACAGAAATTAAAGGGCCCAAATCATGCCAGGAAAACATGCCCCAAACCATAACACTGTCCCTCCCCCAACCAGCTCGAAGGCTTGTACTTTTGCATGTGGGGTGCATGCTTTAATGCTGTTTCCACAAAATTCTCACTATGCCATCTGCATGGTACAATTGGAAACGTGATTCATTGGGCCACATGACTTTTTTTCCAATGGTCAACTGTCCAATCCTTGTGATCTTGTGCAAATTGGAGATGTTTTATCTTAGTAACGACAGACACCAAAGGTGTTCGAACAGGCCTTTGGCTTTCATATCCCATACAATGCAGTGTATGGCTGATTTGCTTACAAAAGTCAGGTGGTCATAATAATCTGGCCGCTCAGTATATATACTGAGCGGCCAGATTATATACAAACACCCCCCCCACACACACACACACACTAGAGGCCCAGTGCATGAAATTCATGCATGGGGAGGGGTCCCCCTCAGCCCAGCCTGCACCTTCTCCAATTTGGGATCCTTAGGAGGATGTTCAATCGGGCCTAAACTGGCAGTCAGACATCCTTCTCACAATCTGGGACTACTGGCTCCTAACTGCTCACCTGCCTGTCTGATCACACCTAAATGCCTCCCCTCCACCCCCACTGGCCTGGTCACCCCCAACTGCCCCCTCTGCAGGTGTACTTGCCCCCCAAATGCTCTCCCCTGACATTCTGGTGGCCCCAGCTACCCCACTGCCAACCTGGTTGCCCCTCACTGCCCCCCTGCTGGTCTGGTTGCCTCCAACTGTCCCCCCTGCGGGCCTGGTAGCCCCATTCAGCTTGCTGCTCAGTTGTTTGGCTGCCCCTCACTCACCTCCTGCCAGCCTGCTCACCCCACGCAGCTGTTTGGTCATCCATTCAGTTGATTCATTTGTAATGATTATATATATATAAATTTTCATAATAGTGTTGCTGAATTAAAGAGAGGCAATTGTTTTCAACCTTTGTTTTCCCCATAAAGAGGTCACATTTCATCCAGGCTGGTGTTGCTCAATAGTTGAGCATTGACCTATAAACCAGGAAGTCACAGTTTGATTCCTGGTCAGGGCACATGCCCAGGTTGTGGGCTAAACCTCCAGTGTGGGGCATGCAGGAGGCAGTCAATCAGTGACTATCTTTCATCATTGATATTTCTATCTCTCTCTTCCTCACCTTCCATTTGGAAATAATATATAGATATAGATATAGATATAGATATAGATATAGATATAGATATGTTAGATATGTTAGATATGTTAGATATGTTAGATATGTTAGATATGTTAGATATGTTAGATATGTTATATATATTAGAGGCCCGGTGCATGAAATTTGTACACAGGGTTGGGGGATTTCCCTCAACCCAGCCTGTACCTTCTCCAATCTGGGACCCCTCGAGAGATGTCTGACTGCCCACTGGGATTGGGCCTAAATGGGCAGTTGCACATCTTCTCACAATCCAGGACTGCTGGCTCCAAACTGCTCACTGCCTCCCTGATTGCCCCTAATGGCTTCTGCCTGCCAGCCTGATCACCCCATAACCACTTCCCTGCCAGCCTAATTGATGTCTATCTGCTCCCCTGCCAGCCTGTTTGCCCCCAAATTCCCTCCTCTGCTGGCCTGGTCACCCCTAACTGCCCTCCCCTGCAGGCTTGATCATCCAACTGCCTTCCCTTCCAGGCCTGATCCCTCCCAACTGCCCTCCCCTGCTGGCCATCTTGTGGTGGCCATCTTGTGTCCACTTGGGGGCAGGGTCTTTGATCACATGGGGGTAGCCATCTTGTGTATTGGAGGGATGATCAATCTGCATATTACTCTTTCATTAGTTAGGATGGAGGCCTAACTAATGGGGGTGGGGTTCAGCTGCTTTGCCCTGAAGGGTGTCCCTAATCAGGATGGGGGTTCCTTTGAGGTGTGGGAAAGCCTGGGTGAGAGGTCTGTGGTAGTTTGCAGTCAGGCCACTCCCCCTAGCCACCCAAGCAGAGGCCCTGGTTCTGGTATTTATTTTGTGTTCTACAATTGAAACTTTGTAGCCTGGAGTGGAGCCAAGCCTTCTGCTCGCTCCGTGTTGGCAGCCATTTCCGTTGGGACATTTACTTTCTAAAATTGAAACTTTGTAGCCTTGAGTGGAGGCCTAGGCCAGCCAGAGCTGCAGAAGTTTGGCTCCCTCCATTGGCTGGGCAACCATAGCCTCTGCTCTCTCCAGCTCCATGGCTGCAGCCATTTCTGTTGGGATGTATCTTCTATAATTGAAACTTGGTAGCATTGAGTGGAGGCCTAGGCTGGCAATGGCAGGTGGAAAGTTTGGCTTCCTCCATTCCCAGGAAACCCAACCCTCCCTCCTGCTCTCAGTGGCCACAGCCATCTTGGTTGGGGTTTATTTGCTCCTGATTGGCTTGTGGGCATTGCTTGTGGGTGTGGCTTGATTAGAGGTGTGGTCAATTTGCATATTACTCTTTTGTTAGATAAGGTATATCTATTTTAAGATATCACATTTGACCTACTGGCAGTCAGGACTTGTATGCATGCATATGAGCATAACCAATGAATGCAAGACACTGGGGCGGGGGTGGGGGGCAGGTGGGGACATGTGTTGGTGGGTAGGGGAGGCTGGGGGGAAGATAATAGGGGAGAGGGAAAACACATGTACTACTATTAAATCTATGTTATACTGCAAAAAAAAAAAAAATTAAAAAGAAAAAGAAAAACTGGAATTCTAAATCTGGTCTCCCAGCTATAAAGTAAACTGTCCAGACAACTATAAATATTTGTAATCTCCTGTGTTCCTACTGAGGGTCAGCTGGTGTAGATAATAAGAAGGACTTATCATGCTTTGATAAGTATCTGCAAGTTAATGGTGAATGTCCAAATTAAAAATTTAGTGAAAAACCTGTTAGACCTATTCTGAAAACGTATTACCACTGATTATTCCCATAGAGGCAATCCATTCCTAGACAAACTCTGAAAAACAACTAACAAACTACAGTGTTTCTGCATTACTTTTCAGTGGCTATAAAATGGGACAGAATTACCAATTCTAGGCTTCTATTTATTTTACTGCACAACATTGATTACTTACAATGCTCACAGTGTAGAGGTGGGCACAAAGGGTAAAAGACCTGAATACCATTCAGTCAAGTCGCAGTAATGATTTTAGAGCTGCAGGGTGAAATCACTGAAAAGGTACATCAGTCAATGTTGGAGAGCCGGTGAACAGCAGAATGATAAAAGATGATTTAATCTCTTTGGCAATTAGAAGATGTTGAAAGTTGTGAAGTAAGCAAATTATAAGATTAGAGTTATTTATCAGGAAAATTGATTTTGCATATATGTTTTAGTTCCAAATACTGTGTGTGTTTTTTTCTATATAATCTCAGGGAAGTGCCCATTTTTCTTTAGAATGCTAGCCAATCCCTGGTGATAAAGGTGCTCTTATTCCATTAAAAGTAAAAAGAGGTAGTAACTAGGATTCTTTTGGTATGAATATTATCAGAGATTAGTGCCAAAGAGAAACATTGATGATGTTGATTCTAAGTAATTAGTCAAGTGAAGAGCTTCAGAGAATGGAAGATAAAAAGGATGTAAAAGTTCATTTAGAAAATCGGGAGATTACGATTCATGCCCTACCAAGCATTTGTGTGACCTTAAAGGATTCCTATACCTTCTCTGTTTCTTTAGGTGTTTCATTGTGAAATGATGGAGTTAAAATTATCTCTAAATTTAATCAAGATCTAAGCTCTACATTATAACTGAAACGACCATTTTTATTTTATTATGGAAAATTCAATTTCTTGGATGATTACTCATTATCTGGGATCCTTATGTGAGCATAAAGTTCATTTCGTACACTATTACAGAAGCAGATTCTAATTAAACCTCAGAACTCAGAAACATAACATTCAGTCCAATGTATGACAGCAACAACTTGGAATGATTGTTTTTGCAATACAGTAATAAATGCACTACAGCATTGTGGGTATCTCATAATCCTTTACACCTGATCTCCCCTCCTCTTCCTGCTGGGGACCCAGGATTACAAACACAGAGTAGTGAAGCCCCAGTGCTATGACTGTAGGGGGGGGCGGGGCTAATATAGATCCTACTTTACTACTCTGAGGACAGACTCACTCTTAAGTAAACCCTCATCACAACCTTGTTCTCACTGTAGAAACTGTATGTCTCCTTTCTATGTGAGACCAAGTCTAGCCCTAGAACAGTGAAGGTAAAAATCTCAATCAAGATCTCTGCACCTGAATCTCTTTGATTCACTACCATATACACATCACCATGAAAAGTTAGAAGGACAAGTTAGAACCTTACAATTTCATTTATTAGATGAATTAATGCTGGCTCTTTGTGTTGATTATGTGTCCATAAGCTAATGTCCTAAATGAGCTTTTTTTAAAAGCTCTGATGGTATTGCCACTGTCCCCATGCTCTCCATTGAATCCTTTGATCTTCATAGACTCAATGATTATGTATTATTGTTTTTAGGTCCCATGGCCATAGATATGGGTAGCCCATACTCTTCTATTTTAGCTTCTCTCCTTACTTCACCCTAACTTACTTGTTGTGCTTCAGTTATTCTGTTGTTGCTATTTTAATTATAAGTTTTTGTTAGTTTTGTTTAGCTTATTTACAGGCACCCTTCAAGGCAAAACTCAAATTCATTTGACCTATAGACTACTCTTTGCTTTGCCTTTGAATTTCCTTTTTTCCCCAATATGCCAACTCCTGAGAATAGAATCTAGATATGCCATCATCATTACAGACCCAGAAATTCTCATTGCATCTTCCCATTGCTCAGGTTGTAAATTAAGTAATCAACACACTGCTTGAAAATAGTGAGATTGAATGAGTCTAGAAAAATAGCCGATTCACTAGCTTTTGATCACTATGGGAAATTTTGCTTTCATTCTGGACCTGTTTTCACCCAGTCTGAAATTAAGAAACTTGCATAGATTTACCTGGATCCCTTTTCAGTTTTAATTTAGATAGGTAGATAAATAGATAGATAACATTTCAAAATGATGTTATAAATATCTTTTTATTTGCTTTAATTTTTATTGAGAATTTCAAAAAAATCAAGGGAAAATCACTCTTTTTGCTATTTACTACAGGTAGCAATGATGCAGACTTACTCCCTGCTCTCACAGATCTGTCCATGAAATTTTTATAAGAGGAAATTTTATATTGTATGCAAAACAACCAATTTATAGGCAACTGAACCTTGCTTCATCTTATGCTGTGGACTTTGGACACATGCCTCAATCTTTCTAAGCTTCATTTTACAAATATATTAAATGTAAATCACCATATTACCTAATTTATTATTTATACTGAAGTTCAATGAGTTATTGAATTTTATTCAGTGTCAGGCACATGAAAATGCTTATTAAATTTAAATATAATAATTAATCATACAATAGGTAGAAATATTCCTTCTCATCTGTTTCCAAATGTCCATTCTGGAGGCATGAGGATGCTCATGAATATTATTAATGCTTTATATTTTTATTTAATTTTTAACTTTTCAATTACAGTTGATATTCAATATTACATTAAGTTTAGGTATACTTCATAGTGCTTAGACATTTATATAACTTATAAAATGATTCTCTCAGGTAAATCTAGAACCTCCTGGATATCATGCACAACTATTACAATATTATTGACTGTGTTTCCTATGCTGTACTTTATACTCCTTTGACTATTTTGTAGTTGTCAGTTTGTACTTCTCAATCCTTCCACCTTCTTTACCCAGCCCATGACACCCCCTCCTACCAGTGTTTATTTCCTTGACTTCTGTAAAAGTCTATAGATGCATTAATTCATCCTCCATAGATAGCAGTTTGTTCTTGGAAGACAGAATGTTTTCCTCAAATTTATATCTCTCACTATCTTCAGCACAGTCCCTAGCACATCATGTGTGTCTTGCTTAATATCTATTTATGACATAATTTTGTCACTGTGTTGTTACTAAAGAAACACTTCATATTTCTCTTAAACTTGATTTCTAGTGGTAAGCTTAGACAGATTCCATCACTCAGTACATCAAAATCTGGAGAGAATCATATAAATTATCTCTCCCAGGACTGAATGCATGTGGCATGCCTGTATCTTGGCAGACTTATTACTTAGAGCATTTATCTGTAGTTTTTACATAGTCTAAAATGCTTTCAAGAGTATTCTGGAAGGCCATTACCAGTACATGAGAATGGTTGAAACCTCTTTCTCTATATAGATCTCATTTTATTATTATATTAATTTCAAAAGTGAGAACTAGGGAATTTAATTTTCCAATAAAAATCAAGACTTCTGGTCTCCCAGGTTTAGAATTGTGGAGGGCGAGATATTTAAGTAAAGAGAGTGGCATTTCTTATATCTTTCAACTTATGACATGTGTGATATAAATTCACCTTCATGTTACTCTAACAACAGAAGATTTTATTTATAGATTGGGATACACTCAGAAAGCAGTTGTGCTGAAATTTGAGTCCAAATTCTCAAAATCCTTTTTCCTTTATAATGTTCTCCCTTTAGTCATACAACCAACCCCATAATTTTACCAACCAGTGTCTAATTCCCAGTGTTCTGGGATTCCGTGGTTTGTTTAAGGTTACACAACTGGTTAGTGCCAAAGTTGGGTACATTTCTGAATAAGATAGTGTTCATTTTCCAACTACAGTTGAAGTCTTCACCCTGATGTGTGTTTTTTTTTGTTGTTGTTGTTTTCATAAAAGGGGAACATAAGCGTGATCTCTACTGAAAATATTTACTTAAAGCAAGAGGTGGGTTAAGTCAAGCTTTTGATACATAGGCATTTAGGTTTGAGATTTGCTTATAAGGAGTCTGCAGAGAAGACTTTTAGCCACCCAAAGCCTTCAGTGCTGCTTTTGATACTTCTGGGAATGCACTATGTGAACTGTGACAGTTCACTCATTTTCTCACTTATTTTTTCAAATATTCTTGACTCCATTTGTCCCTAGCAGAATCTTTATTACAGTTCATGTTAAAAAAGACAAGTCCTAGCAGACAAATTCCCTTATTAGTCATACTGAGAGCACTAGACAGAATACACACACACACACACACACACACACACACACACACACACACACACATATACACGGCCACATATGTCTGCATTTCCCTTTGGAAAACATTGTTTCAGGTAATTTTTATACTTTAAGCACCATTTCCCATGTTTAATTCATCTACCATCAAAGGGACACACTTTAGGGATAATGAACATCAATATAGACCTCTTCTGCACAACATTTAGCCTAGTAAATGGTAAATTACTTTGAGCTCTAGTGATTCCACCAGTACACTTCCTAATGCAAACCCAGCGTAATTGAGGGCAGAGGAGGGCCACAGCAGATCCCTTAATATATTTCTCTGTCATGTTTGCAAGGATATTGAGCACTAAATGAGGTAAGCTCTATCTAGAAAACCTTTCTGAAGCTTTTGCCCTTGTCATTTGCTATTTTCATGGTTGATCTCTGGCCGATACCCCAAACCAGGAAACAGCACATATAATGACACTAGGAGTCAGTTTTACCTGGTGGCGAATTATAGTAATTCCAGGGTCTGTCTCCTAACAACAAATGCTATTCCTTCTATTTATTAGGTCGTCACACAAGGCAACTAAATTTACCTATCTAATCTTTATTTCTTCATCTCAGTTGGGATAATATTAATGCTTAAGGAAGGTGGCATTTTCTAAATTGAAAAAAAAGACCTTCTTTGTAAAGTATTTGACATTGGGCCAACAGAAGTCCCACAAATTCCATCACCTGGTACATCAATGTATGAAGAGAACAGTATCAATTATCTCTCCCAAGATGAATCGTAGGTGACGTGCCTGTATCTTGGCAGACGTATTAAGAGAAAAGCTCAATAAATGATACCTACTGGTACCACATAGGGCACAATCTCCAATGCTCAAAACAACTCTTTGAGCGAGTAATCATCGTCCCCATTTTATAGATTAAAAACAAGAATGAGCCTCAAGGTGGTGCTGTCGTTGACAAGCTATTAAGTGGTCGAATTAATGGCAGTCTGTTCTGTTCCAAACCCTATGGTTTTCCACCTCACCAAGCATGACATGACTGCAACATTCAGGAAGTGGTCATCAGAGTTAAATAAACCTGTTTGCGAGGCACCATTAGAAAGAACAGCTCAGTTTCAGCCCTGCCAAAACGCTGACCATTGTGTTTGGCAGACACACACTTCAGCTTCCAGATGGATAATGTTGAGCAGAACCGCTAATCAGGTCAGTAAGTCAGCCCAGAGGAAGTGTTTTGCCGCTATTATTCCCTGGCAGGTCTACCAAATATGGTCATGCTCAGAATCTGTTGTCTGTGGAGCACTTCCAGGGGCAGAGGCGAAAAATGGAAAATGCGCCTCTTCAAAACACCCCATACTAAGATCGCCTTTCTCATGCTTCACAGCACAGAACTGCAGGCATCGAACACGTATCTTCACAAAACATGAAGAAATGAAGCCCCGTTTTAAAGGAACATTTTGGAGGAAGGTGTTTGTGACAAATTCTGGGCAAAGAGTACGTCAGGAATTTACCCTATAGAATAATATACAGCGTATTCATTATCGAAAGAGGGATGGTGAGAGAAAATAGCATGTGCTTAGGACATGGGCAATTCCTGGCTCTTGTTTCTTGTGATCTTGGGCAAGTTGCTTCACTCTCCTGAGTTTCCTTTGCAACATACATGACATAGGAGTAATAACCTATTGAAAAGCGTTGTCCTGGGTAATAGAAAGGTAAAAAGTGTTTAAAGTTATTGACACAGTCATTGCTGCATAGCACAACTTCAATCCATCTGTCCTTGCATTACCGTCTTGCAATTTAATCACTAAAATCTGACATCTTACAAAACCTCATGAAGTCAGACGTTCTACACAATGCATTGGAGCTGATTCACTGAAACTAGAACAGCCGGATATCTAGAAGTCAAGAACTCAGCAATGATTGTACCTATAAATGAATGGTTCTCAAAACCAAATGGATCCTCCATACCCTAGCAATCTGGCTTTGTTTACCTCCCTCATCTGATTGCATTCTCATCCTCTGTGGCTATATTAAAACTTCTCCTCGCTCCTCAAAGGTCTATGGCCCTCTTCGCCCCACACTCCCCTTACCTTGAACGGATGACCCAAAAGATCTCCTAAAAAATATTTTATGGTATCTGCACTTTCCCTTTATGGTGCCAAATATACGCACACTTATTTACTGAACACTGTTGTTTTGTTAAAATCCATTCCCAGGGCCTACAACAGCTTCAGAAATGGAGTAGATTTTTAAACATATATACTAAATACATGAATAATAAATTTTAAGAAATAATGAGCTGAGTGAATTGAAACAATGGGACATTTTACATTTGGATGAAGAAAAACACCTTCTAATCTACTGTCCTTTATATAATGTAGGGTATTTTATTTCTGTGATAATTTCCAACTACTCCATGATGTAGACAGCTCAGAGGTTATGATCTCAAGTAAATGTCAGTTGAGAGACCATAGGTAGCTTTTCAGAGAGGATTATTCAGCTGGGATTAAAACATAGGTTTTCTCTTTTCCCATTCATTGTTTCCATTTTAATATATATTATGAATACTTATCATGAAGAGCAGTGCTTATACTTATCAAACTCAGATCTGTCTGAAGGAAAACTTAATATTTATAGACAGCAAATGTCTGGTTAATGTATTCTATGTCCTGGATTTGTTCAGTCAAACTGGTATGCCAATCACTTGATCATATTTTAGGTTTCTATTTTTCTGACAGAAGGACAGATGAATTGTTATAGAGTCTTAGCATTTAGAAGCCAGAGAGGACTTATAGTGGGTATCCCAGTATTTTGCAGTGTACTTAGACTGCAGGAAGCTCATCTTGCTACATCTTCACTTCAGCTGAAAGGAGTAAGTGCAGTGAAAGAAAACGGGAAGTAAAGTAAGCTCATTAGTAGCATGTATCTCCAGAGAGAGGGCTAAAGCAAGAACCTGCCTCTGCCTGATTGCCCCTAACCGCTTCTGCCTGCCAGCCTGATCACCCTCCAATTATGGGCACACGTTTTCTTGGCTGGTCCTAATTTAGGTCATAAAGATTTATCAATCCTACCACTCATTTGAGAAATAAAAATATAGGAACTTAAATGCCTTGGTTAATCACATACATACTAACGGAATGAGAAATAGAAGTTCTACTTTACAAATCAGTGGTCTTATTTCTTAGCCACCCTCAGCAAATGTCTCATGTGGCTCTTAATGAAAGCCCTTATTCTTTAGTTTTTCCAGTAATTAGATGTGCAGACTGTTGTTAAATGAGAGAAACTTCTTATTTTCCTGGACCTCCTTGGAATATTTCAAGTCCAATCCATGAACTACAAACTAACACTAAGAGTTTTAATTAGTGGAACCTATTATATATCATATATACTAGTATGAAATATAGATTAAGCATAGCAAAAACTTAAAAGTAACACTAATGATATGCCAGATACCCTCTTTAATATACTGTCTCTTTTAATCCTCACAAAATTGCATGTAGTACAACTACACCTGTTCCCAAGAGCTAGCCCTTATATAGAACTTATTATGTACACACACACACAAACACACACACATGACCTTATTAACCTCGTGATAATTCTATGAGGTCAGCATTATTATCTGTACAGATGAGAGGATAAAGACTCAGAGGCACTAATTAATGGTTTTTCAGGATGAATTGCTTAAATGCTTCCTCTTGTTAGACATTATATAAGCACAAGGGACAGAGGATGCATATGAAAGTAGTGTTCTTAGAGACTATACTCTAGTGAGGGATAAAGATTTTAAAGCAAGAGTTGTTATTTATTAGCATGAAACTGCTATAACAAATGAATATCCATTGGGGTATATAGTATACATATAGCATCTGATCTCTTGGAAAGGGAAGCTTTTCTCTATGCCTTTATATTAGACTAGAGGCCTGTGAAATTCGTGCATGGGAGACGGGTGTCCCTCAGCCCAGCCTGCACTTTCTCCAATATAAGATATCACCCTCACAATCCAGGACTGCTGGCTCTCAACCACTCGCCTGCCTCTTCCTGATTGCCCCTAACCGCTTCTCCCTGCCAGCTTGATCACACCCTAACCACTCCACTGCCAGCCTGATTGATGCCTAACTGCTCCCTAGCTGGCCCGATTGCCCTAACTGCCCTCTGCTGCAGGCCTGGTCACACCTAACTGCCCTCCTCTGCAGGCCTGGCCCCTCCAACCGCCCTCCCCTGCAGGCCTGATCCCCCCTAACTGCCCTTACCCTGAAGGCCTGGATCCCCCACATAACTGCACTCCCCTCCTAGCCTGATCACCTCCAACTGACCTCCATTGCTGGCTTGGTTATCCCTAACTGCCATCCCTGCTTTCCTGATCATGTACAACTGCCCTCCCCTTCAGGCCTGGTCCCCCCAACTGCCCTCTCCTACAGGCCTGGGTCCCCCCGCACCAAGTGTCTTCCCTTGCTGGCCTGGACTCCCACAATTGCCCTCCTCTGCCAGCCATCTTGTGGTGGCCATCTGTGTCCACATGGGGGCAGCCATCTTTGAGCACATGGGGGTGGCCATCTTGTGTCTTTGAGTGATGGTCCATTTGCATATTACTCTTTTATTAGATATAATTAGGGGCTCAGTACATGAATTTGTGCACCTTGAAAGGATCTATGGGCCATGAGGCTGTGGTAGCACAGGGACAGGTCTAGGCCCATCCTCCATGCCCCCACCTGGCCCCTCCCACTAGGGACTCCTGTCCCTCACTCATACTGGCTGATGATGTGGAGCGATTGGGGCCGGCACCAGCAGCAGGTGCGAGCAGGGCCAGTGCTGTCAGTGGGTGCAAGCGGAGGCTGCTTCCCCAGTCACAGAGGGAGGTGGAGAAGCTTTCAGGGGCTATCATGGCCAGCAGCTGCCACTTGCACCTGCTGAGGGCACTGAGTGATCAGAACCAGCATGGAGCACTGGCAGTGTCTGCAGGTGGGGCTGGCACTGTGAGTGGGGCTGGTGCTAGCAGTGGGTGCGAGCAGTGGCTTTGGTGCCAGCACAGATACAAGTGGGGCCAACATCAGCAGCAGGTGCAATTGCTGGGCAGGACGTGTCACACAGGAGTAAATAATTTTCAGTGACCACAGACACTTGCCCCAATGACAGCAACCAGCACCCTGCCTTAGTCTGGAACCCCGGCTCACCTGCTCTGTCATCCCACCACAGGCCAATGCCCACCATGTTACACACATACCCCCTGATTGTCAGCACACATCACAGCGACTGGGTATTCAGTTGTTCGGTGGTTCTGGTTGTTCCGCCATTTGGTCTATTTGCATATTGGCCTTTTCTTATATAGGATTAGAGAGGCTTCCTATGCAAAGGTGGTGGAAGGAAATAAAAACCATGAGTGCACCTGGGGGCGAGGCTCAGTGATTGAGCATCAACCTATGAACCAGGTTACAGTTTGATTCCTGGTGAGGGCACATGCCTAGGCTGTGGGCTCATTTCCCAGTGGGAGGTGGGCAGAAGACAGCCGATAAATGATTCTATCTCATCATCATTGATGTTTCACTGTCTCCCTCTTTATTCCTCTCTCTGAAGTCAATAAACATATATTTAATTTAAAAACAAAACAAAACTGTGAGTGCTGGAACTACACTCTCCTGTGCCCAACATGAAAAGTGTTCAGGGCACATTCAAGTGTGCATAAGTCCAGTTTGTGTATAGTTTTCTAAACTATATTTATTAATACCTTATCTTTCAGGGTTACACGTAAAAATGTTAATGTTTTGGATATACTGACTTCCCCTGTTTAATTTGCATAGTGAAGCTACTAGAAAATGTATAGTTACACATAGAACTTGCGTTTGGCTCAACCTAAGTAATTATTGGGAAGGCTGGTGGAGGGTTTCAGGACAAGGCAAACGTCTGAAGCTGGAAGAATTCATGGAGGAGCAGCAGGCCTTGGAGCCACAACGAGTTAACTATTGGGATGTAGCAAGAGATGAGCCTTGCAGCCCATCAACCACCAGTGTTCCCACCTTCCCAAGAGCCCAACAGCTCTATAATATACAGATCCATGTTTCAAATCCCCGAAACTGAGCCTCTCACAAAGAATGTACCAAAAACTGGAAACATGAGAACTATGATTCAATGCTGCCAATTCCCTGAATGAGCAAGAATTTTTGGCTAAGGATGGAGCACAGGGAAAATTATATAATTTATATTTATATATATACACACACACACACATATATATGTGTGTATGTATATATATATATATATATATATATATATATATATATATATATATAAAGCCTGGTGTATGGGATTCGTGCACTGGTGAGGGGCATGGGCTGGAGGAATCAGCCTGCTGTGGGATTGCGGCTCATCCTGGTCAGCCAAGCAGTGCTCCCACGGTTGAAGAGCATTGACCACCATGGGACAGTGCCTGCATTTAGCATCTTGCCCCTAGTGGTCAGTGTGAGTCATAGCAACTGGTCAACCAGTCCTCTGGTCATTCTGCTATTCAGTCGCTGGGCTTTTATTATATAGGATTTTTTTTTTACTGCTTACCCTAACCTTTCTCCTCTTTTTTCATCCCTGCTTTGTGGTCTTACAATTTCTCTCTCTCTCTCTCTCTCTCTCTCTCTCTCTCTCTCTCTCTCTCTCTCTCTCTCTCTCCGGTGCCAATTGTCAGACAAACTCCATTAAGAAGATCCTCAGGGTCCACTCTCATATCTCTGGTATTAAATCCTAGCATTTTCCAAAGGAGCTAATCCTATTTCAAAGCAATGCACATATTGTTCTAGAGCTTATTACATTCTTCTTTGTGTTTTTGCTGTATTACTCTGCTTTTTTTCCCCTGAGAATAACCAAGGGGATTTAATGAACAGAATTAATGCCAAATGAACACTACAGTTATTATCCTAACTAAATAAATAAGTGAAAAAAAAGAGAGAAAATGAAACATTAGAAATATAGTCAAATCTTTTCATTTAATGATGTGCACAATATTGATTTTGTGTTCTTTGGTAGGTAGCAAAGTCCTTTTTTTTATGTGTGTGTTTTTGTGTGCACCTGTGACCATGATGCAGGCAGAGCTGAGGTGTCAATGTGGACAGCTGTGCTTTTCTGCCTCATTGGCAGTAACTCAAGTGTGGTTTCTGGATTTGAAAGGGAATTTGTACTGGAGTCTGCCTCTCTGAGCACATGAGAGCTAAAGTGACCTTTGTCATTTATACTGATGGGTGTCCACATTGTAATGAAAGCCTAGTTCCAGGTGAACTTCCTTAAAATATTTATAAAGCTAGTCTTTATGATGATAGCATAGATTTGCTTTGCATTTTCCTAAGATCTGTTGTGCGGTTTGCTATTGCTTTTTTATCAGAGGTGTTTACCAGAGGTGCTTTGTAATATCTGTATCTGTCTATGTGTTTTACTGCTTTGAATTTCTTTCTCTCTCTCCTGTTAGGTTTTTGTTTTTCTTTTCTTTCTTTCTTTTTGTATATTAGACAAAAGTTTAATGGCTCTTCTTCTACCGCATTCTCTGAACGTGGCCCTGAGGCTAATTCAATTTACCTAGGAAGATACTATGTGAACACACTGGTTGCCCTGGCTATATTGTGGAAGCATGGACGTGGTTCAGGTTGGGGATGAAACAGAGCAGAATTCAAGAGTTACTGTTTCGGATGATTGTTGGTAAATAAGTGAATGCTGGCTATTAAAATGATGGAAAGAAATCCTAGACAGATAAATTAGAACTGAGCACAAATTTAGAATAGTGAAAAGAGCCACATCCTGTGAAATAGTAGTTCAGTAGAGCTGGGACATAGGGCCGAAGGATGTTAGCATTTTGGAGATGACAGGGGTTGGATTAATGTCTTATTACAGACGACCAGAGAAAAACCAAGCCACACTTAAAGAAAGGGAGTGTCATTTTATTATGCACAGGCCCAGAGAAAAACTTGTCTTTCAAATTCTGCCCTTCCCCCAATATATATTTTCTTGCTCTTCTGTCTCCCAAATTTGGAATGAGAATTCTGAGTCTTCTGGGAAAGAAGGCCTGTGTGCTGGGAACGGGCCATGAGACCATATCTCAAAGGCTGGCCAGGTTTCAGCACTGACTACTCTGTCTGGGGCATAGCATAGTCCATGCCTCTCTGGAATGGGAGTAGTCTTATTTTCCTTATTATTTAAGCAAACAAGGGTTTAGAGAGGCCAAAATAGCAGGGTTAAAATTTCAAACAGCAGTTTTTATATAAGATGAATGCTTCAGGCTTATTAAATAATTTAGGCTTTATCCTGTAGATATGGATAGATACCAAAACATTTAATGCATGTCATGTCATTAGCTTTGGCTGAGAGAGAATATCCTATAGTAAGTCAGAGATTGCTTCCTGTGTGTGCAATCTTGTTCCTTATGCCTAAAAATTCTGAAAGCAAACCCCCCTATTGTGAATTGCTTTGTTTTCCTAGGAACGTAGGATACTTCTCAGAATATAATAGGAATTTATGCATCTCCAGCTAAAATAAGTGACTAGTATCAGAGCATGTTTCTTTAATAGGTAGCAGGTGTAATTTGGCACAACACAAACCAAAATAACCTTAGTTCTACTTCTTAATAGTTGTGTATCATTTTTGAGCCTTTATCTCTTCACCCGTCAAAATGAGAATGTAAACACCAAGCTCCAATGTTACTGGGAGAAATTTGTTTGATGCCTACAAATCCCTCGGTCACATTTTGTGTTTCTACATTGGCGTGTGTATGAATTCTTAAATTATCCCCCTCTAGGAGTATATCTTCAATGAACTCAAGGAAATATCGTTAGATACACATTGCCATAAAAACAAAACAACCAACTGCTGCTGAAAAGAATTTACTTTGAACATTATTAGGACCATATATCAGCTACAGAAAAGAAGGAGAAGATTTTAGTACAAACATTTTGAGTCCCAAACAATGCCTAAGAAGAGGTAAGAGCAAGACTCAAAGCCGAGCTATACATTAGGTGTTAAGCATACTCTACCTGACCCTGAACAAAACTCTAACTCTATTCTGCACAGGTGGCAGGAAGCAATATTCCTGTGCTGCCAAAAATACGTGTGCACTGAGGCAAGAACTACAAGAATTATTAAAATTGTTCTTTTAGGATCACCTTTAATGGGGCTTCAAGATATTAACTGGAAAAGAAAAATTGCCCAGCCAGGGTTGCTCAGTGGTTGAGTGTTGACCCATGGTCCAGGAGGTGACAGTTCAATTCCTGGTCAGGGCACATGCCCAAGTTGCAATCTTGATCTCCTGTGGGTGCTATGCTGGAGATAGCCTATCAGTGGATCTCTCTCATCATTAATGTTTCTCTCTCTCTCTCTCTCTCTCTCTCTCTCTCTCTCTCTCTCTCTCTCTCTCTCAAATCAGTAAGAACATATTTAACAACATATTTAAAAAAAACTTTCAGTGACTTATCATGGGATGGAAAATGAATGTAGGATGCTGATGCTTTGATGGGATGTATTCCCAATGTGGAATAAGATTTCAAGTTGGATTAATACATAGAAAAAAAAGTGTCTTCCAAATTCTAGCCCCCCCCCCAATATATCTTTTTTCTTGCCTTTTTGTCTCCCAAATTTGGAATGAGACTTCTGGGAAGAGACACACAATCCAAAAAGCTTGAAGCACTAGCAAACTGTCATCTGGGCTGTGGAAATAAGAGTAGGAAGGTTCCCAAATAGTGGCAGCCCAGCCCAGTTACCATCCCACCCCAGGTTCTTCCTTGGGAAAGTGCAATTACTCCTAGGAACTTTCTATCACAGTTTTCTCAACACGCAGGTAGGCCTGAATCCAGATTGACTGACCCCGGGCCTACTTTGTCTGGTTTGCCTATCCAAATGGTGCTTCCTCAACTCTCGCATTGGCTGAATTATTTTAAAAGGCTTAAATGTATTTTGAAGTTCCCCACCCCCTTTTTGTATATTTTTATTTTTATTTTTTAAATTTATTGTGTAAAAGTATTACATATAGTAGTACATATATCTCCTTTTTTCCCCATTGATCTTCCCCCAGCCTCCCCTTAGCTTACTGTGCTTGGGAGCCAGGTGGTAATGAATGCTGTTGCTGTTAATTTAAATAAATAAAAAATAAGAGATCAGGCAGATTTCCAAATGCTCTGTGTGAAGCAAAGCATGGCATGAATCCCCTCACATTTTCTTTCTTGTCTTTTTCTTTAAAATGTTCAACTTCCATGAAAAATTCAATCACCGTATCTCTGACTCATTTGCACATAATATGAGGGAATGCTCTGTAAGTGTTGGCTCTTGTCAGATGCATGATGAAGGTCTGCACAGGTCCTTCCTAGCCTTTGGTTTTGGAAAGTGAAATGCTGGATTTAATGTTTAATGTAAAGATCTGGAAAAGGTTTACTCTGATGCTGCCCTTGAACTCCACAAATGATAATTATATCCAACCTCCAGGAAAATGTATTTCTCCATGGGCATTGTTATAATATGCAGTTTTACAAGGTATAATAATCATATCTGTACTCATACTCTCCTTTGTCCTAAAAGTAATAGAGTAACAGGTGAGTGTTTGAAAAGGGTGAAACATTGAAATGACAAAGTACTCTGGACATAAATTTTTTGAGAGCATACGTGTTTAAATTGAATAGTTTTATAATTTGTGGCCATTGATACTTATCTTGTCTATGAATTCAGAATCTACACACAGTAGGGTTTGGGTGGACAAGAACAGATAGAGACCAGAAAGTTGTGTTTTAAAGGACAGTATTAGGGTCCATTAGTTGATCTGTATTAGTCAGGATAGGCTCAGTTATGCCCAAGTAACAAAGAACTCTAAAATCTCAGTGACTGCTGAAACCGGTTTGGCTCAGTGGATAGAGTGTCGGACTGGGGACTGAAGGGTCCCGGGTTCGATTCCGGCAAGGACATGTACCTTGGCTGCGGGCACATCCCCAGTAGGTGGCGTGCAAGAGGCAGCTGATTGATGTTTCTCTCTTATCGATGTTTCTGACTTTCCCTCTCTCTTCTGCTCTGTAAAAAATCAATAAAATATATTTAAAAAAATTTTAAAATCTCAGTGACTAGCATTAGTTGGGTGGGTTAAAATAGGGGCCTTATTTGTTATGGCAATTCATCAATCCAAGAGGAAAGACATTTTACCTAATCATGCTTCTGTATTCCCTGCATTGGTATAAAGACAGTCTGATGAACTGTTGGCTTCCTTCTTTAAAATTGTACCCAGAAGTGCCTGGCTGGTGTGCCTCATTAGTTGAGGGTTGACCTTTGAGCCAAGAGGACACGTTCAATTCCTGGTCAGGGCACATGCTCAGATTGCTGCCTTGATCCACAGGGGGGAGCATGCAAGCAGCAGCCAATGAATAATTCTCTCTCATCATTGATATTTCTCTCTCTCTCCCCCCTCTTCCTTCTTCTTTGAAAACAATATAAACATATTAAAAATAAAATGTTATCCAAAATTTATGTGTCACTCCATTTCTCATCTCTTCAACCAAAACAGCTTAGTCACATGCTCAGAACCAGTTGCAAAGGGAAGGAGGAAACAAGTCACCTTTTACCTAGATTACTAAGAGCCTGAAATAACTTGGTCAATTCCATTTCCATCTAACTGCAGGAACCAACGACCCAAAAAGAATATGCCACCAAAAATTCTTAGCAGATACCTAAAGTCAAAATCCAGGAAGCTTTACAAAAAAGGGCTGGGTTGAAGCGATTAAATTAAGTGGGGGTAAAAATAGAGTAGGATTGAAACAAAATGGAAAGGAGATCAATGAATCTTGGTGATCATCTGTGCAGAGAAGGGTCTCCTTTATCGTTCAAAAATGTCTAACTCATTGTGTCAAGATTAGTCTGCCTTACTTAAAGGCACAAGGGTAAAGCTAGTAACAAATCTTAGATTTTGCACCACCTTTCCAACTCTCTTAGTATTTGATAGTTGTACTTATTGCCATTCACTTAATTCACTATATAATTATTTGCCCACTTTAAAAAAAACACAAAAGAAATATTTTTCCTTTCTAACCTGTACGGAGTGGGTCAGTTAATAAAACTTAGCTACAGAAATGAACCCACGCCTTGTTCTCATTTGAGTGAAGTGTTCTATTAATAACAGTAGGTTTTCCAGATGTAAATCCCTGACTTTCCCACTTTGAAGAATCATCTAAATCTAGAACTCTCATTCTTCTTTTTCTAAGTTTGCAACCCATTTGGGTTATACTCTATGCCACCATGGAAAGTATCTGGGTTCCTTAGTTAAAAGATAGGGAATTGAGTACCAACTCTGCCAGTTTTAACTGTGAATTATACTAGCTCTGTCTCTTAGTTTTATCATGTACACAGTGGAGATAGTGTTATTTTACATTGTTTTATAAAGGTAAAATACAATCTTAAAACATGACTTAAAGTTCAAAAGAACGTGGACATGCATTAACTATTTATTTCCCATCCAGCTGGTTTGACTAAGTGGATAGGCATCATTCTGTGGACAGAAGGGTCCTGGATTTGATTCTGGTCAAGGGTACATTCCTCGATTGCAGACTCTATCATCAGCCCCAGTTTGGTCAGGTGAGGGAGGCAACCAATTGATGTGTCCCTCTCACATCAATGTTTCTCTCTCTCCCCCTCCCTTCCACTCTCTCTAAAAATAAATGAAAAAAATATCCTTGGGTGAAGATTTTTTAAATAATTATTTCCTACCCAAACTTTAATGACAATATTACTTTCCGAGAGGTAGTATACTGTAGAATTCAAAAGTGCAGACTGTAGAATTAGACTGCCTTTGTTCAAATTCTCCTGCAGCTCTTGTAACCTTTGGCAAATTAATACCTGAACACATCTTTCACATCAGATACATTGGTATGATGTAGAAATGCCAACCTTATGATATTGATGTTTGACAGACAGATTGTAAGTAATTAAAGCATATTACTATGTTTAATATGTAAAATTGCATTATAAGCTTTCATATGATGCAAATGTTTGTTATATAATTGCTGTCACATTTTATTGTTCAAAACAATCATCTTTATCCTCTTAGGCTTCATAATTTCTCAAATTAATGTGCCCAAAGAGTAATAACTATAATTTATGTACTAGTTGTTAGAAAAGAAAGGAACTTGTAGGTTAATGGTCATCAATGTATTGTTAAAAGTAAAAATATTTTTGCTTTTCCCCCAAATGAACCAAATAAGACACAGTCTTTTAAAAAAATTAAATCTGAAATGATATATGGAGAGTTGGTTTTAGAAAAAATGTCTCAATGTCTTCTGTTTTGAATAGTCCATTACCTATACTATATATCATGCATTTTATTCTTCTTTGTTGGCCTGAATCACTAATGTGTTTATTAATATAAACCATGCTCAATAAAGTTAAATGAGTTAATATATCTGAGAAATTAAGAAATTATTTTAATATCAAATTGAGGGCTAATCTTGAAACTGAAATCTTAAAACACATTGAGCCAGTTCTCTGTCTCCTGGTGTACCTCAGTTAGTTCCTTACTCACAGACCAATGCAGACACATATGCTTTCCCTTTTCTCAAAAAAAATTGTTCCTCACTGTAATAAACCTATATAATAAAAGGGTAATATGCAAATTGACCCCAATGGCAAAATGACCCCTCCACCAGTGACTATGAGGCGCACTGACCACCTCTCAGTCCCTTTCCCTGGCCTGCAGGCTCCTATCGCCCGAGGTGAATGGGGAACCAGGAGTGGGTGGCTGGGGATGCAGGCCCTACCTGTCGCCTCACAAAGAGAAGGCCTTTGAGAGGGCAGGTACAGGCTGCCAGCAGGTGGAGATCACCCAATGGCTACCGGGAACTCGGGTGAGTGGCAGAAGACGGTAGGGTCTGCTGCCTGCAGCTGGAGAAGATGGCCCTGATTGCAGGCCGGGCCTAGGGACCATACCCACCCACAAATTTCATGTGCCCCGCCTCTAGTATTGAATAAGCTTAACACCCTTTCCATTTTTTCAAATATGAATAATCTGTTAGGTTTGAAAAAAAATCACATTTTCATTTTAAAGGCTTTAGATATAATGCGCAAAACTAGAGATACAGGGTCAGAGAAGTAGTCTAGCCCAGAAAAGCTTATACAGTTCGCTCTGAGGGGCAGGCGTGCATATGACTGAGTTCAAGAGAAGCCAGTGCAACATGCATTCCAAATGGTGTTTGGGACAAATGGCCTTGTGAGCGGGTGGAAGGGGTGATTAATCCAGGACGAGGGCCTCAGGAGAAGCTTGCAGATGTGCTCCATCATCATTTGTGCCGTGTAGGTGAGGGATCATGTGAGTTCTTTATGTTTGACTTCCAACTGGTCTCTAATTAATTTCCAAGGGACTCTTTCTTTGGATTAACTCTACCCTAAACACACACACACACACACACACACACACACACACACACACACACACAAAACCATTTCCACCTCCCAACCTTTTCATTGTTTATGCATTGATTGCTGAGAAAGCTTTTGACCAAATGATGAAGAGTTGCTCATTGCCTGGGCACTGGGTCTCAGTCCACATTTTCTGTACAGCAGGGATTTAAACCAAGGCACGGACCTTGGGTTTTTGGGTTTTGTTTTATTCCACTTCTGTGGGACAGTATTTGTTCCAGTGTTTCATTAATGTTTGGCTAAAAATTTCAATGACATAATTAAATCAATGTGCCATTCATCAGAAAGAAAAAGAAAAGAAAATGCAACTATAAATATATATAAACACAATGTCCTGGGCTATTGTTAGGCCTGTAGGTACACAGACATGCAAATAAGCAAAGAAGTAAGTATATAACCTGTAGGAAAACAAAATATGAATTGAGCTCAGACAATAGTGACAGGCTAGAATTAAGTTCAGTCAGAATTTACCCCAATCTAACCCAAACATTCCGTAACACTTTAAGGTTTACGGAATGTTAGTGTTAGTAAACAACCAACTATTCAGAATCTGATGTTTAACTAATAGTGTTGATGTCTTTGTTCATGTATTTTCCAACTGCTAGGAAGATGTTTGAACTCAGTTCACCTTCAGAGAGAATCTAAACAAACATGGTTATGGTTGTAAATATAGCAGAGTCTGTCTGCTGGTAATAGATTTTCCTATTCTCTTTCTAGTTAGCTGCCCCTTCCTGACTCCTCGAGCTGGCCACCTAGAAGTCCATTTGCCTAGTTCATTTACCTTTTCCTACTTTCTTTTCTTTCTTTATTTAGGACTCAAGTTAGTTGGGCTACTTTGTACATGAACTATTAAGTCCCATTTCATTTCTCTGGTGCTTGGAGGAGTGGAGTTAGTGGGACCTTCAGCATGGAGCACCTACCACACCCTGCTTCACTCCATACATAGCATAGGTTCAATTAATTACTGTGCTTAGATCCTATTGCCCTAAATAAGGGTGAAGATGGAGTGATTCCAAATGGTGGAGACAGAGGACTCTGTCCATCCTATCCCACTTGTAAACATTTGACAGGCAATTACCCATGAAAATAGTTTTTCAGGAATTGTAACGCTATGAGAACAAATACATATTATAATATTAGCTTTCAATAGCAGGATACAAAGTTGTGTACAAAGTATATCACAGACATTCCTGAAGCACTTGTCAGAAATAATAAGAAGGAAAAGGCACTGGAATGAAACACAAGTTTTTATCATATGTTTGTTACTATGATAATATAAAAATTGTGGTTGCATTTCTTCTTCTTCTTCTTCTTCTTCTTCTTCTTCTTCTTCTTCTTCTTTTCTCTCTCTCTCTCTCTCTCTCTCTCTCTCTCTCTCTCTCTCTCTCACACACACACACACACACACACACACACACACACACCACTCACAATGCCTATATAGTTAATAGCATTATTAAAAGAAAACAATCTATTAACAATGTGTTCTTAATTTTATGGACAAATGCATAATTTATTCACTTTTTCTTCCTGGTTGCATCAAATTTACATGTGATGATGCTACTTGTTTGAAATGTGTGTTTTGTTTTCTTTTTTTAATCACTTTAATGCACACAAAACATGCACACTACTACTTTTTCTAAGCAGCAATTATAGAAGAAAGTCAACTTGAATTGTATAAATTGCAAAAAAAGAATAGATTGCTGAGAAGGTCAAAACATTAAGCAGGTATTATCAAAACCATGCTGATTAACTATTTCTACCGTGGGAAGTAAAATCAATATGTCAAAATCAACCTGGAAGGGAAAGAGAGTAATGATTGCAAAAATGCTTTAAACTATGATTCAGGTAGTAGAAGACAGGAAGTCCTTTTCTTTTCTTTCTTAAATTAATCTTTTTTTCCGGTACACAACTCCTGACAAAAAAAGTTTAACATATTTTTCGTAAAGGTAAAAGGGAAAAAAAAAGAAGGGCGTTTTCCAAGTTTCCACTGCACACTGCTTCCCTTTTCCTCTGAACTGGATAGTATGTGTTAGAACAACTAAATTATGACTGCAACTTCAGATACTGTGGAGACACAGAAGATAAATTGATAAACTATGCTAATTTTAAGGCTCATAATTCAGTTGTCTGAAGTTCATCTTGCAAGAGCAATTTGTACAAGCAATAAAAAAAAAATCAGGGAAAACTAAGAGGAATGTTCCCTTTTTTTCATTTTGTTTTGTTTCTTGGAGACAGTTTTACCCAGTGAAAAGGTTTTGCATTCTTTGAATTTATTGCTTTTTGAGCCAAGTGTAGAAACTGATTAGGTTTCCAAATTTGATAGAGTATCATCTATAAAAAAATGTGTGTTTTTTTTTTTAAAAAAAAGAAGAATAATATTTTTAAGCAGTAGGATAGCATTTCTGGCCCAGAATTTGTATGGGAAACTCTAACTTCTCCCTAATATATATCACTCCCCTTCTCAACCCCACAAATTTTATATTCAGCAACTCCTACATGGCTTACAGTTTATACGAAGGATACAATTACATATTTAATGTATGTTTTATTAGGTAAAAGATCATTTCAACAGCTTTTGTGTTTACATTTGTGTCTCGGCATCAAGCAGGGAGCCTAGCACATAGTCTAGGCACATAACCAATACTCAGGAAATATTTGAGAATTAACAGCAACACTCAATAAATGGTGTTTGTTGAGTTTCAGTTATATTCCAGGCACTGTGGTTGACAAATAAAAAAGCAAACAAACAGAAAACAGAAATTACTAACCTTTATTGAATTGTTAATATATGCTGAGAATTATGTCGGGTACTTAATTTTCTTAATTAGTCTCCCAAATAAGATTAAATAATTTGAGGCATTGTTTTTACAGTTTGCATATAAAAATGTTGAGGTTAAGGCAGATGAAGTAGTTTTCCTAATCATAGAGCTAAGAAGTGGCAAGACCAGACTCTTACACAGTGCTGGCTTTGCATGCCTCATCTCATTCTGTCCTGACAGTGAGTATACAAGTGTTATTTGTCAGATGATAAAACTGAAACTCACAGAATCAACGGATACTCTGTATGACTTTGATAATGAAAAAGGGGAGAGAAAAAATATTGAACCTAGTTCTGAATGCTTTCAAGTTTAAGGCTCTTGCCTTGAGAAGTAGGTTCTTTGAAGATTTTAAGGATAATTTAGAGATTGAACCCTCACTACAGAACTTAGAATTGTGAAGTGGTAAGATACACAGAAATGGCACAAAGCAGGAAGTGACAAATGCAATGAAAGTAATATGGACAGATAACAATATCAAAATGGGTGATTTAAGGGAGGAGACTGAATCATAAACACCTTCACAGAAGAAGGGGCATTCAGAATTTCTTTAAGGCACAGGGGGATATGAACATGAAAGGAATGAGTAGTAAGGAGCCATAGACCCAAGAGTTTGGGCTGAGCATACACTTTGCAAGGGAGACCAGAGATACTATACAATATGATGGACTTCAGTTACACAATCTCTCCAAAGATTACGTTTTTCAAAGAGGTAAGTCATAGAGGTCTTAAGATGTGATCTTCAAAAACCAACATTCTTCAAGTTACTTTTGTCATTTCTTAAAAAAACAAAGATGAAATAATGTGACAAGACAATTATTCATTGAACCTCTACTCTGTGGAGGGCCCTGCATTAAGAATGCGGGTTGGAATAGATGGGAAGGGACAGCCAAAAGGTCAGACCCAGAAGGAATCTGATGAGACCAAGACCAGTTGTAGAATGAACCTTAGACCCAAACGAAATGAAAGGCTAAGTGGCCCATACAAAACTTAAATTTACAACTGGCCTCATTAGTGCCCTGTCCTAGCTAATTGGGCCGTATGTTAATGCACGAGACAGGCAGCAATATTGGGAGATAAATGGAAAACACTCCATCCTCCCACCTCATGGATCCATAGAGGGCCAGATGGTGGCACGTGGTAATTGGAATGAAGTCTCAATAAATATGGGGCTCACATAAACAGAAGTGTATCTACGAATGCCTCCTCTAAACGGGTGGAGAAAGGCGTCTGCTGTGGTTTTAGAGCACTGGACTAAGAATTAGGACGCTGAAGATTCTCTGCTGCTGAGCACATCTGTGCCAACTCCTTATCTTCAGTGTTTCTCTATTTTCCTTCTCCCAGAAATGTGTAAGCTTGACTCCTTTTTACCCTTTCTTTATCATCTTAGTTATCTTTCCTCGGACACCTTTCCCTCACTAACAGTCTTGAGGTTAATCTTCGATTATAGCCTTGATTTCATTACCGTATTGATTTCCTGTGATAGTGAAAATGTATGTATTACTTGTTCACTATTTTCTACCTACACTAAACTCCAATCTCTCTGAAGGTAGGGATTTTTAAATCTCGGTTACCAATGTATTTCCAATGTCTAAAATAATACCTGGCACATAGTAGATGCTCACTAAATATTACAGAATGAGGAAATGGCGGCTTTGAGCCCCCCTACAATCTAACTTAAGATAAAACCTTTGATCTGATATGTTGTCCTAATCAGGATAAAAATAGCAATGTTTTGTGCTATTATAGAGATCAAAATTATCAAATAACCTGAAGGCCCTTCACAATTTATGTAGGACTAGAGGCCCACTGAACAAAGATTCCTGCAATAGGCCTTCCTTCCCCTGGCTGCCAGCACCGGTTCTCCTCCAGCACCCAGGACCCAGGCCTTTGCTCTGGCCACTGTCTTCCATCTTCGCTCTGGCCAGAGTCTTTGCTCCCACCGGAGCCCTCAGTCTTCTCTGCTCCGGCCTCAATGCTGCTCCTGTAGCTCCCTCTGCCTCTTCTCCCTGCCCTCCCCTCAAAGCAGGCATCCTGCCTGGCTGCTCTGCACCTGCGTATGCAAATTAACTCACCATCTTTGTTGGGTTAATTTGCTTACTCACTCCTGATTGACTTGTGGGCATCATAGAGGTAGGACAATTTGCATATTTCTCTTTTATTAGTGTAGATAATAGAACATGAATTTGCCATTATCACCAGCAAAAGAGTACTATCATGAGAAGGTAATGATGAATGCCACAAAGGAGATAAATGCTGTTCATTGGAAAATTGGTAAGAGATTGTATGTCATCAGCCAATTCTGTTCCTTAGTCTGTGTTTCCTTTTCTCTAATATGTGAGGTCCCCCATAACTCTAGAACACTATGACTTGCTGATGGACAACAATCTGATCCCATGAGTATGTACCCACAAACTAGTCAGAAGTTAACAATTTGACATAATAGTGCATATTGCCTCTCCACAATAGCTTTATTCAGAAATAATAAAGACTAAATTGTGCAGCATGAGAAAGATAGGAAATAACATATGAGAAAAACAGTGTTTCTATATCTTATACACAGAGAGCTTGATGATGAGTCTAAGTCAGAGATAACCACTAGAGTCTTAGAAGGAACACATCTTAGTCAAAATAACTGGGAAATTAGCAAGAGGTTAGCAACCTTTAAGAGACACCAAATTCCAGGCAAGGAAAATGTTAGGAAACGTTCTTGGAAAAGTAGGGAATATAAAATTCCAGGAACAAAAGGAGGAAAAGGGGGGGAAAAAGTAAACTACATATCCTTGAGAACAGATACTCTGCCATAAAATTCATATTTTATCTTCAGGGATCCTTGCACTGGCGATATCCTTTGTGAGAGTTTTGGAAGAAGAAACTGAGCCTTGCAGAGTTTTGCTGACTTGCCCAAGGCCCCACTGCTCATCCATGACACAGCCACTTTTAAAACTTAAAGAAATACAGGAAGATTAGAATATTTGTACAAAAAATGGAGTTTATTTTTATTTATATCACTTTTGTAGACTTGTAACACACAATCTTCCTGTAAAACCTTAACTCTTCAAAGGGAAAACAAGTTGAGTCTGCTATCCAAAATTTTTATGCACTGCAGTGATTTTTTTAAATTAATTTATTTCTTTAAAGGTTTTTATTGTTTTTTAGAGAGAGGGGGAGGAAGGAGAGAGAGATAAATATCTACGTAAAAAAAACAACCCAAAAACACCAATTGGCTGCCTTCTGCATGCCTCCCCATTGGGGAGCGAGCTCAACCCAGGCACATGCCCTGACCTGGAATGGAACCTGCAACCTTTTGGCGCACAGGTTGGTGCCCAACCAACTGAGCCCTGCCTGCCAGGGCGGGACTGCAGCACATTTGAAAAGTCAACTTTGAAAGGAGTTGGCAAAGCATTTTCGTGGCTAGTCCATGCAACAGCTGGTTTAACAGGAGAGGCTCAACAAAGACCCTAATTTCAATAGTGAGTTTCCCAAACATGAAACGGCACAAGTTTCTTCCTATGTATCTTGCTCCGTGTCTCAAAAGTTAATTAATCTGAAGCAAAAAGATGTAGCATGGGCACACTCAAATTGCTCTTTTAAGAATGGCAGACTAACTTTGAAAAAAAAATAAAATTAAAAATAATGATAAAATGGAGAAATGATATGAACAAGAGTACAAAGTAAGCTGGTGAAAAGATATTTAGCACCTTTACACCTTACAACTAGTAATGTGTTAGTTTGTTTAATATTCTTGTGAAGACTGCTGTAGCATTGTGTGCTGGTGTTTATTTAACAAACACCAGCTGAGTCTATGTCTATGGCAGGCACTGTGCTAGATGGCAAGGCTTTTAAGATACAAGCAAACGTCTTTATCCTCATCCAGTTCATAGTCCAGTGAGTAGGAAGGAATTGAACAGTAATTCCAATTCAGTATATTAAAAACCACAGTGACTTTGGACAAAGATGGCCACCTTTGACTGGTGGCCTCATAGAGGATATGCCATAAAAAGTTTTCCTTGGGTTGATCTGAGAAGACCGAGAGGTAATGCATATGTCACAGCCTTTGCCAGAGCAAAATGGGGCAGGACATCGCCTTTGGAAAGAGGAGAACATCACGTGGCTGCAGTTCGGCTCATGTGCCAGGGAATTACAAGAGACAAGACAGAAGTTGCTCAGCTGCCAATATTAGGTCCCAGGGACGCCAAAGACACAATGCCACTAAATTTGCACCATCATCTCATCTGAAATTGGATCCCACGGAGTCACTTTCTGCTAGAATTAGCCTGGATAAATCTAAAGACCTGTCCAGGATCCAGGGAAAAACGGGCTGAAGTAATTGTAATACAGAACCGGGTATTTTATTCAGAAGAAAATAACGCAGCGGAGTTCAGCAGTTGTGTGGGTTGAACAGAAAGCATTAGCAATGATTATATATCAGGCTGAATGTTTAGGCTTGTACGACAGCAGAGAGAAATAATTCTGATTTTTATCGTCTGTGACATTTTCACATAATGCTGTATGCCTTTTGGAAATGTTTAACATCTTTAGTCATGGTATCAGTGATTTTCAGGAAGTACTTGCTTTCCAATAACACTCTAGCCCTAGCCAGTTTGGCTCAGTGGCTAGAGCTGGCCCATCAGACTGAAAGGTCCCAGGTTCAATTCTGGTCAAGGGAACATGTCTGGGATGCAGGTTTGATTCCCAGCCCTGGTCAGGCATATACAAAGGATAAACTGATCACTGTGTCTCCCTCACATTG
Source organism: Antrozous pallidus (assembly GCA_027563665.1). Lineage (NCBI taxonomy): Eukaryota > Metazoa > Chordata > Mammalia > Chiroptera > Vespertilionidae > Antrozous > Antrozous pallidus. The sequence goes on from CM050525.1 coordinate 48,881,558, forward strand.
ATGTTTCTCTCTCTGTGTATCTCCCCCTGTCCATCCACTCTCTCTGAAACTCAAGAGAAAAAAAAAATCTCAGGTAAGGATTAACAACAACAATAAAACAATAAATGCTCTAGAGTCATGCACTGTCTAGAGTCTAGAAAAACATCTTAGGGTTCTAGAATTGTCCATCTTCAATGAGTGCATGCATCTGTTCCCATTAATTGTGCAATAGATGTTGAAAGTAGCAGACGACCACCCCCCCCATGCATTCTCACTTCTGTTCTTCTTCTCCCTTCCCTTCCTCCTGTCCTTCCTGGTTTCCTTGCTTTGATACGGATTTTTGAGAACGTGCCCCTGGCTAACATGCCTGTTATGAGTGACTAAGACAGTCTCTGCCCTCCATGACTTTACATCGTGGTGAGTGGGGAATGTGTAATGGAATACAAGAGCTAGATAGTAAACATGTGATTTATCAAATGGCAATACATAAGAGTTAGGCATTGAAGCAATCCTCCTGGTGGGCATACATTGACCCATGTGTTTTGCCTTGTTTCAGACTTTTCTATTTCAGCACAAAAGTCTCATAGCCCAGCAGGGCCTCCAGTTTCAGGTAAACCTGGACTGTTGGTTTATCTCCAAGTTCCATGAGCAGGTTGCATTATTAATATGGAGCATCACTTGTGGATTAAGGAAGGGACTTGGAAAGGATGTCCCCAGCTTAAGGCTAAACTGCATTTCCTCAGGATACTGTTTTGTCTAAGCTACCAAGTAGGGAAGGTTTGTCAGGTGTTTATGTGTGTCAGATATCAGAAAGCCTGATGGGAAATAACTTGTCCTGAGATCAAACATAACATTTAATCATAACTTTATGTTTAATTAGAGTGGGGCCAGGGTAGATGTAAGATGCCTGGCCTGCATGGCTCAGTGGTTGAGCGTTGACTTGTGAACCAGGAGGTCATGATTCAATTCCTAGTCAGGGCACATGCTCTGGTTGTGGGTTTAATCCCCAGTAGGGGGTGTGCAGGAGGCAGCTGATCAATTATTCTCTCTCATCATTGACGTTCCTATCTCTTCCTCTTACTTCCTCTCTGAAATCAGTAAGAAGATTTTACAAATAAGGTAGATGTAAGAAATGAGAGTTTTCCAAGGCTGGTCTGGAGTTGTAACTCAGTACGTCTGGGAAAAAACACCTCCAGGACTCCTTGAGAAAGCACAGGTGAAAGCAGTGCTGGGAAGAAAGATGTTTTGTAAAGTGCTGGAGAGGAAGGGAAGGGAAATCTAAGGTATCTAGAGCAATTGGACAAAGGAGTAGAATAAAATATACGTATTGTGATCTTATTTACTACTACGCTGACATATTTAAAAGACATGTTGATTAAAATAATGTGGTGAGTAGACATTTAAAAATGTACTTATTCAGCAATTAGAAATGGCCAATATAACATTGATTTGCTGTTTTTGTGTGAACACAGCATTAATAGAATTAAAATGGGATACAGAGGTAAAGGATACCCTCATGTGCTAAGCATTTAGTAAGTGCTGGGTCTTGAGCCAGATAGTTTGTATAATTTGTATTTAAATTTTTTTCATATCTATACTAATAACAGGGTAATATGCTAATTAGGCTAGGAGACCTTCTGGACATCCTTCCGGAGAAAGCCATGGTGGTGAGGCTGAGGTGGTTAGGGGTGATCAGGCCAGGAGAGAAGGGCAGTTGGCGGTGATCAGGCTGGCGGGGGTGGGCAGTTGGGGGCAAGCAGGCCAGCAAGGGGGGCAGTTGGGGGTAAGCAGGCTGGTGAAGGGGGTGCAGCTGGGGTTGATCAAGCCAGAAAGGGGGGCAGTTGGGGCTGAGAAGGCCAGCAGGGGGCTAGCTAGAGATGAGCAGGTCAGCAGGCAGAGCTGGTAGGGATGATCAGGCAGACAGGCAGGTAAGCAGTTAAAAGCCAGCTTTCCCTGACTGCAGGAGGAATGTCTGACTGCCATTTTAGGCTGTATCCCATATGGATCAGGCTAAACTGACAGTTGGACATCACCCAAGGGGTCCTAGATTGGAGAGGGTGCAGGCTGGGCTAAGGGGACCCCCCCATGCACAAAGTATGTGCATCAGGCCACTAGTATATAATAAAAAGATATTTCCCCATTTCACTAATTAGGAAACTAGGTTAAAAACATACATTGACCTGGCCAAAAGTCACACACCAATGAATGCCTATACAGAATTTCAGTAGAAAAACTCAGGTATGAATAATATTATGAAAATTGCCCTATTGGGCATGAACCAAATACTCTGGAAACCTTGGAGAGAGGGTGGCTGATTTTGCATGCAGTCCTCTGGGAAGGCTATAAAAGCCATCTTCAGAATACACTTTGGGGAATGTGTCCTTGAGCACCACTTTATTGTAGATAAGGGTAATCTGATGAAAATTATAATGCTTCAGAGATAATGTCCTATTTAATAAAGACAGAATATGCAATTGACCATCACTCCACTACAAAGATGATGGTGCCTAATGCCAATAAGGAGGGAATATGCAAATTGACATGGCAAAGATGGTGGTAGCTGGGCACAGGGATTCCTCCCTGCCCCAGCCGCTCTGGGCCTCTGGGCAGCATGCAGGCACAGAACAGCCTGGGTAGGGCAGGATGCTTGCAATGAGGGAAGAGAGCAGGGGGTGGAGAGAGCTACAGGAGAAAGCAGGGCTGGTGCGAAGGTGGAAGGCAGCTCTGGCTGGAGTAAAAGTGGATGGTGAAGGCCAGAACAAAGGCCTGGGTCCCAGGTGCTGGAGGAAAGCCGGTGCTGTCAGCCAGGGGAATTAAGTCCTATTCTTGCATGAATCGTCGTGCATCAGGCCTCTAGTAAATTAATAAGCATTTTAGTAAACACAAAGGCTTTAGGATAGATTTATGTAAACTCTTTATGTAAAAACTGAAAAGTTTAGAGATCATGATAGGCACTGGAGATGCATATCAGCTTGAAAGCTTCTCCTCACCTGTGGCATTTTGGAGTTTTCAAGAGCAAGCAACCAAAAAAGGAAGGGAAGTGGAACCAGAATAGAGAAAAGTACTTGTAGTCGATGAAAACCACCCTCTGGATAGTGAAACAAATCTTGAACAAGGTGAAGGGGGCTTGGGTTTGGTCCTGATTTTGTCACCAACAGACTTTGATCTTTGTGCAATTTTCTTTAACCATATGGACACAAGGACATACTGTATATCATTACATATTATCAGTACCTGTCCTCACTTCATCATTCAGGATTTCTTTTCAAGATCAAATGAGAAAATTATACAAACATAAAAATTAAGAGATTCTAGCAGGTGGCAAGTATAATAAATATTTTATATTATTTAAATAATAAACCATTCATATTGAATAAAATAGAACATATAATTGACATTTCAAGTTTTATATTTTAGAAAACATTACAATTCAATAAAATAATACTACTATTTTATATTGGAAACCAGAGGATTTCCTAGTTTCCTAATTAGTACAAAGATTTGTGTGTGGGGCTGGGTGATTCCTCAGTCTTGCCTGTCCCTCTCATAATCTGGGACCCCTCAGGAGATGTAGCAGTGTACCAAGCATCAGGCGGCCAGGGAGAAACCCTAGCCAGGACCGGGCACTGCACCACTAATGTTCATACTGGCCTGCTGTTCCTGATACCGCCAATCACCATTAGATAGCGCTGCCGCAGAGTCAGGAGAGGCTTCCACCACCACAGCTGCACTTGCCAGCGTGAGGCTTGCTTCTGGCTGAGTGGTGCTCCCCCTGTGGGAGCACACTGACCACCAGGGCACGGCTCTTGCATTAAGCATCTGCCCCTGGTGGTCAGTGCACTTCATAGTGATTGGTCTACCAGTCGTTTTACTCATTCCGTCGTAACAGTCACTTAGGCTTTTATATATATAGTTGCTTTTTATTTAGCATTAGAATTTGAGATGGCCCATGGTCTGCCTGCCTAGAATTAGAAATGAAAATAAAATAAATATTACTTCCCCCCTAAGTGACCTAAAAGATGGATATACATACATATATATATATATATATATATATATATATATATATATTAGTAGTTTACATGTTTATATATGTACTAGTGGCTGAGTGCATGAAAATCATGCACAGAGTGGGGGATCCCTCAACCCAGCCTGCACCCTCTCCAATTGGAGAGTACTGGCTCCTAATTGCTCACCTGCCTTTCTGCCTGTTTCCCCCTAACCCCTCTGCTTGCCTGCCTGATTGCCCCAACCTATCTGCCTGCCTGCCTGCCTGCCTGATCACCCTCAATTGCCCTTTCCTGCCAGCCTGATCTCGCCTGCAACTTCCTTCCTATGCCAGCCAATTTGGTTCTGATTGGTTGGCTTCTATGCCAGCCATCGTCAAAAGCTTAGCCTCCTAGGCAGCCATTGGTTCCTCATAGTTCACCCAGATTTGGTTCTGATTGGTCAGTTTCTATGAGAGTCACCATCTCTGGGCCAATCTCCAGGCCTAATCAGAGTGGCGGGGCTGATCAGAAGCTCCTGTGGAGGCCTAGAGAGAAACAGAGGCATGTCTGCCCAGAGAGAAAGAGAGAGGCAATGGCTGATCAACAGCTGCCACAGAGGCTGTGGCCAGACCCTGCCTCTCTCTCTAGGCCTCTCTCCAGGCTTAATCTGCAGCCCACTTGGCAGTCAGTGCTGGGTCACTGCACATGCACCAGTGGCAGACAGTGCTGGGTCACCATGGGAACCCAGCACTGAGTGCAGGACAGAGTTCTGGTGTTCAGTGGAGCCTATGTTCAGTCATATGGACCCTGGGTATTTACATATTAGAGGCCTGGCACACAAAAGTTGTGCACTGGGGAGTGTCCCTCAGCCCAGCCTCACCCTCTCCAATCTGAGACCCACGGCAGATGTCTGGCTGCCAGTTTAGGCCCAATCTCTGTGGAATAGAGCTTAAAATGGCAGTCAGACATCCCTCTCACAATCTGGGATGGCTGGCTCCGAACCGCTTGCATTCCTGCTGGCCCAATCACCCCCAACTGTCTTCCTCTGCCAGCCTGGTCACCCCCAACTACCCTCCCCTGCCACCCAGTCACCAACAACTGCCTTCCCCTGCTGGCCTGGTTGCCCATAACTGCCTTCCCCTGCAGGCCATCTTGTTGTGGCCATCTTTGACCATATGTGGATGGCCATCTTGTGTGAGGGTGTGAGATTCAATTTTCATATTACCTTTTTATTATATAGGATAAAATGTACATAATTATAACTTAAGTATACATAAGTTAGTAGTTAAAACCAGGTACTCTACATATTTGGGCAAAACTAAGTTTACAGTTGTGAGCCTGCAAAACACATAGCTTATTCTTGTGTTTTTAAAATTATTTTGTATTGTTTTCCACATGAACCTACTTTTGCTCCATCCTGAATATTAGGAACGAGGATTTTTTTTTAAAAGAAATTATCTTACTTGATTTTGCACTAGTAATAAGACAGGTTTAGTACTGCTTACATTTTTTAAAATATATTTTATTGATTTTTATTTACAGAGAGGAAGGGAGAGGGATAGAGAGTTAGAAACATCAATGAGAAAGAAACATTGATCAGCTGCCTCCTGCACACCCTCTACAGGGAATATGCCTGCAACCAAGGTACATACCCTTGACCAGAATCGAACCTGGGGCCCTTGAGTCCGTAGGCCACAGCTCTATCCACTGAGCCAAACTGGTTAAGGCTTGGTTCCATTTTATATAAGCAGAAACTAAAACTCAATTCATGCCTGAGATCACATGAAATATAGGGTGCGCCCCCAAAAACGTATGCATGCTTTACAGCTGATAGCTCAATTACGGTTTCTTTCTTTCTTTTCTTCTTTCTTTCTTTCTTTCTTTCTTTCTTTCTTTCTTTCTTTCTTTCTTTCTTTCTTTCTTTCTTTCTTTCTTTCTTTCCTTCCTTCCTTCCTTCCTTCCTTCCTTCCTTCCTTCCATCCTTCCTTCCTTCCTTCCTTCCTTCCTTCCTTCCTTCCTTCTTTCTTTCTTTCTTTCTTTCTTTCTTTCTTTCTTTCTTTCTTTTTTCAGATTTAACCCATTGGAATGAATACTTATTCAAAGTGTGTATACATTTTGGGGCCCCCCATATATGGAATGGCACTCGGATTAGGGTTCGTGCATCAGAGGGCCTGCAGTGCCACCTACACCACATGAAAATACCTGCCTTGTTTATTGTTCAAAGAAGGTATAAAAAGTGAATTAGGAAACACAGATGCCTGGAGAGCCATGCCTGTGGCTGCCCTGCCTCATTTGGGTTGCTTTTGGTGGTGTTTGGATGCAGTGAGTTTTTAACCTTCATCTAACATATGCATATTCTGTCAAGAGCCAGAATGGGCCAAGACTTCTGGTCACCTCAAAAGCATTGTAATCCGGATGCTTACAGATTTCTGTTTCTCTGCCCCATCTCTCATACCTCTATAGCCATTCTGAATATGTCTGGTCATTAATTTTATAACTGTGTAGTCCTAAAAATGAAAGGGTGGAAAAGAAAATCAAAACCTCTGGATTCTCTCTCCTTAAAAATGCGCTTGCTTTAAGGGTGAGCTGAGGAATCTGGAAGCTACTGCCTGCCCAATCTCACCCCTCATGGAAGTCAGATCTTCAAAGCACTCCCAATATTTAAGCTCTGGCAGAAATGGTAAACTAATTATCTCGGAAAGCAGGATTGTGCATGTTTATTTTGTGATTTAATAAAAAGCTGACATAGTGGCCATTAGCTTCCCGGAGTGTGCTCTGCTTAATATGCAAAACACACAGAAATTAACATAGTAATTATGTTAGAACTAACAGGATACAAACATTTTAAATGGATTTAACACATTAAATAATTCCATGTCTTATGTGGCCCTCATGTCTTTCACAGATGGTCACAACGTTTGCTAAATTGTTCTACAGGTAGTGCAAATTAAGGTGATTTTCATTGACTCTTATTCTTGTTTAATGTGGACAGATAGCTTTATTTTTTACCTGAAATTATAGCTGCTCTGCTTAATGTGTTTTTGGTTTCTCTAACAAAGAAGATCGATGTCCTTTTCAGAGTGGTGGCTTTCTTTGCATACAAGTTTGAATGTTGGGGATGGGAAAAGGAGGTTGGTGAGAATGCCTTTTTGCTATCTCAGATAGCACAGGTGTTAATGTCACTCATAATACTCAACTAGAAACCATTTATTCCTGTACATAGCAACCATTTTTGAGACACCGACTCTTCACAATGTATCCTCCTAGTTGCTGAGGGCACAAGGATGAGTAATGTATAGTGTCTTTTCAAACTCTTTACAGTCTATAGGTAGTGATAAAATAAGACAGAAACAATGACTGTTTTTTCCTTTTTCTTGCTATAAACAATATTAGTAGAAGTTCAATGAAATAAAATATAATTACCAGTTAAACAGTAATAGATAAAGGGAAATAATAGATAAATGAAAGGAACCTTCTTGGAGAACTGCCTGATTCTAGGCCTAAGCAGAGAATATAAAGGATGAAGCTAGAAAATCTCTTCATACAAAAAAAAAAAAATCAAGAATGTAATCAAAGACTACCCTAAATATATCAAAACTAAAGAACACAGCATGGAGGGACCTGGAGAATATTATGCTAACAGAAATAAGGCAGTCAGAGAAAGACAAATGTCACATGATCTCACTCATAATGTGGAATTCAATGAACAAAATAAACTGTTGAACAAAATAGATTCAGAGACATAGAAGGGAGGGGGCAGGAGGTGTGTATGTGGGTGGGAAGAGATCAACTGGGTCAATCAAAGAACTTGTATGCATATATGCATAGCTCATGGGCGCAGACAATAGAGTGATGGAGGCCTGGGGGCGGGGTAAAGGTGAGGGCAGACTATAAGGAGTCAATGGGAGAAAAAAAGGAATAAATGTAATACTTTCAACAATGAAGATTTTAAAAAAAAGCAGACTAAAGGGAGTCAAACTGAAGAGGCCATATTGGCCAAGAATAAGGTAATTTGATCATCAATAGGGGTAGGAACTACAATGGATTACAAAAAAGTATAACTTAATTAGAGCCCAATATTATGAAAAAAAAATTACCAGTTCTGACCACCCTTAGGGAATTATAGGACTTAATCTCTCATAAACTGGTACCATGGGGAAAAAACACCATCCTGCTTTTATTATATATGCTGTATGTCAGACTAACCAAATAATGAGGGAAGTATTCCAGCTAAACAACAAATAAATAACAGAACATAAGGATTATTAGAACTAGAAATTCACTGTTTTGCAACTCCAAGTCTGAATTTCCTTTGTAATTTATTCAGTGACTAGGTTTACTATTAAAGCTGACTGTTTATAACTTTGCTGACCTTAAAATCTCTCAACTGTCTTCAGAGTGACTAATTATTGATTTTGTGCAAGAGCTATTTAATTAAATAGATACCAGGAAGAGATAGCATTTCTGTTCAGGGGGAAATGGCTGAAGGTGATTATTAAATCTGTTTTCCTTGTGGGATCGTGATAAAGTCATTGTCCATTTATATTTTCTTCCTTAGGACGTGCCTGTCTTCTCATTTTCCTCCTTTTTTGACAATGTCACAACACTCGAATGGTGCCTGTTGATTTGAGATGTCTGACATTTCTCAAAGAGTTGGGTTGACAGATGTGTACTAATGAAGATCAATGATTGAATGATTAATATTGCATTGGGGAAGGTCATGTGTGAGAATAACGGGCGTTTTAACATTGGAGACTTATTTAGGTGGTTAAAATAAATTATCTGCTTTATCTGCTGGGACTCAGGACCATGGTTGATGTAGACCTGAATCAACAGTGCAAATCATCTATTACAAATATTAAGTGTTTTTATCCCATTGTCAGTTTTTTTTAAATTATTGAATGTGTATTAACTTCTACTGGACCTAGGAATGTTCTGATAAGTAAAATATAGTGAGAGTCTTCTCTCAGAAATTTCACAGCCAAATGGCAAGTGTTGAAAGCATACACTTGGGTGGCATAATCTGAAAATAGTAGGAAGGAAGAAATCTCAGGTAGAGGAGACCATGGGACTCATGGTGTAGAAATATATTTATCAGAAAGACCAACACCTGGGCTTGTATGGGGTGGTTGTCCTTTGTTATCTAGGTTAAGAGTAATGGACAGAGATGGGTGGTAGTATGATCTCATGCTTTAGAATTCATGTTGAAATGGAGAGAATCAAGAAGGAAAATGACACACTATTCCTGAGGTACAATTCTTGCCCCTCCAACTCATTGTTTGCTCAAGGCTAAGTAGCCTTAGGTGTCCAGGAACATCCTATATAATAAAAGGCTAATATGCAAATCAACCAAATGGCAGAACAACTGGTTGCTATAATGCACTCTGACCACCAGGGGACAGACGTTCAATGCAGTAGCTCCCCCCTGGTGGTCAGTGTGCCGAAGCTGGGCTCAAGGCTGGTGAGTGCAGCGGCGGAGATGGAAGCCTCTTCCACCTCTGCAGCAGCGCTAAGAATGGCCAAATGCCCGTTCAGGCCTCCTCCCTGGGTGGGCCTAAGCTGGCAGCTGGACATCCCCCAAGGGCTCCTGGACTGCAAAAAGGTGCAGGCTAGGCTGAAGGACGCCCCCCTTCCAAGTGCATGAATTTTGTGCACCAGGCCTCTCGTATATTTAATGTACATCAATAGGAAAATCCAAGTGCTTCCAGGATTGTTCAAACCATTGCGAATGGCTTTGTGGATGTAATAGTTCATTCTAGATGTATGTGACCATCTAAGGATTAATATGGGAGTTTACAGCATGACTTGACATTCATGACTTCTTTTATTGTATTGCTGAGTCATCTGGCAAATGGGATATTAAATTATGTACTGCTTCATAAGATTTTCATAAAATAACTCCTCATTATAACCTAAATGACCCTCAAATATCAAATCTGCTCAGGCTGAGCTCTCCATCTTTACCTCATCCCACCTCTGTAACTCTCAGAACTTCCTAGCCACAATTACTCTACCAGTTGCCTCTTTCTGCATCATAGTAATATAACACAATTAGTAACAGGCATTTTATTTCAAAGTTTTTGTGGGTCAGGGGAAATGGCAGAGATTAGCTGGATGCACTCTTCAAGGTCTCTCAGGAGCTTGCAACAAAGATTTTTAGATAAACCAGGGGTTTCATCTGAAATCTCAACTCAGGAAAGACCTGCTTCTAAGATTACCTGTATATTGGCAAAATTCAGTTCCTTGTAGCCTGTTGAACTCAAGTTCTCAGATCCTGGCAGGCTGTTGGCCAGTTACCATCCTCAGTTTCCATATAACTGTCAACTCTCAGCTTATTTGCTTCCTCAAAGTCAGCAAGGGTGAGAGTCAACAGGGAGGATCTATCAGCAACACAGAAGTCACAAGGGTATTGAAGATATATCCCTAAACATTTTCTGTATTCTGTCAGTTAGAAACAAACCCCAGTTCCCACCCCACTCAAGGAGAGAGGCTTACACAAAGGCATAAATACTAAGAGGTGAGACTATTGGGGGCCATTTGTTACCACACTTATTTTTAATTTCTTCTTTGAATAATGAAAACTCTTGAATTCCAAAGTGTATGAAAATCAGATTCCTCTTAACTAGACTATCATTTGACTCCAGGGCTGACCAATGGTATGTGACAGTTTAATATATATTGTATACAAAGAGCAAAGGAAAGAAAGAAGAAAGGAAAGGAGGAAGAGAAGAAGGAAGGATGCAAAACATTTTCTGATCCTGTTTCCTCATTTACTAAGTGGGTTAAGCCACATACCTCTCAGTATACTACAAAATATAGGGCGTAGTTTAAGAAAAAGTGATCATGGTTGTATTTCACTATTTTATAAAAGATTGTCCCATACTCATATTCAGAGGGTATCATATTGTGGAACTCTATGTTGATCAAATTTAACATGTTTTACTTACTCAGGGAAATCACTGATTTCCAAGTGGAGTGGGAATAACTCTGGAGACTAAAGCTGCATTTTATAAACATATTTTATCTGTAACTCTCCTCCCTCCTCGAGCATCCCTCAGGACATTGAGAAACCCCCATTAAAGTGCAATGCAGCAATTGATCTCTGTTACACTAACCTAATTATTAACACACACTTTAATATTTTCTAGGCTTATGACTATGAGTTTTGGTCATTTAATAGCTAAGCATTTTTTTCTTTGGACTAAACATTAGACTTTATGCCCTTCCCACTGCTACATCAGCAGCCACATAATGTGAAACCTTTTGACAACACTGGCGTTCGGTGAGAAGACCTCCACTAAAGCCAGCTTATATTTTATCAAATGGAATTATATTTCACATTGTATGATTTAGCGTTTAGTATATTAGAAACTCTGAAATGAACAAGTGTTTATAATGGGCTTCTGTTGTACTAGAGGAATTCTTTTATGTTTAGTTACCATAAATTATTTTCTATTCCTCAGCCTCGCTTCTTTCATATCAGTGTTTTTGCTCTTTGTTTCCTCAAGATCACTTCTTCCATTGTTCTGATCAATGAACTCACTCCTTTCATAGTCCTCTGGGGTTTTCCCCACATCTCACAATGCTAGTTTATCTCATACACTTCCTTACTTATCCTGAAGATAAGTAAGTACTTATCTTCAAACAGTACAATAAATGTCCTCAAGGCTTCTAATGCATGGGTGAAGTGGAGGAAAAGTTCAATCACTTTTTTAAAAAATATATACTTTATTGTTTTTTTTTAAATATATTTTATTGATTTTTTACAGAGTGGGAGGGAGAGGGATAGAAAGTCAGAAACATCGATGAGAGAGAGACATCGATCAGCTGCCTCTTGCACGCCCCCTACTGGGGATGTGCCCGCAGCCAAGGTACATGCCCTTGCCGGAATCGAACCCGGGACCCTTCAGTCCGCAGTCCGAAGCTCTATCCACTGAGCGAAACCGGTCTTGGCTTCAATCACTTTTGACATAGATGAGTACACACTTCATTTCTCTCTTATACATTCACATAAACATCTAGGACTAGGAAGTGGCCTGCAAAATAATCATTTACTATAAAATCATGGCTTACCTTTATTAAATTTCACCTTATAAAATTTTCATTTGACATAATGTTTCCAATATTCAGGAATATTATAAATAAGATTTGAAGGGTTTGGTAGAAAATAGTGTAAAAGTGATTGTACAATATGTTATTTCTCTTGGATACAATTCTGGTACTTACTATCCCTTCTGATTGGATCAGCTATTGTGGATTCTCCTTCTCCCACCTCAGGATAACCTCTGTCTATCACAATTTACAACTTAGGTATTATTTTTTATTTTATTGTTATTTTATTGTTTAAAGTATTACAAATAATAGTACATATGTTTCCTTTTTCCCCCTCGACCTCCCTCCTAATTCCCCTACCCCCCAGCACATGCCCTCACATGCTCCCCCACCCCCCTCCAGTGTCTTGTATCCGTTGGTTGTGCTTTTATGCATGCATATAAGTACTTAAGTTGATCTTTTGCAGCACCCTCCACCCCAACCTCCCCTGCCTTCCCAGTGTAGTTTGACAGTCTGTTGCATGCTTCTTGGCCTCTGTATCTATTTTTATTTCCCCCATTTCTTTTCTTTAAAAAATCTTGCCTCTGCAGACTAGAAATAAACACATGAGAACAAGAAATGTTTGAGTCCCAATTTCAATGACCAACAATTCTGACTCCCAGTTTCAATGTCAAACTGTTCCTTATGTGTGCATGTCAGGAATGATATCTGGATGGTGGACAAATGTTGGCAATGCAGGTCCGACCCTCTCTGGTTTGGTCCTGGGTAACCTGCAGTAAGGCATAGCTGCTGACTGCTAGCATGGCAAGGCGTCATCAGCGTCTTCTATCTCTAGACTGTTTCTCCTCTTGTCTTTGTGGTTGGAACAGACCTGTCAACTTCTGTCTGTTGCAGGAATCCACATGGGGTTGGAATTGTTTTCTGAAAATATACAAACATATTCTCGACCAAATAAAAATCCTCCTTGAGCATGAAACCTGATTTAGATACATGTATTATTTTTATTTTACTGTTACTGTAACAAATTACCACAAATTGTTTTGAAACAATGCAGATTTATTATCTTAGGGTTCCGTAGATAAGAAGTTGATAGAGGTCTCATTTGGAGGAAATCAAGGTGTTGGTAGGACTGTGCTTCTTTCTGTCTGCTATAGAGGAGGACTTGTTCCCTTGTCTTTCCATTTACACGCCTTCAAAGCCAGCAATGGCCAGTGGAATCCTTCCTACCTTCTATCTCTGACTCTTCTTCACTCTTCAAGGCACAAGCAATCAGATTGTTCTTCCCTGGATAATGCAGGGTACTCTCCTCATTTTAACATCAGCAGGTTACCATCATTACATTTGTAACTAACCTTAATTCCCCTTTGTTAGGTAATATAGCATGCACACAGGTTATAAGGATTCAAATGTGGGCATTATTAGGAGGCCTTTATTCTTCCTACTTCTACTGTGAGGTCCCCTTCCAATTCATACTTAAGGCCATGGCAGCACTGGTCACACACTTTTTGAACTGACGGTTTCCTTGTCTAATTCCACACTCAAGCCCTCAAGCCTACCACATCTAGGTTGTAAGCCTATAATAAAATAGATATTAGGCCCTCTGTTTCCCAGAGAATAGCAATCCTGGAAGGTCGTAGCCTTTTAATACATACTAGGGGCCCAGTGCATGAAACTCATGCACTGGGGGTGGGTAGTCCCTCAACCCAACCTGCCTCCTCTCACATACTGGGAGCCCTCAGGGGATGTCCAACTGATGGCTCACCCCCAGCCTGCCATTGCCATTGTCCTGCTCAGGTCAGGCCTGGCTGCCTGCGACCAACCAGCCCTGGGGGCTGGGCACTCACCGCAAATTCTGCTCACAGTGCTCGGGGGCTGGGCACTCCCTGCTGTTCCCACTACCACTGCTGTTGCTGCTGCTGCTGCTTCCCGCACAGTGCCCAGGGGCCGGGTGCTCCCAGCCACCGCTGTTTCATCTCAGGCCCAGCACTCATGCCACTTGGCCCCACCCCCGCTCCTGATTGGCTGGTAGCATAGCCAATCAGAAGAGAAGGTATGGTCAAATTTGCATGTTTCTCTTTTATTATATAGGATTGGTTGCACAATGACAAATGTTTGTATTCATGTGTGTGTGTATGTGTGCCCGTGTACTTCAGTTAATCCTGAAAGTAATTAAGTTTTGTGTAACTGAAAATTAAGTAGAATACTATTACTTTTTAGGAAGTGAAAATGACTTCTAAATATGTATCTTCTCTGGTTTACTAAGCATACCGCCAACTTATTTGTATCTTTGTTTGGATCTCAAAGTTAGCATATTAAAGAAAAATCACCAATGCCCTTCCCTGCACAGTGTGCTTTTCTTCCATCTGTTGCTGAATCAGGTACCACCATATTGCCATAGATCAATGGCTTGCAACCTTCCTAATGCCGTGGCCCTTTAATACAGTTCCTCATGTTGTGGTGATCCCCAACCTTAAAATTATTTTTGTTGCTACTTCATAACTGTCATTTTGCTACTGTTATGAATCATAATATAAATATCTGATATGCAGGATCTCTTAGGCGACCCCTGTGAAAGGGTTGTTCGACCCCCAAAGGAGTCACGACCCACAAGTTGAGAACTGCTGCCATAGTTCTATTATCACCATTTGTCTTTCCCTGAACACTACCTCTAATTCTTAGAGGTAGAAAGCCCCACATTTAACATATATCTTAAATATATCTACTTCCCACCATTTCTACTTCAATCAGCGCCTACATCAGTTACTAGGGTTACTCAATAACCTTTCATTCAGCTGGTGAGGTCACCATAACAGGATACCACACATTGGGTGACTTGAACAATAGAGATTAACTTTCTTACAATCCTGGAGCATGAAAGTCCAAGATCACAGTGACAGCAGGATTGGTTTCTGATGAGACCTCTCTTTCCTGGCATGTGAATGGCTGCCTTCTCACTGTGTCCTCAGATGACCTTTCCTTTCTGTGTGCCTGCTCCTGGTTTCTCTTCCCTTTCTCATATGCACCAGTCCTGCTGGCATAAGGCTCCCAAGTCCTCAAACACCCTGTCTCCAATTACAGACACATTGAGGGTTAATGTCTCAACACAAGTTTGGGGCGATACAATTCAGTCCATTAATACCCTTATACGCCTACAACCCATTTTCCAATTAGGAGGTAGGTGATTTTCTTGACTTAATTTGCATGATGACACTCCTTTGATTAACACCTCTAAGCTTTTCAATAATCCATGGAATAAACTCCCTCTAACTTGACCTATTCCAAGTCTTTCATCTGACTCTCACCTAAAACTCTGAACTCACCTTGTTCTGCTTTCTCCTTTATTCAGAGTCCCAGCTCCTCCTTGCCTCAGTGCTACTGCATTCACCGCTCCCCTTCTCAGAAAGGCCTGTACCTGAATTTTTAGGTTTGTAAATCTCAGCTCAAATGTTACTGCTGCAGCCTCTTCACCAGGTTGTAAAAAGTAGGTACCCTCCTGCATGGGAGTCATTGGAGATGTGCTTCAGGGGGTACATTGATCTCCAAGCTGAAAAGTGGTGATATGACCCTGAGAGTCCCTTTCCAACCTGAGAATCAAATATTTTCATACTGCTACCAAGAAAACAAGTATTCATAAATAGATGTTTCTATTCTGCTGAATTACATCCAAGCTAAGGAACAGAAGGTAATTAGCAAAGAATTTAATCAGCAACATTGCTTTAGTGCCCATCATTAAAAAGCTTAAGTGTTGCACCGTTTTTCTTTCTTACTTTATGAAGAAGCCACTTATGCACCATTTCAATGCTATTGTAATTGTGAGTGAGTTTTATGGGGGAATGAAATTACTGGCCTCCATTTTACAACACAAACATTACCTGAAGCTTTTATAACCCAGACACAGCAGAAAATAGAGAGGAAGAACAAAAAGAAAAATCATCATAAAAATACAGATGCTGAAATTGAACTTTGATGCTCATTGGTTTGATTTATCTGAGGCACCACATTAGGATTTCAAACCATGTGTCATAGAATCTTTTATTTCATGATTTTTTTTCTTCTTGCAACTGATCCTTAATAGCTATACACCAGGGAGGACGGTTGTACCTAGAAAGACTGAATATTTAAAAGACACAAAATGTCAGTTCGTAAAATTTTGAGCATTTGGTTGACATCTCATTTCAAGAATGGAATTGCCAAAACTGCTGTCACTAATGAAAAAAAAATTAAGTAGTTCACATAGCTGGAGGCAATGCAGTTATCTTTGTAGAGAAAGGTCAGAGTCTGAAGATGAATAAAATTCATTCAATAAATTATTTATTTGTCTTTTTTTCTTCTAACTATATTAGATACATGTGCATATGATATAATTCAGGATATTTTCTACAGTGAAAAAAGTAGATATTTCTTTCAGGGACTGCTGATTTCAACTGAGCCCCCAAAAAGAGACAAATCTTGTCCATTGGTCTATCAAGCAACATTTAATTTACAAGTTTAACAATTACATGGTGTTCTTTGTCTTTCGATTCACATAGAACTTTTTTATTTTAATTTTTCTTCATGATTCTCTCTCATTAGAATGAAAATTGATGTTGAGGGTAAGATGCATCATCAAATATAAATATTGTTTACCTTTTCTTTTAAGATTCACATTTTATATTTAATTATTAATATAGTCTGCATAATAACTCTATTGATGAGAAATAAATTTTCTTATCACTCAGTTGAGGAAATTAAGGCCCAAGAGGTAAAGTGACTCACGTAAGACACACAACTATTGAGTTGTGAAATCAGTATAGAAGAGACTGACATAGGAGCATCCCAAACAGCCAAGGATGGACTCAGAATTCTCAGGTGAGATGTAGCGTTATGAAAAACAAAATATCTTCTATTGATCACCGCCCACAAAAAATATGATTGTTGCATGAGAACAGTACACATGGAAAGAGATGGAGGGAGAAGACAGCTGAGCCAGAGAAATAGGCTGAGAGATGAGAAAAGGCCAGAGTGTGGTGGCATGAAAAGCTCCTGAGTCAACCAATATTGTATATAATAAAAGGCTAATATGCAAATTGTCCTCATGGGAAGGAGTTCTGCCAACTGGGAGTTAGATGTGCAATGACCACCACGGGTGGCATGGAACATAGCAGGCACCAGCAGTGTGGCACTGGCAGCAGAGGCGCTGCTGGCACCTATGGGCATCGATGGGCACCAACGGACCCCAATGAGAGTGGGTCCACAGCGGGATGGTGGAGCAGGTGAGCAAGCAGCATCAGGCCAAGGCAGGTGCAAAGGGAGGCCCCAGCTGGCAGATGGCAGCTGCTAGGGACCCTACTTTTGCACGAATTTCATGCACTGAGCCTCTAGTATTTGGATAAACTGGGATATTCTTCCACTGCTTCATGTGAGCCTGCCTTTCTGGCTCTCAGATTCTTCCCTTGAAAAATAAAAGGACTAGGAGACAAGAGAATTGGTTTATTGAGAAGTCTCAGATTTTATAGGGTATTGTCAACTGAACAGCCTTCAATGAACTCATACTTATCCAACTATTCATGCTCCTTCAGCCATAGTCTTACTGTAATGGAAACACTGAGTTTGTTGCTTTAGGCTGGAGTGTTAAAAATTTAGATCATCAAATTAAGTCTTTTGCTCTTAATTAGGAATTTTAAAATATATACAATTTGGATTTCACTAATTATCTCATTTACTTATTTATCTGAACACAGATTGTAGTTGTCAGACAGTGAATATACAATGGTTAGGAGAGAAAGGATTTCTGCCTTGTGAAGCTTTCAACCTCACTGAGTAAAACATAAGCTAATTAAGTAATCAACTTCATAAAAACAAATATGCAATCTAAAAGTCCATAATGTGATGTTTAGGTACCTTAATAAAAGTGTGTGCATGCCCAGGGATGGTGACCTACTCCAAACAGATAGATCCTGGAAAAAGGTGCATGACGGCCGATGGACCAAGAAGGTGAGCTAAAATCAGGTGTGTGAAAGGACTGGGGAGACATGCTTAAGAGTTTCTGTGTGTTTTGCCTCCCAGAGATGCTGCTTTAATGGGTCACAGGGACCCAGCATTGTGCACAAAACTTCAAAAGTTGTACAGCAGGGTGAAGCGTTTCTCATTACTGAGGAGAGAAGATTAAAGCAATTCCATAGCACAATTAGAGTGTTACATTACTGAAATGCTAATGAACTTAGCCAGTAAGTAATTCAGTATATAGTCTGAAATATAAGATTTCTCCTTTCATCCCTTTTGAAAAACATTTTCAACTATGAGTTTGAATGTCTACATCCATGTGCACACACATATACAAAAATAAATGAGCACATTTCAGTGTACCTCTACCTATTGAGAATAATTTTATAACCACATATAAAAATCAATAAGTGCATAAAACAGAGATACACTAATAGTGTGTTAAAGGGAATGAGTAAATTGTTAGTATATTCTAAAGTTAATATTAGATATGAACATTAGAAGGAAAACAAAGGGAGATTTACCTTACCAGTCTTCAAATTAACATATGTTTAAATTCTAACAGGAGAAAAATACTGTATGTTCTCTCATAACTTCCATAATGTGGGTGAAATAAATCTAATTTATGAGACTGGAATACCATTCTAAACCCAAATGATTCCATTTTGTTTTTGCATCCTATTCACAAATCTGTAATGCACTGAATGGCAGAAGAGAGAAAGAGTGAACCAGAGGCACAAAGGTGCACCGGTTACAGCCAGTGTCTGATGGTTGCCCTGATCATGCCCTCCTTTGCCAATGTGTGTTCCAGTGTCAGAGTAAGAGCCTGGGACCTGGGGGTGATAGCATGGAACGTGTGTTCAAGGGATGTACAGAATCTACTAATAAATTTTGCATGAGGCCAGAGGTTAAAGTGAGTAATAATTTCCTTTTCAAAAAAATATTACTTGGGTTAATCTGGGCATCTATCCTTGCACATTCCATTTCTTGTTTTAGTTGTCCCAATTCATTCATCTGTTCATCTGCCCATCTGCCCATTTATCTATCCATCCATCCATCCATCCATCCATCCATCCATCCATCCATCCATCACATGAGCATTTTATTTAGTATCTGTTATATTTTGGAAAACCTGAAACCTAGAGTAATCCAGGAAACCAGGTGGCATGACCCTCATCTCAATGATGAAGACATTCAAGTTCAGAGAACTCCATTCTTAAGTGGAAAGCTGGTAAATGCCAAACCAAGATTTAGTCTCACTTAAGTTGGTTAATGTCTTCATTGTTGAACAAACACAGTGTTTGTTGTGAGGATCTTCTGCTGGGTGTTCGGAGTCCGTGGAGATTCGGGCTGTGGTGACTCCCGGTCTCATGGGGTTTGCAGTCTACTGAGATGACCTGGTGCCAAAATCTGTTGACCTTTTTCTTTATTGAATGTTCTCAATTCGGCGCAAGTGCACATACTGAGTACCCACTCTCTGTGGGCCACTAACTATATTTCAATTTATATAACAACTACAATCTTCCCTTCAATATATTTCCTTCACCATATGCCCTGTGTTATGAATAAGAAGAGAAAGGCTTGTTTGCAAACAATACTAGGGCAAGTATATGTGAAAGGACAAAGGACTATCCTCCATCATGAGGGGCTGGTCAGCCTATCTCCCCTTTCCCCCTACTGGGAGTGGCCACAGGGGTGCCAGGAATGTCCTGACTCCCCCAACCACTGTCTGAGCGAACCAATGCAGCCCAAGGACATAGCTTAGGTCCTAATAAGGCATAAACAAAGTACTGGTCACTCCCTGATCCTTGTACTGTGAGGCCCCCACTGAAAAACCCTGACCTAATAAGGCTATCTCTGTAACCCACGTCACTTCCCTAAGACCACCCAAATCACCAACCCTTTATAACCTATTGTTCTTGCTGGGCTCGCTCTCTCGCCTCGCTGCTGTGCCAGATGAAGGTTGAGGGCCAAACCCGTGTTTGAATAAAGGTTCTTTTGCTTTTTGCATCGGATAATAAAGGGCTCCCTGGTGGTTAATTATTGGGGATCCTGAGCTCTGGGCATAACATATGTAGAACCAAAATATCTTAAGATTTGGGGCTTTACACAAAGTTCATAGAAAAGTTGACACTTCTCTGTCTTTTTCTGTGAGGGATAGGATTGAGTGTGGTGTGGGAGATTTACTTCCTTGTGAGATTTCTGCCATGTAAAGCATAAAGCTCCAGGATTTCCTCTTGATATTAAATTTAATTGGGATAAAGTGGAAAAAGAAAGGCACACATGAAGAAGCTGGGAAGGATAACTCTCCTTAAGTCCATATTGACATTTTCTTCTCAAAGAGTTGAGTTACGGGCCACATATGGACCCCAGAGAATGATATGGGTCACACAAGAAAACTTTATGAACAATATTAAGTAGCTGCAGAAGTGAAGGGGAACCAGAGAACATGTACGATAGAAGAGTGGCATTAGTTTGGGAAAACAGATTTTGGGTTGGTAATCTGACTTCAGGAACTAGGAAAACCACAGCAGCTTTATGAAAACTTTTATTTCAAATCCCATACAAATTGGCTTGACCAAAGTTGGAAGAATGGTTTTGCACAGGAATCTAGAAGCGAGGGAGTCCATTTAAGAAATTACTGAAATATGTGGGTAAGACACAACCAGGTTAATTTTTAAAGAGCTGAGAGACAAACACACTTTCTTTTTAAATATAAAGAATATTCAGTGTGTTCTCCGTCACTAGGACTCCATGGTGGAAACCCCCAATGATCTTTTTACTATCTCCGTACTTAGGTATCTATACTGTGTAGAGTGATAGTGAGTGCACCTGTCAGTTTGAAAATAATGGCAGAAACAAAAGAAAATGCAGCAGCAGAAGTGGAATTCAAACTTGGCAGTTTTCTTTATCTATTCCTTCCTACCCCTCTAAGCGCCTCCTTTCAAGTCAAGTGCACATTTAATTTTTTCTGTGTCATTAAAGGAAATACAAATTTTTAATGGTGCATGCCTAAATCATTACTATGACAGTGAATGCGGAACAGAAATGCTCATTGGGAGAACTATTCAAGGCCAATGTTGCTCAACCTGGAAAAGGGCAGTGTCTTTGCTAGCCAATGTTTGTTTTCCAGGAAATAATTGCTCCTATTTCCAAAGAGAGGCCAGGCCTGTGTATATGTTGTGAGAATAGATCCCGAGGTTGATTTGATATTTGGGGAAATGAATAGGGAATGAGAACTGACTCCGCCACCATCTCAGTATGCCCTTACAGTGTCTTGCCCTCTCTGGTTGCTGGACCTCAGAAGAGGAGGGATTTGTTCTTCAGAAATGAGAATAAACAACATGTTTAAGCAGGTCCCTTTTCCTGGACGTAACCTGTGCTGTTAAACCTATTTATCTGTTAAATAGATTCTTGTTGTAAAATAGTGTGTCACTGCTCAGTCCTCGCCCCACATTCAGGCAACACTCAATTATTTGCAAATTTCTAATTGTGCTCTGTGCAATGCTCCCTCATTTCCACACCCATATGCTATGCTGGTCTCACTGAATAAAATGTCCTTCCCAACCTCCACTTTCCTTTCCTCAGCCATTCTCTGGGCTAACACTCCTCTTTTAGTTAATTCTCTATTCGTTGTGACTTCCTCCAGAAAAGAATTCTCACATTCCCAGGATGCTGCCGCCTCCTGGGCTACCAGAGTCACTTGTCTTCAGACAGTGCCGTGGCTGGGTTGCGGCAGTCCTGCTCGAAGTTACATCCTTGAGGTCAGGGCATTGGCATGTGTGTGGGAACTGCTGAAAAAGTAATCGGATAAAGGTTAAGACTAACAGCATTGGCGATGCATTCATTAGATTGGGGTGGAGGGGAGGAAAAAGGATAAGCAAGGAGGACTTGGTTTTCTGACCCAATGGATTTTCCTGGAGTAATTTAAACTCAATTCTATCTAATTCTGAAAACTATATATCTATTCAATTTTCCTCAAATTGAAACCAAACTGATTGTGTAAATGAGATTTTTTTTTCACTCTGAATGGGATTTTTCTTCTCTTCCTCCTCCTCCTCCTCCCTCCTCCCTCCTTCCTCCTCCTCCTCCTCCTCCTCCTCCTCCTCCTCTTCTCCTCCTCCTCCTCCTCCTCCTCCTCCTTCTTCCCCTTCTTCTTCTTCTTCTTCCTCCTCCTCCTCCTCTACCTCTTCTCCTTCTTCTCCTTCTCCTTCTCCTTCTCCTTCTCCTTCTCCTTCTCCTTCTCCTTCTCCTCCTCCTCCTCCTCCCCCTCCCCCTCCCCCTCCCCCTCCCCCTCCCCCTCCCCCTCCCCTCCTCCTCCTCCTCCTCCTCCTCCTCCTCCTCCTCCTCCTCCTCCTCCTCCTCCTCCTCCTCTTCCTTCTTCTTCTTCTTCTTCTTCTTCTTCTTCTTCTTCTTCTTCTTCTTCTTCTTCTTCTTCTTCTTCTTCTTCCTCGTCTTCATTGTTGTTACACTGAAAGCTTATAAGCATCACCCTTTGGCATTTGGAGATTTTGAGGGAGGCTCTCAGAGCCATCTGACACTTCAGAAGCACCTGGGAAGATTTTAAATTCTCAATGTTAAGGCTGCACTCCAATTTCTAGTGGTAGAACCCAGCTAGTTATATTTAGTGAACTCCTCAGCTGATTTTTCATGTGCAGAAAAGGTGAAGAACAATCAGAGAGAAGGAGAGGAAGAGGAAAAGGAGAAGGAGAGGGAGAGGGGGAGGAAAAGGGGGAGGGAGAGGGGGAGAGAGAGGGAGAGTCTTTCTATAGTAAGAATCCTAAAAGCACATCTACCCTTGCCTAAATATCAGAATCCTATCTAATAAAAGAGAAATGTGCAAATTACCTTACCTTTGCTAAGCTGCCAGCCAATCAGGAGCGGGAGGGCGGGGCGGCGGCAGGACAGGATGCTGGCGGGGGGCGTGGCAGAGGCAAAGGACTGAAGTCACCCCTCTGCAGGCTACCCAAGGTCTTATTTCAGCCCTGATGTTGGGCTGCTTCCCCCGACCATAAGTTACCAACCCACTTCCAGCCAGAGTTAAAGGGGGCTTCTTCTGTTTTTAAGGCATCGCCATATCCTGTGCCTGCCAGACCCCTGTGAAAGCACTACTCCTTAGGTCTGGTGTGCTGGGAGCTGAAGCAGAGAGGGCGTGAGGCCCAGCTCACCCGGGATGCTGGCCTCCATCAACCCCTCCCAATTATCCTGGCCCAGCCTTCCCTATGCATACCTGCTCACGAAGAGCATGAAGTGGTCCTGGCAGCTGGATGTGAGGCTGGCAGGGGGTGCGGCTGCAGCACTGGGGAAGGGAGGCCTACATCCTCCCCCAATCCAGAGGGGCTTGACAGGGCACATCAGGCCTCGACCCTCATCCCGGCAACAGGCCAGGGGACCTGAGGCCATGTACTTCACCCAGTGGGGCTTGACAGGGGACCTCAGAGTGTACTTCCCATCCTGGTGCAGGGCTAGGGGACCCCTGGCTGCTCCTCCTGCCCAGCAGGGCTTGACAGGGAACCTCAAGGTGTGCTTCCGCCCTGGTGCTGGGCTAGGGTGCAAAGCTCAAGGCTGGGGGACCTGAGGCTATGCCCCTTCTGCCTGGCTGGGCTTGACAAGGGACCTCAGGCTGTGCCCCCCACCCAGCAGGGCTTCACAGGGGACCTGAGCCTGCACCCCTGTGCCAGTGGGGATTTATGGGAGACCTGAGGCTGCACCTCCCTCCCGGTGCTGGGCTGGGGGACCTGAGGCACATGTAGGTGAGTGGGGACTTGACTCTAGGTCCCATGGTGCACCCCAGACTCTGACAGGAAGAATGTTTTCATATACATTTTACTAATATTCTTTAGTCTCTGATACTTCTATTATAGCGAAAGAGCAAATAGCAATATTAAATTATTTCCTCTAATTAATTCCCTTTTAATGTGCACAAATTTCATGCACCTGGCCACTAGTATTCATTATAATACTGTATGTAGCAGTACAAAACGTGAGGCAACTTGAATATTTCAACATCCATCATAGGATTGTGATTAAATAAATTGTGATGCATCTGTAAAATGGATGTTATACAACTTCAATAAAACAGAGAAGCTTTTTATGTACTAACTAGAGGGTCAGAGCACAGATTTGTGCATGAGTGGAGTCCCTCAGCTTGGCCATGATCAAGGCTTATGGGGGGAGCGGCTGGATGGAGGGAGGGGCTGCAGGAGGTTGGCTCTGGGAGTTCACTGACCACCAGGGGTCAGCTCCTGCATTGAGTCTCTGCTTCCTGGTGGACAGTAAATATAATAGGCAATGGTCGACCAGTCTTTCTGGTTATTTGTAATGGTTGCTTAGGCTTTTATATATAGATAGATATAGGAAGATCCTAAGGATCTGTTGTTCAGTGAAAAAAAGCAAAGTGAAGAACAGTGTATATAGCATGATATAATGTGTATTTTTAAATAGAACTTTTGTATATATTTAGAACTCTGAAAGTATATATGAAAAACTACTGACAGTGGTATTTGTTTTATTTTGGGGAAGAGATGCATACATATGGCAGAGGGACCAAGGTTGGAACCTGACTTCACTGTATGTCTTTGTTGTTGGTGATGGTGGTGGTTTGTTGGTTTGTTTCTGGTTTTTGAACCATTTGACTATATTATTCAATATATTAATTTAATGCAATAACATTGCAATTGATTACAAAAAAATTAACAAACATGAATTTGCAGTACCAGCTATTAGCACCACCCTAGTGGTCCTGGAAAATTAACTTATACGAGCCTTAGTTTTCTCATCTTTAAGTGAAAATTGTGGAGATGATTTATAAAATATGCATAAAAGCCTTTAGCTCACACATAACAGATACCCAGTAAGTATCCATGTCAATTCCTTTACCATTCTTTAGTATTTGGGGTAATGCCCACTGCAAAATTCCAGGGGGGAAAAGATACATGAGTTTCATTGTCTAAATATACTGTTTCTCTATTCTCTGGCTGGCTCCTTTTTAGAAAACATATTAAGGGATGAGGACAGCAAAGGGTGATAAAACTAGCCCCGAACGGGGGGGAAAGAATATTTCAGAAACTTTATCATAACAAGGACTGAGCTCTAAGTCAGGGTAATTCTATTGGAATAATGATAATTACATGTCAAGTCACATTACTGTTATTGCATTCTCTCCAGAGTATTTGATAATTAAGTTGTCACTATCAAGTCTATAATGAAAGTCACTCATATTGAAGACTTTTTTTTTTTTGGAAAAGAATCCCAAGTGGAGTTCTTATTGGCCTTCCATGTGAATGTCCAATAGTTGTCTGAGCTGGACTTTCATTTCTCTAGCCTTCAGACAGGCAAGCAACTCTTTAAACAGGGCACAGATATGTTTCCAGATTCCTCTTCAACAGGATGCCCCTGGAAAATGAGGTTAGTCTTCACAGGTAGTATTTGGATTATTCTTTATTTCTAACTGAAGTTGGCCTTGAAGAGGACATACAAGTGAGCCTGTATGCTCCCTGGTGGCTGAGTCAGTGGACTAGAGAGCATTTACTCCAGGGGAAGAGCAGGAAGAGATGGTCTATATTGTTTGACCTTCAATGAGCTGGGAGGAAACTAATGCCAAGGCAGCCAAGAATAGAACCTTCACAGAACCATTCTTTGTTGACACCATAGGGGATATTTAATCCTGAAAATAAATGCTAGGTTTTGCTTTCTAGGATTTCCTAAACAAGACAGATTTCATTGTCTATATACATACATAATAAAATACATAAATACTTTTTATTTCAGGTATGAATAAATAATAATAAAAAGAAACAGAATGTGTGTGGAAATTTATACTTTTAAATGCATCTGGAAATGCAGGGTTAAATAAAATCAACATTTTTTTTTTCTCTAAAGAAGGCCCCAGGAATTTTAAACTCTTAAAGCTGATTGTAATTTTTTCCAAAGGTGGGCTTAAGAGAATCAACATCACTGAAATATATATGTTACGGTATACTTCGGTCATAAAATATTTCACGTGATCACTGTTATGTGGAATTCACTTTTACAACTGCTGGTATAAAACATTCTTATTGATTAATCTTACCACTTTTTAATTTAAAAAAACGATAACTGTTACAAAGAGATTAGATTGAGAAATTGCTAAATCGATGACAGATAGCTAGATGATAGATCAAGTTAGAAACAGGTAACCCAAAGCATCAGAATATGTCTGAGGCAGAGAAATGATCAGGAAGATGTATTAGCAGGTGCACCTTTTAGACAGATCATGCATGCTGAGATATGTTAAACTTCCCCGAGTTGTGAGGCCAGGTTTTGGGGTTATGAATGGATTGAGACCTACTGAGACAGAAACCTTCAGGGTCACTAAGCAGAAAACAACTCTCTATTGCTTTCTATGTCTGAAGGTAGTACTTCCTTCCAAGATCTGTGTTTTTATTTCCTTATCTGTGAGTTGGAAAGATAGAGTTCCTTTTCTTATTTGGCAACTGTGACAAAGATGTGAAGTTTGCCCCTTAACACAGATCTCTGCCTTTAGTAAGGGCTTAATTTGTATCATTTGTAATGATAGCCCCAACTTGTTGAAACTCAATCAATCTGCTGGTATAAAATCTCAGAGCCAGTTCTTGGCCTGAAGTCATAATATGAGTTGTGGATGTGTACATGGAGCATCTAATGGGAGATTTTATTTCTGGCTCATCAAATCAAATCCTCTTTGGGCAGAGCATTTACTACTTATCATGAATTGCCCTTTATGCAATGTTGTTAGTAACTATCTCCCCCACAACTCCCAGGTTCCCTGCATTGGTGTGAAGGGTTTGCATCTTCTAGGACTAGAATGAAGATTCATGTCTCAGTGACTGTGACGTGCACACATATTCACGTGTCAAAATGCGTGAAAAAATGGATAAATGACAAGCACCAAGTGAAAATGGGGCTGTCAATAGATGCAATTTGTTAACAGAAAATTAAGCTATAATGTTTTTACCCATCACGCATATGATTACAAAATTAATTAAGACGTTTTTATGTGGGAAATAAGTACTATTTAAGAGATGGTTATGAGTGTGTTTAACTTTACGCTGAGATAAACACTTTAACAAATTCATTCAAACAAATTGCTATTTGGAAAGTGGGAAAAAAAACTATAAAGAGCATGGAAATGTAAACATTTTTCACTCTCTGGAAATACTAGCAGACTATGGAATATTGAAGGTTCCTTTCTTTTTTATGCTTGGTTCAGAAATGTACTTTGGCCCAATAGTTTGTGTAAGTTTCTCTTTATTTAGTTGGTTCAGTAGAAACATCATTAAATTGCAGTATTGGTGTGCATAGTTAATGGGGTACAATGCTTGCTCAGAAACTGTGTCTAAGTGAAAAATGTACTTTCCTGTTGAAAACACTCAACAAAATTCTGAATACTTTGGCTAGAAATCAAGGATAAAATTTTTTTAAGAGTCTGGGAGTTCACAGATTGAGAACACAGCAAGGCAAAAATCTAGAAGTATTCCTACAAAAAAAAAAAGAGAAAAATTAAAAGTTTTTATAGTTAAAGGTGCATTCTTAAGAATTGGCCGTCTTGCATTCTTAGTCCCAGGATTGGTCCAGCAAGATTATCAGTTAGATGCCAGGAAGTTAGGGTGATGGGTGCCAGGGGGTCTGGTCACATCCAGTGGTCTGATATCAAGTGGATGTGTATTTGAGTACTTCCGGGATTAATGAGGAGGTCTGGATGTGTGAATTCATAGTCAGAGGGTGAGCTAGTGGTCCAGATGGCATGTAGGCAAGATACAGGAAAGGAAAGTTCAAAAAAGTTTAATCCTCCCAAACAAAATGGAGTATTTCTTCATGCCTCAAATTCCATAACATTAATATTTTTAGTAGATTGGTTTAATGCAGTTCATTTTATATTTTCCCTATATTAACTCTTAGCTCACTCCCTAATCCTGCTTCTTCTTTCTTCTCTTGCCTTTTACTCCTCTGAGAAGCTAACAATGTCTCTGCTCTCTCCATTGGGATCCTGACCCAGATATCTCCTCTTCACTGCCTCTGGGGAAAAGCAGAGGGAATGTGATAAAGTCCTACAGGAAAACTCATTTAAAATTTAAAATTATATTGGACAAATTTAATCGCATTGCAGTATATGCCTTTTTAAATGGGAGACTCATAGAAAAAATACTCCAAATATAAGATGTAAACAATATGGGATTTATAATAAAACTCAAATGTTGAAGTGATATTATTACCAAGTAAAAAAGAACACACATAGGTTGTATTATACCTCACAGTTATACTCAGAGACAGAGCCACAACATTACTCTGTACTATGGGATGGCAAAAATACTGAGGAAAATAAGGACTTGGTACAACTAAGTCAGAAAGTAGTGGAAAACAAATACAGGTCTTAAAAATAATAAAATTGTTACACTTTAAGGAAACAATCATCAATAAGCTAAAAAATGTTCTAGTAAAGATGTCAAAGATATGTGTACTTTATAAAGATACTACAAGAAATACAAATATCCTAAATAATAGAAAGCTAATATGCAAAATTTCCCCCTCTACCAGGAGTTTGACTAGAAGACCAGGAGTTCAACCAGGGGGTGGGACTGGCTGCCCAACCATGGCTGACCCCCCGCCGCCGCCGTTTGCCCTGCTTCTGATTTCCCCTCTCCCCCGCACCACCATCACTCTATTCGGGACTGGGGCTAGCCAACAGCCCATGGCCCCTCCCCCAGGCAGGCCTGACCTGATCAGCCCAAATTCATGTACCAGTCCTCTAGTAGATATAGACATTTAAAAACTTTAAAAAAACACAACACTAGTACATATATACTTATTTATAATTTTAAAAAATTATATCTCAAATTTATTCTGGACATTTAGAGAAGTGTAAGCCATCATGCCTATATCTCAAAAATTAACACACACACACACACACACAAATATGTGGAACTAAGAAAACAAAAAAGTACTTAAAATATATCCTTCAACCCATGTCTGATATACCATGCATTATCAGAAAATAATATTACTTATCTACATCAATCATCTGGTACAGGGAATTTATCAGGGATTCTTTTAAGGAATAAATAATTCAGATGATCTGCTTAGAGCACTACCTATATAAGAGCCTTGAATGGACTTTCATTTTACTTAGAATAAAACCTAACATCTTACAATGAACTGTAAGTCCTTGAATATTTATCATCTCCTGGCATTTTCTCTACCCTCTTCCCAAACTCAGTGTGCTCTTTGTCACCAAGCTCTAGCCACATAGACAACTTTCTTAGGTCTGGTCACTTCTGCTTTTAAATATAGGATTTTCATTGTTTCTTTCAGAATATTTAATTACAGTTTTATTTCATTGGTGTTATAGGAGAATGGTCATATAGAACACAGCCACTGAGACATATTAAATTATTAGAAACTTTATTTTTTTCATCTTTATTGTTGAAAGTAATACATATGCCCCCTTTTCCCCTCTTCTGTCCCACCCCACCCTCACCCTCATCTCAGACCTTCACCACCATATTGTTTGTGTCCATAGGTTATGCATATATGCCTACCAGTTCTTTCATTGATTTCTTCCCACCCATCCACCTTCTCCCACCTTCCCTCTGAGATTTGACTGTCTGTTCCATGCTTCTATGTCTCTGGGTCTAGTTTGTTCATTAGATTCCACATATGAGTGAGAACATGTGATACTTGTCTTCTATAGAAATCCACTGGATGTCTTTTGTTTGCACATCTTAGCTATTCTCCTCCCACTCTGGGCCCTGGAAAGCAGCCCTCACAAGGCATCAATGGCCTCCCTGCTCTCTGGCTTCAGATTGAATGGGGATGAGAAAATGGGAGGCAGGGAAAAAACTGAGGCAGGAGGGTTTACCCCTGACTCCCTTTATGCAATGTCACTGTTGGTTACATGCATCTCTCTAATAGGAATCACATCTCTTGCCCACCAATCTTCTTTGTGTAGCTACCTTCTTTCCTTCTTTTTGCCCATTCAAACCTAGACCACAACCAGCTCTAGTTCCAGGGAACTTGTGCTACCTCTTGATCTTCTCCTTAAACCAGGCCACAGTTTGTAAATAGTATCCTTTTTAAACTCTCCCAAACTGTCCAGTTTGATCCTTTAACTGACTTATAAAATGAACAACTAAAATATCGATGGTGAATTCAATGATAATTTTTTATTAGGACACAAATTGTTATAACCCATCAATAGAATGAGTAAATAAAAATAAATAATATGAATGGGCATAAAAGACATTTAAAACATTTAATATCTATACTTACTAGACACTATTAATAAATTAGTGATTATTGAAGTTGTCCTTAACAGAGTAAAAATGGATATTAGAAAAAGTAAAAAAGCATTATTAGTAATGGTGAAACACTAGTTTAAAATTATTCTTGTTAATGCTAAAAATACTTTTGAGAGTGGATAATGGCATCATTACGTTTGATTTGAATTTTTAAAGTGATCTTCAACATCAGAAAAAAATAACAGAACAATAGGTATTTTTTGAAAGTTAAGAGTATAATGTTGAACAAACAATGCATTGTACAGATGATGTATTATCAAATTTTTCACTTGAAGCCTATGCCATTTTATTATCCAATGTTACTCTAATAAGTTTAATAGAATTTGAAAATAAAGACTACAATTTTTACTATTTGCCAATTATAAGACATTTCACCTGGAAAATCCAAATAGAAGCAGCTTAAAAACAAAAACAAGCAAAAATAATGAATGAGCCCAATAACAGAGTTGCTAACAAAATTAGCATAAAATCAACAATGTATACTCTCAAATGACAGTTTGCCTAGTGTAATGTATGCCCACTTGCCAAAGCAATATCTAAAAATAATAGCATTTAGTTCCTGGCATAGAACCTTAAATACTTACCAATAAATGCCTGAGAAAATACATTAAACTGTTTAAGACTGTGGAGTGAAGAGGAAAGAGTAAGTCTCAAACATTAGGTGATACTAATAAAGAACAGAGATGGAGTGACCCTGTGAACAATAAAGCTCTATAAAGAGTTGCTTCTCAGAGTTCTCTCCATGAGACCACATGTCTTTACAATTAGAGGCTACTTTTCATATCATTCCCAGATTCTAACACCTACTCTGCGATACTTCATTTTATATTTGTTGTATGAGTGATATACGTAAAGTAGGAATCGAAAGGATGAGTGCAAAATGAAAGAGTGTCTGATGCAGCAAATGTTCAATTTCCAGCTCAAACTGCCTTTCCCTGAAAACAGACTTTGCATATAAAACCGTTAGTAACCAAGCACGTGAGAATGTACACCTCGACAGAAAGTAGAAAAGATCTACGATGGTTGTTTTACTACCACCAATGTCAGTGCGTAGCACTAAATGGAGCGTGGATGCTTTATATCTAGGAGGGCTTTGAGAAGACTCATAACTCATTCATATCCTATATTCACTGCCAATTTCCCCTCAGGGCCCCTTGGGAGACCAGAGGCAGCTGGAAGCCACTGTGGATGGCAGAGGGAGACAGCCATTTGAACTGGAGGAGGCTAAAAATAGAGTGAACCGTGGGGCCACTGAAGGATTAGCCATAAAGGACTCAGGCTTTCCTCCGACTTGCAGTTATCTATGAAAAGCTGTTTGAACCGATACTGTGAGTGGGAAGAAATTGTGACAACACATCATAAGGGATTTTCATCAGAGATTAGCTGTATTGGGTTGTGGAACTCAGATATGGCCAGCTAGTATAAAAAGGGTTAGAGATTGTAAGTTTTCTTGAAAACAAAACTATTTAAAATATCAGACCCAAGTTTGGTAAAAAGTAAGACTTTTAAAAACCAATGATGAATAATCTGTTATTAAGTCAAGGGGAGGGGTGAGGATTTCTCTACACCCTAGCAAAGATTATACATTTTAAAACCAGAAGACCAGGTAGAAAGTCTAACAGGGAGCTGTGTGGCCTTCGGTAATTCATATAACTATCCCAAGGGTCCCCTTTCTTATCTAAATGATGAGAATAATTATATCAGTAATTGTAGAGCAGATCCTTTGGGCATCTGTAAAACACACACACACACACCCCCCCACCCCCACACACACACACCCACACACCAGATTTTAAATGTTCTCTTCAGGAAAGAATGTCTTTGCATGGATTTTTGCATTGCATTACATTGAACATAATGGGATTTATAAGAGCTATAGATGTCAACTTCTGCCCACCAATATTTTAATTGCAGTTTAGAAAGGCACAGGACATGCTAGGATGCTGGGGGAGAGAGAGAGAGAGAGAGAGAGAGAGAGAGAGAGAGAGAGAGAGAGAGAGAGAGAGAGAGAGAGAGAGGGAGAGGGAGAGGGAGAGAGAGAGGAGAGAGAGAGAGAGAGAGAGGAGAGAGAGAGAGAGAGAAAGTATGAGAATGAATGAACATCAATTGGTTTCTTTCCATATGCTTCTGAACTGGAGACCAAACCCACAACGGAGGTACATGCCCTGACCAGGAATAGAACCTGCAAACTGTTGGTCCACAGGAGAGAACCACGTTCAACCAACTGAGCCACTGCAGCTGGCAGGTAAAACACATTTCCATTCTCCACTTGCTCCCTATCTTCTTTCTTTTCCTACTCCCACTCACATGTCAACTCAGTACATGTGCCATATGAGTTCCAAAGCAAGATGAACAAGGTACCCCCACATCCACTTCCAAAGTTCTCATTCACTCTCATAGCTTGAGAATCTAGCTCATCATAGTGCAATTCTAGCATTTCCTCAAGAAGTTGATAGCAATTCTTGCATTCCCCCGCTCTCTTTCAGACTTCTATCTTAAATCCTAAATCCTTATAGTGTATGCAAGTATCTCATCCTTATTTATAAATATAGTTGTATGTGTGTGCTAAAGAAAATGAATAGAGTAATTGTGTAATAGGTTAGCAACAAGGGTAACATTGTATTTTCATGTACAGACATTTTATTTATGCTTCAATGGTTGGAAAGGTAGCAGATTTTATAGACTAGACTTATATAAAGTGATCAGTGTCTGAATCCCAGTGCTCTCATTAGCAGCTGTGAGACCTTGGGCAATTTATTTAGCTCCTCTATTCTGTCTTAGGTCTCTTCCGCCATTTTGGACTGTGTGACTTGGCAGCCACCATGTTGACCGCATGATATGTAAACTTACCTGGGGGCTGCCATCTTGAAATCACAAAGACCAACCTCTCCCTTTGAATTAGTCAATCGTGAAAGACTGTGCGCCTGAGCAAAGGACAGGACAGGCCACGTAGTTAGAGATTATTTGAGTCACTAGCCCCAGCCATCACTCAACCAGTTGGAATTGGCCAACTCATTGATTCGCGTCTGGCCCCTCCTCCCTATAAAATCATCATGCTCGGGAAATTCTCTCTCTTTTGATTTCTGCTGCCATGGCATCGGGGGCAGAGGGCCAAGCCCGGGCTTGTAATAAAGGTTCTGTGCTATTGCAAAAAAGAAAAAAAAAAAAAACGGGCAGAGTAAGAGTACCTCAATGTACAGTCTGTGGTGAAAGTTAATGAAGTAATATATGTAAAGAGCAAAGAATACTATTGGGCACATAATAAGAATGGTGAATATATAATTACATTATAATTATATAGTTTTTATATTTTTACTTTAAAGTAGGCATACATTATATATGTATATACATGTGTATTACATTATATATGCATGCACATGTGTATATATATACACATATATATATATGTGTGTGTGTATAAAATTAAAGCCATTAACTAATTTCTAAGTTATGATTGTACTTTCTAGTTTCTGTACAATGCGAAAGCACAGAGAGTAGGTAGAAAGGTATACAGTGAATCAGCCAAATATAGAGAATAACATTTTACAAGGAAATGTCTCTATTTTTTTTTCATTTTCCAGGATACATCATTTTGCTATATAATGAATAGTTTTACAGGATAACTGAGATTAGGTAGTAATGTTTTTAGCTCCCTAGAAATAAAATTATCAATGTAAAGTCCATAGAAAGCACTTTAGAAGAAACAGCATAGACATGGTATAGTGCTTACCAAAGCTAATCTGGGCATAAAATTTGGCACCATTAAAAATGCATAATGACTCCTAAAATCCTACCATGCTCCCCACATTGCCATGGCATGCATAAAGCTTTGTCAGTAATGTCCATTAGCTAAGTCTGTAAAACCCTCTTAGGAGAAATACTGAGTTTTAGTACATTTCTCAAATTGGCTAATTTGGGATTAATTGAAAAGTTTTGAAATCATTAAGACTACAATTATGCAGAATCTGCATCACAATTACTACTTTGAATTTTTTGTCTATCTTAAAATTAGCTTATAGCTATATTATTTGTAAGTGTAAATAAAAACAAAATAATCATTTTTTTCTTCTTTTGGAGCCTTGCTTTACAAGGAGTTAAATCATGGTTATTTATTAGCAACCCCATTTTCTATTTGTAGGAAATAGAATGGAATATTTATTGTGAGATGCATACTCATAAAATATAGATCTACTGTTATCGCTTGACTACATTTTTGAATGTATTTTTTTCTTCTAAGGGTATGTACAAAAATATCAAGTGTTGCTTTCTTTATAAAGCTGTTTTCTTTGATCACAGCCCTATTTTTCATTCTTTGTTCAAGTTGTTTCATTTTTTATTTTCTCCTATATGCTCCATTTGTCTAATATCCGGCTGTTTGCTTCACTCTCAATAAATGTTGCTGGTTCCCAGAGTAAAGTCACTTTTCTTGGCTTTGGTTTCCTATAATCTCAAGCTTGCTTTTTTTTTTTTATTTCCTTCTTGTCTCTCCTCCCCCCCCCCGCCACCATTCTCTCTTCATATACAGAAATTCTATTTTGTGGACTAAACAAAATGAAATGAAAGAGACTTTCCAGAGAGGCTCCACACTTATAAATAAGACATATACTGGTAAGTTAGTGTCTCTTCAATTTAAGGGAAAACAAACTTGTCTATCTACTAATTTCAAGCAGAACATGTAGGGCAAGTTGTACTCTCTCACCTTCTGGGTGACAGTTTAGCAAAAGGAAAGACAATTCAATGCACCACATAGAGAACATCTTCGCAACACACACACAAAGATTCAAGTCTTGCACTGCATCAACAGTTCTTATTAAGATGTCAGAAATGATAAGGGCCCATTGCTTTCACCATTATCCTGGAGCCAGCCTAATAAGCAAGCTACAAAAATCAACCTCTATCTTGCTTTAGTAGTTACCTATTATGTAAATTATTTCTTTAATTGTTGTATTAAACAGCTCCATTGAGATGTAAATCATATTATGTAGTTCTCCCATTTAAAGTATATAAGTCAATATTCCCAATAATCAAACAAGACCTAAGAGTCTACTTAAAACTGATTTTTTTGGAAGTATAGAGGTTAACATGTAATGGGTGAGAATAAGACACACATACATTTAAGACATACATGTGTGACATTTCTTGCCCTATAGGTTGTCAGACCTTTATTTTTTAAATATGTTTTATTGATTTTTTTTACAGAGAGGAAGGGAGAAGAATAGAAAGTCAGAAACATCGATGAGAGAGAAACATCAATCAGCTGCCTCCTGCACACCCCCTACTGGGGATGTGCCTGCAACCAAGGTACATGCCCTTGACCAGAATCAAACCTGGGACCTTTCAGTCCAAAGGCCAATGTTCTATCCACCCAGCCAAACTTATTTCGGTGATTGTTAAACCTTTAAACACATAATTATACATGATGCATATAGATTAGAAAGTATTACTTTTACTTAATTGTAACACTTCCAGTCCTTACTGTTTCTTTAAATGGATCACTGTGTAAACATCATATCATTGCATGAGTTTTTGGCAACAGACATATTCATCCAGAAGATAAAATAAGTTGATTTATTCTTGCCTGAAATGTCCATGAATATATTATAAGATTAGCTTGTAAATAACTTTATGACTTCAAAAAAATCTACTGTTAAAATGTATCTTCCACTTTCCTTCCGAAGAAGTCTATAAACATGAAAGCATCTGCTGGAAGGAGCCAGGAACTTGGATAGCATGCAGGGATTCCTGGTAGCAGCTACCTTTTTAATCAATTATTCCGGAACAGTAGGTAATGCTTAACATAGAAATGTCTCACACAAGTATGATTTCAGTGACGCACTAGCCTCACATGGGCCAAAAACGTATCACTTGCAATTATTATTAAAGAAGACAATTGTCAGGAAAAATTTGAGAAATCTGTGCTGTTCACTTTTATTTAAAGTGATGTCGCAACTTTTGCTCACCTTGGTAAGTGAAGCATACACTAAAATTATAACAATCAGAGGAAAACAGCATATTCTCAAGATTATGAAGTAATGCCGAATCCACACATTGGGGTCAGACAGTGTTAAAAACAACTGGGTTATATCAGGCCAGCTGGTAAAATTATCTGCATCTATGCCATTCTTTTTCAGAATGGCAGTCGGTTGGGTATTTTTTAAAGGGAGGAGATCATAAGAATTGGTATCCATTGAACATTGATATGCTAATATATTTTTTATTTTTTTCATACCTATTGTCATCATTTGTGTGCTGTTCTTGTTATTATTTAATTTCTATTTTAAAATAATTTTAGACTTACTGAAAAGTTGCACAAAATAATGCAGCATTCTCATATTCCTTCGCCTAGTTTTCCATGATTATGATGACTTACATGACCATAGTAAATTTATCAAAACCAAAAATTAACGTTGGTACAATATTATGAGCTAAATTACAGATTTCATGCAAAGTCTGCCAGCTTTTCCATTAATATCCTTTTTCTTTCCCATGGTCCAAACCATGATCCCATTTTGCATTTAGTCATGTGTGCTTAAGTCACTTCTAGTCATTGAAGAGAGGAACTTAGGGGAAAAGAAAAGACCCAGGTAAATGCTAAAGACAAATCTGGACAATGATTACCACAAAGATACCATTAGGATTAATAACTGTTGGAGTCTATTCCAGTAACTACTACAGAATATCAAATTAGCTCAAAATATGGTGCCTTAACACAACAATAATCACTTCATTGTCCCTCACTACTTAGAACTGGGCTTGGCAGAGATAGCTTATCCTCCACAATGTCAGGGCCTCCCCAGAAGATTCGAAGGCCAGAGGCCGGAATCACCTGGAAGCGTCCATTCACATGTTTGGTTATTGATACTGACCATTTTCTAGGACCTTAGCTGAGTTATCAGCCAGAGAACCTCCACATGGCATCTGCTGTGGCTGCTGGGTTTTCTTACAGTATGGTGGCTGGATTCCAAGAGTGACAATCTCAGAAAGACTAGCTGGAAGCTATATTCAAGGGGAAGGGACATAAACCCCATCTCTTTTCTAATTTTATTTTTCAATTACTCTTTATATCAGCATTATTTTGTATTAGTTTCAGGAGTACAGCATAGTGGCCAGACAACCATATATTTCACAAAGTGATCCCCCAATATTTCCAGTACCCACCTGACTCCATACATAGTTATTACACTATTATTGACTATACTCCCTATAATGTACTTTATATATATTTTTAAAATATCTTATGTGACATTTCCATCTTTTATATTCATAGTCAGTGTGTTGCTTGCACTTTATGACTCAGGTTCAGCACATTACTTTGATGGTTGTGTGTCTGCATTAATAGCAGTGAGTATCTAGACTTCAAAGTTATGGTTTATCCTTAAGTCTCTGGTTTTAAAAGAGAAAAAGAAAGAAAAAGAGAGAGGGGAAAGAAAGCGAGAAAAGAGAGAGAGTTCTATGGAGCCAATAAACCAATATTGAAAATGCGCAAAAGGTTAGGATTAAGTGAATTTCACTTCTGTGGGTGGTGCATCCTGAAATGAAAACAATATGATAGTGGCTAAGAAGGTTGATATTAGACACAGCCCTCCATAAACCCCCAAAGCCTAGGGAAGTTGCTCCTTCTATGTTTTCCTCAGCATTGATGCACCCTTCCCTTTGTTTGACTTGAACAAGCACCAGGCTGTGCACCAGGCTGTGAGACAAAGGCTGGTTCCCCATCTGAGGTGTCCACATCTCTCGCTTGCAGCACGGACTGCTTCAGACATAGCAAAGATGTGTTGAATGATGACTAGTGAATAAATACTTCATGTAAGATGGTGCAGAGGTCAGTGCATTGGAACACGGGGAATATTAACATTTTTGGGATGGAAGATATCCGACTATCGGAGGTTAAGTATATGTGTAAGAAGGCACTTCTAATTGAACCTAATGTTAGGCTTGCAAAGTAGCAAAATAAACAATAGAAATGCCATTCAAATCAGTGAGTCTTGAGATGTCACTTCTTCAAATGCACCTTCTCTAGCTCCTTGAATATTAATTTTCTGATGTCCCACCCTTAAGCTCCTAGCTCTCCCAGGTTCTGATTTTGGAAGAAAGCCTCTATTCAAAGGAACTTACAATTAAAGCACATAATCTTAGGTCTGATGCTTGCCTGTTACTCACATGACATCTAATAATAAACAAATTCCTGAAATATTTGTAATGGATTGGGCGTGGGGAGAGTCCATTTTAATAAAGAAAGCGTTATTACATAATACATTTTCAAGTAATTGACATTAAATATTAATTTATTATATATTTGTAATAATGTACAATGTATTATATGCATTCATGATAAATTGATATATACAAGCAAAACATTTTGTTATTAATGCAATTTGAAGAAACTGCCATACATTACAGATTAGGTTGCTGTTTATAAATCCTAGATAATCTGTGACAGTGATATCAGATAAGAAGAGGCATGTAATTTGCAATGCTTTCTCAGCATATCCCCTCAAATGCTGCCTGTTAAAGAATGACAGTATTTATTTCACCCATGCCCAAATCCAATATTCCTAATTCTTATCCTCCCTAAATTAACTGTGAAATTAGATCATCCGTGATCATGGGAACTGGTTTGAAAGATTTGCGTGAAGGAAGTCATTGTCCAGAGATTGATAGATTTGACTCCTATTCTCTTCATAAAGATTTGATGCTGTAATGTATATAATTAAACTAAGCTCTGCCTTGCACATTAAAACCTCTAAGCCCCTACTGTGAATATTCTAATTTACTTTATTTCTCCTCCCAGAATAAGGTTACTAAGACTCCCTTTAACATTCCAACTTGCAAGTGCAAAACATATTATAGTTAAATAAACTTGCCCATAAAATATTACAGCTTTTAAGATTAATTGATGAATATGCTTGAACATGTTTGAATATGTGCATTGGATGGGTACACAAATGGTGAGGGTTTTTAAATAATTCTGTTGGAGAGATCCATTTCTTTTTGCAAGCTTCATTTTTGTTGCCTGTTTACAGAGAATAATCAGTCAACATTATCCGCTAAAAGAAAAACATTTCCATGAGAGTTACTTCTCACATTCATCCGATATATTTTCATGGTTAAAATATTGTCCTGTTTAAATGGTCATCATCTCATTAAGAAAACATTTTCCAAATATACTGTCTGTTATAGACTGTGTGGAATCATGCCTTGCATGCTAGTCTTGTTTAGAATTGCGGAAGGCCTGAAGTTTTTAACAGTAACTTAGTTTATTCCAGCTAAAATGCAGATTATTTTAACTTCAAGGTAGCCTCACAGAGCGTACTTCTGAGTCCATTCCAAACCTATTCTGTTGTACTCATCTCTGCCTGTTTTATAGACCCAGGCGATCTCTGTCACTCCATCTGTGTTTGGATTACCTATCAGTAAACAAATGGATAAGAGAATTTTAGGAATAGTTAATGCAGGAGATCAGTGTGATCTTAGAAATATTGAGGCAAATGCTGCCATTACTATTAATATTTGGGGGATAAACTCTTGTTGTAAATACAACCTTAGATGGTTCAAAGGGATAGTCCAGGAAAATGAATTGTCAAAAAGAATACAGTGCTTTGATATGGCCAGTCTTTATGTTCCATAATTGTGGCTTGCCAATGAAACATATCGTCCCCAAGTGGACCTGCAGAACATTGTGCTGGAGGGTCATGGGCCAAATATAGTACTAGCATATGGACCATGTGTTGAATCATGCCTTGAAAATGATTCTTGGGCAATGCATAGCATCCTTGCCTGAGTACATTCTTCTCTTGCAATATATAAATTAATTATAAAATGCAGATTTAGATGCCAATCATGCTGACAATCATAATTAATATTTAAATAATTGAATATTCAGGACGACAGAATCAAGACTTTTTTAAAGTTTGAAAGCATGCATACACATATTCACAATCATAAATACACAAAGACATACATTGATATATGTCATACACTTATACTCTTACATATTCTAATTTCTAAGCATAATAAATATTCTTATAGTCAGGAGTTTATTAAACTTCTACTTTAGTTCAAGTAGTAAGTACAGCCAACACTATTTAATGAAAATGGCACTGTCAGGGGACAAATGTGTTCGATTAACCTGCTGTTTACTAAGTTTTAGTTCTTAGAGAACTTGTTTAGCTAGCATTTGTGCTTTAGTGTTCCTTCTATATGAAGCTGGGGTTATAAGCCCTCCCTCTAAGGGTTTTCCTAAGGATCAAGTGAAATGTTACCTATGAAATACTTGACATAGTGAGTGGAGCATTGGAAGAATTCAGTGAATGTAAGTTTACTCCACTCATGAGTTATGGGGAAGCCAATAGTATATATACACCGTGGCTTCTGGCTCAGAGAAGTATACTATCTATTGATATAAAGTCTTGGAAGAATCATAGCAGACACTGAAGAACCATCCAGAGGCAGGCAATGTCCTTATTTTATTGTCACCTAAGTAATAAATGTTTCCTCTCCCCTAGAAATTAAAGGACAGGAGAAACAGTTCCAGAATAGTTTGAGGCAGCCCCGCTGGAGAAGAGGTTCTGTAAAGGGAAAGGCTTGGGTCCGGTAAAAATCAGTAACAACTGAAGTTATTTCTAGGACAATTAGGCCTCCATTTTAAATCATAGCCATAATCTTCTCATCACTTCAACCTATTGAAAAATAAGAGCCAAAACTTTTCTTCAAAATAGGCCTGAAGACATTTGTCTCTCTCAAATGTTCATACTTGAGATATCTTTGCCACATCTTATACTCATGGCTATGCTGCCAAGGAAAAAAGGCCAGGTAAAGAAAGGCCAGTGGAGGCCACATGGTGATACCATCACCCTCCTAATAATCTGGTTAGCCCTGGTAACTAGCTGGTCCTCCCTCAGCCACACCTATTTCATGATGTTATACTAGGATCTCCCTCTCATTACGACTTTGCTTTGTTATCTGTGGTTGCACTTCAGAGTTGTTGAATCCCTTCCTGTTTTAGGACACTTTTAATGCAAACCCAACTCTTCCACTGCCAGAAACTCTTGGGTAGCCAGTGAGGTGTGAAAACAAAATTAGAAACTGGAACATAGGTGACAGGGTGAGATAATTAGATGAAAACACAACAGGGAAGAGTTAATGGGAAACACCATGAGTCAGAGAACTGGTGCTTAAAATTATGGAATTGCTTCTAAATGAACAAAAATTGGATTAGAAAATATTTTCATAATGGCTTTTAGGAGAGCGAGAAAAATTTGATTTCTCTCTGCTAGTGGTCTGCACTGAACAAGAAACCATCAAACAAGATGAATGGGTTTCTAAGTTCATTATTAAGACACATGCTCATCTTGTTCCCATGCTTCCTTTTCTTTCTCCTCTCTCTTGGACATTTTCTCCTAGTTGATGCATCAGTTGGACTAGATTTAATGTTTGTGGCCTCTAGAGATGATTTAGAAGTTGCTAATAATGTAAAAGGAAAGATTTCCTGATCTTCTTCCCCATTTTCCACCTTCTAGGAGCAGCCTGAAATCACTCAAAATTTTAGTGAAGTTTACTCATAACCACAGGTAATTATCCCCTAGCTGGGTGAATGGCTACATTTTATGGGCTATTCAAATGTTATCTCTTAACACCTCCTCAACTATCCTATTAAACTTACAAATTGCAAATTGTTTACCCACATAGTCCATACAACTAAATGCAGGGAAAAAAATGGTAAGATTTACTTAATGACCAATAGTTTTGTTAAGGTTTTAGTGGTAGCATGGTCGTTCTGCATTTGCCATTAGATGGATGTATAGCTCATCGTTATGCTTTCTTTTTTATTTCAATATTCATAGAAATTGGTGCTTATATCAAGATCAAGACTTAACCCTCTTGTTGTTTTCCCTCATAGAAATAACTTTATTGGCCTTTCACCTTTGTTATAAACCCCTCAACTTTTGTGGGGCTATTTGGATAAAAAATATTTCTTATTCTCATTCTGTTAATTGGGTTGTCTATTTTATATTGTGTTTTTAAGTTACAGTCACTAAAATTTGAAACTTATCATGATTCATCTTCATATTATCTTCATATTAATGCTTCATGATTCCTCCACCTGCTTTTTTCAGGAAGTGGGGAGGGAGGAGGGAGGTAGAGACTCAGCAATACAGCACCTTAAAGAACAAAGGAAATAATTATGTCTCTCCCATATAATTGTTCTCAGTTGAACAGACCAGGACAGTGGGTGATATGTCCTCCAACAGTTATTTAACTGTCTGGCTTTTTTGAGTTATTGATGAGCCACACACAGGCCAAGCATCATCTTCATGATTTAAGCTGAGTCCCAACCACGTTTGGGTTCCACCAGGTGGGCCATGGAAAGACCTCATGGAAACGTAGGCCAATTATCTTGATCTAGAAGCCAGGAGCTGGCAAATATTACTTTCCACCAGTCCTTTTGGATAAGTCCTTGGGATAACCCAGGCTTGTGTGGGGAAATTTTGGTGGACTGTTGGATATTGAGAGAACACATGAGCAGGGACTACACAGAGACTGTGATTCTGACAACTGCAAATAGCAGCCAGAAATATGAGTAAATTCAATTTGCACCATCAGTCCAAATGGTAATTGCAGCCACAGCACTGACCTCAGATGGTACCATCAGAACCACCAGCTAACAAAAGATCAGCCTACATTTCAGAAAGGAGTGTGAGAAATAAGGTGCATTTGCCTAGCTAAAATTTTGACCCATGAAAGATATGCTTTCTTTTTAGTCAATTAAAAGGCTCTGTTCTATCTTCTATAGTTGGTGATAAGGATAGTTCTGGCATTAGGCTATAAATAGAGAGATAGCAGAATATTTTTCTGATTTTCCAGGCTCCTGAT
Source organism: Antrozous pallidus (assembly GCA_027563665.1). Taxonomy (NCBI): domain Eukaryota; kingdom Metazoa; phylum Chordata; class Mammalia; order Chiroptera; family Vespertilionidae; genus Antrozous; species Antrozous pallidus. The sequence goes on from CM050525.1 coordinate 48,924,747, forward strand.
TCTGAGTTATAGCTTCCAGAGAATATTCCAGTTCATTAAATCAATTGGTCAGGATTCATGACTAAATCATCTAGGGGAAATTTTACATAAGTTGGTTAATATGTACACAGATGGAATTTAGATACTAGAAAGAAAGGAGATGCACAGGAGAATGTAGGTTTCAGGAAAATATGAATAGTCATAAGCGAAAATTCTCTGCCATAGGATACTTTTTCACGAATAGGAACCACAGTTTGTTAGGCCAGATCTTGCAGAGCTTGACAGGGTACACAGACAAGAGTGGGGGTGATTTGATCTTCATTAAGAAACTCAGAATATGGATTAATTGTGCGCAGAGTGAGGATATGGCTTATGGAAAGGGAGGAGGGCTTTTCATCATATTGTGGGTATTGGAATTGTCCTCTAGCAATATCATAGGGTAGAACTTGTCATGTTGGTCATCAGGGAAATTTTCACTTGACTGAAATATGTGTGCGTTCATATGTGTGCATTTGTGTGAATGGCTAGTGGATCTGATAAAGTGAATCCTTTTTCATAGGAATAGAAGGAAAGAAAGGGCAAATGGAATTTTGAATTTCATTAAAGATCTACACTGGCCTTGGCACCATGTTCAATTATTATTATTATTTTAAAAATATGTTTTTATTGATTTTAGAGAGAGGGGAGGGAGAGGAAGAGAAACCTCAGTGATGAGAGAGAATCATTTATCCTCCTACACACCCTCTACAGGGGACTGAGCCTGCAATCCAGGCATGTGCTATGGCCAGGGACAGAACCCTGACCTCTGGTCCTCAGGTCGATGCTCGATCACTGAGCAGCGGGGGCCAGGCTGAATAATTTTTACTCCAGTTTCACTTAATTGATACAAGTAAGAAAGTAATATGTTTCTTTTTTTCAAATATTAAAAAAAATAAAGTTCATAGAGTTTGAGTTACATGCCCAATGTCACTTAGAAGTCAACCAATTATGACCCTCTGGTGCCAAATCTAATGCACTTTCAATACCGGCACATGGTCCCATACTGAAACTATTCAGTCCAAGAAATGAACCTGCAAACAGAGACCTCTAGAGACTCTGATATGAGAGTTCAAACGGAGAACTGACAATAAAAGCAAAGAACTATATTTAAAAACAAACAGCACACCTCTTAATCTCTTCAGCATTATGAATTTTGGTTCTAACTCAATATACTTAATATATTTCCACCTAAAATGTGTTTTAAAGACAGTCAACATCTCAAGGTATTCTTATAATGATATTCTGCAAATGAGTATTATCATTTATTTTGCATAATCTTATTTCTCTTCTCATATTTTAGCAACATTTGGAATAATGATAACATAAAATGAGTGGTGGGGGATGGTGAGAAGTCCTGGCATGTTCACTATTTCTGTGTTCAATTTCAGGGGTATTATATCACACACATATTTTTCTTTAAAAAAAAATAAGATAGTTTTGTAATTAAAAGAGGGCAGTACTATTGTATTAGAGGATATCTTAGTAGCCAATCTGTTACATATTGATCTATGTATTTGACAATTCCAACATCTTACCCCATGTTCCTACTCGGGGACATACTTTACTCAGGACCCCAGTGAAGATTCTCTGAACTGGTTGATTCACTAGCCCCCTTATTAGTTAGTCACATGATCTAAATCAGATGAAAATACAGGTTTTCACTAAAGTATACATAAAGCAGGAGTCTGCTGATACAGTTTATCTGCTATAATGCTAAGGAAACCAGAAAATTGGAAAATAGCATTATCAGGCCAAACCTTATAAAGCACATACATGAGGTGAAGTCTGAAGTGACTTTGGGGCAAACTTGCTTTATCTGAGTATATAGGTAAAATAGAAATAACACTATATATATATATATATATATATATATATATATATATACACACACACACACACACACACACACACACACATATATACACACACACATATATATATGTATGTGTGTGTATGTGTGTGTGTATATCCATGTGTGTATATATATATATACACACACACACACACACACACACACATATATATACATACACACACACATATATACTCTCATGAGGAAAAAATTTTTTAAAAAATATATATATGACCTAGAGGCCTGGTACATGAAAATTTGTGCATTGGGGGATGGGGGGGTCCCTCCATCTGGCCTGTGCTCTCTTGCAGTCTGGGACCCCTCAGGGGATATCCACCTGCCGGCTTAGGCCCGCTCCCCATGCTCAGAGCTCACCCTATGGGAGCACACTGACCACCAGGGGGCATCTCCATCTTTGAGTGTCTGCCCCCTGGTGGTCAGTGTGCATCATAGTGACTATTCATTCAGGTCATTGTGTTAGGGTCAATTTGCATATTACCCTTTTATTATATAGGACTAATGGCCTGGTGCATGAAATTCGTGCATGGGATTGGGGGATTGTCCCTCAGCCTGGCCTGCACCCTCCCAATCTGGGACACCCTCAAAGGATCTCTTACTGCCAATTTACAGGGATGGGATCTAAACTGGCAGCCAGACATCCTTCTTGCAATCCCGGACTGCTGGCTCCTAACTATTCACCTTCCTGCCTGCCTGATTGCCCCTAACCACTCTGCATGCCAGTCTACTCATCCCCAAATGCCCCCTGCCAGCCTGATTACCCCCAACTGCTCCCCTGCTGGCCTGCTTGTCCCCACCTTCCCTCTCCATTGACCTGCTTAACCCCAACTGATCCCTGTTGGTGTGCTCACTCCAAACTGTCTGCCTGCTGCCCTGATCACCTCAAAATGATACCCATTGATGGCCTGCTCACCCCCAACTGGCCCCCCTGCTGGTCTGCTTACCTCCAATGGTCCTGCCCTCCACCAGCCTGACCACCCACAACTGCCCTCCCCTCTTGGCCTCTAACCATCTCTACCTCGGCCCCACCATCATAGCTTTGTCCAGAATAACATCTGGAAGGTCTTCCAGTCTAATTAGCATATTACCCTTTTATTAGTATAGATAGAGGCCTAGTGCATGGGCAGAGGCTGGCTGGTTTGCCCTGAAAGGTGTCCCAAATCAAGTTGGGGATCTTGCTGGGGTGCCTGGCCAGCCTGGGTGAGGGGCTGATGGCTGTTTGCAGGCTGGCCAAGGTCTCCAGCAGGGACCCTCACCCCATGGGGGTGTGGCCAGGTGCTGCTGGCTATTTTCAGGCTCTCCACAGCCCCTTTAGGGTTAGAAGGTCCCGCTGGGGTGCCTGGCCAGTTTGGGTGAGGGGCTGATGGCCATTTTCATGTTGGCCATGCCTCCTGGCAACCCAAGTTCCCAGCCTCTCCTTTTTTTCTTTCAGTGCCTCCTTGAGCAGAGGGCAGGGCTGACTAGAAGCAGGTATCTGGGATTTATTTATCTTCTTTATCTGAAACTTTGTATCCTCAAGTGTAGGCCAGGGCTAGCCAGGCTGAGCAGGAAACTTGGCTTCCTCCATCACTGGGGACAACCCAAGCCTCCTGCTCACTCCAGCTCTGTGGCTGCTGCCATCTTTGTTGGGTTAATTTGCATACTCACTTCTGATTGGCTGGTAGGTATAGTGAGGTGATAGTTAATTTGCATGTTTCTCTTTTATTAGTATAGTCTCTTTTATTAGTGTAGATATTGCTCAAGAACAAATTAAATAAACCTAATATTTATTTAAATATTTCTAGTAGTAGGGAATAGTATAATACTGGAAAATATGAATTCAAGTCCCACTGCCTGACTTCATATTCTGGTGCTTCTTTTCACAGCTCTTTGACTTTGGGCAAGGACATTATCACTCTCCACCTCATTTTGCCATGCATAAAATGGGACAATAATCACCTTTGCCGTGTACAGTTGCTATGACAAGTTAATGAACAGAAAGCTTGTAAAACTGTGCCAGTCACACATTAAAATGTGTAACATTTTTGTTACTGAAACGAAGGTATTCATTTGCCTGTGTGCATCAAAGCCCACTAAAAAGGCTAAGAGAAGTTTGCAGCAAATAAAGAAAAGTTTATTTAAGGATATGGTTCCAACCTGGAGATGCAAGTGAACTGATGCTCTAGAACCTGGCTCCTATGGTCCTCCAGAGGGCAGATTATAGAGGGGAAATCATTAGTCATGGAGACTAGAGACCTGGGCTCTCTAAATTGCTTGGGACCAGGGTAGGGAATAGCTAGTCCAATGTGTCAGGTCCTGATATCAGCCATGGCCTTATCCTGGTTTCCTCAGGGTGAGGTTGGTGGAGTCCTTCTGCTCTGGTGACACTGGTGCTGAAACACAACTGGGATCAAGATATTATCCTTAGTTTGTCCAAAACTCTGTTTTTATGGTCAATAGATCTGATTCTTCGTGTTAAAACGGTTTGATGCTGACCAAAACCTATTGTCCTGAAGGCTTACTGATTAAGGGAGTGGAAATGCAGTTTGTGCCAAGGTGGAGGGATGTGGAAAGGAGGCAGGTACGTTGTGCAATTAGACTGGACAAGGCTAGCCTGAAGTAAAGAAATGAAGTTCCTGTGTGGTGACATATATATATAATATACTTTTTTCCTGTGTTAGCTAGATTAAAGGTTAAGGGTCACAATCCTGGGTGCACATTTAATCATGTAAAATATATTTCTAAATTACTGATGCCCTACCTCTACCCCTAGAGCACTGCTATATAATAAAATATTGCAAGTCAAATATGTAATTTTAAATTATTTCATGGCCACCTCAGAAAAAAAAAGATAAAAAGAAACAGGTTATATTCATTTTGTGTATATATATATATATATATATATATATATATATATATATATATAAATATTTCAACATGCAATTCATATTTAAATTATTATATTATTTTATATTATTAAAGATATATTATTCACTGGGTAGTGGGCATGACAAGCCAGATACTCATTAAGACTATTGCAATAGGGGAGAGAGATTGAATTCAACTCTGAACACAAAGAAGACAACCAAGAATTTATAACCAAGGAGAATGGGTCAGAGGATAGAAAATTACCAAGAGGAACCATCAAGGCTAGGAGGCTCTTGCTATATCAGTCTAACAGGATTCTTGTCAATGGTGCAGATGAGGAACTTAATCAGACATCAAGAGTGGAGGTAATTATAGCAAAGCTAACTTAGCAGGATTTTAACTGAAACTGGGGTTGGCAGGCCAAAGAAGGGGCCGGATATGATGACCCTCCTCCCTTCCACTATCTCTTTAAAAAAAGAAAAAGAACATCAATGGGAAAAATATCCTTGGGTGAGAATTAACAAAAAAAAGAGAGGGAGAATCTTTGTCGGTGTTAAGCCCGGGATGCCCGCCACTCTCACAAAGGCACCAAGAGAAGTTCTCATGCAAACAGCAAAGGGTTTATTCACCAAGCATGCTGGGGCTCACAACATACCCTGAAGTCAGAGTAGAGGCTGAGAGCCCCGAGACAGGGCAGAGCCAGGGCTTAAATACCCTGAAACAAACAACAGGGTCACACAGAGGTCGTCAGGGGGACTTGTTACAGTTTGTTTTTCCCAAAACAGTGACATTTACATTAATCTCAGTTTCACATTCTTGGTCAAGCATTCTGTGTTTCCTGTTCCCTTATCATTACCCCTGGGCTCTCCCACTCTGCAGGAGGGGCAGGATGTAATTTACTGGTTAATGTTTCTGTAATCTTTGCTACTAATCTAGTCGCCCTACAGGGTGCACCTTACTGGCCACTGCTTCCAATTCTGCTGCCTTACATTGGTATGATTGTTGGCTCTAGAGTAGACATTTGATATTAGCTGTGTATTTTGCACTCTGCATATCTTAATTCCACTAGCCACTTTTTCAAGTGTTTAGGAGCATCATATGGCTAGTGGCTACTGTATTGGATAGTACAGCCGGGGAGACTCTGATTTCATTTATCTAGGCTGGTCCTGGGCAGCTCTATTGCTGTTGTTTTTTTAAACTATTGAAATGATACAAGTGTGCAGCTAGATTTGAGAACAAGGATTGAAGGGCTTATTAGCACCATTATGGATTCTTCATTGAGACTTTTATGAGCTACCGGGTTTTTCTAAACCCCCAGGAAACATTACTAAGAGTTTTGAGCACATTATTGGCTGCCTGTAATCTTTCTGGATCACTTAATGGAATGTGCATTATATAAAAGTAGCTATTATGAGGGCATGATAAAAGTCATCTGAGGAAATCAGCATACCTTGGACTTGTTGAACTCTTTTATAAATCCTGTTGATATTTAAAACCAGGCCCGTCTTTCAGAAAATAAAGTAAAAGTGTGGCATTGAGAGAAAAATAAAAGATATCTTTTGAATAAATCCACTGTTAGATATCAAAGACCAAACTCAAAATTATGTTTTCGATATTTAAAATGCGCTTTCAAATAAATCTTCATAGAAATCTGAGTCTCAACTCAAGACCTATGATGCACATTCATGGAGTTCAGTTTCCATATTTTTGTTTTTTTGGACTTGCAAAGCTTTCCTAATCATTACAGTGTAGATTGCATTATGTCGGGCTAACCTGTGGAAAGCTGCCTTTTTGCCTCGATGCTGGGGTTGTGTTTCCCAGTCACCAGCACAAAGGCTGTCTTATCCTGGGGCTGCTCCTGGACTTTTAAAAAAAGCCACATGAAAATGGAACTGTACACAAAAGCCATTAGTATTCCACGGGGAAGATTTGTGTTTTGTGTCTCAGGCAGCTCCCATTAAATTCAAGGTCTTAACACTCCGTTGAGGCCTCCCAGGCCCCTTGGTAACTCTTGAAAAGGCTTTTATTTCTTCAACATATGTAAATTTCCAGGGGGTGCAGTCAGTGTGATTTAAAGCTAACTTCTCCCTCAGAGCTCAGAGGAAACAAAGGTTTTCTTAAATGACATGGTAGAGGAAATTGAGGTTCCAGCATTTCAATAGAATGTGATCATGAAGATGGGAAATAATATTTAATGAAATTAAACGTTCTGGCTTAGAAGATACATCACTCTTAATCTGCATCTGTTCCTTTTATTTAATTTATCTGACTTGCTTTGTACCTTTCAAGGGAACTCTCCAAAAAGATCTATTGGATAAAGAATTATGAGTGAAATGGCCATGAGGGTCACTTTTTAAAACATGTTAATCAAATTTTAACAGATATATAAGGAAAGTCTTAACTAATGCACATGTACTTTCACCAAAGCTTTACACTGTCATTTGACATGATGTAATCATGTATAATGATAGTCTTCATTTTATGTTTGTAACTTTTCTCAAATAGAAGAATAAGTTTTCTTCATAAAGATTTAAGATGAATATATAGATAAGATTGATTACAAGATGAATACATAGATAAGATAGAAGACAAATATAGATAGATAGGTAGATAGATAGATAGATAGATAGATAGAGATCCCAGCTGCAAATTACTCTCATTAGAAGGCATCATTGTATTGAACATTCAGTGGGAAGATGGCTAGGATAAAATGCATTTTCTTTAGTCTTAATGGGATGCTAGTGTTGATGTAGCACCTGGACTGAGCGCCTGCTGTCACAAACTGCCCTGATCTATATCGTTAACCAGGATCTTAACCTAGTGGCAGCGTGCTGGAGTTACTCTGTTGTGTGTTCAAGAATGACAGGGGCCCTTTCTTTTATTTCCAGTGGGAGAAAACGAATAAATAAAAAATTACATCTGCTTGTGTAGGCATGCCCTCCTGACTCAAATGTATTACACGAAACTGTGAACATTCCACGAAGAGGCAGGTGCAGAGTAGATCCCTCAGTGATGTGTTTGGGAAACGAGCATTTTTATAAGCACATCCAGCTCACACAATGGTATGATTTTTAAACCACATCTATTGTATGTGGCCATGATAGACTGATTTGAGCACTGCCTATGTATTCGGTTTTTTATTCTTTGAAGAAGTATTTCCTACACACCTACTATGAGACAGTGTCAGGGCTGAGTTCAGGAAATTGAACTCTAAGGCCCACCTGATCCATTTCCTGTGTCCCTGGAGCGTACAGCCTGGAGGCAGAAAGCACATAAATAAATATGCAATTGCAAAGTACTAAATAAAAGGAAGGCATCTGGGGCTGCAAGTATAGATGATAAAATGGCCCGGCTCACCGTGGGGAAATCAGGGGAGTCTTCCTTGAGACAGCGTCTTTTAAGATGAACACAGAGGCTCAGTGGAAGCTTCCAGACACTTATTTATGAAGAAGCAACTTTTAAGGCCTGGAATTCAAAGCTGAGTAAGAATTGAAAACCTACTGGAGGAACAGATGTTTGCACAAATGAGTGCATGGAATAAAAGGAATATTATACGTGAGGCAGGACATAGTATGCAATGGAGATGAATGTTTGATTTCCTTACAAAAATCTTTTAAAAATACCTAGCATGGCTTCAAATACATAATGTTGAAAGTCCTCCCTAAAAATATTATGTAAGAGCTATGTCCATCCTGAGCCATCTAGTTGACATTGTGCCCTTTGCCCAGGCCTCCCTATAACTTAATAATATCTAATTCACATTCTATCCACATTCACATACAACAGCGCATTTCACTGGTGTGCTGCAAAAAAATTTAAAACATGCAATACCTGACTATTTAGTCAGGGATTCTGACTTCTTTTCCCTTAGATTGTCAAGTAAAGAATGACAATAGTCAACATAATAATAGCTGTCTAGTGTGAATGAATCAGCTATACTTATTTTTCTGTCAGATTGGCAAAAAAATATATTTTTTGTAAGTTGTAGAATTTTAGTGATCATTTTATATGTACCATGAGATGAAAAAGGTTGAAAATCGCTGATACAGAAATCTCTCTTTTCAAGGTCATTGATAACTTGACCAACTTGGACCTCTGAAAGCTTGCGATGGAGATTAAATGGTGCATAGAGGCATGTAAATTATTACTTACTAACATACGCATTATACTTTCCTCAAAAAATGTTTAGCAAAATGCAGCCATCTATCAGTCATTTTAAAAAGGACCATTAGAAAATATTAAATAAACTGACATACGGAACTTGAAATCCCTGAGCCAAGTCAGCTAAATATTAGGTACTAAAATCCATGTGTAAAAGCTATAGCCAAAGGACTCATTTTTCAGTCTAAATATTTAGTTCCAATAACATTGTTCATGAGATATTTCACTGCTATTGAGAATGAAGGCCCCTAGTTCTGTAAATAGTGAACATCTGTATTATGACATATTAAAAAATAATGTGCCAAACATTGACATTTTAAATATTTACAAAAATAATCTTTTGGCTTCCACTGGTATGTTATAAAATAAATATGATTATGGAGAACTGTATATTTTATTTAAAATAAAAAAGTAATAGACTTTATTTTTTAATATATTTATTGTTCTAGAATAGAGTGTCTTTTAGAAATCATTTGTTATAAAGTTCAGTCTTGTCTTTTTGGTCAGTGCATAGTATAGAACTCAGATCTGTCCTATCGTCTTCATACAAATCTGATTTTTTAATCCTGAGCTTTATGGTAAAATTTCATGGCCCTCAGTTGATGCCTGAAATTAAATGACTAGATATGTAGCATAGATTTGTGTAAGATATTTGAGTAATGCTGGATGGAAAAATAACACAGAATGACTGTAATCAGGGTTCTTCAGGTTGTAGACATTTTCTTAGATTGAAATCATTAAAAGGGACACTCTCTGGACACTATCCTGCCTCAGAACAGGTAGCCTGGGGTCACTTTAGCTGTAAAGGAAAGGGACATACATAGAATTCCATGTAAAAAGAAATTCCTTTTATTTTTCTTACAAGGCCACTTTTTCTAACGATTAATATGAGCGATCAAAATTGGAGTGAAGCCTCTGCCCTGAAGGGGGCAGCAGGGTGGGTGGTATGAAATATAAAGTACCCGTTGCAGACCTCTCAACCAAAGCACTGGAGTATTGTTCCGTTTTGGTTTGTTTTTATTTTGTCTTGTTTTGTTTATTGGCAACAGAAACTGTGGCTAATTCAAGGGAAAGAACGAAGAGAGAAGCATAAAAAGAAAAATGAAGTGAAATAGACTTAATATGTTTATGGGACAGTTCAAAAAGTCCTAGGAAAGCCGGAGAATCAGATTTGTAAGGACAGAGGTCAAGTGTCTGGGCAGTTTGGAGGTTTGGGATGGGACGTCAGGGGAGTCTTATCCTGGACCCCCGGGGGAAAAGCAGCTCCGAGGCATGTGGTCTTTGCTTTCTCTGCTCCAGGTGCACACATCTGTGAAGGAGAATCAGATTTTCCTGCCATGCCTTATATACACAAGTATAACACCACCAACAACAAAATCTAGGCATTTCCATTGCCTTTCCCACCAAATCCCTAAAGCACGTGGGAGGAGGCAATTCTCCAAGGCAGAACAGAGGTGCTGACAGGAGAAGATAAATGTGTGGTAGGCCAGACAGATGAACAAAACAGAGCAATGCTGTTCCCATAGGAGTCTACATTCGGGGGGTTCCATCAGCTTCAATAATTCTACTGAAGGAGTCAGTGAAACATTACACTGGCGAGGCTACACAGTCTAACCACAGTGATCATTTGAGGGTAGAGGCGAAAATAGGCGCCCACTCAAACAGTGACCTTATAGCAAATTTATTCATGTCATCTTATTATCTTCACAATTGATATATTAATTTAGGTTGTAGTATTAACCTCCAATGAACAAGGAATGGACACAAACTTTCTTCAATATCCATGATGTTGAGCTGTTTGGAATGTCAGCATTGGCCTCACAACCATTGTGCATCATCGCCTTGTACCAGCTGAAGGACCCATCCTCCTCCCCCTGCTCCTCTGCCCACCACCCACCACACACGTCTTCTTGATTCCAGGTTTTGGTGATATATTCCTTCTTTGATGACTTAAGCAATTTGCACACCAAGAGTCCATCATTGCACTGACTTAATCCTGAGAAATTTATAGCGGTGGGTGGGAAGGGAATCAGAACATTCATCCTCAGTTTAACATGCTTCATCATGAGTCATAAAATGATCCTGTATTTCATTTTCATGTTTTATCAAGGTAGATAGAGTTGAATTATATGCCATTTACCTTATTAAGGTTTGTTTGGAGATTTCATTTGTATAGTTTATTTTTCTTCTCTAGAATAGTTGTGAGTCCACTATGTGTATAAAACCCAGGGGTGGGGGGAGAGGGAATGGTGAATCTTAACATTTTCTAGCTTAGTGCCATAACATCAATGGGTAGAATAGTAGGGAATAATTATCTAGAGACACAGATTATGAGATAGAACAGTGGTTTTTCTTATACACACACCGACACACACACACACACACACACACACACACACACACACACACACATATACACACACACACATACATACACACACACACACATACACACGCTAGGAAATTGGAGCAGATAGAGCTTTAGGTTTGTATTTTCAAACACACTAATTCATAGATTCTACCCATGCAAATTTAAACTTCATGACTGAGATGTTATATCTCCTATGTGTAAAGTCAGCATAATGAAATCTTCCCAGACTTCATTAAGGTAATGGTTGAGGATTTAATGATCTCACTTACAAAAAGAGGCATATACACTGTAAAGTTCTAGATGTATATTATGAGTTTTATCACTAATGGGCTTTTGGCATTTTGCAAATGAACTTCTCTAGCCAAAGGGGATAGAATTTTACTTGAATATATTGTTCAGGTTTCAAATGCAAAAGCTTCATTTGGGAATGCCTTTTCCATGAATGCGCTATTCCATTCCTCTCTCCAATCCAATTCCTACTCAATCCTCAATGTGTGGCAAAAATCCAACTCATTGTATGAAGTCTCCCCTAACTCCTGCATCTTAAACTGATGACAGTTTTATAACAATGCAGCAGAGGACTAAGGTATTCTATGATTTCAACAATGTGAATGTGGAGAAATTCAACAGAAACAATGGAAATCCAGGAAAAAATAATCTTGTTTTAGAGACTGGACCACATTCTGTCAGCCAGGGAGGGAGTGTCCAAAATGTAAATGAAAGTGGAATATTGTTCCAGGAAATTATGGTGCTGAGAATACTCAAATAGCATTTCCTAGTAATAGCCAAGTCATCAGGATTTGCCAGAACAGTGCCAATAGTTACCAAAGATTTGCCCTTATCACTGGCAAGTGGATACAGAAGCAGGAGCATGGGTACTAAATTAAAACACCACCAGGTTAAAATCTACTCCTTCTTCTTGTGAAGTTATGAATAGCTTAATTTCTCTAAGCATTTAACTTTATAAAATGAGAATAATTCCTACTCAATATAACTTATAGTTCAATGGAATAATGAATGAGTTGATACCACACACACACACACACACACACACACACACACACATACACACACACACAGAATTATAACAACATTGATTCTATCTCTTCTCTGTGCACTACAGAGACAGAGTGCTTGGTGGCAACGGAAGCTGCAACTCGGCATGGAAGTCAAAATGTGGGGCACAAATGGAACTCCAGAGCCCCAGATTAAATGTTCCAGTACTAGTACTGCTATTACATTTTTACTTCAATTGGCTGCAGATAATTAGGTCTTGTCTCCTCAAGATGGTCAACTCAGACCTCTGTCTAAAACCATCTCTCCTCCTTTTTCTCTTTTTTGTTTAATGAGTCACTGCTTATATAGGGGATGTGTATTTGGGATCCACCTACAATTTGCCAAATATTATACTGTGTTCCTGAAAGTTCAAACATAGAAATATACTCTTCTCTCAAGCAACTTATATTCTTGCTATAAAGAAAAGAACAGTGATCATCAACTAATGGAACAATAGTAAAACAAAAATTATAAATGTTTTCTTTAACCTGAATGCTAGTAAATTTAATACATTTCTAATACAAGCTAGGTAAGTTATATCAAAACAAGCAAAGACAAATGCAATGTATGGCATTATAAATGGGTTGAGCCCTTGAAATAGTGAATAGAGGTAAATAATGATTAATGACTAATTATTATTTAATTAAATTAGTATATACATAACTTGCAAATAACTGTGATGCTTATTTCAAGAAAAACTTAAACAATTTATATATTTTAGTCAATAATAGACAAAAGCACACACACACACACAAAGCATAGTTTTATTTATCACATAACATTTATTTAAAGTTAAATACCCGTCAATGGTCACATCATTATATATTCACTGATTGGATCATTATCCAGATGTTAACATGATGATACTAGGCTTGAAGCAACTGGGAAATACTATGTATGATAAAACTTGCATCTCATAGTTTTTTCTTTGAAATAGCTTTTCATTTATCATAATAAACTGGAGACCCAGTTCATGGATTCATGCATGGGGTGGAGAGATCCCTAAACCTGGCCTGTGCCCTCTTGCAATCTGGGGGCCCCTTGAAGGATGTAGCAGTGCACCAAGTGGCAGGCAGCCAAGGAGGCACCTGAGCCAGCACTGCGCCACTCGCACTCATCCTGGCTGCTGCTCCTGCGGCCACCACTTGGTAGCATTGCTGTGGTGTTAGGAGAGGCTCCCTCTGCTATAGCTGTGCTCACTACCATGAGCCTGGCTTTTGGCTGAGCTACACTCCCCCTGTGGCAGTGCACTGACCAGCAGGGGACAGCTCTTGTATTGAGCATCTGCCCCCTAGTGGTCAAAGTGCATCTCATCAACTGGTCGATCAGTTGTTCTGGTTGTTCTGGTCATTTGGTTGTAATGGTTGCTTAGGCATGGATGGATGGATAGATAGATAGATAGATAGATAGATAGATAGATAGATAGATAGATATGCATTCTATATACTCTGTTAGAGCATATAAGTTATAGATATTTTTATTGTATATTGAGCAGGCAATGTTTTTCATCAGCCTTGTACCAGTTGCTTAAGGTTATATCCTACATGTGCTATAGTTAAAAAGCAGAGTGAAATTAAGCCATTCTGTAAAGATCCCCAGCAGAGCCCAGCCTTTTGTCTACAAGCAAACTCTCTCCATGCAGACACTCCCACCTCTATTTTCACCTCCAATGGCAATTTCGTGTAGAGAACTAAAAAGCAGAATTTTGTTTGTGGTGGGAAATGTGAGTTTTGTGTCAGATATAACATCCAAATCATGAAACGGAACTACAAGTTTAGTAAGTGATTAGCATCCTAAAGTATTTGACACTTTCTTCTGAAGATGCCTCACACATGTTGCAATAGAGGAAATTCACATGGTTATTAATAATGATGAAATGAATAACCCCTTCAGGAAGACTGTGCTTTACAGATTGCAAGGCACTCACGTCTTTGATTTCATTTAAATCTCCCAAACACCTTGTAAAGGAGTTGGGATGAATTCATTTATCCCTATTTTATCTGGAAGCAAATTAAGTTCAGTGAGGTTAAGCTGCTGCTGAAACTAGGTTTCACATTTCACTTTGGAGTCTGAGTTTCAGAACAGTACTTCTTTTTCTAGTACAGTAATATTTCTCAAGCTGTGAACCTTTAGCAAAGGCAAAAAGCAATCGGTTGATCATTATTTCCATGTAATTAATATAATTAAGCTTTTAGCTGGAATAAATTCCAAAAGCAAAACTCACACATAAAATGCTAAAAGAAACGAAAAAGATTATCATGTATACAGTAGAATTCAACATAAAAAATCCTATATACAGGTAGTCCTCAGGTTACATCAGACTCAGCGTATGTCGCTTTGTGGTTACATCACCATCTTCCATTTATTTATTTTTTTAAAAAGCTCTGTAATTTCAATATGTGCATTCTGTTTTTTATTATTTATTTACCACAAATAAAGATCAGGAATTGACATCTTTCTTTTAAATTTTTGTTTCTGTTTCACTTCATTACTGCTGTGCATGTGCTCCATGTGATTGATGTAGGTGCTTATATTTATGTAGGTGGGTTCTGACTTATGGTGAACATCGTGTTACATCATGTCATAGAAACAGATCTCTGACGTAACCTGAGGACTTACTGTATATAAAAGCCTAAACAACCCAAAGACCAAATGACCAAATGATCAAACAACTGGTCGACTGGTAACAATGATGCACATTGACCATCAGGAGGCTGACACTCAGTGTAGGAGCTGCCCCCTGGTGGTCAGTACACTCCGACAGCCAACCTTCTGCAGTCTTCCCTCCAGCTGGCCGACCCCTATTGGCCTAGGTTGGGCCTGGGTGAGACTGCTCTGATCAGCCCGATTGCTGGCCAGGCCAAGGGATCCCACCCATGCATGATTTCATGCACCAGGCCTCTGGACGATTATATATAGCTCTGTACAATTTTGCTCTGTGGTTAGAACATCAGTCCTGGAATGTCTCTGGGTTCAATTCCTGGTCAAGGGCATGTATACCTCTGTTATGGATTTATCTCCATCTCTGGCCCCATTTGGGTCACGTGTGGGAGGCAATTAATATGTTTCTCTCATGTTAATGTTTCTCTCTCTCCTTGCCCTCTCTTCCCTTCCTTCCACTCTGTCTGAAAATCAATGGAAAAATATATCCTTAGGTGAGGATTAAATATATATACATATATATCTATAATTTTTCATAATTAATTATTCCTCAGAATGTGGACAAAGCACCCAATGGTAAGAAAAATGTTCTTTTAAATTTGCATAGTATATGTTACTATGTATGTCATCCTAAGACTTAAGTGTTTCTTTTTGCATTGCTGAAAGAAATTTCTTCAGTTCAGCTTGTTATATGCTGGTTCTGGTTTTACCTGGCATGATGGCATCACCTATCCATTATGTTCACTTTTGCTCCTTGTGCATTAATCAAATATTACTTTTTGATATGAACCTGATCTGACCATAAATGAAAATGCAAAAATTGACACTGAATTCTGGAGAGAGCAGTCAGTGGCATGATGGTCTTTAACAGTATCTGTTTACGGAGTTTATCAGATCCCGAGAAAGTTACATCAAACAAACAAAAACAACATGCAACAAACCTGTGCACCTTGGAGAAAATTTCAGAAATTAATATAATTATGAATTTTATATTTTATATATAGCATTTGTGGCAGAGAGCAAATATTCACTAACTTTTCTCCTATTCGTTTAGCTTGAATAAATGACCAAAGCAACAATCTATAATAATAAAAGCATAATATGCTAATTAGACTGGATGACCTTCTGGACAAAGCCAGGGCTGCAAGGGCTGAGGCAGAGGTGGCCTCTGCCTGAATTTCATGCATCCGGCCTCTAGTCACATGTAAAAGTTCTCCGAACACCTCAGTGGAGTGGGTATTATCTGAACTTGACTAGTAGAAGGAATGAAGTTGGCAAAAGGTAACTTCCTCAAAGTTTCTAGAAAAAAACAAATGTCATAAGAAGGGGTTTCTAGAAAAACAAAAAACAGCAATATTAGAAGCAGGATTCACTGACCCAAATTTTAATCCACACTGCTCTAAATCTGGGAATGATGTATTCCATTGACCAAGAACAATCCTGACTTTAGTCAACATCCAGCAAAACATTCTTAACATACATGGGGAAACAAAACCAAAAAACCTACAAATATTGACTTCTTGCTTGTGTAGCACTACTTCAGTCAATTACAGAATGTACACCTCAAAGCAATGGAGTCAGAGACATAGATTTCAAGAAAAGTCAAGGTCAGTATTTATTAACATTTGCAGTCTTCATTTCTTCGAAACAAATAATATGTCTTGGTTTTGCTTGCCAACATGTTTGTTTCAAGCTTGAAGGAGAAAGAGATGTCATAAAAATGTTTAAAAAGTGTGTTTTATAGGTTTTCCAGAAATCTATAGGTGTTAATAACATAGAATTTTTAAATTTTTAAATGCAATGGAATGAATATGCCAACACAGGTATACACATGGATATATTAAGAGATAAGTGGAAAAACACACAAGGTGACAATGCCTCCATCCAGGATATCTATGTCTATCTATGTCATCTGTCTTCAAAAGAGTGAGAGTTACAATGAGGGCTAGTGAGAAACAGAAAGAAAGACAGACAGAAAGAGACAGAGAGATTAAGATTTTGTATCATTAAAGTTTTCTTCTCTTACACTTCAGCCTGTTGGAGAATTGGAAACATTAGAGTGTTTGTATCAGAGAAACCTTAGTGTTCATCTTCTTTTTGTGACGTGCCTCCATCCCAGCTGCACAAATTCAGAGCCTTCATTAAATAATGTCTCTGAGATATTGTTGTTCATAATTAAATTGTAAAAGAAGGCTTTGGGGACTAATTTTATGTATATGTATATATAAAGTAAAGTACCCCCAATGTGTATCTCCTATGTCATTGCCTGAATCAAATTGGATATGAAGTAGGTGATAATTAAATTATCTAATAATAGAGGCCTGGTTCATGAGTTTGTGCACTGGTGTCGTCCAGCGACCCTGGCCCCAATCAGGGTGGATTGGGGCTGGGCCTGTTAGGAGGAGGAGGTAGCTGGAGGTTGGCTGGCTGACCCTGCCTAGATCACAGTTGGGGGGCAGTGTGATAAGGGGCAGAGCTAGTTTGGGGGAAGGGCCACTGGGGGAGTTTGCCAGGCACCCTGCCCTTGATAGGGGTGGGAGAGTCTGATCAAGGGCAGGGCCAGCTGGGGCTAGGGGCTGCAGGAGGTTGGCCAGCCGCTGCCCCCCCCCTTCACATCTGTCTGGTTCGCTGGCTGCAATAGGTATTATAACGACTAGTCATCCCATTTCTGGTCACTGGCTTTAATCTTAGAATAAGTTAACTTCCTAATCCAAGAATTGGTTATCCAACTATGAATCTTGGAGACAGTTATACCCAAGATCTTATAATTCCCTTGGAGTTCTCCTGGAGATGATCCCTGTTTTTTAGCTGCCCTCTCCTGTTCTTTAATATCAAGTAGAACTGGCTCCATGAATGTAGCTCTGACCTCAATCAATGCTTCTAAAGTCTGATTAGTGTAGTATTGGAGCCACTAATACATTCTCAATCTAGCATTACAAATACTGCCTACCATGAACACACTCCAGATCCTCATGTATCATCATTTCTAGTGTTTCATCATAACTATTCTTTGGGATCATAATATGGTCCATTTTATTTTAAATATAATTATAAAGGAAACTCCTAGGTTTACTAGACCTGTGTTCTTAACTCAGTCTCTATATTCAGTTAACATGGTACATAAATATAGAAGGATTTCAATAAATGATACCACCCAGCCAGTGGTTGAGTGTTGACCTATGAACCAGAAGGTCACAGTTCAATTCCCAGTCAGGTTTTGGGCTCCATCATCAATGTGGGCCATACAGAGACAGCCTATCAATGATTCTCTTTTACCATTGATGTTTCTATCTCTGGCTCCCTCTCCCTTCTGCTCTGAAATCAATTAAATATTGTGTGTGTGTGTGTGTGTGTGTGTGTGTGTGTGTGTGTGTGTCCCTGTGCACAAGATTTGTGCGTGGGGGAGCAGTTCCTCAGCCAGGCATGTGCCCTCTTGCAGTCCAGGACCCCTCAGGAGATATCTACCTGCCAGCTTAGGCCCAATCCCTTAAGATCGGGCATAAGTCAGCAGACAGACATCCCTCTTGCAGTCCAGGCTCTCACATTTCGGGATCCCTCCTCCTTACCACCTGCCTGCAGCAGAAGCAAGAGAGGTTCTAGCCACCTGCTGTGCTCACCACCCATGAGCCTGGCTTCTGGCTGAGTAGCATTCCCCCTGTGGTGATAATTAAATTATTGAATGTATGCCCCTGGGTGGTCAGTGCACATCAGAGCAACCAGTCATTCTGCTGTTTGGTTGATTTTCATATTAGCCTTTTATTATGTAGGATATGCCACTGCATATATGAATGATAGCTACTACTTTTATAATTGGTGTTAATTTTCTCTGCAATACAAAGAAGTAGATCAGAGGAAAAATATTGGATGGAGGGTGCCCTCAGGGAGGGGGTGTTGTCTTGGTCAAGCCTACTCATTTCAACTGATATCGCATCCCCAAAGAATTAACTGAGATTTGTCAGCCCATCAGCACTCTCCTCTTGGTAGTGGATCCTTCAGGTCAACTAGGAGATGGATCATGGAATCTAACCAATAAGCATTCATGTAAGGCTGCTCATGTGGGCAATTCTGTAGAGTCATGCATGTTGAGATGTATGAATGATTAAGTCTTTGTGTGTTTATTTTTTAAGTATGAAATCAACATTTGGAGTTGTACTGCATCCATGACCTTCAATTGGCTTGATATTGCAGTTGAGGACTTCCTTGCCTAGTATAGCTAATCATTAGGAAATCTGTTTGACCTTTTAATTAATTCTATCACAGAACAAATACCAGTTTCTACCTTGTGATTTTTTTAAAATGTAGGCTGAATACTATACTGATGTAAAAAAAAAAAAAAAAAAGAAGGAATTCTTGCCATTTGCAACAGCATGGATGGAACTAGAAAGTACTATGCTAAGTAAAATAAGCCAGTCAGAGAAAGATAAATATCACATGATCTCACTTACTTGTGGAATATAATGAACAACATAAACTGATGAACAAAAACAGATCCAGAGACAGAAGCATCAATCCGTCCATCAAACCTCAGAGGGAAGGTAGAGGAGCGTGGGGGTAATGGGGAGAGATCAACCAAAGGACTTATATGCATACATATAAGCCTAACCAATGGACACAGACACTAGGGGGAAAGGACATGAGAAGGGGGGGTTGGGAGGTTTAAGGGAGTGGGTAAGGGCACACATGTAACACCTTAATCAATAAAAAAGGGGAGAAATTAGGTTGAGCATGGTTTCCTTAATGAATCTTTATCTTGAATTCCTCACTCTAACTGCTGACACAGATCACTATCCCTCCCTTCTACCATCTCTTTAGATAATACATCTCATGTTCCCTTTGAGAAAACAATTAATATTTAATTGGAAAAACTCTTAAAGTGTTAGGAAAATATTAAACCAAGCACTGAATAATGCCCAAGAGAGGAGGCAGCCTGATTTGTGCAATGAAGTTTAGTTGTTCATTTGCATTTTTTTCTAATAACCGGGACCTACTAAGTGGATCTTTTTTCATGTCCCCTTTTTGGAAGGAACGTTGCATTGAATAAGAAAATAAATCACAAAAGGGGTGTCAGTGTATGTTTCTGTTACAAAGATCTCTTTGAAACTGCCTATTTGAACACATTACATTTGTTCCAAAAGTATTCAGGTCATGCATAATTAAAAATGTAGCTTTTAGCAATTTTAGTTCTTCCAAGATATGTCGTATACTACATAATTCGTATTTTTCAGTGAATATTACCATTATGTTCCTCCAGATTTCTATGTAATTTGCTATTCAAAGGTTAATGTTATGCAAGAATTTGAAGGTCAAGATTTGCTGGAATTTTTAAATGATAAAAAATGTATGTGTTTCAACACAAACTTTAGTGAAAAAAGTTCGGCAATAAAAATACATTCAGGGAATGGTTCAAGTTTAATAAGGATTAAGGGCTATTTTAACA
The DNA here is from genome assembly GCA_027563665.1 of Antrozous pallidus. Classification (NCBI taxonomy): domain Eukaryota; kingdom Metazoa; phylum Chordata; class Mammalia; order Chiroptera; family Vespertilionidae; genus Antrozous; species Antrozous pallidus. Next base: position 48,945,168 of record CM050525.1, read on the forward strand.
TATGAAATTAAACATTTTATTGGTGATTCTGAATAATTTATATTATCTATGTTATAAGTGAGAAGAAAGGATACATTGAGAGGCCAGTCCATGCCCATGAACAGATATTTTCACATCCACACATAGTTACCTCCATGTTTCATCAGGATATTTTTGGTGTATGGTGATTTTTTTTACTAATAAAAATCCCAGAATATGATATGCAATACAAAATATCTTCCTACATTAGAAATAAAAGCAAAAATAGCTAAACTATTTGTGTCTATGTTCAGGCAGTATTTATACTATGTTCACACATCCTTTCTTCCTTACAAAATGTACCTGATTTTCATTTTACCATCATTTCCTAGGTAAAGAACCTTGGGCATAGACAGATTTCATAAATTGATTTCACATGCCTAGTTAGAGCTATTGTAGGGTTTTTAAGCCAGAAACATAGGCTTCAAAAACTGGCATCATAGCAAATATGATATATTCCCTCTTAAAATAGGGGTTTACATATTTTATATGTACATTTTATGTCTTACAAAGAATGATCCTTCGTTTAGGACATCATACTAATTCATAGCTCTCTGCCCCCAAACACAGCAGAGCAGACTTAATATTTTATGAACTTTCTCTCATCTTATCTGGATTATCAGTAGAGGCCCATGGGATATTGAGAAGCACAGTGGGTATTGATTACTTGACACAAGGCAATGTATTACTGGAGGATAATGCCACATGATTTGCATATTTTATATAGATATATATGATTTTTTACAGAGAGGAAGGGATAGCGATAGAAAGTTAGAAACATTGATGAAAGAGAGGGATGTGCCTGCAACCAATATACATGCCCTTGACTGGAATTGAACCTGGGACCCTTCAGTCCACAGGCTGACGCTCTCTATCCACTGAGCTAAACTGGTTAGGGCATGATATGCTCTTTTAATGTTCATGTTTACATGATGAGGAAATGATTTTTAAAAGTATCTCCAAAAAATAGATAGTGTTGATGTAAATAAAATCACCCTCAAGATCATTTTTATTTCTTAATTTGGGATATCACAGAATTACACTGAGAGTTACTGAGGGAGAAAAAAGATAATGTAAAAATTGGCCAACTTCTGATATATGAGTGATATTCACTCATCTGCCAACTACCCAATTACACAGGCTTACACCAAAGGGAGCTCCCGTGAAATCAAGTGGCACAGGTAATGCCAACAGCCATATTGAAAAAATAAAGTTTAGCAATCTTGTGTACATACACACACACACACTCACCAATGTGTGTTTTATACGGTAGGAAAATGCATCATTGCATGAACCCATGATCTGATGGAAAGAGTCCTCATGCTTCCAACCACATGGGAAACAATACTGTGTTACTTCTGAAAGCTCAGAAACATCACAATCAGATAAAATCAAAAAGATATTTTCACCCTAGACAAGATATGGATTTCTTATAAAAGAGTTCAGAGGAAATCCACAATCTCCAATAAAGGCAACCTCATTAGCTCTTGACTTTCAACCTGTGTTTGAGAATCAAATCGAACAGAGATCAGGGTAGCCAATGATGTCAAACTCATACCCAACAGCATGTGATCACCTGTTGGAGAAATGTGACCTCAGGACCAAGTCACTGGGGTTGATTGGACTAAGTTATTCAATGCAATGTGTTCACTCTGTACTTAACACCTAGCTAATGTTTCCTATGGCTAAAGTGCACACTCTTGTTTCAGGGAGTTTCTCTCTCACAATCTAATCTATGGTACTAGTTACTTGAATTATTATTATTCTGCTTTTATAACTATTTTTTAAAAAATATTTGCATTGTGACACTAATTGAAACAACAGCATTAGTCATAATTCAGAAAGTGTTAAAAAAAAAACTTTAAATTTTACTTGGATTGGGTTGGAAATGTCTAATTTGTTGCATCTTCTCCCTATTCTTACCTAATTTCCCTGCCTGTCCTTTTGCAGCCATATGGCTCTAGAACTCTTACTTGCTTATATTAGTGGAAATGGAGACAAGTGACTATAGATAAAACAGTCAATAAACGACTCCCAAACAAGCTGATATGTATTTCCAGGGAGAGAATGGAAAGGGGTATATCTAGGAAATGTGGGGAAGGGTAGACGGGTGAGCACACACTACGTTTTTAGGGAGATGTGATTCTGCAGAAGCAGGAAGAGATGAATTGTGGCAGCTGAGGATAATTGGATGAAAGACAGCTTATCTTGGTCCATGAATTAGGTTTGCAGAAATAGCTGAATGGAAATGATTTAGAAGATGTTTATTTTGCCTTATAAAGGGAATGTCTCATTTGCATTTTCTGAAAGATCATATTCAATATTAATTCTTTATTAGCTCCCCCAGAATAGTCAGAAAATATGCTTATTTGGATGCCTCTCCTGGAGTTTGTGGAGTTACAAGCCAATCACTACCAGATGTTTATCTAGCTTATCATCTTTGGGCACTAGAGTCTTAGATGCCATAGTCAACTAGAACATATTACATCTAGATTTCTATCAATTTCAGTATTTTCTTGTTTAGGCTCCTAAAATGTGTTCCAGATGTTGTTTCTATGTTACTAAATATTTATGATCAGGAGGTGGGAAGTATAAAAAAGAGAAAGAAAAACAACTGTTCTTGATGCAAGAGTTCTCAGAGTTTATCGTATGTTCTTCAACATTGCAAAGCTCTGAGGAAAATAAAATATGCTGCATTACTTAAAAATAGATGTCAAGTTATCACATCACTTAGAGTGTGTGTGATGTCACACATGGCACTGGCACCATGAGAGACATCCTTGGAAAATTGGGCATTACTAATGTTTAACTCAGGATGTCCTAAATCATCTAGCACTCCTCCTCCACCCCCTGTATTTTGAGAAAGACTGAATTCACAACTCAGATACAAACTACATTTGGCTAACTAAACAGTAAGCTTGAAAAGCTTTGTGTGTGTGTGTGTGTGTGTGTGTGTGTGTGTGTGTGTGTGTGTGCCTGCACATGCACACAAACACATCCACAAGAATGAATTCAAATAATATATCCTATAATTCCGGTGTCTGCTTTCTGCTACTGACTAAATAGTTCTGTACAATTCCTATCAAGCCTGACTGACTCAGATAGTGCTGCCATGGTCTGGATTACTTTCTTTAGATATTGAAGTCAATGGTATGCACAGATCCCATTAGATGCTCTAAAGCCAGTCTCTAGAGGAAATGAATATTACATGCATCATTTCCTTTTCTCACTCGAATCTGTCTTTATTGCCAAGCATAGAAGCCTGCCATTCTTTTCCCTCATTCCTAAATGTCAGATTTTAGAAGCAAAAGTTGTGTCTACTGAGTCATTAGTGTTGCCTTTGTTTGAATTTACAAAGATCTGCCCAGTGGTGTCCCATCCAATGAAACCTGAAGCCTTTCTTCTGTGCCTTCCATCTAGGAACATCCCCTGTTTCCTGTTTTGTAAAACGTGGTCTGTTGCCTTCATCTCTACTCTGAAGAAACTTTTTGTCTCTAAACCTGGCCACTTGAAAGCAGTGAATCCTGTTCTAGACTTTGTCCTTAAATCAGCTTCCTAGTGAGAGTACAGTCAGTCATAGAATTTCCTTCATCGCACAACTGAGTACTGACTGCACGTGATTATGCTGTGTCTCCTTTTAGTTTAGTTTAGCTATTTCTTAAAGAGCACACAGCTATGTGTTGACTCATGGAGTTAAATATCTACAATTAAGTTAGACAGTTATCAAATTTGAAGATCCCATGTTTTAACGGTTTAAATTGGTGGTCAGTGGAGAGGTAGGGGGTGGTTGCAAAGGTGACAGAAAATGAAAAATCCTTTCGGTGCTTAAATAAGGAAACCTAAATGCAATGCAATGTAAACATCACAATAATTCCGAAAGCAAGTATAAATCAAAGTTTGAAGTACAAAGAAAGTTCTCTCATTCACCCCCACCCCCATCTCTCTTATATCATAACATAAACATTCTGATTATGTCCCTGGCTAGTGTGCCTCAGTTGGTTGAATGTCATCCCATCCCCTGTACCAAATTCTGGTCAGGGCACATACTTGGGTTGCTGGCTCCATCCCCAGTAGGGGGCATGTAGGAGGCAGCTGGTTGATGTCTCTCCCCTCCCCCCCCCCTCTCTTTCCCTCTTTGTCTCTCTCCATATCATTGTCTCCCTCTCTTCTTCTTTCTTTCTCTCAAATAAATAAAAGCATTAAAAACAAGAAGTCAGTGAAGTAAAGTGATGTACTAAGTTCACAAAATGTAGGGTGGGGTAAAAGTAGGTTTACAGATGTTCATATGGAAAACAATGCAATGATTAAAAGTAATACAAGAATATATTGTTTTGTATACTCACAACTGTAGACCCATGTTTGCCCCACCCTGTGTAGTTCTCTAATTGCCAATTGAATTTGCAATTAACATAATAATTCATGCTAATATGGTAACATAAAAGCATTTGCTTATGTGATTACATTTTTATGTATTTCTTGCAATTATTCATAGACGAAGAGATGGATATTAACTTTTCTTCTTTTGTTTCATGAATAACTCATTAACTTAGAACAAATTAATGTAAAATATATTAAATCAAATTAAAATGAAAATGGCTTGTTTCTAGTCTTGAACCTGTGAAACAGACTCTGATTAGTTTTCTTTGATGATGTGCCAATTCACCAGTTTTTAATAAGAATATTTTAAGTACATTTTTTGTGCTTAACTTTAATCTTTAAGTAGATTATTCATTTAAGGGTTATTACTATAAAAAGGGAATGATCTAAAATATACCAATCAAATATACCCATATTCAACTTTCTAAAAAATGAATATATTTAAGGTGTACAACATGATTTGATATTCAAATATATGGTGAAATGATTATAATTAAACCAATTAACTTTGCATCTCCTCACATCATTACCATTTTTGAGTGTTTTAAGGGAGAGTACCCAAAAGCTACTCTTGGTACATTTCTGATATTCAACACAGAATTATTATCTGCAATCAAATGCTACATAGTATTACACCTTTAGATTAATTTATCTTAAATAATTGCAACTTAAATTGTTTCTATATATTTATTAATGTGAATAATACATTAGAATGCTGATACCTTTTTGAGGTACTGAATTCTTTTTCTTATGGTATATACACAGAATAAGATTATTGGATCATATGTTCTATTATTAATTTACTACGGAAACTCCCTACCATTTTCCATAATGGTACTTTAAATTCACACCAACGGTGTAGTAGGGTTCATTAGGGATCATTTTACTCCACATCCTTGCCAAAACGTCTCTCTCTCTCTCTCTCTCTCTCTCTCTCTCTCTCTCTCTCTCCCTCTCCCTCTCCCTCTCCCTCTCCCCTCTCCCTCTCCCTCTCCCTCTCCCTCTCCCTCTCCCTCTCCCTCTCCCTCTCCCTCTCCCTCTCCCTCTCTCTCTCTCAATAATAACCATCCTACTAGGCATGGGATATCTTATTTTGGTTTGGATTTATGGTTTCCTGATGATTAGAGATGTTTAATACCTTTTCATGTATCTGTTGGTCATTTACATACCTTCTTTGGAAAAAATTATATTCAGGTCATTTGCCCATTTTTAAATCAGGTTAGTTACTTTTTTGCTATTGAATTACATGAGGTCCTTATATATTTTGATATTAACCCCTGATTAGATTAATTCATGGTTTACAAGTATTTTCTCTCAGTTCATTGGTTGTTTTTCCATTTTGGTGATGGTCTACTTTTCTGTGCAGAAGTTTTTTACTTTGATGTGGTCCCACTTATTTTTGGTTTTGTTTTCTGAGCTTTTGGTATCCCATACAAAAAAAAATATTGCCAAGGACAATGTCAAGAAGCCTTTTACCTGTTTCTTCCCTAAGAGTTTTGTGGTTTTTAGATCTTGCATTTAAGTCTTTAATCCATTTTAGTTTATTTCTTTTGTAAGGTGTAAAATGAGGGGCACACTCAACTCCTGTTCCCTCAAATTATGCATGACTTCTGACATAAAGTGCTGCCCTTTCTTTATCTACTTGCAGTCTAACCATCACCACCATTTGATATGCACAAAGACTTGAGGTTGTGCTTATCAAATGGGAATATAGTAGCATAGAATTAATGTTCATACCCTAAAAACACACTACTATACAGATAAACACCCATCTACCCTAAGTGTCCAGGTGATCTGCCTTTGTCACTCTAGATTAGGGACAATGTTGGCAGGTCTGTAATGTGAAACAGCTTTTTGTTCCTTCTTCTCTTTTATTCTATTTATTTGAGTGTCACCTTTGAAACTTGAAAGGAATGAACATAATGCATAGAAACCAATCATTTTGATCAGCCTATAAATAAATCTTTTTCTCCTTGTTGTGCTTAGGAAAAAACATATACTCACGATACTATTTTTTACCATATATCTTGAGAAATTAATACTTCTCTATGTGGTTTAAACAAGTGTTCTCAAATTTCAGCATACATCTGAAAAACCTGAAGTTCTTATTAAGTGACAAATTCCTGCCAATCCTCCCCTAAACTTCTGATTCGTGGGAGTCTTGGACTTCATTTCTAACAAGTTCCCAGAGGATGATATATAGTCTAGGGATCGAGCTTTGAGAAATGTGGGTTAACACTAATTGCCCTGTAGATCAAATGAAGTCATTATTTTTTTTAAAAGAAAATTTTAAAAGATTAGTGAATTTTGAGATTATAGAACACTTTTATTTCTTATCGTTGAGTTACCCTAACATAAGCATCAGTGCCTAATGTAGACAATATATAAATTGAATGTATAATATATTTATATTTTAGTTGAAATTTGAATCTACATACATTAGATAGCACTGTGATTAAATACTTTCTATTGGTATTTTTTTTCTAATTTTAAGTACATGAATTTAAACAATATACACGGTATTTTTCCCTGTTTATTCTTCTTTCCTCCTTCCCCCTTTTCCTTCCTTTTCCTACCTCTTCTCATCTCCTTACCTTTTTCCCGTTTCTCTCTTCCTTTCATTATTCCTTTGTTACCACAGAAATTAAATATAGACTTTCATGTTCAGATGAAGGTGAATCTGATTTCTAAGAGCAACATACAGGAGTGGAATTTTGGGGGGTTTGGGGGTGGACATTATTAGAATGTGCACTCAGGCCCTCACTTGTGGAATTTAACATCTTAACAATACCGGATAATAGGAAAAGCATGAAGCAACTAAATCAGTTACATACACATAAAAACTGGCCAGTTTCATTTGCCCAGCAATGTTGAAAATATCATAAACAGTGCTTCAAAGTTGACTTTAAAAAACAAAGGTATAATCTCTAAATATAAAAGCCTAATATGCAAAGTATCCCTTTGGGAGTTTGATCGACCCCGTGTTTGAATACTTGCTATGACAAGCACTGACCACCAGGGGGGGAGGCGCAGAATGAAGGAAGGCACTGGCTGGCAGCCAGCAGCTGGTGAAGGGAGGCCCCAGCCAGCAGCCTCAGCTGCTAGGAAACCTACCCATGCATGAATTTTGTGCACTGGAGTCTAGTCTTCTATATAACCTTTCTTATTATTTTCCTCTGATTGTGACCTCAAGGTAGGATAGTCCAGATGCTGAGGAGGTAAGGGAGGTAGAGGTATTTCTCCCACACCCTTTTGACTGTATCCTGTGATGCTACAGTTTAAGTTTACTTCCTTTGGATCAATGAAAGGAAGGGCTGATGGGGTTTGCAAGCAACTTACTTTTTGTTTATCACATTCTTGTGAAAGTTCACAAGAAATAATTTATAGCTTACGTCGCCCTCCTTCTCCTTGGAAAAGGCCTAGAATATATACCAAAGAAAGTTTTACTTTTTGAAATATATTCTTATTGATTTCAGAGAGGAAGGGAGAGGGAGTCAGAAACATCAATGATGAGAAGGAATCATTGGTTGGCTGTCTCCTGTACACCCCATACTGGGGATCAATCCTGAAACCCAGGCATGAACAGTGATCTCCTTGTTTATAGGTCCATGATCAAGCACTCAGCCACCATGGCCAAGCTAAAAAAGAAAAAGTGTTGACATTGTTTTTATAATGGCACACACTTTCTTGTGACACGAATGCAGCTTTATCATCTGTAAAAAGGTAGGGAACAGATTCTACTAGTATCTTGCATAAAATATTTTAATACCTTTATCCTTTAGACATAATAATGGTAAATAAGATACTGAAATCTCATTTAATCAACATCTTGAGGAGCTCACTAAACAAGTCTGCACATCCCCCCCCTGCCCCCCCCCCCCCCCGCAATTACAGGGTTGCTTCTGCACAGGGGCCCTTCTTTGGACATCCTTCATGATACCTATCTGACAAATAAATCCTTATAATTTTTCCTCAAGACTGACTTACATTTATATTCTCCCCTTAAATATCTGTGCATAGTGTGTTGTTGCTGTTCCACAATAATGCACAAATATTTGAAATAATCAAGAGTGCAGTTTTTTAGTTCTGCCACATTATGCTCTCATCTTTGGGGAAGGATCCTGCATTCTTGTTACTCCTAAATTCAGTTAAGCCTTGGCTAGAACACTTTTAATTTCACTATATTTTCCATTGATAATCCACAATTATATTTAAAAAAGAAAATACATATCAAAACTAAAATATTAATGATATGTGAAAAAATTCATGAGTTTGACCACTGGTACTTAATTAGGGTTCTTTTATATGTGTTTCTGATATTTGTTAAAATATATTCCTATTAGCATCTGATTCTTGCATGTTGAGGCACTGATTTATTTCCTATTAGTTTTCTGCTCTTTAAAAATGTGCCACTTTCTTCTGCTTCCAACTTCACAAATCCCTGATGAGGTCAGTACTTTATGAGTAGAAGGCAATTTTATCTGCTCTAAGTGAACAATTAGCATAAATTCATTTTTCTTCCATAGGATGAATGCTCCATTTAGAGCACCATGGTTTATTTTACCGTCCTCTTTACACTTCAGTTGCTTAAAGAATTCTGCATGCTATCATCCCGGAATGATTCTTGGCTTTCAAATTGCTGATCCTAATAAGATGGGCTTTCTTCATCTCCTGCATTACCATATCATACCTAATGAAATCAGGCTCAACCAATCAAATTCCTAGATGACTGACCTTTATTAACTGGTGATTCGGAAACATGATTTCTGAAAGCCCTGTCTTATAATGGGAAAAAAAAGTTACATATGTATAATGACTTTTCATTGGCCAGGGAAGAAAGAGGTTCTCTGGAGGCCAGTTAAAATTAAGTTTCAAAACATGATAGAAGGACAGAAAAAACAATGTGTGCTCTTCCAGAAGATGGCATTCACTCAGCTGGTTTAATTATGTGGCTTTATGTCTATTGTGTCTGCCTTTTTATCCTGGGATAATTATTATACCTGTATGCTTGAAAAATGGGATATATTATCTATTTTATTGATCCTATTAAGTCTTCTATAAGGAAATACATTTTTATTTAAAGATGTTTCTTTCAGGAAACAATATACCACACAATTATTCTATCATCAAGCATTTTTTAATTCATTATCTGAAAGTCAGTATGTGGGCATAGAGGGAATTTAGCCAAACCCTTTCACCAGTTACTTTCTCTTTGTGAGGGATTAATTCAGGCATTGTGTATATAGAGACCAGAGATCAAGTTTATGCTTTCACAGGTGAGAAGTGAATTGTTATAGTATGCTTTAAATGGTAAGACAGCCCAGCCAGTGGGGCTCAGTGATTGAACATCAGCCTATGAACCAGGAGGTCATGGTTTGATTCCTGGTGAGCGTACATGCCTGGGCTGCGGGCTCGATCATCAGCGTGGCATGTAGGAGGCAGCCAATCAGTGATTATTTATCATTATTAATGTTTCTATCTCTCTCTCCCCCTACTTTCCTTTCTGAAGTCAATTTAAAAAAAGTAACACAGAGGTAACCATTGCTTATAATCAGAGATAATTCCCAAGCTCAGTGTGCTTCCATTTCCTCTTTTTCCCAGGCATCATAACACTGTTGTACACCATTCTTCTTCTCCATTCACATTCTAAGGTGGAGAGTTCTTCAGGCCAGGAGTTGAAGGCTTGGCTTTGCCTCTACAAGGAAAAAGCAAAAACAAACAAACAAACAAACAAACAAACACAGAAACAAAAACACCCTGACAGTTCCCCACCCAAGTGGAGCCTCATATAAATGTAACAAGGAGGGAGTGTATAAAATATGGTGAAGGGAGTGAGAAGCAGAGGCCTTAAGACACTGAAGTGTCAAAGAACTAAAGAACAATAGTTTGGATGAGAAGCATGGTTAACTGTCTAAGTTTCTAATAAGGATACCAAAAAATGACTATCGGATGTACTGATGAAATGATTATTGATGTTCTTCCAGGAGGAAACTTAGTCAGAAGTCACATGAGATTATATGAGACTCAATAAAATGTAATACTACTAAAGAAATACACATAATGTTTGTATGTTTGCTGTGTGATTAGTGAGGATGATGATGATGATCATGATAGTAATAACATCTATATGGACAGACTAGCGTTAATTTATTTTCATAGCCTATATGGACCTGCTGATCTTTCTGTTCATATCCTTATTTTGATAACTGGAAGAGATATGGAGTGCCAGTTTAAAGAGAATACCCTGAAAATTGGGATCACACATTAATATGGATTTTTCTCATTGTATGTATTTATTTGTCTTTAAAAGTTATTGACTGAGTGTGTTTTACTCATGAAGGACTTCTGTCCTACCATGTAAACAAATGAGACTTAGAGGTGTGTTTTATACCCTTATGCTCTAGTTTCATTTTGTAAAATGGAATTTATATTTGGAGGAGACATTGGATATTTCAAGATCTTTTCATTGTTAGCAGATGTATGTGGACATTTTGGATAAAATGATTTTAACAAATAAAGAAAGGAATCAAGTCAGCTATATTCACAATTATGTGGAAGTCTGATGGGTTGACAAAATAATGCATGTTACTATTTTAAATATCTATACTACCTATCAATTTTATTCATTCACATACTCAACCACTCACTAATTCCACTTGCATGATGGATAAGCGCTCATCTGATCTTTAAGGGATAAGCTTCTGTACTGAGCTTATATAATAGTGAGGGAGAAATACCTTCAGTGCATGTCCCATGTCGTGATAAATACTATGAAGATAAAGTGAAGGAAGGAATGATCTAAACCGCTCTTTGGAGAAAACTTCATTTATTGGTTACCTGATTGGAGGGAGAGATATATTCAAAGATATCAGGGTCATGTCCACAAAGACCCTGATGTGGGCATGGCCTTCATAGTTCAGAAGCAGAAATACAATGAGCCTGGCTGGAGTGGGAGATCAGGGTATATCCAGGGCATGTGGTCAGAATAGTATCTATGAACTATATTATACTTGATTCTGTAGGCTGTGTAGAGAATGTAAATTTTATTTTGAATGAGTTGAAAAGCCATTAACGTTTTCTGGGCAGGTAAGGGACATGATCAGGTCATATTCAGAGATGTTCACCCTGGCTGCTGAATGAAGCATATGGTATAGGACGGTGAAGGTGGAACCAGGGAAACCAATTAGGATATGAAATATTCCAGGCAACAGATTAGGTTAGATTGCACAGAGATGTAGCCATGAAGGTGGTGAAAAGATCACCTTTTTTGTACCTGGTGTGAAACATGATCCAGATTTTCTGACTGATTAGATATTAGTGTAAGGAATAGATAGCATTTGTACTTAGATTTTAGGCCTGAACAACATAAAGAAAGGCAATGCCCATAGGTAGTTACTCTCCTGAAAGGCACATTTTATCGTTTTTCTACATTGGGTGGCCGTTCCTGCTGAAAATCAAAATCATGCTGTGATTATTAAAGAATGCAGTTTATTTTCCAGAGTTCCTGCATTGCACAGAAGGGCAATCATCATATATACATATATATATGGATATGGATATTATATATATTATAAAAAGTGAGTCAAATTTGTCAATTGAAGTTTCATTTTTATACCCCTTTGAAGTTTAGTTTGATGTTTAAAGTCAGACAGTTAAGAGACCCTATTTTAGATTCAATAGTGCAAGAGTTCATAGTAGTATTTTAAGATCTTAAAACTATTTTAAAAAGAAGTTCTAAACTCTATTCTCTTCTTATACCACCTAATAATTATGACTATGTCTCATACAAATCAACCTTTCAAGTATCTTGTCATAAAGGACAAGTCACAGAGTGTCTTAACAAGAAGTTAGTAAAGATAATAAATGCACAATACTGCAGCTTTCATTTGGCTTACGCCTAAAACACTCCAAATTTATCATTGAAGTTAATTTCTGATAAAATGTCCGAAAACTACTCTTTTGAATTCATTTTCACCTTGTAGTTCATATTACATTCTGAAAACCCTTTTATGATGCATATAAAATGGTGTGGAATCTATGGTAATTCTACCCCTGATTTTCATTCAAAAATTAGAAAGGTGGGATGGGATGATTTATATATGGCCACATAATTATCCTGGCACAGAGAGCTTCAGAAGAGACAGAAACTGAAAGGAATGACACACCCTGTAGCTTTAATAATCATATCATCATCAATTAGTGTCATGAATAAATTAGCCTCTTAAGTGAGAAATTATAGACAGCCAACCAAATCTGGCGGTAGATAGCTCCTGCAAATAAAGTCGAAATACTGTATTGTCTTAGCTTCAATTTGAGAGACTTCATAAAAATAGATTTTTTAAAAAATGACAGTTGAGTATAAAAACATCCATATGGCATGAATAAGGCCATACATACCAAGGCACCTGCTGTTAGTCCTATGGGAAATACCTTAAGCAATTATTAACATCTAGAATGATCATTAGTCTTATTAAACTTTGTTGCACAGAAGCATGGCAAATTAGAAGATATAAAGTACCCTCATTTTTCTTTAATTATATCTTGGTGGCCCATCCTGACTACCTCTCATTTTTTACCTTTGCAAAATGGAGATACTCAAAGAAATAATGAATAAACTAATTATAATTGCTTAAGTTCATATTTATGAGTATGCATGGTTTTGAATGCCAATCAATGTATACAACTCATTGCCATTAAAAGCTAAAAACTTATCTAGAATCTTCTTGACTCCACCATGCCTCTGATCTAGGAATAACTGGAAGCCAGGCTGTGCAATAATGGTCTATCCATTAAGGTCTATCCTTAATGTTCTCACTGTACATCCTTCCTTTGGTGCTTTGAATCACCTTAATGACATCCCTCCAAGTCATCACTGGGACCTACCTGGATACTTTCACAGGAAAACCAGTTCTTTCCAGTCTGGTGCTTGGAAAAGAGCATGGAACCAGGGAGTAGAGGGGTTTTTATACATAGGATCCTGAAGTAGCCCTTTGACCACTCAAATTCATTCTTCACAAAGCATGCTGGTCTGTAGAAATTCCATCAAACTATTCTTTGAGCCCTAAGATTCTATTATTTTGAGGTACTTCATTTTATATTTTTTCTTCTGTTGTCCAGAGCTCTTCATATATACATGCTCAATAACAGAAAAGTAGCTCAAAATGATGAATACAAATCCATGTTGAAGTCGCAGATTATAATACTAAATAAGAGGTGCCATCTCATGTACCATGATACAACTAATTTTTAAAAACATACACCTGCCCATGGAAGAAATCAAAAGAGAGTATAAAAATATGAACATGTATATTAAAGTGAAGAAATGTGGATACCATTTTCCATTTTAAATAATATTCCTATTATATATATATATATATATATATATATATATATAATAGCTTTTTTTAGTAGTACAAGGAAATAAAGACACATATTTAATTTGTTTATTTATTGAATGAGAGAGAGAGAAAGAGAGAGAGAGAGAGAGAGAGAGAGAGAGATCAATTTATTTTTTCACTTATTTATGCATTCATTGGTCGATTCCCGTGGAACTGAACCTACAACTTTGGTTCATAAAAAAGCTACACTAACCAACCGAGCTACCTGGCCAGGGAAAGACACAATTTTTATTGAGACAAAATGATCATATTGCAGCTTTCAAGAGCCCCACTCTTCACTCCTTCCCCCAGAGAGAATCTCGTTATTCTTTCAAGTCAGCCTTCCAGTACATTGAAGCTAAATTTTATATTGGACTATGTTTTTTAAATCAATCTAAGTCAAATACTCTGTATTTTTTGCTTATTTCTCCTAGCACTGAACCATTACATTTTGTTTTATATCTTTTAAAGTATTATATTTATTATTGAGAATATTACAGATGTCCTAATTTTTCCCCTTTCCCCACCCCTCCACTTGGCTCCCACTCCACCCAGGCCATCATCCCACTATTGTCTGTGTCCATGGGCTAAGCAAATATGCATATACGTTACTTGGTTAATCTCTTCCCTTTCCACCCATGCCCCCTTTATGCCATCTGTCAGTCTGTGCCATGCTTCCATATATCTGGACCCTCCCAAGATAATTTTGAAACAGATGATCCAGGAACCTACTATTAAAAACTCTTAATTTAAGAGAACTGAGTTTTCTGAGCTGTGTTCAGACACCAGATTCACTAGTTCCTTAGAAAGCTGTTAGTTTTCACCAAAGAGTCTGCCAATCAGATATTGTGGAAGAACCTTTTAAGTCATAGACTCTAGGATGACTCTGGCTCACTCAGTTTCCACTGCATACCTGAGCACAGGTCTGAAAAGGTGGATTCCATCAAGGGCTAAGGCTCTTTTGCCTGTTTACATGGATGCATACAGCTATCTGTTTGTTCATTTGTATTTGTTCATTCATTTAACATACATTTATTCATTGAATGCATGTTTTGTGTCAGATACTATGCTGAGCTATAATATAGAATGGCCTCTTCACATTAATAAAAAAAAGCAACAAAACAACCAACCAAAAAAACCGACAGGTAGCCAACCACCAGGCATGCTTAGACTTCATCCTATCATGGGCATAACAGTGTTCCCTCTGATTGCTCTTTTGAGGTGACTACCCCTTCTGAGTGTACTCCAGCTATCCCAATCCAGTCCTTTCTATTATTTTCCTGCTGGCTCTTTCTTTTCCTCTCGTCTCCTTTATCCAAATCTGTCGCCCAGGGCTCAGCCTGTTATTAATCAGGGTCTTTAATATAATTGAACAATGAGAAATTCAGCGAGATACATCAGCTTCTCCCCACTTTACAGATGCAGAAACGTGGATGAAAAGAGGTAGATATACCTTGACCAAAATACCGGTGATAATAAGTGGAAGAGAGGGGTTATGATATGTGTCTCTCACTTGCCTCTCAGTTTATTTCCATTTCCCTATGCTGTTTTCTAATTGGCATGGTGCCTGGCACATTTTCACCTGACAGTTGCTCTTGCGAAAGAACGCATATAAGTATGCTCCTGGCAATACTAGGCAGTTTCATACTAGGACTTAATCCAAACAAATATTGGTGGCTAACTTCAATATGAAATGCTTTCTTTCTGAGACCCATAGAAGGTAAATGTGGGTGATTAGAATTCAGAAAACTCAGGGTCATTTAAACAGAAGTAAATAAGTGTATTATGCCTCTATGTGATCAAGCCCGTGATTTACCCTCAAAACTAACCCTTCATGCTCAGTGACTTCGAGCCATATTAGCTTTCCTTCTGTTCTGAGAGCCTGTTATTTTTCAATTGACTATTTTGAGGCTCTGTCACTCTCTTTCTGAAACATTCTCGACCCAGTTCATCAGATGGCCCCTTCCTGTCATTCCTGCCCTTACACCAATGTCACCTTCTCACTAGCATCTTCCCTGACTACTTTATCTAAATGACACCTCTCTCCCAATTGCCTGGTATTGATTCACCCTTGGCCAGCTTCTTCACAGAACTTTTGAACACCTAGAGCAGTCATTTTCAACCTTTTTCATCTCATGGAACACATATACTGATTATTAACATTCTAATATTCTGGGGCACACCAAAATAAAAACATAACTTTTGCTGATCTGACAAATAAAATAGGTATAATTTTAATTCATCACACGGGATGGCTATTGTTTTGTTAGCTATTGTCATTTTTATTTGGTTATCTAAGGGAAAAGAGGTCAGTGCCCCTGATTAAATAGTCAGATATTGCATGTTTTCAAACATTCTCGTGGCACATCAGTTGAAAATCACCGATGTACAGTAATTTTTCTTATTGTTTATTAAGAAATAAACAAGTAAATAAGAAAATCACTAGATTCAACAGGGATAGTTTTTAAAGCTTGCTTGCAAGTATAACCCTACAATAAAAACAGAAATTTTCATGTAATAAACACTCAATAACTAAGTAGATGAATGCAGTCAGGAATGTTAAGGTGATATATGAAAAAACAAAGTCAATGTGATCAGAGACAGTACGGTAAGAAGGATCACTCTACATTTTGGGCAGTTGTATGTATGCATTTGGGGCAGTTGGTTCATTGAGGAAGTTCTGAGGTCTTCATAAGATCAATAAGAGTTGCATAATAAATTGCAAAACCCCCTTTGGCTTCATTTTGGAATTACCTGTTTTTCTGTATTCTACAATTAAACTGACTAATTTAACTTGAAAGGTTTTGCAAGAATATTCCTCCAACTTGATTCTAATTGACTTTTCGTACACATTAAAACGTGTCCATGGTTAAGCAAACACTTTTGTTATTAAATCTATTAAGTCTGATTCTGAAAGTCATTATCTGTTGTTATCATCTCCTCTGAGAGCTATTTATTATTGCTTCCTTCATCATTCCCAATCATCTATAGCAGCTACAAATGATACATGATATAGGGAGATCTAGCTACATTTTCTCTTCAATTTCATGTCAAGAAGAAAAGTCAGACTCTTTAATACAAAATTTTTCTTTTTCTTTTTTCTTTTATTTTTCTTCCTTTTTTTGTACATTATCACTGAAATTATTTTTATTATCGATAGCATCAAGATTTCTGTAGCTCTTTCTTTGCAAAGTTCGCTTCAGCTTTGGGCTATTTTTAAGCTTCCAAAGGTGATTCATTGTAGAGCACAGTGTATAAAACTAGTTAATGATATTAGGGCTTGCTTAAATTCAATACTTAATTTAGTTTTCTCACTTTATAACGAGGAAATATATATTTTAGAAACATTTGCCTCTCAATAGTGAGATATACCTCTCCATTGGGGTTTTTCTACATATGGTCTGGTAGCAGCTCTTTCTAAATTTAGAAAATCAATGCATTATTCTTTCGAAAATTCTCCATAGAGCTCTAGGGCTTTTGTTGATTTGATGGGATTAATGTCAGAGAAAAGAATATGAAAGTTTATACATGGGGTAGAGATGATTGGAAACAATACAGATTTTTTCCTTTTTTTATAATCCTTTCAATTTTAAATTTAATCACCCATTTGACATGTTACCTGGGGTTCTTTATTAATCTCTCTAAACCACCATTTCTTCATCTCATACTGTGAAAATACTTCACAGGGTTATTGGGAGAATGAAATGGGACAAGTAAACATTACATGTGCTAAGAACATTAGTTTTTTCTTTTTGGAAAGGATGATGTTGATGGTGAGGTTATCATTAATAAATGTATACATACATAAATAACCCCATAACACACACACATACACACACACACACACACACACACACACACACACACACACACACACATTTTCTCTCTCACACACACACAAAAGCACTCACACTTGCATAAGTGCATACACAAAACAATTATAATTTGGATAACAATAAGATTTTTTATTGAATTTATTGGCATGACATTGGTTAACAAAATTATATAGGTTTTGAGTGTATAATTTTATAATGTATCATCTGCATATTGTATTGTATGTTCCCTACCCCAAGTCAATTCTCTTTCATCACCATTTATCTTCCCTTTACTCTCTTCTACCTCTTTCCCCCGTCCCCTTATGTAAGCACCATTCTATTGCCTGTGTCAACTAGGTGGTTGTTTTTCCTGAATCCCTCCATCTTTTTCACCCAGCCCAAATCCCCTCCCCTCTGAGGGCTGTCAGTCTGTACTCTGTATCTATGAGTCTGTTTCTATTTTGTTTGTTTGCTTATGTTATTCATTAGATGCCACATAGACATGAAATCATTTGGTATTTGTCTTTCTCTGACTGGCTTATTACACTTAACATAATACTATCTAGGTCCATCTATGCTATCACAAAAGATAAGGTCTTATTCTTTTTGACAGCTGAGTAATATTCCATTGTGTAAATGTTCCACATCTTTTTCTTATCCACTTATCTACTGTTAACACTTGCGCTGCTTCCAAATATTGGCTACTATAAATAACACTTCAGTGAAGATGGAGTTGCATATATTCTTCCACATTAGTGTTTCATGTTTCCTGAGATATATTCCCAAGTGTGGAATTGCTGGATCATAAGGCTTGGTGTTAGCCATTCTCACAGCTGTGGGGTGATATCATTGTAGTTTTAATTTGAATTTCTCTGATAATTAGTGATGTTGAGTATCTTTTCTTATATCTATGTCCTCTTTGGAGATGTGTCTATTCTGGTCATTTGCCCATTTTTTAATTGAATTGTTTCTTAACTGTATTGATTAGACTTTCATTAGTCTTTCTATTTTTAATGATGTATCTTATCATGTAACATTCAGGGGTCAGGCACTTCTATTTTTCAAGGAGAGGTGGTCAATATAGTATTGTTAAACTAGAGCCCTGGTGCATGAAATTCGTGCACAGGGAGTGTCCTTCAGCCCAGCCTGCACTCTCTCCAATCTGGGACCCCTTGAGGGTACAGACATCCCTCTCACAATCCAAGACTTCTGGCTCCCAACTGCTTGCCTGCCTGCCAGCCTGATCACCCCTAACCACTCCCCTGCCAGCCTGATTGATACCTAATTGCTTCCCTGACAACCTGTTTACCCCTAACTTCCCTCATCTGGCCTGGTCACCCCTAACTGCCCTCCCCTGAGGGCTTGATCACCTCCAACTGTCCTCCTCTGCAGGCCTGGTCCCTCCCAATGGCCTTCCCCTGCTGGCCATCTTGTGGTGACCATCTTGTGTCCACATGGGGGCAGGTTCTACGACCCCATGGGGGTAGCCGTCTTGTGAGTTTGAGTGATTGTCAATCTGAATATTACTTTTTATTAGATAGGATGTTTGGAATATATTGTTTCAGTGAATATATTACCTGTAGAGACCTATGGGACCATGCCACATACCACTATAAGTGGCGAGCAGTGTTCTTCTGCAGAGACCTGAGAGAGAAAGAACTAAATATGGGTTTCTAGAGGATGACTTCAAAGTCAAGGAGGAGTTGTTTGCTTTAGGGAAAGATTATGGTTGTAAACAGAGACTAGAATTATCAGAGAACATGAATTTGAGTAAACAATGTTGGAATTTGAAAATACTTACTTTTACCTTTTCTTTAAAAATGCTTCTGGTCTGAGGCCTGAGATGTTAAAGTCATGCAAAGTGAAATTACTAAGCAGATGAAAGTAGATTTCAAGTAGATTTTCATAAGCAACTGACATTGTTCTCTGGATGTAACATTCTGAAAGTGAAGGTTAACACATAATATCTTATAACCATGATCTACAAGGCATAAGGCTGCTGACTTGTACATGAAAGCCTGGATGGAAAAGGATGCATTGGG
The DNA here is from genome assembly GCA_027563665.1 of Antrozous pallidus. Taxonomy (NCBI): domain Eukaryota; kingdom Metazoa; phylum Chordata; class Mammalia; order Chiroptera; family Vespertilionidae; genus Antrozous; species Antrozous pallidus. The sequence continues at coordinate 48,964,797 of CM050525.1, forward strand.
ACTCCTATCTGATAGCTAGGGAAATGAGCATGATAAAATGGACATTCTCATTAGAAGAAAAATATAGGTTTGACTTAGAGTTGTTCATTGATCTCCGCAAACCCAAAGAAGAGAGATAAATACATAGGAGAAGGAGAACTGTTAGTCTGACTGACCATTAGGCTCACTTGAGATCACCTTACAAAGATACAAACCATATTGGAGCTTGGGTTTTCCTCATCTGTGAAATGTAGCTGTTACACTGGCCATTTGCATAGATCCCTGTGTATATTTTCATTGTTTTTCACATATCCATCATTATAAATCTAGTGCAATATTTTAAGTTGAGTGTCTTTTGTTATTTAACGACACATGCTATGGTGCATTAAAACATTGATTTTATTTAACCATCACTAAATACTTTTATGAAAATTATTATGTTAATATTTTATACATTCCGTATTTTCCGCCGTATAAGACAACTGGAACTGATGATGATAGGAGGAAGATAACAAACAATAGAGAGAGAGCAAGTGCCAGGCAAGTCCCTGGCGAGTTAGCAATGCCCATCATAACTGCAAGCTATGGTATTTTTACACGGTGTATAAGAGGACCCCTGACTTTTGAGAAGATTTTCCTGGGATAAAACTTCTCTTATATGCTGGGAAATATGGTAAATTACCTGTAGCATTTCTAGGTTCACAAATCTTGTAAAGTGGTCAAATTTATTAACATTAATCAAATGAAGGTGGATACAGCAATAAGTAGCTGAAGAAAAGTCTTTGATATAAAATATAATGTTGATAATATCAATTTAATATTCATTAATTCAAAATATTTTGTTTTAATCTATCTGGGTATGGAGTTTATGGTTTAGAAGGGAATATGAACTTTGAATAGAATTTGAAAATATAATTATAAAATTTTTATTTGAGGAGTGCAAAACATCAGTATAGGTGATATTAGAAAATTAGTGTCCCAGTGAACAGATGTGAGCACATTGATAGGAAATTAATTAGAATAAATATTTTAATATCACTATTCACCTTTTTTCTATAATATAAGTGTCAACTAAATTCATGAACAACAATGATAGATCAAAATGCACACATATAATTGGTACCAGCCAGAGCTTTATATGTATTGTGAATGTGCAAGTCCACTTAGCCTTTTACATGTGTGTATATAAACTTGGTTAATTAGACCTGCTTACTGATTTAGCTAAACTTTTTCCAGCCCAGTGAAGCACTCCACCTTCTCTTTAAGGTAATTATCAGCAACATAGCAGTAGATATCAACATGAAGCAGATTATTATTGTATATCATGCAGGGAGAACAAAGGGTAAAATATTTAACTGCACAGTGAGAAAATCTGAAGTCATTTTCAAGGTCTACCATTTCTTAGTTCTTTTCAACAGGTTCAAATTTCTAAGTTTTGTAAATATCCATTGTCTTGCTAATGAAAATAGGATTCTACTGAGTCTCCTATCTATCTACTCCAGAACTTATATGAGAATCAAATGAGATGAGGCTTGGGAAAATGCTTCACAAACATTTGGTTCAACTGTAAAATGATTGCACCTGCCTATAAAGCAAGTCATGTTCCGTGGCTGAAGAAATTGCAAGGTGACTAGTCACTAGGGAGAGGAAGCCAGGCATTGCTATGTGATGTCATTATCCAGTACCCACAGTGACCATTTCTGGGCTGGGCTGGGCTGGGCTGTGGCCCACATTTTATCCCATGAAGTCTTGCAGCATTTGCTATAATTTGATGGATTATAGCTCCGGGGTGGTGGTGGGACCTGTGTCCTGCTTGGAGGAAGCCAAGTGTTGGTTTGTCAGCACTGGGTTCGAGGTACTGTTTCTTTTTACATGGCCAGTGCATGTCATGGAGGTTCCTGCATTGAGTGGTCATTGCACATCATAGCTACTGGTCAGATGGAAGGGTGGACACTTAGCCTTTTATATATATAGATAACCCAGGCAAGTGATCTTATTTGACCTGAAAAGGCACTTAGGGTGAACTCTAAAATATAAATAGGTATTTTTAAGAGCTATGTGTGTGGGGGAAGAGAAATAGGGAAATTAACTGATTCAGAATTACTAAGGTTTCAAACCTTAGTCTAGGAAAATTAATTGTTGTTGTAGCAGGCTATCTAAAATAATACTAAGCTGTTTCACAAAAAAATAATACAGAAAAGAATATCAAATAGTCCCATAAGTCATGGTAAGAAGTTTATATCTCATTTGAAGTTCAATAAAAAAATCAATGAATAATATTAGAGAGAAGAGTGATATAATCAGAACTGAATTCAATAAATTCTATTCATGATCAATTGGCAGTCATTTCCTCTCTCTGTTTCCATTTCCTCATCTGTGAAATGAGAACATATGGTCATTTTTAATGGTTGCATTTTTATAGTCTATTATGATATAGACTCTTCCGTGGCCACACACAATAAATCAGTCTATCATGAAACTGTGCATTTTATGAGTCATGAAGGAGATATGACATTTTAATTTTATTCAGACCTGGCCATTAACACAAAGTAGTAGAAAAAGGACAGAGCAGGAGTTACAGTTTCCCATTCACTGGCTTGTGGGAAGCTTGGAAGTTATTCAACATGCAGAGTCTAAATTTTTTATTATTATTTGTTAAGTGGAAGGATAATACCTTACGGTAAATTTCTTCATTTAGAAAGTGGTCTGTCTTAAAGGCTTTTAACTCATTCCCTTCTTTGAGAAAAGTGAAAATATGACTTAGTGTCCATAGGAATTTTTCTTCCTTTAATCCATTTTTCTATAAATGAGCATTATTTGTCTTGAGAAATGTCTGGTCACATCTTGACATAGGATCATATAAGAAAATAGGATTGAGTATTGTAAAACTGTGAGAGTAACTATTTGGGAATTAAAGATTCATCACATAATTTATGTAAAATATTTACTCAGTACAATCAATATGCTATACATTGTATCAAGCACTAAGAATAAAAAGATTTATAAAGATTTTTAGTTGGTGAGTTGATCCCTTTTGATTTTAGTTGGTGAGTTGATCCCTTTTGATTTAGTTTAGTTAAAATAAACTTCAGTAGCTCAATAGTCTGGAGTAAGAGCATCACTTGAAAAAGATCCACAGAACAACTTAAAATATTAGAGCAGGGGGGCACAAGTAGACATGGAAGCTGAGTAAACAAGGACTACTCCTAGCTAATGATTAAGGGTAGGATGCTTGATCTAAGTAAAATCATTGAGATAGGTGGAAGCTAACATATTGAAAGATATGCATAAGGAATTTAAAACTCAGGGAAAACTGATCAATAGAGAAAGGATTCTACTTCCTTTGGGTCACGGAGGACAAGTGCCAATGATTTTACTTTATATCCATCATTTCTAGAAAGGATAAAGCCATGTGATCTCATGCATACTGTGTCAAGTCTCTGATTCTTTATCTATTAGATGGGATGCTAATATATAACTCTCATATTACTTCTGTGAGAATAAAATGAAACAGTTATACAAGTACTTATATAACAACTCTGGATGAATCAAATCCAGTATGTGGGGATGGTGAGGTTATGCTGCATTCATGTAAGGATGGGACATGGTTAGGGAGGGAGAACATACAATCCCAGAGGTGTCCACAAAAACGTCAGTTTTACTTTCTAAAGCTTTGCTACATACAATTTAAAATGGTGGAATACTCTCATTAATGCCATGTCATAACTTTGAACTACAGTAGTGATCTGTAAGTATTTTTATTCTCAAGCTAAGCTGCAATTACCTATTTCACTCTGAGAAATATCTAGCCATCATTTCCTTCCCTTGGAAACTGCTAAGATTAGTGTGATATGATAGGTACAGTATTTTTCATCCAGCCTAAAAGACTTTGGTTCCATAGATAGCTTAGTCATTAATTTGGCAGTTTTATTATATACATATCATTGACCTTATCTGAGCCTACAGTTTCCATACCAATAAAGTAGGTATAATAATACCAAATGTGCAAGGATGCTAGGATAATTAGAGTTACCAAGGCATTTGGCACAAAATAGACTTCATATAAATTAAAACTCTAACATCACCAATAAAACAAAACAAAAATAATTGACTTGATTAAAAGCAATGTCCATAAATTCAGTTACCTGTTCATCTTAATTATCACTATATTTTCAGTGCCTTATACATAATCAAGGATCAATAAAAATTTGGAAAATATATATCAATTTAACTAAATAATAAAAGTAAGAGTCAACAAATTCATTTATTGAGGAAATTAAAAAAAAGTTTAATAATCAGAATATCTATATTTCTCTATTATAGGCAAATCTATGGAAATGTGATTCCAAATCACATCAAATTAGTTAAATTAAAACTTTAAACAGACTTAGGGAACAGTTGGTAGTGCTAAAGTACTATTATATTGAATATTGGTAACAACTAGAGATTAATGTTTTATGTTTTCTATGCAATTGCAAGGAACTAAATTATACAAAACTAGTGAGAAATCAAAGGGAATCAACCCACCAGCAAAAGACTATTGAAACTTGATGACCTCTACAAAAAGCACAACACCTCCTGTTGACGAAACATTGTCACTTAATCAGGACTTTATTGAAATACAGGGGAAGCTGCCATTCAGAAGAAGGAAAAATAATGTGAAAAGTTTTACACTGTTTATCCAATGTCATTCTGTCTGCCTAAATCAATTTCCTTCCAATAATTTTAGCACCTGCGAAATATATCTTGTATTACTTTTTGAGAGTTAAGGACTATATAATCAAACTCAATAAATATTGTTGAAATCATAATAGAATAGTTATATAATTGTCATTTTTCCTAGAAGCATTGGCATTGATAACAGTTACCATCATACAGTAATGATCTCTTTTATCCTTTTACCACAGTTCACATTACTTATTGACTCTCAGCTTCCCAGTTTCCCATACACAATGTCCTTTCCCTTTTCTGATTGTCCCTTGGCAATTTGTCTTTAGGGTATACTTTGTTTCGAAGCTATATACTGTTAGACCACGTATCTAAGTCAGCACGCCTCCTTTTTGAACAATCCATCTTCACAGTCATGCCAGGGAATGTACTATTTCCTGCCTTTAAATCCTGCTGGAGCAGTTCTAACCAAGAGTGATTTGTGCTGTGAAAGCCCAAAGAGAAGATTTATAGGACCTTCACCCGAGAACTATGTCAGGGCTAGTGATGTGCACTGAATCCTGGTAAGAATGTCATTCAGGAGTCACGGCTCCCACTTTCACTCCTGGTCTCACCCACAGGAAGCTGTGGGCCAGACCAGCCACCTGTACTCATTAGAGATCACTTAATGAATTCGTAGGGCTTAAGAAGTCTTTAAAGGTGCCTCATAGGTCAAAAGGCAGGGTGTCTCAGATACTTAAACATAGAGTTATGGGTCTACATGCCTGCCTAAACAGAACCATCTTGATTTTTTGAAATTTTACACTTGTAATTGATGTAGATTTTTATTTGAACAAAGAATTAATCAACTTTGATATTCTCAGACCTAAAATAGGACAGAAAATCCTAGGTTCCTAGACTATTAGATTTCACAGTGCTCTTAGATATAATTTAACGACTGTGTGCAAATTATGGTCTACTGTGGGTTCAAAGCTATCATCTTGCTGCCAATTTTAGGGAGTGCTATATTGAAGATCCGGAGTTATTGTGTGACAAGCTATTCATGGAACCTCGAAAGGAAGGGGGCTTTCTATTTGCTGATACTATGATTAGATCTGCATTCCCATTTTTATTTGTGTTTGTTCATTTTTGAACTCGAGTGTGCATCTCTAAGCAAGAAATCAACTTTTCCAACAACTAACAAGGACTAGATAAGATTAGGGATGATTTTGAGAATCATAATATAATAATTTTACTTTCCTAGATAATTATATATAAGTGATCTTTTATGATATTAATGGCAAACATAGACTCCTTATTTATGCACTACTTAGGAAAAACTCAAAATGCTTTCATTCCCATTATTATCAGATTTTCAAGAGGGGCAAATTGAACACATTAGAAGAGAAAGGAGGGACATCCCTTGTTTCATCTTCCAAACAATGTACCCTGAATGAAGACAGAAAACTCATGGAGAACAGGATTTTTGCAGCTCATTCACAAGCACTAACCACATTCTCTCACCAACTCCTCACCAGTGACTGACGGGAGTAACCCCGGCTTTCTTGCTCTTTTGGTGAGATAATCCTGAGGTCCATTTTCTACTATTTTTCAGGGTTTTCCAACAGGCTTGAGCCCTATTTGCTCATAATAGCAACCATAAGCACTTCCCTTTTCTTCGTCATACCCCTTCTTCTTACTGATGTTCCCTGCGCTCCCTTCCCAATTAACTACTTGCGCGTTAATGCTGACCCCCGAGTCTTGTTTCTAAAGCACTCTGAATTTAAGATGTCCAGTTGCTAAATGATGTACTTGCCTTTTCAGTCCTATTTCCTTGAACCCGCAAGCCCATGGTTGGTCAACTGTGCAAGCTGTTGTCTCTATCTGGAGACTACAGATAGTCTTTGATTGTATTTACATCTTTTTTAGACAAGGTGAAATTTTCCTGACATTGTGGTTTTAATTTTAAATGTATTTTTACAAACTAACACTCTTTTACAAAGTGTTAGGATGAAAACACACATGGGCTTATTTAAAAAATCGGATGTGGCAGCATCCACAAGTGGACTCTGCACTATCGCCTCTTGCATTAATTGAAAGAGGAGGTGTCTGTGACCACCCGGAGTATCCTGTCTGTTATCACACTGCAGGCCTAATTTCCATTTTTGGAGCCTGATTGTGGAGGGCCTTCTCAAAGAACTGGGACTTGCAGCGAGAAGGAGGTACTTTGTGGGGCAGCTTACAATAGAAAACCCAGGGAATTTGTAATTGGCCAACTAGCATGTGTAGTGAGCCCTGTCCTTAAAGAGTGCGATTTGAAGTAAGCTGGCTCACAGGAGGCTTGGTTTGAACCAAGAGCAGCTATAGATGTAAAATTTAAGGGATGAATTAAGTTTCAATAATTACAAACCATACTAATATGTAGAAATGTTTTTCTAACCCAAAGGACCTCCTGAAACCATGTGGGATTAAGGAAAGATAATTATTTTCCATATTAAACATTATATAACAATACTGAAAAATTTTAGAAGTCTAAAAAACATATAACACATGATTCCATTACTCGTTTGTATAAAATAAGAGAATATAATATAAAATACTAGTACCAGACTTTAGGTTTATTTGTGGGTCAGTTAAAATTGACACCTAAATAGTTGATATTACATACTATGTATTGTAATCTATTTTTATTAACATTAATTTTACAGTTTTTAAAAAATATATCTTGGTTGATTTCAGAGAGGTAGGAAGAGGGAGAGGGAGATAGAAAAATCCATGATGGGAGAGAATCATTGACCAGCTGCCTCCTGCACACCCCTCAGTGGGGATCAAGCCCACAATTTGGCATGAGCCCTGATCAGGTATCGAACCATGACCTCCTGGTTCATAGGCCAATGCTCAACCACTGAACCACGCTGTCTGGGCTAATTTTGTGGTTTTTATTGTTGATATTTAATGTTAGAATGCTATGAAAATTTTATATGGACTGCTGACACATAGGTGAAAAACATATCTTAGGTAACTGAGGAAAGGCTAAACAAAATAATATTATCCTTGCATCTTATTTCTTCTTTCCTTTTTCCTATCTGTGAATCGTCAGGCTCCTGATAGCTTAGCATTCAAATGTGGGGCCCATTCATGTCTCACAGGTTAATGGTAGATAGTGTCTAAAATAGCCTGTAGTCCACATGCAGTGTTAAAGGACTGTGTGCAATAATTAGACCAATCTCATGTTTTCTGTTCCTATTGCTCTTCCCTTCGCTCAGATCTTCTTAGAGCTCCTTCTTCCTTCACTGTCAAGAGTGCAGTCTTCTCTTTTTCATCTTCAGCACAGAACCCAGAGAAAGTAGAAAATGCAAATGATTTTTAGCAGAAAATAAAGCATAACACTTTTTGAGTCCAATGAGCCCATCCAGGATTAATGCCTAGCTCTGTTTGGTCTCAGCTGTATGAAATTGAGAAGTAGCTTAACTACCCAGGCCTTCAGTTTTCATCCCTATAAAATGGGGACACTCAGACCTAATTGGCAAGGGTTTCTCAGGATTCATGATGACATTCATTACTTACCTGGCAGAGAGCTTCTGAGAGAATATTCTGACTGATGGAGTCCTCCCTTCTTTTCGCAGGTAAGTTTGCATTTAATTGAGGGCAAACATTTTTATGGTGATAATTCCCAAACTAATTCAAAGGTCTGTCTGACTTGTCTGTCTCGAGCAAGAGAGAACAGCAGGCTGCACAGTCGCTTCTGAGAACAAACCTATGGTCCCTGCTTTTGCAGACGCAGAACTGGGGACCAGCTTGGTCAGTGTCTTAACTGCAGATTAAAACATGGCCGTGCTAGAAAGGTGAAAACTGTCAAAAATCACACGTTCTGGAGAATTTTTATAGCAAGAAAAAGCGAAGTCTCTTATTAAATCCATTGTATTGATTATTGTAAAAATTTCGAAATACAACCCCTTTGCTTCCCAAAGCTCTGAGAAGTGCTGTTTTTCTTCTCTGATTCCAATTCTTCTATCGTTCTTCTATGAAATCAAATGAATCACAGCATCTGAAAAGATGAAGTGGCTGTGACTTTCTGTGAGAAAGACTGATGATAAAAATCGTCCCGGACAAAAATACCAGTTATAATCACCAGCCAACTGGTAAGGAGGAGGAAGTGCTATTCATCTCTAATTCCAACTGTTAATTACCTAAAAATATATGCATTTCTTACTTATATTTTTGGCATATTGTGATTTAATCAAAACATGGTCTGCCGTACGTTGAAGAAAAGCTTCTTCAATTTGTAGGGTATTGTTTTAACAGTGCAATGCGCCTGAAGATTTAGTGCAGGCCCTGGAGTTTCTCCCATCTGCTTTCTTTTGGGGCTGAGGTTTGCAGGGAGAAAAAACCCACAAACTACTCCCACTCTCAAGGGGAGAGGAGAGAGAGCAGCCATATTATCTGCATCGCATTGTACATCATCCTGTCTGCCAGCTACTTCCAGGGTTCTGTTCTAGGGTCATATGCCTCAGAGCTCTTCCTCACCAAGGGCCCATCATACCCACCTGTGGGGTACAGCTGTCCCTGAAGACCCCAGACCCTGAAAGGCAGAGCACAGTGTCCCAGCCCCTGGCTGACTGTAGTGAACAGACACCAGGCAGCCTGGCATCCAGTTTTGGACAGCAGTCACCAGCAGGGGCTGTGGCCAGTGCTGTTTTTGTTCCCTTGGGCCTCTGTGTTCCCATCGGGAAAACAAATATAAAGATACCCTGTCACCTCATATGATTGTCAACCTGTAAACAGCAAAATAAAATAAAAAATACTTCAAAAAATAGAAAAGTGTAGCATGGTGGAATACAACATTTAGGGTTGTTATTATGCTGATAACCTAGGGGAGGAGCCGGATGACAGAATGCTATTCGTATTTCCAACCTGTTTTACAATTTACGTGATGACATCTGTGCTTTTCAGAGACATTCTGTTGGGTTGAGCCAGTGGTCAGCAAACTGCAGCTCTCGAGCCACATGTGGCTCTTTGACCCCTTGAGGGTGGCTCTTCCACAAAATACCATGGCCTGGGCGAGTCTATTTTGAAGAAGAGGCATTAGAAGAAGTTGAAGTTTAAAAAATTGGGCTCTCAAAGGGAATTTCAATCTTTGTCCTGTTGATATTTGGCTCTGTTGACTAACGAGTTTGCTGACGGCTGGATTGGGCAGAGGAGGCAAATTACAGGTGTATGGAGGTAACATCCAGCATCTTCAAAGGTGCTCTGGCTTGCCAGTGGAGGGCATTCTTTCACACATGCCCTAGCTCAGTAGCAACTTCACCTGAAAGGTTTTGTCACACCCAGTCGCAGTCAGATAGTAGAAATCCCAAGTCGTTTTCTAGCTAGCAGAACCATGTTTAGATTTCAACTGAGCCAAGGTCAGGTGTAAGCATCATGACCTTGTGAGAACTACTGAAGTTCTCTAAGATACAGGTTATTTGTCTGTGAAATGGAAATAACAAAACTTTTTTTGGTAATGTGAACCTATTTAGTTAAAATAATCATACAATGTTTGGGAATCTGTTTCCCCCCAGATATTTTAAATAAGCACAAAGACATACGCCCCACCCCTCCCAAAGTGTTCAGGTAATGACTGGTTTGCATCCGTTGGTCAATGTGACAAATGTTTGTGGGATGCTTGTGGTATGCCAAGCATGCTTCTAGTTCCTGAGGTGCCTCTTTTAAAGAAACACACAGGTCCTCACTCTCTTGAAACTTACTGTTGAGTGGTTGAGAGAGACAGCAAAGGAGAACATACACAAGTAAGGTGTTAGAGGAATCTGTTATTATTTGAGCAGTTGTTTTCTAATTATTTTTAACTTTAGAAGAGGGTTGTATTGAGGCGAAGTGACAGTCGCAGCTGCATGTGTCTGCTCCTCCCCAGGCCGGATCCGCTACTGAAGGAGAGAGGCTGCGAACAGCTATTGATGAGAGAGGAGGCGCCATGCTGAATTATAAGTGGAGAGAAAAACAATCTTCTTGTTACAACAGATAGTTACTCTGTAGTTCCAAAAACTAAGTGTATATACAATTATATTTTTTATTTAGAAACCATCATGTTATTTCATCACGAATTATCTTCAACAATAATTGCTAAGATTAAAGATCAGAGGTGCAATAAGCCACTTTGGACAGTCAGCCCCTCATCTACCACACTTAGCGCAATGTAAACAATGACTGGTGTCTGTTATCTTCTTACCTTTTATGTCTGGAGTTTCCATTCTTTGTTCTCTGTTGCAGTGAGTTCCCATGACTCAGTTATTGGAATTAGAGAGCCCGAGTTGGAGGAGAGAGGCAGAAAAGAGACAGAGGCGCATGCATTTGGGTCACTGGTTTCTTTTTTGCAGGGTCATCTTTGGCCTGCTGTGACCTTCAGTACAGGTCATTGTTTTCCTCAAGGTGGCCTTTTACACGCGACACTGTATTTCAGACACCGTGTGCTACCCTTGTTCTTTAGGTGCAGGAATAGTAACAGCTCTTCTATTATGAGCCCAGGGCTTTGCATGCTTCATTGTGGTTACCCTATAAGTCCTACTTCAACAGAGTCCCTTTTTAGAAAAACTTTCCTCAAATTATCCTAATTTAAGCATGCCATCTGTTTCCTGTTGAGCTGACTGTTCCACCCATCACTAGTAACAGCATCCATTCAAACCCATTAAGTGAGTTGGAGTGGGGGTAGCAGAAAGCATATCAGAATTGGGCATTTGGAATTCAGATCATGGCCACTGTTTTAGTACATTTGTGCCTGAGGCTAGTTGCTTGGGCTCTATGAGTTTTAAGTCTCATGTCCGAAATGAAGAAAATTGTAGAATGGAAGTAGGAGCCAAAGTTATTGTATGGGGGAAAAAAAGTTCTGCATGGGACCTTAATAACAATCAGTATCCTCAGTAATGTTCATATTAATAGTAGTTATATGAATAGTCCTTATATGGCATATACCCTTGATCACCATTGATTTCAGCAGCTTCATAGCATTAAAGAACTAACCATTCTTAATTTGCTTTTCACCCCAATGATTCCAATTTGGAGTGTGGGTTGATGTTTCTAAGAATAAGGAAGGAGTTATGCCAATGCCTAATGCTATGCAGCAACCACTTATGCACATCTTCTACTACTTAGAAACCCTTGACATATTTTTTTCTGAAAGTGTACATTAATTAACACATATAACATGTTTAAATCCCCGACACTGAAAGCTGGAAAAGAAATGCTAGTGTTAAAAGGCATCCACTGCTGCCTGCCTAATTGCCCCAGAAGACAACTATCACCAGGGAAAAAGCATCTGTCTGTCTCCTGAAATAGCACAAAACCAAGACCCCCTGTTACAATCTCTTTTTAGATGTTATGGGTCTCTAAACTTTGTGTGGAAAAAGGCTGAGCTTTTTTTAAGACAGAAAATAAATTTAGAAATTAGAGCCACAGAGTGGTTCACTGATGGCCATTCCGTGGCTGAGCTCAACACTGCCAGCTATTTCCAAAGAAACACTGTGTTTGCGGGGAAGGAGTCTAGCTGAGGGATGTATCTCCCAGAAAAATTCAGACCGATGTTCTCTCACTTCTTCAACTATAGGTCCATCAATACTAAGATTATACTTTTCCTGTCTTTGGGTATTTCTAGTTCTGTGTTGCATAGTGAGAAATTGTGTGAGGTAGGCAAACTTGGCAAACTCACTTAGAGTGATGTTCTTGAAGAAGGTAATACTTATTGTCTCTTATGGGCCTAGAACTACAATGAGCTATTTGATATGAAGAATACCACTCGATGCTCACATTATCCTTTTGAGGTAGCTACTCACTCTGCATCAGAATCCTACTGCAGGCAATCTCACACTAGGGCCTGTAGTCTTCACCTTAACGCTATTAAGGTATACTGACGTTTGTACATTATATCCCCATCTTTCACCAAGATATGATATTTAATTTTGCATATGCAAATTAAATGTGTTACATTATTTCATTTTATTCTTGACACTTGGGTTCCACAAATAAGATCAAGTTTTATTAGGTTAGACTCCACATGTCAGTGCTTTCCTAATCCTAATGGTACCTGCTTTCAGAGCTCTCTATCTCTTGGTATTGGGCAATGTCCCAAAGGCCCACTGGTCGGGGTTATTGGAGCTGATTCTGGCATTCAGTCCCAGTGGCTTCAATGATTACCTGCCATCCATGTGGGTGGACTGTTTCTGCTCAGGCCTAGCTTGTGCACAACTGCATCTCCACCAATCCTTCCACAAGTGGCTATGCATATGCACCTCACAGAGATCTTCTCGCTAATAGGTTCAGCCTCAGAAAATATTAGCCACAGCTCCGGTGGCCTCCATATTTAATGCCCACCTCTTCCCAGCCTTCCATGCCAACATCCACTGTGCCTGTCTTTGACAGTGTTTATATTCTTTTCTAAGACCCCTATAGTTCATGGTTGTGTCACAAACCATCCTGTTCCCTTTCTCTGGAATATGATCTCATTTCTCAAGTGAGCCACTATTCCAATTAAATTAAAACATTAGGCTCTATGGATTTTTTTTATTAGGGAAACATCAGATGAAATTATTTCTGGCCTTTGCATCATAAAGCTTTGGGGCACTGTTCTTTAGCTGACATCTAACATGCAAAGAAGTTAACTCTGTAAGGATAGAGCCCAGTTCTCAGAACAGAGACTTGGAGGATGGGAAAGAGTAAGGTTGGAGGTTAATCATGCTTTCTATAAATAATATATGGCTTTGAAATGATGATTTAGTCTTTCCTCCAGCAATTAGTACAATCTACTGATTACAAGGCATGAGTTTGTAGCTAACATTAACAAATGCATAATGTAACTGAATGATTTTACATTAGAGTCATGCAAACAACTGAAATCCCATTCATAACATCTCATTCATATATCTCTCATTCATAAAACCCAATTACTTCTCCACTATACTGCTTAAGCCCTTTTCTCCTTCTCCTCTTCCTCTTCCTCCTCCTTTCTCTCTCTCCCTCTCCCCCCTCTCTCTCTCAATTTATGCTCCCTATTTCCAATGTTCTCTTAATGTTCTTCTATTATGCTGTGTAAATTACTTTTTACTCTCTATTCATTTCTAGGCCTACCTTTGGATACATTTTATTCCTGTATGTTATTAAGATATAGAATATCTATTCTATATTCAGCTAAGTAGGATACACATCCAGGTACAGAAGGTTTAGAGACAGCTTTAAAATGGCAATCCTCTTCCTCCTCCATTCTCTACTGGTCTCTGTGAGAATAAAGGAAAACAGTCCTCACATTAATAATGAAATATATTATCTCTTAATTATAATGTAGAATTTAAAAAAAAATCAAAGTGTCTCCAAACCTCCTTCAGCTCTATTTTAAATAACTACAAGGTAGATATTGTTAACCCAACTTGACACACATAGAAACAGATTCAGAGAGGTAGATGAATGATGTAATTGATTTAGTTTACTTATCAAAACCTCATATCTAGTAGAGTCCTAGAGTTGGGATTTTAACCCAGCCAGTTACATTCTGTCCATTTTCATTATATATTATGTTGTAGATCTATAATGATAATGCATCTTCAATATGAGCTGTGCAGAAGAAATAATTTTCAAAAATATTCTAGAATTAGTAAAGGCATGTCCTAGTTTCTGGTATGTCATGCAGAATATATTTGGAATATAGGAGAACATATTCAGAGGTAATTCCCACATGAAAATTACTCTTACCCTGATTGCATTAAATAGTGTCTGAATTATGATAGTAAATCATTTTAGAAGTTCCTGAGCTTTAGAGTGATGCACACATTCAAATTCTGTCTCACATTGTACAAGGTTTATGATTGTGAGCAAATACTGCCTTAGAGCTTCAGTTTCTACCTCTATTAGGAAAAAATGAAATCTCTCTTACAGTCCATTTTTATTTTATTCTTGTATCTGTATCTTTAAGTTATTCCCTCAGAAACCCAGAACATTTCTTCAGCAATATTCATTAAATCTCTTATCTCCTCCCCAAACATCCCTCTTTTCTTCCAGGATCTTGCCTGTTCTTCTCTGCTATATGTGATATACAGACAGAGAAGGTCTCTCAGTGCCTTTATGGTTTCTTCCTAGAAAATAGCTCACCTCCTCTTTCAAAGTCCTCAGACTTAAACATCATGCCAAATTACTCCAAGCCTTTTGTGGTGGTCATCTTCAGCTGCCCCTTTATTGCTTGAAAACATTAACCCCTGGCTCACTGTCTCTCTCCCCATCCCAACTGCATTCAAACCCTTAATGAGTTTCAAGTCCATGTAGACAATCCTTTCAAGACCCTCCCTTCTCAGTTTCTCCCCTTCTCCTCCAGGACTCTGGCCTTCAACTTTGCATCAGTCATCTATGCTCATAACCGAAACTTCAATATTAACAAAAGATATACCCTTCTATGGCAGAAATTTCAGGCATCTCAGCTTCTGACCATTCCTGTTCACTCCCTCAAATGTGTAAATTTCACTTTTTCACCCTACACAGACTTTTCATATTTTGACACTATTATTCTTTAATTGTTGCTCATCCCTCTCACATTTTCACTTCACTTTTTACCAACTGCAGATTGCAAAGTCAATTATTGTAAGTACACCATCAACTCTATTAGTTCCTTCTCCCCTGTCAATACATTTTTGCCTAGCTCTGCCATTAGGTAAGTCTATCGGCAATCTTGTAGCTTAATGTAGACACAATATGATCTCCTGTTAAATTCACCGTGGCCAACTTGAGACAGGCTCCAGTGCTGCCAGGAAATCCTGTTCTACTTGCCTAGTCCAGTGGTCGGCAAAACCATAGCTCGAGAGCCACATGCGGCTCTTTGGCCCCTTGTGTGTGGCTATTCCACAAAATACCACGGCTTGGGTGAGTCTATTTTGAAGAAGTGGTGTTAGAAGAAGTTTAAGTTTAAAAAATTTGGCTCTCAAAAGAAATTTCAATCGTTGTACTGTTGATATTTGGCTCTGTTGACTGAGTTTGCAGACCATTGGCCTAGTCCATTCTCTTCTATCTCCTATTTCACACTCACTCCTCTTTCCTCAATTCTTAGACTTTCTCTATGTTACCCTACTCATAGCTGAGACTATTACATCCATTATTCACTGCGAAAATAGGAGCAGTCAGAAAACTAGAATCTGTAAACTTCAATTACTACATCTATTTTAACACTTGTGTCTGTATCACATACTTATCTTCCCTCCTATTACTTTAAATGAATTATCTAGGCTCCTAGCTAATGCCATGTTTTACTCCCTGTACCCTGCAGGCCTTCTCAACCACATCGCCTAAGTAATGGATTTTTTTCTCTACTGCCTCATCAATTTTTCTCTACAAGGAATCTCAGCTCTTGGCATACAGACTTGGTATTATTTCTCTCATTCAAATCTATGTGGAATATAATACCTTATAACTATAAACCCATTTCTATATTCTACAAATAATACTGTTTTCCTTTTAGTTTCTCTTGCACTTACTCCAACTTAACTTTTTTCCTCTCCCTCCATCCAGATCCAACAACACTGTTCTTGCCAAAGATTCAATAGCCTCAGTATTACTAAACACAATGATCAAGTCATGCTTCTCCCCTTATGTTTATTTGATATGATTGATCAGCTCTCCCTCTTCAATTACCCTCCAACAGGCACTTTCTCTTGGTTCTCCTTTTCCCTAACCGGGAGCCACCACAACTTTTGCTTATTTCTGTCATCTAATCAACCTGAAAATAACAGCTCTTCTCCTCTCTCCTTCTACTCACTCCATAGGGTCCTGAGTCAAGGTGATGTCAGCCAGTATGATAACTTTAACTGCTATCTGTAAATGGATATCTGTATCCATATTTGGGATATCTTCACTGACCTCAAAACAAATCTAAGTACTGCCTAGCCCTGTTGAAAACTGAATATCTGATTTCCCATTCAATCCAATTCACTCTTTCCCTAGTTTCCTTATCTCAGTAAATAATAATAAAAAAACACTAAATTTCACACTAAATAAAAAACTAGTCATCTTTAACTCTGCTTTTATTAGGCTCAGGGAAAAATCTTTGCCTTCCACCTTCTCTGCTGCCCTAAGTCACTGGAAGAAACATCTTATGTTAACTGTCAATAAATAGTGTTACTAGTATGTCCCGATTGTTTCCTTCGTATCTCCTAAAATGTTAGTCATTCCACATATATTAATCAAACTTCCACACACACAAATATTTTTAAAAAGGTTTACTCATACTTTTCTTTTTTATTAGGGTATATTAAGTCCGTTATTTTACATCTGCCATTACTGAAAGAACTCATAGGGCTGACCAAGACACTGCCCATAAATTGCTGCCTGCCTACCTGCCCAAATGTCTTCAGTACTCCACTCTGCTTTCACTAACACTATGTGTGATTCTAATGAATACCTTTACTTTAATATTGCCTGTAACGTTGTACATATTTAAGGAATGAGTACAAATCTATTGAACTCTCAACTAGTAATATTAAGGGAAAGGTTGCATCGAACTGTCAACATCTTTGAAATAGAGTGAATGAGTATGTAAGAAAACTAGCACCAGACACAGATAAGGAAGACTATTGCAATAGGGAAGGGAGACTGAACCCAGTTCTGATGCAACTAAATTTGGAGGGTTTCTAGGTCCAGGGTGATGGAATGGAAAAATACTGAAGGATACCGGAGGGGAAGTTAGTCAATGGATTACAACTATACAAACTAGGCCCCTTCGCTCCCATAGATACTATTGCAGTAGGGAAGGGAGACTTAACTTAGTTCTGCAAAAACTAAAGTTGGGCCGAGACCGGTTTGGCTCAGTGGATAGAGCGTCGGACTGTGGACTGAAGGGTCCTGGGTTCGATTCCAGCAAGGGCATGTACCTTGGCTGCGGGCACATCCCCAGTAGGGGGTGTGTAAGAAGCAGCTGATCGATGTCTCTCTCTCATCGATGTTTCTGACTTTCTATCCCTCTCCCTTCCTCTCTGTAAAAAATCAATAAAATATATTTAAAAAAAAAACTAAAGTTGGAGGGTTACTAGCTCTAAGATGAGTGGAAAAGTACCAGGGGATACTGAAGGGGAAGTTGGTCAATGAGTTTAGACATCTGTGTTTTCTAATTACAACTATAGAAACTAGGCCCCTTCCCTTCCATAGATACTAAGAGACAGGTGTTCTGTCTTTTTTATTAATTACATTTCAAAGAATCACTCCGAGGACTTTGAGAAAGACATTCCTGGGTTGTAAACTGGCCACAGCCTGGGAAAAGATTTACATCTTGGAGAGTGAGAGAGACTTTACAACTGGAAGCTTTCCAAAGCAAATGCTCTAAAAAAAGAGAGGTCAAGAGCCTATAATGAGGAAGAAGGATGTCTAAAGTTTAGTCAGTCTGAGGAGAAGGTTAAGACCATCTTAGTCACATAAAAGTTTTTGTACCCTAGGCACTTCCTCTTGGAACACCTTATAACATTCCTGGAAAGAAGGGAATATAATGTACAGGAAAACACACTCAATGTTGTGAGTAGTCAGTGCAATAGAGAAAAAGGGGAGGAGTGAGGTTCTAAGATGCTGTAAGAAAGCTTTGTCTCCTTACCCTTTCTCTATCCAAGTTCTCTCTTCTTTTTTCAATATTTCATCAAATGTCCAGGAAAGACACACAGAGCTGCTAATGCTGCCTGCCCTGTCAGCTCGACCACAATATCCCCAATAATTCTGCAGAACAAGAATGCTTTCTAACTCTCCCCAGGTCCAACTCAACAAATCCCAGCCTCTCCTCCCCAAGGCTAGGGCCGCCCTGTGCTTCCTCCCCACCTGGAAAAGATTATCTTCTTCCAACTCCAGGTGGTATGCAGCAAGCATTCTCTAAACAGGAACTCGCTTCTGAACCAACGGACTGTTTTTTCTAATAATTATCAAGGAAAATATTTTGGAGAAGAGAAATATTCCAGGGTGCAAAAAGCTATAAGTGATGATGGGTGTGTTTTTTAAATTTATTTGTTTGTTTTGTTCTTTGATTGATGACACTAAGATCAGAGAAGACATAATTCCATTTTTCTTGAGCTAATTTCTCCCTCTGAAAGCCACCACTAAGCCTGTCAGAGTGTTGGTCTTTAGCTAGGGGAAATCTTCCATACTGGGAAAACACTTGCATGGTTGAAAAAATTTCTCCATCTTCAAAATAATTTCATAAGTCCATTTCCCAATGAATGCTAAAGAAACGACTTAATTGAATAACTTTTACTCTAGCTGTGATAAGCTCTTGTTTACTAGGTCAAAGCTGTGGTTGATCATTTTTCATGCAACCTTAGGTGGTAGAGTGGAAGTGAGTCTGTGGTGCATTTGATTAGCACAGACTGTGATTCTAGATGACTGAGGTCAAAGCCCTGTGTTTATTCCTCAAGAGGAAGTATTTGAATCTGGATATGCCATACAAATGTGATTATGTATGATTATATAAACTTGGCTTTGGTGAGAGTTAGAGCAATTTAATAAGTATTTACTGACTTCCTATTTACTTCTCCCCTCTAATCCATCCTCCACATTCTCAGCCAGAGGGGTCTTTTAAAAATACAAATCTGATTATGCCACTCTTACATTTTAAAAATTCCAATAGCTGTTTGTCAGCTGAGGACCTAAACACTAGGTGTATGAAGGGGGCTGCAAGGGCTATACAACAGCGTAGAATAAGCATGTGACTATTTTTTCCCGAGTATACAGACGCTATATATCTTTGATAATAAAACCAACCAACTGTGCATAGTTGGAATACAGCAGTCATACACATTTTTAAGCTGAAATAGACCATTTTGAAAAACAAGGGCCCATATTGGTGGCTTTGGGACTATATTCCTAGTCCCTTGGGAGCAAGAATTCTAGCTTACTTTGTATTAAGAATACTTGAATAGAAAAAAAATTGAGAATCATTGACTTGGGTAAAATCCAAATTCTTTATCAATTCACACTAAGCCCTGCATGATTCTCTGGGCTCCTTTGGTTCTTATTTTATTCTTCACTGATTCCAATCTACCCAGTAGCCAGAACACAAGACTTCCCTTCATGAAAAGTTTTACTCACCTACAGTACCTCCTCCTCCTTATTCTTGTTCTTTCAGTGAATTTCTCTATGTCTATTAGTACCTTGCTTAGGAATCATCTCTCTTAAATCTTATCTGAAAATCCTGCGTGTACTTATTTGATTCCTACCACTTTAAAAACGCTAGGGCCAACATATATTCTGCACACTTTTGTTACTGCCACTTTATAGTATTACAAGGGCTTTATCACTCTGATTCCCAAAAACCAGTCATCTCCATTTCTGTATTGCTTTCAAGGAAAGCATAACTTTTTTTTTACCCAGTTCACAGTGCCCTAGCCCCCTCTCTGCTCTCACCCAGAACTCCTCTCTCCATCCTGCCTGTCAACTGGACCATCATTTCTCCTGCTTCATGGTTTTTATAAACACCCTTATCTCTACCTGGCTGTCTGGGACACTGACCCACCTTCTCCCATGCCCCGTCTTACTCTAATTAACTCCACTACTCTGCCCTAGAGAAAGCTCTTCCTAATTCCCCTACTTATACGGAGCTAATATGTTCCATGTATTGATTGATACTTATCTATTTGTATGAATATTTAAACAATTTAAGTTTTCCTCTGCCTCACAGAGAATGATACGGTTGCCAAGACTACATAGAACCTAGATAGCAACTGCAAAATAAAATTGCAAATAAAACTATACCCTAATTATAAGGATGATTATGCTATATCCCTGTGAAAACAGGGTTTGCCAGATGGCACAAAATGCAAAGTTGCTCCTAAGTATGAACTCAAGAAAAGTATAGGCAAAATATAAATAAAAATAGAATGGTAGTAAAGCATAGTGAATATCATATAAGAGATAGGACCGTAGAGCACAAAGCACAACAAATCTATCACAATTAGCTGAAAAAAAGAGAAAAACAACAGAAACTAAAGAAAAGAAACTGTTACCTTCAGTGTCTGGCAGGTAAGACTTCTCTAGGTTTCTTTATGATCCCTTCGTTTTTCTATTGCATTTTTATAGCCCTGAACATATTTTCATTCCTTCCTCTCATCCATCGTTCCCTGCCCCCATAAAGTTGTTTCTTTCATTAGTACAACTGTCTTGTCTTCTGCATTTGAATCCACCAGCATCCCCTCATGACAGTCCTTGCAACTCACTGAATTTCAGGCAGAAATGAAAGGTTCACAAGATGATGACAGATAAAAATAAACAGAGTGCATACCTAGTTCTTGTGAGATATCAGTGATCCTTAAATCATTCGCCTTTCATATCCAGCACTTACTTGATGTCGCCAATCTACTAGGTTATTTGTCATTTAATGCTTAGAATATAGCAATAATTGTTAAAATCACCCAAGTAATAAATAGGGTGACTGATCAGAAAAAAGAGAAGATAGAGCTGCTGTAGGGGCTTGATCTTTGGCATAAATATTCTGGGGACTGAGCTCTTGAATGGAGAAGTCCAAAGAATTCTCACTATCATCATCCAAAAAAATGCAAAACACTGGCTACCTGGAATGAGCTAGGGCAGTGGTGGGCAAACTAAGGCTCGCAAGCCACATGCGGTTCTTTGGCCCCTTAAGTGTGGCTCTTCTGCAAAATACCACAGCCTGGGCGAGTCTATTTTGAAGAAGTGGCATTAGAAGAAGTTTAAGTTTAAAAAATTTGGCTCTCGAAAGAAATTCCAATAGTTGTACTGTTGATATTTGGCTCTGTTGACTAATGAGTTTGCCAACTGACCACTGGACTAGGGAATCAACTACTCCTCCATTTTATTATCACAGAGGGCACTCCTCAGATTTTCCCCAACTCTCTCTCTCTCTCTCTCTCTCTCTCTCTCTCTCTCTCTCTCTCTCTCTCACACACACACACACACACACACACACACTTCCCTTACATGTGACAAATTGAAAAGTTGGACCTAGAAATGAAAAGAAAAAAATGACAAAATATATGTCTCCGTGGTATTGTGGAAGTTTCTTTCCTTCCTCTTTTTTTTTTCTCCCTAGCCTTCCCTCTACCTTTTATTAGTTTTCTTCTTTCTTCCCTTTCTTTATTTCTTACCTCCCTTTCGCCTCCCTTCCTCCTTTCCTTTTCCTTTCCTTCCTTTATAATGCACTAGGCATTTGCTAGAAATTAGAATACAACATTAAACAAACTAAATAGCTATTGGGACTACCCTAATCTCCTCAACATTTCCCTCCCATGGATATCATCTATTGTAATTTCTTCATCTCCATCCTATGAAGCCTCATTTAAAGTGACAGCTCAGCTAATTCTGCTACTGGCTGTAAGCAGGTCACTCTTTGAGAGAAGAAACATGTATATTTCGTAGGCATCACGTCTAGTTTTCAGATTGCCTCACATGGCAAAAATGAGCTCTCCCTTCTTATTATTATTAATAAGCCAATTTATGATATTTTAAAACTGTTCTTATTTGGCCTATACCTACTGATCGCTTTAAGATCGCACCTTGGCTACCTCTCACCAGGAATGCACCACATGTTCCAGGGAAGACCTTAGGGCTTTCCAGGCTGCCTGGAGTTGCTGCTCCAAACCAGTTGACAGTGTGTGCCCTTCCTCACATGTCTGACAGTGCCGCCGATATCCCTGGCCAATGCAGGCAAACAGAGCAGTGACAGAGGAGCAGCACAAAATAAATAATGCATTGTAAAATGTTTCTCCAGCATAGGAAAAATTCAGAACTATATATCACATAGTTTTACCCATAAAGAAGCCAAGCCCAGAAAGCCAGTGCACTGGGAAAATGAAAGTTACATTTTTGAGAGATGTGAGCCCTAACATAGTTTAGGATATTGGCGTGGATTTCTGTCTTTTCTGCCTTTTTTTTTACTTTAGTGTAATTTCTCCCACCTTTCCAAATATTCTTATTCTGTTAAATTGATTGTTTCATGAGAATCCCTGGGTAAGCTTTTCAGAAACTTGGTTAGGGTTTTATTTTTTTTGTTTGTTTGGTTTTTAAATTGATTTTCAGAGAGAGGGAGAGGGAGAGAAACATCAATGATGAGAAAGAGTCACTGATCAGCTGCCCCCTGCATGCCCCACACTGGGCATCAAGCCTGCAACCTATGCATGTGCCCTGACAGAATCAGACAATCAACCACCGAGCCATGCACACTAGGCTAGTGAGTGTTTTATTTATCTTCGTATTCTCAGATTATATTGGGAATTCAACATGTAATTTGTTAAAGGAACTAACAGAGCTTTATCAGGGGCTGAAGAACTCAGTGCCTAGCACACAGGAATAACACAGAACAGGATATTTAAATCCTTAGTGTTTCACCTATGTCTACCATCGTAGTGATGTATATGTGCTTATATCTAACCTCTTTATCTTTAAATGGTATTACTTATGCCTATAGGATTCAAAAAGAGCCTATTGTTACATATAATATACTCACTACTTCTAAATTTATTTTTCTATAAAACAGGGAAATACATTTTAAAAATTCCAAACAGGCAATGATATGCATTTGCCTAAGAAACACCAACTTCTATTATTATATTATGGTCCTGCTTTTGCACTTCTCTCCTTTATATTCTAGGCCTCTTGACATCAGAAACACTGCTTTATTCAACTCTCTATTTCTTATGCCTGTCACAATTCCTGCTGACCTTTACAAACCTTCCTACATATATCTTGTACCTGCCGTTTCTAACAAATGTCAGGTGAAATCCTCAGGTATTTTTCTTAGGAAGTTTCTTTTCAAAATATAATACTGATGGAAGTGGCTTGGAAAGTGATTGGCATAGAGTGAGTTTAAGTAAACATGCCTGATACTTATTGTCTTGAATCTTTCCCCTCTAGTGTACGATTCTGTCATTAAAATGGGTAGTTGGGAGCAGGTACTTGATTGTCTGCTCTTGACCACAAAAAGGTTTGAAGATGGGTCTCTAGTATGGGTGATGAAAGTCTTGCAGGAAAGCTCTGACGCAGTCTTAAAACACCCCAAGGAAAGTTATCTCAAAAGCAGAAAGATAAACGGTACTAGTATACATGGAAGCATGTATGCTTTTGAAATATAACTATCCTTGCTTTGGCATTGAGCCAGATTACTTGGGACTAATGATCAAATGAGTTTTTATAACCTTCTTCTTCCTCTCTGTCCTCCTCCCCACATCCTATCATTTTCTGGTTAGCTTTTCCCAGAGGAAGTCAAAAAGGAGACCAATGAGGACAGAAACGCCGGTTCAATCACATCCTTACTGTACACAAGGCACTTCACCTGTATAATCAAGGTGTTTTCTGTATTATTCACTGAACTCAACAGTTACCGTCATTGAGGGTCAAACACACAGGATCATCGGCCCAAGAGAGTGTGGGAGAGTTAAAATCTGAACTTTGGTCTCTCTGTCTTTGAAGTCCTTGCTCTCTGCAGGACACCACACTTCCCCTGAGTTTGCCATCTGTTTCCCCAACATCTGCCCAGGTTTCACTAAGTGGCACTCGCCCACATGGTGCAAGGAGTATCAGGACAAGAGGTCTCAGATTCCTTTGTTAATTGCTTTTTTCTTATCCCTGAGGTGCCCAGCCAAGGACTCTGACTCGTACAGGTGGTGGTGACCTCAGAGAAGTTAGTCCCATGGCCCCAAAAGAGTCATCCGCGTAGATGACTGGAGGACAGCCAGTAGCTTCACAGGGATGGGAGTGATGCCTCCCCAAATGTACCCCTTAGTAGAATACTTGTAATAAAACAAGCTAATTGCAGCATATCATTTAGTTACGGGAGATATTACTTTTTTTTTTTTCCTGTTGGTTTGAGTTCGCCATGAGAAAGATAAGAATGAAAAGAGAACCAAATCATATTTTTGGTTGCTTGTTTTGTTTACTAATACATTATATTGAACAGAGAAATCCTGAGGAAGATGATACTTATATGTTTATTAGGACTTTGTAAAATAGATAGTAAAAATAGGGAGCTTAAGTGAAAAAACAAAGGTTGCTAGAGAGAATGCTGAAATAATCTCACAGACTTATCAATTCATGGCAGGGGATGTGCACTAGGCCATGGGGGTGACTGTTAGGGGGCTCTTGGTGTTTTTGGAACTCTGAGTTTTGTGTCTTCACTCTGCATGGATATTTTTATACATCTTACTTTCTCTGAATAACAGGGGTTGTGTTTTTAATTTTTTTTATTTTTTAATATATTTTATTGATTTTTTACAGAGAGTAAGGGAGAGAGACAGAAAGTCAGAAACATCGATAAGAGAGAAACATCGATCACCTGCTTCTTGCACACCCCACAATGGAGATGTGCTCGCAACCAAGGCACATGTTCTTGATAGAAATCGAACCTGGGACCTTTCGGTCTGCAGGCCGATGCTCTATCCACTGAGCCAAACCAGTTTTGGCAATTTTTTTTTAATATGATGAAAAAACACAGCTCCTGACTAATTCTCAGTAGTACAACTTTAGTCTCTGTCCCACATCTAGTCAGCCCTGGGAAGGAAATTATTGGCCCAGTTTATTCTGATAGACCTTATTTGTATCAGGTCATCCTTTGTAAACCAATCAGCTAGGAAGTGGGGTCATGTAAGTTCCTCTCTAGTCACCTAAAAATTACAAGGTCAAAGTGGGGAGAAGTCACCAGAATGGTATCTGACAATAGGAGCAAGCGAGCCACGGCCATGCAGGGCATCCCTGGGACATAAGGACACAATGCCTCATCTTCCCACAGCTGCTCTGTGCCCGGACAAGAGTCCCGGCTCATTCAGCAAGACAGCTAACTTTTAGGACTTTGGTTTCTCTCCTCTGCGAAAGCCAAATTTCCCAAATGGCAGATGGGGAAACACGATTCAGTAATGAGTCCACACACTCAAGGTGTCACAGCTGATAAGTATTTTGGGTTCTTAGATCCACACCAGTGATTATAGGCTATAAGGTGATGAACTCGAGAAAATTGCTTCTCAGGATCCTGGAATTTTATCAGAGATTCATAAAACTGTTGGATGTCAGGGTGTGAAGGAAAAATAATGACTTCAGATCCTCTATTTTAGATGTCTTTGCACATTTTTCATAACCTAATAAGTGCCACAGTCTTGCCACCAGTAGGCAAGGGCAGCAGACAAAAGTCGTGTAGCAGCCTAAAATTGTCTTTCTTTGTGTATAAACAAGTTATAGCTGCAGAATTAATATAATATACAAATTAATCCTTCATACAATGTATTTTCTTCTCAGTTGGTTTAGATTCCTTATTTTTTTGTGCACCTGAGTTCATATTGTGTACTGTCTGGCCCCTGTCCTTTTGAATCTGCACACCCAGGACCAATTTGTAGGAATTATTTCCAGGCGTGAATATGAATGCTTTCAGTGAAAAAGAGCTCTCTATATCCAGACTCAGCCTTTTCCACTAGTAAACTATTTGATCATTATAAAGTTATTAGAGGCCTGGTGCATGAAATCTGTGCAAGAGTAGGCCTTTACAGCCCCAACTGTGTCCGGGCAGAGTCCAGGCCTGGGTCTGCAGATGGTCGGGGTCCGGTGCCTTTCTGGTCCATGGAGACGTCCCCGCCGCTCGTGTGTCAGTCTCGCCTTTCTCACTTCCTCTCCCGCACTCCCTGCCGCCGCTCTGCGCACAGGCGGGGCTGGGTGTGTGGCTCGGTCTCCTCTGCTTCAGGGGCTGTGTCCGGGCTCCTCTCCTGCCCCCACGGCTGGGCCTCCACTGGAGTCAAGGAGCTCTGGGAGGTGGGAGCCGGGCCGCTCCCCTCCGCCGCCCTCCCCAGCCTCAGGACCAGGCGTAGACTTGGCGAGCATCACCATCCGCAGACGGCATCACTGACAAGCCCGCCGGGCACAGTGGAGGTGATGAGCTGCGGGCAGAGATGCACCTGGATTCAACTCGTGTCCCAGGGCTCTCCAGCCATGTGACCTCAGGCACAGATCTCACCGGCTACTCAGCGACTCAGGGGGGTTCATGTTCACAGGACGCCTGGATCTCCCCTTCTGTGTCCTCGCCTCCCTCAGCCAGGTCCCGCCTAACCCCAGGGTCCAAAAGGGCCTCTCCCTGAGAGGCCCTTTCCGGACCTGGGCACCAGGCTATTGCAGGGCCCTGCCATTGATTGGGGCCCGTGATGGCTGGCTGGTCCTGCCCACAGCCGCCTAACCCAGGGCCAGAAAAGAGAGGCCCTTTCCGGACCTGGCCATTGCCCTGTGATTGGCTGGTGGGTATGGCTGGTGGGCGTGGCTTACTCGGTATAGGGAAGGAATGATCAATTTGCATATTACTCTTTTATTAGATAGGATTCCTTATATTGTTATGAATCAGCCACCCTTTAACTTTTTTAAAAATGTGTTTTTATTGATTTTAGAGAGAAAGGAAGGGAGAGGTGGAGAGAAACATCAATGTGAGAAACATTGGTTGGCTGCTTCCCCTATGTCCCCTACTGGGGATCAAGTTCACAACCAGTGCATATGCCCTGACTAGGAGACCAGGAATCAAACTGACAGCATTTTGGTGTGTGGGAGGATGCTCCATCAACTGAGCATTTGCCAGGGCTAACTTTCCTCTGATGATCATTGTTCTGCTTCTATGGCCATTTTGGGGGATCCATTCTTCCTCCAGTGGAAGACAGTAGGATGTTTGAATCTATTTTCACCCACCAGTATGCCAACATTTCCACCCTATTCTTAAAGTTCTATACCCTTCATGCTTTGTTAAGTTTTTCTCCTCATCTGCACATGCAAGATTGAAGATGAGAAATTGATTTATATTTACCTTCCTGCGATTTGGGATTGGTGCTTGAAGATAGACTTGTTTCCAGTTTCTGAAATAACCTGGGTGCAAAAAGGCAGGATTCTTTTTTTTGGGGGGGGGGGGTGTGAGCATCCTAAACAGGCAATACACTTCCTACTGTAGCTGAGCCTGTCTCAGCATCCTGTCTGCCACTGGGACCCCAGGACACCCGAGGCCTGGCCTAGCACTGGGCCTCCTGCGCTGCTCCACCCTCACATCCCCAGCCTCACCCCGCCCCCGCCCCTCCCAGGACCCTCCACACTCAGTAAGTGTGCAGACAGGCACACAGACTCCTTCCTCACCAGTTTCTGGCGGCCAAAATCCAACCATCCATACTTCAAAGGAAGATGTGTGTTCTTGAAATAACAAAAAGTGGAATCTTTGCATGTGAAAGGAAAAAAAGTTGAGGTATATATAATTTTTAACTGTATTAGGGAAGTATGAACCAGTTTCAGAACAAGGTTTCATTTGCTCTAGTTGAATACACATCAGAGCCGATGGTCCCGTTACTCTGCGTACCTGGTGGGGCCTGCTTAGTTAAAACCAGTCCATGTGTCCCTTCATTTTTTGTGATGATTGTTGTTATTTTCATTGTTGTTGTTGTTTGGGTTTTCTCGTGTTTCTTTTCCGTGGCAGCTCTGCACACCAGAACTCCCGGTATGCGAGAGGCTGCGGCCCAGGCGTGGCCCCACGCTGCCGCCCGGAGTCACACCGACGGAAAGCTTTACTCGGCCGCCTCTGTGCCCTGTGGCCCGACGGCCTTGCCACATCTTATTAGTGAGGTTGAGAAATGGATTATCTGTTTGTTGTTCTGCCCCTCCCCCAATATTAAACTGTGAAATCTGTGAGAAAAAAAAGTTTTTCTCCTCATATAAACTTTCCTTGGACCTATATTTTCCTTCCTTACCACCTTATTCTACAGTACCTAAAATGCTGTCTCACCATAATTTATTGGTTCTTTGTCATGATATTTTTACTAACTGGCTTCCCTGCTAGACAATATACACCAGGTAAAAGTAGGGACACCTTCTTGTATTCACTATAATTAGTAACTGCCTACTGTAGTATCTGATAAATAATTAGTTCTCATTCAATATTTTAAGGAAATGAATGAAGAGTAGGTCTTCAAAGCACTGTGAATGACTTTTTATATCATCCAGGCGGGAAAATATTAATATCAACATGAAATTGGAAATAATACCAACTTTTTGAGAGTTTTCCAGTCTATGTTTAAAAATTGAACTAAATTATGTAAAACATATCAGTTTCCCAAGGGTGCCCTTTTGTGTTCCTTCATGCTGGGCAAGATGACTGAGTTGAGTCCTTCTTTCAACATTCCACAGTCTTCTGGAATTTGTGCAGGAAAGAATGGATGCATTTTGCTTCTGTCAGTATTGGTATAAGCTCAGTAAGTCCCTTCTTCTCACTCATCCCTCATGTACAGTAGAACTCATTCTCTTCTGAGAGTTCTACTAAAATTGTTTGTGTTTCTTTAACCCTCTGCTGCCTGTATTGAAGTTAGCTAAGGTGAAAATGGCTTAAACCATGACCAACTTTATCGCCTGTGATGTTAAACACAGCTAATTCTGAAGAACAGGTGACTACTATTATCCTGTGTTTATAATCCTTTGATGACTCCCTAAGAGCCAAAGGCTAAAAGTCTTGAGTAATTATCAAAAATTGTCCAAACGATGTTATAAAATTGAATTAAGTAGATACTTGTGTGATTATTTTGAACTATCTGCTTCCTTCATTAGACAGTTTCTTATCTTGCATGAAGGAAGGGGCCATGTCTATTTTAATCTCACTACCTGTAGCAGCTAGTAGAGAAGGAGCTGACGGAAAAAAAAGTTGCTCTGGCCATTGTTGCTAAATGGCTAGAGTGTTAGCCCCTGTGCCAAAGGGTTGCTGGTTCATACCTGAGTTTCAGGTTCAGTCTCTGGTGCATTCAGGAGGCAACCAATGTGTCTCTCTCACATAAATGTTTTTTTCTCTCTCTCTTGTTTGTACAAAAATCTCCTTTTGTGGTTTCCACTTTTGTGCTCCTCACATCCCATCTATCAAGAACCTTTTAGCTCCAGCCATTTAACTTAATGTAGGAAACATGCACACACACACCAAAATAAAATAAAATAAAATAAAATAAAATAAAATAAAATAACAAAACCCATTTCCTTTGTGAACTGATTCATTCTCTGGAAATTCCTATTTTCAGATCATATTTTTAGGACTGTAATTCCAAATGATTCTTAAAGGCTCTGACTTTATCTCTTCACCTGAACTTGGTCTCAATACCTCATAGGGCTAGTAGCCAATGACAGCCCTACCATAGACTAACACATTGCAGGGCAATTGTCCACTTTTTTGTTTCTCTCCCTATACATTTTCCATGATGAGAACCTTGGGAATTAGAGGTGCCTTTCTTATTCAATATTCTAAACACTCAACACAGTGCTGGGTCCAAAAGAAGAGTTAAATGAATGTTAGATGATGGAGTTGTTAAGCGAATGCCTCAAAGGGTATGTTCATATTTTTATATCACCTGCTTTCAGATGATGATTGATGGAATAATGAAATAAAACTATTCTCAGAGCCCTCAAGATATTTGGGATCTATCCTTCCTTAAGTTCTAATATTACTAGAGGAGTAGTAAAAGTGAATGCTTACATTTTCAAAAAATCTCTTTATAAAACATGTTATCTATTTCCTGTTCACTCATAAATATTTCAATGACTTCAATCCTTCGAGAGAAAAATAGCAGCAAAAATTCTCTGTGTCATTATGCCCCATCCTATTTCCATGCAACAAAGGCAACAGAATATGTGTAGGGGAGGGAGGTAGGGGCAACTTTCCCAGGAATCAACACATCTGGCAGCATAGGCCATTTCTGGTAAAGAGAAGGTGCAAAGGGAACCCCAAGTCTGAAGCTTGAGACATGTTCATATGGGATTGTGATCCAACTAGGTTGTGATACATGCCTCAAGCTGCTGAGGAGCAGTTTCTAAGCAAAGAAAGGAGGTGTTCTGTATTTCAGTGATGTGTATGTATGTGTGTGCGCATGTGTATGTATAAAAGAGAGTGAGGGGGGCTTATGAGCAGTAGCTTTAATTTTCTAGGACCCTTGGATGATGACATTTGAACTCGGGGACATGTTGTATAAGAAGAAGTGTTTTCAGTTTGGGCGATAATCCCTGTTTTATAGCACAGCCACTTGGAGGCATTGACCAATAGCAAGCTTCTGAAAGAAGGCTCAAGTCACATCAAATTCTTTCACTCCTTTTTTCAAAATGTGCCGGCCATGAGGTTCACCCTGATTTCAGACCAAAAAGTCACTTATTCAATCTGGAATATAGATTAATACAATATAGAGCTTGATATAGTTAAGAATAAATAACCCATGGAATGAATGAATGAATGAATGAATGAATGAACGAACGAACGAACAAACTGGGGGATGAATAATACCATAATCCTCACCCCTATTGCTGAAAATATTTATTTTCTCTGTGGTGAAACTTCAAGGACAGTCTGACTTCAAAGATCAAGGGCCACTGAGAAGCACCATTACATGTGCTGTTAATAGTCCTACGTTTACATCAGACAACCTCCTTCTTGTGTGATTTAGGAAAATCATTAAACCTCCCCGGAAATGTTTTCTGATTAAAAATAGGGCCAGAGAGTCCTCTGCCACCTCCATCTTCAGGTCGTGCTGAGCAAATGAAATGCATTCTTAGGAGACGTTTTCAGCAGCTCAAAATATCGGGTAAATATAGGCTGCACCAACATCTTCCTGGAAAAACAATAACCTATGGCAGCATCACTGACTGCCCCCTCCGCCTGCTCTCTGACTGCTGAATCCTGACCTGGTCTGAACTCCACCTGCTTGTTTTCCTACCTGCACTCTGGCTGTACTAGAAAAGGCCCTGCTTTGAGAACATTCCACACACTTCCACTGGCATGCCTTGGGGCATGTTTTTCCTTTGCCTAAACTATCCTCTGTTGCATATTTATTTCTGATCCACTCTGTCAATTTCTGCTTCTGGTCCAAAGCTCCCTTCATCAGTTCTCGCCTTCCAGTAGTTCACCTGCACCCCTCTCCTACACACCCAGAATGAGGACACTACTTCCCTCTTTTGTGCTTTGAAAGAATGGTTTTTATACCTCCACTACTACACTAATAACTTATTTGCAGTTATTTATTTATGCATCATATTCCTCTGCTATTATGTAAGGATTATAATGGAATAGGACAAGTCCTAATGACCATAGTGAATTAAACAGCTAATTTGTGTCAGGCTCCATATCCACATCATTATGTCCTATTTCTAGAAGCAGCCCGGCACCATAAATCTTATAGGAAGTGAACTTGAAATGACTCTATGATGTTGAAATTGCTTCTTAGACATTATTTTTTAAACACTCTAAAAGGAGAATTTTCCTTATTTATGATGAAGTTCATGTTCCCTGAGGGCAGGCACTTGTTCTTCTTCTCCAGGGCTGTTCCCATGCAGTGGGCATGTCCTCAAACAGAGGTCATTGATGGCTGACCATATATATGTCATTTCCTGTCCTTTTCAGGATTCAGGAACTTGAGGTCAAGCCATTATATGGACGCATCTTACTGTTTTACTACATGACACACTTCCCGGGGTGTAGATTTCTGGGGTGTCAGCTGACTGTGTTTTGCCAAGATACCAGATGCCACAACAGCTCACAGCTCTTTCTTGTCCCCAGGCCACTCTGCCAACATGTGGTTGATCACAATTAGCTTGATAAATGACTTTAGTTCTTTGGAGGCCAATTGCTCCATTTTCTCTCAAACAAGTATAATTACAGTTTTATAACAGGAAAGAAGAATATTTATATTCAAATAATGCTTTGCATGTTCTTAGGAATGAGCTTTTCATGTGGGATTCAGGGGACTTAAGGTGTTATTCCCGTATCAAGGAGCTTGGGAAACTTGAAACTGAATTACTATTTTTCTGGAAAGGAGAGTAATTTGTTAGAATTTAAAAGATGTATTCACATTTTTTTTTAAAAAAAGGAAAAGGAGTAGATGTTTATAACAACTTTATTTATATTAACTTCAAATGGAAAACAGTCCAAATATCCATCAATAGTTAAACAAGCAAAATAAATCACATCCATGCCGTGAAATAAGACTTGGAGATAAAAAGGACTAAACTATAGACACAACTACTACATGGATAAACTCAAAAGCAGAATAAATGTAAGAGGTCAGGCACAAAAATGGCATGCTGTGCGTTTCTATTTCTATGCGATTTCAGTAGATACCAAACTATAAAGATAGAAAGCCTAGCAGAGGTTGCTTGGGATTGGGACAGGAGTGGGGATTGACATTAAAGTTCCATGAAATAACTCTTAGAAGTGATGGAAATGTTATAAAACTGGATATTGGAATGTTTAAATTTACTGAATATAAATTTATTATGTGTATGTACACATACATTGGGTTAAATTTAGGTATATAAATAGTATCTTAACAAAACAATTAATTTAAGAGGTAAGATAAGAGCTAGAACTTTGGAATATATTGCCTCATTTATATATAACTAGAGGCCAGGTGCACGAAAATTTGTGCACTCGGGAGGGGTTCCCTTAGCCGGGCCTGCACCCTCTCACAATTCAGGACCCCTTGGGTAGGGTCCCTAGGCCTGGCCTGATATCAGGGCCATTGGGCCTTTCCTTCCCCGGGCTGCAGACAGCTGGCCCCACCCCCAACACTGCCACTGCTTGCCATCTGTGCAGCGCTGATCCCCATCCCCTGCCACCAGTGGCCTCCCTCTGAAGGTGACGGGCTGAGGTACAATGGCTTGGCTGGCCTGGGCCTCCTTCTTTCTTTTCTGCAAGGCCGGGCCATCCCTGCAAGAGGCCATCTGCGTACCTGATCACCCCTAACAGCTTGCCTACTTACTTGATCACTCCTAACTGCTGTTCTGCCTACCTGATCACCCCTAACCCCTCTACCTGCCTGCCTGATTTCCTTTTACCACTTGCTTGAGGACAGGGCCAGCACTGACTTCTGGTTGGTCAGCCTCAGTTCATTACTGATTGTTATACCCCAGGACTTTTATATATTAGGATAATCAGATTACAAAGCTGCAATATAAAAGATCACCACCAGTGCTAAAATGCTTGCTAAATAAAGTTTAGAAGTCAATACATCTATAATAAGACAAATAAATTAATATCATTTAAAGGATATTGGGGCTATGAATACTTGTGGAAAATTGAAATACCTGGGTCAGCGTCAGCTAGAGCCCTTTAACATCTTAAGTAAGTCTCTCTCTCTCTCTCTCTCTCTCTCTCTCTCTCTCTCTCTCTCTCTCACACACACACACACACACACACACACACGTGTACATTATATTTAGTGTAGTGAAATGTATTCACATTTTAGCAACAACAAAAAAATCTCAAATCTCCCAGAGATAGCACTCAGAGCTAAGA
Organism: Antrozous pallidus; assembly: GCA_027563665.1. Classification (NCBI taxonomy): domain Eukaryota; kingdom Metazoa; phylum Chordata; class Mammalia; order Chiroptera; family Vespertilionidae; genus Antrozous; species Antrozous pallidus. The sequence goes on from CM050525.1 coordinate 48,998,695, forward strand.
GAAAAACAGTCTTGACACTAAGCATTTAGAGCATGACACAAGTTTAATAATCCTATCTAATAAAAGAGTAATATGCAAATTGACCTCTCTCCAACACACAAGATGGCCTCCCCCATGTGGCCAAAAATGGCTATCCCCATGTGGACACAGATGGCTACCACAAGATGGCTGGAAGGAGAGGGCAGTTGTGGGTGATCAGACAAGCAGGAGAGGGCAGTTTTAAGGTACCAGTCCTGCAAGGGAGTACAGTAAGGGCAATGAGGTTTGCAGGGGAGGGTAGTTTGGGGTGACTGGGCCAGCAGAGGGCAGTAGGGAGTAACAAGGCCTGCAGAAGAGGACAGCTGCGGGGACCAAGTTGACAGGGGAGGGAGGTTGGGGCAACCAGGCAGTTGGGGGGCACCAGGACTACAGGGGAGAGTCGTTGGAGGAAGCCAGGCCAGCAAGGGAGAGCAGTTAGGAGCCACCAGGATGGCAGGGGAGGACAGTTGAGGGGGACTAGGTCTGCAGAGGGAGGCAGTTGGGAGGAACCAGGCCTGCAGAGGAGGTCAATTGGGGAAGACCAGGCCTGCAGTGGAGGGCAGTTGGAGGGGGACCCAGGCCTGCAGGTGAGGGCAGTTAGGAGTGAACAGGCTGGCAGGGGAGGACAGTTAGTGGTGACTAGGTCAGCAGCAGAATGCAATTAGGGGAAATCAGGCAGGCAGGCGAATGGCGAATGGTTGGGAGCCAGCAGTCCGTGATTGTCAGAGATGTCTGACTGTCCATTTAGGCCCAATCAAGGGGTCCCATATTGGAGAGGGTGCAGGCTTGGCTGAGGGACACCCCCACCCCCGTGCATGAATTTCATGCATTGGGCCTCTAGTAACATTAAAACAGTGGTGCTTTCCGTGTATCAGGCACTATTCTAAGAATTTCAAGTATATTATCAGTTTGTACAGTAACACTATGCATTAGTGCTTCTATTCTCCGCATGTACCCTTTTAGGAATTTAGTTTCAAAAGGATAAAAGTAATTGGCTACAATCATTTGAGCCTACCACTGTTTGACTCCAAGGTCCCTGCACGTAGCTTCTACTCTACACCTTCTATAATAAATTGTAACATACACACACACACACACGCACACACACAAGTACACACACACACACACAAGCACACACACACACACACAAACACATACACAAGCACACACACACACACGCACACACATACACACATACAGCATTGATATCTCATGGAAATGAGAGCCAACAAAATAATTCTGCAGTCCTAAATTTTATTTCTGTATTCACATTTCACAAGTATTTCTTGCTAATATCAGCCCCCACTATGGAAGCTTTGCCTGGGGTGTTACCACTACTTCTTTAACACACTGGTCTCAAAATAGACCAATCTCCCACCCACCTTCTGTTTAACAACAACAACACACTGAGATGTTTCAAAAAGACTAGTTTACTTGGGTTTCTCCCCAAGGGAGAGGGGGGCACCATGATTTCGGGGTAGAAAATTTTCATTTCAGGACCAAAGGTGTCTCATATCCACCTACGGGGGTGGGAATAGCTTCAAATCCATTATATTTCCTGTTCAGGATTATCTCAGTGACTGGGGACCAGGGGCCTAGGCAGGCAGCACCTAGGGACTATCAGCACTTATAAACAGAATATAGCATCTGCTAACTCTTCACTCTTTTTTCATTTTTAGAGAGAGAATAATGAATATTTGGGAGTTCCTGTTCCTCCATTTGGTTAACTGAGTTCTTCTCCCTTGAGCTAAAAGTCCTCTCATTAAGAAGGCACTGGTGTATCGACAGTTATAAACAGTATTATTTGTAGTTGTCAGTGATCCATGCCATCCCAATTACTAATACTCTAAAAAGATTTCAGTTGTCAGTTGGGCTTTATACAAAGAAAAGATCAAAATAACGCTTGCAATTAGATGTGTAATTTTAGACCGTCTTTTTGCATTAACACATTACTTGTGCCTTCTGACAAATGTCCCTTCCGGACAAGCGCAAATAGCATGAGCTTTCCTCATTAATAACAGCCTCTCTTTAAAATTACTTAATGCCCAGAATGAGATGGTCATGTTTCAGAGGCATTAAATGTCTTTCTTCTGCACTGCAGTTAAGCTGGGGATAGCATGATGGAGGGACACTATTATTTGAGCGGCAATTAGGACACCTTTTAAAGTTGTGACAGCAGAAGGTAAATGTAATCACAGAACAATTAGCGGGTAATTATGCTGTTGCTCCTTAAATTCATGTCTGGAGTGAGCAAAGAGCCTGGATTTCTGTCTGTGACAATTTGGGTGAATTATTTATTTTCATTGAATAACCATTGAGGAAAGCAAATGAGGCAAGAACATAATGCCATCTATTCACCTGACAAAGCTAAGTGTAATAGTCAGATAGACCAGCTACTAAATAGGAGGGAGCAAGTCCATTTGAAAAAAAAAATGATTCACGTAACTTTTCTCTTGGAAAACAATTACACAATATGGGGTGTATTTTTTTTAATGATGTCTTAAATTATTTTTGGCAGATTTATTGTAGAAAGCTACGTTTGCGTCACTAAGAAGCCATCTATCTCCCACCTTTTGGGCCCTAACCACATTGTTTCTGAACCTTGTTACAGGCATTCTTTTCCTGAGGTGTGGCTACCTCTTGGTGTCCCATACCCCTCCCATGTTGCCTTGCTCACAGTGCGTGGGGAATATGTGTGGAACGGCTGGACTGCATGTCTACTGCCTCTATCAGCCATTGCCTCAAGTCTTGGCTTAAAGCTCAACTATTGCCACTCCATTTGCTGTTGGAAATTTGAAGGATTCCTATCTTCATGGGGTTTCCAATGTGGTACGGTCCATTGATATATAGATAGAAAACACATAAAAGATATGTCCTTGGGGTGAGAATTTGTTTTCAACTGATAGTGATTGACCTCCTAGTATGTTCAACATCATATATCATGTGTCCTATGTCATATATCACGTATCATATATCACACATCACATATCACATATCATATATATGTAATCTCCACCAATGCCTTGGAGGCAGGCTCTCACTTCTTCTCTGCTGGGAAAAGTAGTTCAGGGAAGCAACACTGACAAGTGGAAAGCATAGGTCCTTTGTGTCTGCCCTGGGTTCCTCACCCATGTGTGGCCTAGGCTGTGCATGTACCCACCATGATGGGTGGGTTTAAATTATTATGATATGGATGCAATAAGGAGGTAGCTCAGAGGCTCATATATCATGAATTCTTAGTGCTTGGCACAGGGATTAACTCATGGTAGACATTCAATAAGTGGAGGATATTTTATCTGACTGTTGTTTTGCTGTGGTGATAATAAAGTTGTCCATCATGATGACTGGTGAGGTTGCTGCCTAAACACATGATGGGAGATGTGAATTAACATGATTCTTACACTAACTCTTGTAAGCACCAAGGCCAGTGTTATTTTCACTTTAAATCATCACGTGTGTGTGTGTGTGTGTGTGTGTGTGTGTGTGTGTGTGCGTGTGCGCGCGTGTGCGCTTGCACACTATGGAAAATAGAAAACCTCTGAAGTTGACCAAGTAAACAAAAGAGCACAGGGTGCATTTCTGAATCAATTTAGAAAATGACCCCTCTAGGAGGTCCTTAATGTATGTCACCATGTCAAAGTCTCTGATGATAGTATGCATTTAAAGAGCACCAAGTACAGCACAGGGAATATAGTCAGTAATATTGTAGTAACTATGTATGGTGCCACGTAGGTACCGGCAATGCCGGATGGAACACTTTGTAAAGTATATGATTATCTAACTGCTATCCCTTACACCTGAAACTAACGGAAAATAATATTGAATGTAAGCTGTAATTGAGAAATACAATTTCAAACGAATAAAAACAAAACATAAAGAGCACACTTTGTTGCTGGCACACAGCAATCTGTAATTTTTGCAGCAAGCGACACATAGCCTTGGATAGGGGAGCAGACAGAAAAGAAATAATGAAAATAATGTGTGCACAATCTCAATGACAACAGCAATCACCATACATGAAATCTGTAAGTCCATATAATGGCATGTGCATGCTATTAGAAGATGTAAAGGATAAAACATGTGGGTGCAATCTGGGGCCAGGGGTCAGGGAAAGTTAGTCGGAGGACCAGAGCAACCGAAGGCCTCAGGAGAGTGAAAGCCAGGGGCCTGGAGGCAGAAAAAGCAAGAGCTATGAAAGGAAAATACTCTTGTAAATATCACCAGTCAGTTGTTGTGCTGGTTTATGGGAAATGCTGTTCTAAAATGGAAAACAGAATGAGGGAGCTGGTGTGGCTGAATTTGGAAATAGTAGGAACACCTGGCCCTCTTTTTTCTGTGTATCTTCTCCATTTTGAGTTCTAACTACTGTTTACAGTTTCTCCTAATGTCATGTTAATGTCTGATTCTGAGAATTTTTCCTTTCTCTCTTTTGGTTCTGTCATCTGATTACTCCTCTCTCGTTGCTATATTATTGACGATTTTTGCATATCCTTTTAAGTTCTATTATCAAAATTTTAATATTTTTGTAGTTATTGAAAGCATTCAGGTTTAAAATTTTCTGAAATTTTCATATCTTTCCTGAATTAATTTTTCAAATTAAAATTTAATCGGCAATTAAAATCTTATACATTGAAAATGTAGTCATCATTTTCCTTTGCATCTCATAGGCTTTCCTCTTTTTTCCCATTTCCCAATTTTTTATTTAGCATTTTTGCATACATTCTATCTTACTATCCTCTGACTTCTTTTTTAAAAAAATACTTGGTGAACATTTAAGGTTTCTAAATTACATTCAATGTCTAAGGTGTAATGCTATTTTTCTCCTGAATTTTCCATGTCTTCTGCTTCTGAATAATAAAAACACTCGGACATAAGGTCAGAGATAATTCAGAGGGAAGCTTGCTAAGTTTCATTTTTTTTTGTTTGTTCACTTGTAATTTGAAAATTCACTGAATATTTTTCTTGCTTTTAAAAAAAGTTTGGTCAACATATATAAATATACATCTTCTCTTTTCTTTTAACTGACAAGGGTAGTCTCAAGCATAATAGTGTCTCATGAGGAAGGAAGAGCAATTGGAGAGAGTGTAAGGAATGGTAAACTAAATATCCAAGGGAAAATTATATACACAAAACAGAACACACACACACACACACACACACACACACACACTTTTTATTGATTTAATGGTTATTGTTATGTGTATGGGTGGGTGTGGGGGAAGTATATATATATATATATATATATATATATATATATATATGTAGGGTGAGACAAAAGTAGATTTACAGTTGTAAGTATGTGAAACACTGTTTATTTTTCCATTAATATTATTAATTATTGTATTAATAATATTATTTTCCAAACAACTGTAACCCTACTTTTACCCATCCTGTATATTCATTAGCTCATTATCTATTTAACAATGCTCTTTGCTCATTGTTCTTACTTTGATAGTAGTATTTTGACATATGAATGTGTTATATGTTGATAGAATCAAATTATGTACCATGGCCCTGTGCTTTTCTGTCAGTTAAAAAAGGGGCTCTCCAAAGTAAGATTTTTGAAATAAAATATATCACTTGCATTTTCTTAGTCATTTAAAGCTTCTTATTTTTCTTGAATCTTACCTTTACTCAGATGTATATTATAGCAGCTCTTTCTCTAAAATCCTAACTAGTTATTCCACTTGCACTTATTAAAAAACACATCGTCTCTTGCTGGTTTAGGATGTTGGCGTTATCATACTCTGAACTCAGTATATCCATATCACATCCTAACTGCATGACTGGATTTCCTAGATTACAGAAACATTCATTTTGAAAGGAAATAGCAATGGTTAAGTTGTATTATCTCATATCATCACAACCTACAAACTGTATTGTGAACTGTATACCACGCATCATAATGGCTTTAGTATCAACCCACTAATCTTTTAAAATAAACTTAATTTTATAGCAGTTTTAGATTTATTGAAAATTTGCTGAAGTAGTAAAGAGAGTCCCCATAAACCATACACCCAATATCTCTTATTATATTTTATACCACTTTGGCATGCTCTTCTCAGTTAATTGATGCATTAACTAAAGTCTCTGCTTATTCTGATCTCCTTAGTTTTTACCTACTGTTCTTTTTCTGTTCTAATATTTCATATGGAATATCACATTACATTTACTCATAATAATGTCATTTTAGGCTTCTGTTGTCTGTGACAAGTTCTCAGATATTCGTTGTTTTGGATGACCTTGAGTTTGAGAGTGTCCTGGTGAGGTATTTTATAGAATGTTCCTAGACTTGGATTTGTTTGATGTTTTCCTCATCATTAGACTGGGATTGTGGGTTTGGTGGAAGAATATCATGACATAAATGCCATTTTAATCACATGTAAAGAGTCTATGTAAACAGGATTATTACCATTGATGTTGAGCTTGATTACTCAGCTGAGCTAGTAGTTTCTCTTTTCCTCTGCTTTTTCATGCTGTACTCATAGGAAAGAAGTCATAACATTTAAGGAGTGGGGAGTTATGTCCCACCTTCCTAGAGGGTAGAGTATCTATAAATTATGTGAAATTCTCCTGTACAGAATATTTGTCCCTCTGCTCTTTCCCATTCATTTATTCACTCAGAGGTTTATTTATGTTGGTCTGGACTCATTGATTTTTATTTTATACTTTGGGTTATAACACAGTCTCACTATAGTTATTTTATTTCTCAAAACTTTCAGCTTTAGGCATTGGGAACTGTTTCCATTTGAAATACTACCATTGTTCAGGGCCTGTTTTACTTTTTACTGTGTGTGTTTTTTTTTAACACTTTCTTACCCTTTCTTATTACAAGATTTTCCATGCTTACATTGTACAATTCCTTTTATCTTCTAAAATCATCACTTCCTCCAAGGATCTGTTTTTTTCTTGTGTGTTCTTTTTGAGGTGGGGGCGGGGGGGCATTAACTTCATTTTTATTGTTGACACTATTGCAGATGTCCCTATTCCACCCAACCTTTGCCATCTCTACCCAACTCCCACCCCATTTCCTCTGGCCATCACCACAGTTCTGTCTGTGAGTTATCGGTATATGTTCTCTGACTATTTTCTTCACCTTATGGTATTTGAAACCCAGATCTGTAGTACTGATACTTCTAAACATTATCAGCTGATAGAGCATGGAAAGATAGAACATGGGAATATATGTGTGCGTACTGATATACATATACATATGTATATATACTGTATATCTATCTATATATTCAAGATCCTCAAGACATCCCCAGAGGAAATGGGGTGGGGGTTGGGTAGAGATGGCAAAGGTGGAATAGGGACATATATGTATGTATTTGTATCTATAGTAAGCCAAACATGACTTCGTATTAATATCTCCAACTTAATTAAATTCATTGCCACATGGATCATTCTATCCCATTCTTATCTATCAGTAACCTTCCACTCCAACAGTGAAGAATCTGACTCCCACTATCGGCCATTTATTTACATAATCATTCATTTCTAGTATATATGTAAGGTGGTATCCATTCTTAACCTTTATTCTCATGGTAAACCACTTTATTAATTATAGGATACCGCTTATGTACAGTTCACTTTACCTATTACCTTAAGACTCTATTCATGTCAATATCCTTTTTCCCTACATCCTTCAGCGAGATTGCATTGTATGTTTGTAATAAAGTTAGACTGTTTTATCACATGCTGTATTGCATCCAAGTATCCCATGAAATTCTAAATTATTTTTTTAAAAGTTGTATCCATTATGGTTTACACTTTGTCTTACGTTCTGTGGGTTTTGAAAAATGCAGTATTATGAATCAGCCATTAAAGTGAGTTTTCCAACCACTGATATAGAAGAACTTCACCTAATACATTTTTTTTGTGTGTTTCATCTCTAAAACTCCACCTTCTTCCAAACCCCTGGGAGCTACCAATTATTATTTTTTAACCATCCTTATAGTTTTCTTTTTTCCAGAAAGGCATGCACTTGAGAGCATAAAGGATATAGCTTTTTTTAGACTGGCTTAATTCACATTTTCATGCAGTTTTTTGTGTGCACATAAGTTTTCTATTAAGAATGATAAATACCTAGGGGCATGCCTGCTGGATCATCAGTTAAGACTGTATTTTCTTTATAGGAAATTTAAAAACTATTTTTCACAGTGGCTTTACCATTTTGCAGTCCTACCAGAAAAGAATGTGAATTACTATTGTTTCCCATCCTCTAAATCATTAGATTTTGTCAGGTTTTTAAGGGTGGTAGCCATTCTAATAGATAGGAAGCGAGGTGTCATTTTTTGAACTGGAAGTCACTGATGAAACGTGATGCTTTTTTTCCCATTTGCATATCTTTCAGATCTTTTGCCTATTTTTTTTCTTATTGTTGATTGTTAAGAGGTCTTTAGGTATTTGGATTCATGTCCTTTATTTGATATGTTTTGGCAAATAATTTGTCCCAGACTGTAATTCCATGTCATTCTTTTAACAGTGTCTTTCACTGGGAGTAATTTACAAGTTTAATGTTGTCCGTCTTATTAAGCTTTGCTTGCTACCAGTATGGTTTGGCTGTTGTATGTAGACACTGGTGAGTAGACCCAAGATCCTCAAGACTTTCTTCATGTTTTTCATAAATAGTTTATCATTTTACACTTAGGTATGATACTATTATTTTATTTCTATAAATGGTGTACAGTCTTTGCCTTGGTTCCACATTTTGCACATAGATGTTCAATTGTTCCATCTCCATGTATTGAAATGACTATATTTTTTCTATCAAATGGGCTTAGCTCCTTTTTCAAACATCGGTTGACTAAAATATATGTGTAGATTTATTTTTGGAGTTTCTGTTCGATTGATATATGTGTACATTATTTCAACAACACTAGATTGTCTAGATTACTGTAGTTTTATAGTAAATCTTGGAAAAGGATAGTGTGAGTCCTCCAACCCTTCCATCCTCCTTCTCCTTCTCCTCCTTCCTCAGTATTTTATAGGTTAGTCTACGTTTTCACCTTCTCTTATAAATGTTACAATTACTTTGTAAATATTTGTAACAACCTTATGAATAAATCTGTTTTTAGTGAACTTGTGTCCCTAGGCTCTGGCCTTCATAAGCAGTTCTTATATTTTCCTATCATCGCTGAGACAGAAAGCTCTAATGAATGAAATGCCTTTACACTGGTTGATGTAAGGCCCCAGTAAGATCCTGTCTCTGGAGTGCAGACTTTTGTTACAGAGAATGCTCAAGAAATATTTACCATGTTTACTCTTCCTTTCTTCTTGCCAAAATCACAAGAGATTGTTTTGGTTTCTCACCAGGAGAAGCTATTGGGATGAAACCCTAGAGGTAAAACTGAGGAAAATTTGGGCCTCAGACAACTGCCTCCTGCAAGTTTCTCACTCTCATCCTAGTCCACACTCAGCCTCTAACAATTAATGAAAAATTACCATTTACCTCTAGCCAGTTTGACTTAGTGGATAGAGCATCAGCCTGTGGACTGAAGGGTCCCAGGTTCGATTCTGGTAAAGGCCACATACCTCGGTTGCAGGCTCTTCCCCACCCCAGGCTCTGGTCAGGGTGCGTGCAGGAGGCAACCAATCAATGTGTTTCTCCTTCATCAATTCTGTCTTTCCCTCTCTCCTCCACTCTCTTTAAAAATAAAAGGGAAAATACCCATTTAATTGTTCCTATCAGTGACATTTGCCCCAAGTAGCCTGATCTCTAGCATGGCTTCTTGTGTGTCCATTTAGTGGCTGCCCTCCCTCCACTCTGCCAGTGCTCCAGTCTCCCAAACCCAAACCACAGCAAGATGTCCTGATTCTGCAGGTACCATCCATTTATTCTGCCTGTAGGGGCAAATGGCAATGGAGAGAAGAAGAATAAATATGGAATAGGTACCTGGAAACTATGCAGTATAGCAACTTCTAAGTGCTTCTTTATAAAAATTAAAAAAGAAAAAAACCTCACTCCCTAAAGCAATGATGTGCTGCTCAATTTGTTTTTGTATCATTTTTTTGAATCTTGTTTTTATTATTTCAGTGAGAAAGGGAGAGGAAGAGAGAGATAAAAACATCAATGATGAGGGTCATTATTGGGTGCCTCCTGCATGAACACCCACAGGCTGAGCATGTGCTCTGAATGGGAATTGAACCATGACCCCCTGGTTCATAGGTCAACACTTAACCGGTGAGCCACACCAACCAAGCTATCTCTGTATCATTTTTAAATTTATTAAACATACACACACATTCACACACACCTTGATGCACCCCAAAATGACGTTAACATTCTATTTTAAAAACCTAGGATTGATAAGAAGGATAAACATACTCCCCAGAGAGAATTCAATTTTCACTTTTGTAGAGAGCACATTCAGTGTTAATTCATGTGTTTAAGAACTTGTGTAAAAACAAAATAAAACATTGCCCATGATTTATAGAGAGGAAAATAGGGATACAGATAGATTTGTGCAAAATTTTCATTGTCTGCCTTTTAAGTACACATTTTCTTAAATAAATTATAGACATCTAACAGCAGTTTGACAAGCTGACCATTAAATTTTATCTGTCATATGCTGGGCAATTTTCAGGTACAACTTAACATTTTGATTCACTCAGCAAACATATATTAAAAGTCTAATGCATGCCAGATCTAATGCTATGCATTGATTTATTTCATCAAAGCAAGTAATTCTGATGAACACTCTGAGGTTATTTTTCAGGCTTAATGGTAAGGGGAGGATAGGCATGGTATTGACCTTACTCTCATAAAGAGAGATCTGATCCACAAACTTGGCGATGATGTGAATGTGTATAGATGTCAAGAAATCAAAGTAAACAACCTCTTTCAAATTGAAAATAACTAGCCATAATTCCATCATGATTGGTCTGCAGGCATTTCTATGGCAATTCAATAGTCCTAGTCCTTATGTAATTCGCACCTCCTTTTAGGGAACTTTTTTTTCAGCTGTAAAAGAGAGAATGTATTGAATTTGATAAGTTAACATTACAAAAATCACAATGTGTTTCCACACGAGTAAGTCAGGAAAATATGGAGTAGAAAATATGGATGGAATAACTTCAATTCATAGTGGTAGTGGCAGACTAGGCTAAGTCAGAACAAACAATAGCCATGTCATAAAGCATTGAAACAAACAAACAGAACCCAAAAACACAAGGGCAGGTTTTCCAAGCTCATGTTGAGAAGCCTATAAACAGAAAGGCATGCTTTTACAAGAAAATAATAGCACCGAAGCTATGGAGAATCTTCAGTGTTCATTACTTGTTTCTTGGTCCTGTGGTCTCTCTGAGCCACAGTGAGAGGGTAGGACTCAGGGCTTAAAAAGAGGAAGGACTTGTGGAAGAATCTTCCCACATGAATATGGGGTTTTAAAGGCTATGTTCTCAGAAAGAAAGGAAGCTTCGTCATTTCGTTTAGCCATGTGTTTCTGTCCTAGGAATCACAGCCTTGGTGATGCAGGGATCTGCAAACTTGAAACAAGATTGCAGGCACTACCAAGGGACTCTAGTTGCCATCAGGTGATCAGCAGAAAGGGAGGGAAAGCTTCTCCGGAGAAAGACCTATCAACCTAAATATCTAGAGACATTGCTCTAACTAAGGCTTCTGTGTTGTGCTAAGTAAGGAGAGTGTGCTGGAAGTTTACCATTGCCTCTCCAATTTTTGGTGGATGAGGACATTGAGTATTGAAAGGGTGACTTACCTTGGTCAAGGTTACACAGCTGATAATGATGGAGTGAAGGTTTTAAAACCACCTTGGTCTGCCTCCTAAGTCAAAGGTCAGGGTTGGCTGCCTCTAAAAGAAACTGGTGTGTTCAGTAAATTTGTTTCCTGTCCACTGTGAAGTAATTTTAAAAGGAAATAGTAGTCAAAAGAATTGCAAATAAGAGACATTAACATTTCAGCAATTCTCCTCTATTCAAGAAACATTTCTTCAGCATCTACTTCATATTCAAAACACTGCAGAGCGCATAATAAACCGTGACACCCCTTCTCCCGTTGAAATGCAGAATACATTTTTTAAAGCTAAGGATAATTTCCAGTCTAATACATAAAGCAGTGGGAAATGTTGGAGAAATATGCACACTTCCATGGGCAAAACTTCAGTGTAAGGTCATTGAGTAAATTTTATCTGGTAAGTTTTATGTAAGTACAAAATAGAAATCTAAATTAAACTTTAAGGCTCAATACAATATCTGTCTATCTATCTATCTAGCTATCTACCTTTGTAAATTAAGGCATGTTTTCTGTTAATATTGTTTTAATGGACATAGTTTTTTTTTTCTCTAGACATTGTGTTTTTTTATCCACACAGTTTTATAGTTAAAAAAAAAAAAACCTCTTGAGAAAATAATGTGAATTAGCCCTAGAAATAAGTAACATTATAAATGGAGATATTACCTACCAGCAACTCACTTGCTTTAATAAAATATAAGAACAATTTAAAAATTAATATGGAGAAAATAATCAAAAGAAATTTGAATTAAGAAAAAAGTGGGCCCTGGCTGGGTAGCTTAGTTGATTAGGGCATTGGCTGGTACACCAAAAAGGTTGTGGGTTTGATCCCAGTTCAGGGCGAGTGGGGAGCAACTGATCGATATTTGTCTTTCACATTGATGTTTTCCTCTCAACCCCCCTTCCTCTCTCTCTAAAATCAATTTAAAAAAAAAAAAGCGTAAGTAATTCAAAGAAAAAAATACTCCACTGAGAGAATCAACATGTAAATAAGTGCTTTTAATCAGGAGAATGGTAATGAAAGTGATGATTACACTATGTTGTATAGATACCATTAGATAGGCAAACAAAAAGGCTATCAATATTGGACAAATATAATGTGAAGTAAAGTCTCTTACAGTGATGGAAGGATTTTAAAACCTTAAATAAGACATGTTACATAGGAATTTGGCAGCAACTAATCATTTTAATTTGCATATCCCCATTACTGAGAAATTCCAACTTTGCATGGATATTCTCTGCAACATTGCAGATGACAAAGAACAAAAAATTAAGATGTGAATGAAACACATATTTCATATATAAGAATAATTCAATGGCATGTAGTGTCCTGAGAAAATAAAATTTCAAAAAATGGCCCTGAAAGCTGGCAGCTGCTTGCTGACAGCTTGGAGTTAGCAGGTCAGCAGTTCCCCCCACTGAACATAGAGAAGTTTCAGAGTGTGAACAGTACTCGGATGGGCCACCACGTGACCATGATGGAAACAATAGAAAGCTAAGCTCACTCTGAAATCAGCCCTGAAATGGGACAGAGACTAAAGACACCATATCAACTGCAAACATAATCCTTATTTTTTGATTAACCCATTTACCATTTCTGGAAATGAAATTCTATAAATTGTGTGAACATTAAAAAAATTCTAGATCCGCTTTCATTCTTCCTCCTCCAATGTTAAGCCCGGGACGCCCGCCGCTCTCACAAAGGCACCAAGAGACGTTCTCATGCAAACAGCAAAGGGTTTATTCACCAAGCATGCTAGGGCTCACAACCTACCCTGAAGTCAGAGTAGAGGCTGAGAGCCCCGAAACAGTGCAGAGCCAGGGCTTAAATACCCTGAAACAATTAACAGAGTCATACAGATGTCGTCAGGGGGACTTGTTACAGTTTGTTTTTCCCAAAACCGTGACATTTACATTGGTTTTAGTTCCACAATCTCAGTTTCACAATCTTGGTCAAGCATCCTGTTCTCCTGTTCTCTTATCACTACCCCTGGGCTCTCCCACTCTGCAGGAGGGGCAGGATGTAATTTACTGGTTAATGTTTCTTTAATCTTTGCTACTGATCTAGTCGCCCTACAGAGTGCACGTACACCTTTCCGGCCACTGCTCCCAATTCTGCTGCCTTACATTCCCCCCTTTTCTTTGTCCGGTCTCTAATCCTAGAGACCATCTGGTTCATTTAGTACTGTACACACATCTGGGTGCAAGGTAGGCCACCAGGCACCTGGTGTACGGGTCCCTTTGACTGACCAGACTACTTGCCCCATTGGGTTCACCACTTCCTAGGTCAAGGCAAGAGGGGAATGGGGATGGCTAGTCACCGGGGGAAGGAGGCAGAGTCCTATCTCTGTCTTATCTACATAATTGGTGCCAGACTGTCACTCCTCTGGTTTTAGTCTTCAAGGTGACAAGCTAGGAACCAGAGCAATAATTCCCTTTTTTGTTGTTTCTGTTTCTGCTCTCTTGTCCTCTAGTATATCTAGCCCTACATGGTCTCGGACTTTCTCACTGGTTAGTAAAAATGTTCTTACAATTACCAAAACCCTCCGACCCACAGTCCCCATTAGTACTGTCCCCACTGAAGTCCAGTTCCCTCCTGTAGGCGTTGAGTCTCCTCCTGGCCTGCGTGGAGCCCAGGCTAGGGATCTCACAGGTGAGGCTGCTGGTTGCCAGGATCCAGGCTGTTTCCTGCTGCAGGAGCTGCGGGTGGTGTAGCCAGTCTGGACGCCGTGGGCGTGCTCAGGATAACAGCTGAGTATCCCTTTCAGGTTGGGGTGAGTCCTGGGGCAGTGAACTTCTTTACCCACGCTGTGTCCCTGGGCTGGAAGGGATATACAGGGTCCGTGGTGGGCACTGGCGATGCATTTCAAACCAGCTTATGGGTGGCTCTCTGGGTAAACTGCAGAACCTGTGAGGACTTGAGCAAGGAATGGTTATGAATTCCAGCTTTTACTTTCCTCTGACCCTCGGATGGATGAGGAGAGGTCTACTATATATGATCTCAAAAAGAGGAACCCCTCCTGGCAGGGGACACACCTGGCCCATAAGAGTGCAAAGACAGGAGGTTGGTCCAGTTTTCACCGGTTTCTAGGATAAATCTAGTTAAACTTCTTTTTAGAGCCCTGCTCCTGCCTGTCCTGATCTTTGTGGCTGGTATGCACAATGGAGTTTCCAATTGTGCCTAGGCTTGAGCTATACTTTGAGATACCTTGGCTATAAAGGTGGGGCTGTTATCTGATCCTATGACTACTGGCAGCCCTAACCTAGGTATAATCTCCTGGAATAATTTCTTAATTATTCTAGAGGTAATTTCTGTCCTAGTGGGGTATAGTTTAACCTATCCCAAGAAGGTGTCTATAAGAACTAGCAGGTATTTATTCCCTGACGCTGGTGGCTTAATCTCTGTGAAATATACCTTCTAATGCTCTCCTGGGGAACATCCTTGGGGCCTGAATTCTCAGGGGTACCCTCTTACCTTGTTTAGCATTTTATCTGTGCACAGACAGTATTTCTGGTGACTATATTTTTAATTATCTTATCTAAGCTTGGTATCTAGTAACTGCCTCGCAGAAGTTCAGAAGTCTTGGTGACCTCTAGGTGGTAGCCTGATGCTCTGCTGGTGTCACTGGGAGGCCAACGTCCAACCTAGAGCCTCTGGGACCAACAGTCTGGTCCACCAACCATCTGGTCCTTTGCCGACTTGCTTCTGTTCTGCCAATTCCTCCTCTTGTTTGGTGTAGGAGGGGGTCTGAGGTCCAGCAGGTTTACTAAAATTTGTAAAGGCCCCACTGGTTTTTGGGTGGCTTCCTTGGCAGTTGATCTGCAGCTCTACTTTCTCTGGTTTTAATTGTCTCCCCTTTCTGATGTCCTTCGAAGTGCACTATTGCAATTGCTCTTGGGAGCTAGATGACTTCTAATAAGGCTTAAATCTCTTCCTTATTATTAATGTCCTTTCCGGCTAAAGTTGGTAACCCTTTTTCTTGGGGGATGGCAATATGTCCCCTTGTTCAGAGACTGTGCCCAAATGGTGTGGTCTAGGGTGACTACCGCTGCTCCTGCATATCAGATCCCATCCTGAACATAACTGCTCCCGTCCGTGAACAGTACCTTGTCTGGTGATGATAGCGGGACATCTGTCAGGTCTGTTACCTCTGTGCAGTCATGAATGGGTTCCTCCGGATCATCATCTGGAGCAGGCTGGCAGGGCTGATGGCCAGTGTCTTATGGAACCGGATGAGGGGCTGGTCTAGGAGAAGAGCTTGGCACTGGGCGATCCTGGTGTTTTATGTCCATTTCTCCAGAGCACCTTGAAGGAGGCCCCTCCACAGTATGGGGTGTTGCCAGGGCTAGTTCCTGGCCCAGAGTCAGCTTATCTGCCTCCTTTACCAGCAGTGCTGTGGTGGCCACAGCCCAGAGGCATGCTGGCCACTCTGCTGCCACAGGGCCTAGTCTCTTAAATAGGTCTCTTCCAGGGACCTAGAGTCTGAGTGAGAACCCCTTTGGCAATGCCCCTTACCTCACTTAAGTAGAGGTGGAAGGTCGTGGTAACGGCTGGCAAGGCTAGGGCAGGCGCTGAGACGAGAGCCTTCTTTAGCTGCTTAAGTGCCCACTGTTTCACTTCAGTCCAGCTCAGTGGCTGAGCTGGACTGATGGTGGCTTGCAATTGACTACTACAGGAGCTTGATGACTTGCCAACCCAGAGGGGTTGTTTTCTGCCCAGACTATGGGATAGAGACGCTGTAATTCCTTCAAGTAGGTGGAGGGCTTATGCTCTTCCTCTGGCACTGCTTTTTCCATTTCCTGCAAGAGATATTCCTCTGAAAGAAGACAGTTTAAAAGAGCACAGGCAGGGGAGGATGTAACCGGACCCGGGTTCCTTGGACCCACAGTGGGATGTGCTCTGTCCCCCTCAAGGGATATGGTGGTGTCCAAGTCAGGTGTACAGGCATTCTAGCATGACCAAACATGAACGTGTTACCATGTTCCTTCCGAGGTCCACAGTCCTATTTGATGTCCAAGGAAAACAGGCAATGTGTCCATTGGCTTCCTGGACTGATGTCTCCTTAGAGGTTACGGGTTCCATCGGCTCTGTCGAGACTGAATAGGCTGCCCAGTGTCCACCAGGAGACCAACAGACCTGCCCTCCACTTGTAAGATTACCCTGGGCTCCTGGGGATTAAGTGGAGAGGAGCCCCAGTCCTGTCAGTCCTCTTCCTCTAAGTTTAAGACTCTTGGGGTCTGAGTCTCTCCTTTTGCTTCCCCAGCTAACTTGCCGGGACATTCTCTCTTCTAATGCCCCTGCTTTTTTCAGTAAATACACTGATTCTTTCCTAACTGCTTTCTACCCTTTCTTTCCATACTCTGTCCTCTTTCTCATCACATACACTAACCTTCACAATTTTAAATTAGCCTTCAAATCTTCTTTCTATGTCCTTCAAAAATGCATAACCATGCCTCAAACCTCCTATTATTTAGAAAAGGCAGAGGGCTGAGGGAATTCTCTGCCACTTGCATTTCAAATTGTCACATTTTTCCTAGAGACAAAAATTTCAGCTTTAAATAAGCCTGAAATGGGGAATCTCTAGCTGTTGCCTTCAAGAGCCCTAACAGAACACGGTGAAAAGTGTCCAAGGAGTGGGTTCTGCTAATTCCATGTATCCAATAGATGCCTGAGCTTCCAAATCCTTGCACTCCTCTTTTCCTCATTTTAGCCTCACCTTGCTGAACATAAGGTACAAGTAGTGTCTGAACAAACCTTTGTCCTGGAGTAATTTACATAACAAGATAACATTTTAGCTTAGCTTTAATTTCTCCTTTATAATCTGAATTAATGCCTTCAGGCAAAACAGTTAGTTCACTTAAGGGCGTCTCTACTCCTCCTTAAGATTAATCCTAAAATTCCCTGTGGCACAGGTTTACAAAACTTGCTTTAGGAAATGTCCTGATCCCACATTCTGACAAGCTTGAATTATCTCTGCAATGGATCTATCTTTTCTCAGGCATTTTCCACAATCAGCATTGACATTTTCATTTAGCTGAAAACCTTGACTATAATTTAACAAGCTAATTCATAAAGTAACTTAAGTAGGTATCTTTAATTTTAAAAAAGAAATTCATTCAGTACAGATTATCTTACTTATTGGTTCTTATTTAAGATTCTGTTGTTCAAAATTTGGCTATATTTAAGAAATATAGACCAACACAAGTCCAACTATCAGAGAAAACATAACATTTTTTAAAATTATACTTTAAACATTTAATTACCACATTCATATAATTTCTCCGAGTTTAATTTGTATTTTGAACTTTTAAAGCTGAAAACTCAAACATTTAGTTATCCTTAGATTAATAATACTCTAGTTTCCAAGAAAAACACAAGACATTATAAATTAATAGCTTCAGTTCTGTCCTCTAGGTTTTTCTCATGAGGAAGCAATACTCAGATTATTAAACAAGTTTTTATC
This sequence comes from Antrozous pallidus, assembly GCA_027563665.1. Taxonomy (NCBI): domain Eukaryota; kingdom Metazoa; phylum Chordata; class Mammalia; order Chiroptera; family Vespertilionidae; genus Antrozous; species Antrozous pallidus. The sequence continues at coordinate 49,016,929 of CM050525.1, forward strand.
ATTTGGCTAACAGCCCAGGCTGGCTCTTGACTTTTCAAAAAGGCCTTCTTTTTTCTTTGCCGGGGGGCATTCAGTAGCCAGCCTGGACTACCCTTCTTCCTCTATTAACAAAGGGGGTAGCCAGTTAACCTGGGCCATTAGATCGTTACAATTAATACATTATTCATCTATATTTCAACAATTTCTGAGTTTTAAATCCAGTTCCAATTATTTTAAGGCATTTACTTTGGATAAATTCTTTTTTTTTTTCTTACAGACTTCTATATTTATATGAAGAAATAATTATACCTAGGCAGACAAAATATCAAACAAACATCTGTATTTACACCCTTTCAGTGAACAAGTACGCTTACAGCCTTGGGATCTGAGCAGATAACAGGAACACTGCCCAAGTCCCCTGATGGGGGCCCAACAGGAACAGATGTGGGGGCCTCCCTTTCCCACATCCCAGACAGGACTCTCAGCCCTTGTTTTAGCAAAACAGAAATGCATTCATGTTGGACAAAGGAAAAAAGTCAATAGGCACAACAAACAGATAAATGCCCTATCCTACAACCAAGGGAGTTTCTTTTCTAATTAGGAACACGTGGCCAAAGACTCCTCTTCCCCCACACCGTCTAGATCCTGGGCCGGGTCCTGGCGGCCGCACCGAGGAGCCTCGAGGAGCCCCGCGGGCGGTGGTGGCAGGGCGGGGCCGGCGGCAGATGGGACTTGGAGACCGCACCCGAGCCTAGCCGCTTCTCTGGCCCCGGCTCCCTTTCCCCTGCTGCCCACACCCCCAAGCCTTTATCCAGAAATCAAATTTCCTAGCTTTCCTTTAGCCAAATTAGTCAGCTTTCTAGCAGCCATCTAAAGACTCCTCATTACAGCCTAGCAGCAGGCCCAGAGCCTACCCTTACCTTCTGCCATGTTGAAATCCCATTCTGGCCAGGCCAGAGGAAAAAAAAGTTTAAGATTCCCGGAACTAGCTTCCTGGGATCGGTCCCCATTCTCTGTCCCAGCCCTGGTGTGGGGTGGACTGAGAGAGTTGTTTGGGGACAGAGGTCTGGAGAAATCTTCAGTTGAGCTGAGGAGAGGGTCCTGGTCAGGGGGTGGTCCTGAAAGGGCGACTGTCCTGAGCGCCCTGGGGCCAACAGGATTGTCTGTCTCTTTCCCAATTTTCCCTTTGAGGGCAGGCAACCTTTTAGCCACCGAGGCTTGTCAGTGACAGTGTCAATCCAGACATCAATTTAAGGAATTTGGTCCGGGCGGCCCGGATTGCCATGAACAGCACGGCGGACCTCACAAGCAACATTTAGGTCCAACGTCCCGGTGGAGGGCCACCCAACCCTGAATGTGGGCCACTCCAATTCATAAAATTTCTGTAAAGCAAAATCATCAACCCAAGCTCCATAGTCATCTGCGCGCACTTCCGAAATTCCTGAGAATTCTTAAGGAAACACTGTAATGGGGTGGAGGGTCCAGACGGACCCTGGCCCATTCTGACTGTTACTGCACAGGACTAAAACAGCGACAGACTTTGAGCTCGGTTTTTCACTTCTGGCCAATGATCCAGAGTCAAAGACAAAGGAGTGGAGGCAGTTTGACCCATGACAAGGGACACACAGACGACAACGAACAATGAACAAAAGACAAAGACAGTCGCGACACGTTCAGACAGGAACCAAAATGGCCTAGAGATGACAACTCTCCTAGCTGGCAACAGAATCTCAGAATCAGAACCAGAATCAGAATCAGAATCAGAAATTCACCAGACGTGAATTCACCAAACGGGAATTCACCAGACGGGAGGAATCCAGGCGTCCCTGGGCCTCCCCAGACTCCACCAGGGCGTCCCCCGGGGATGTGGCCTGCGACCCGAAGACACGTCTGTCGTCGCAGTCGGGGGAAGCTCACGCTCCACCCCGACAGCCACCAGACCAAACAGATTTGCCAGCTCGGACTGGTTCCTAAGCGATCGCAACCGAAGGCGCCGTTACTCACCCCAAGAAGCGTCTGTTGGAGCCTGAAGGCGGCTGCAGCGTATCTCGGTGGGACCTCCAAATGTTAAGCCCGGGACGCCCGCCGCTCTCACAAAGGCACCAAGAGACGTTCTCATGCAAACAGCAAAGGGTTTATTCACCAAGCATGCTAGGGCTCACAACCTACCCTGAAGTCAGAGTAGAGGCTGAGAGCCCCGAAACAGTGCAGAGCCAGGGCTTAAATACCCTGAAACAATTAACAGAGTCATACAGATGTCGTCAGGGGGACTTGTTACAGTTTGTTTTTCCCAAAACCGTGACATTTACATTGGTTTTAGTTCCACAATCTCAGTTTCACAATCTTGGTCAAGCATCCTGTTCTCCTGTTCTCTTATCACTACCCCTGGGCTCTCCCACTCTGCAGGAGGGGCAGGATGTAATTTACTGGTTAATGTTTCTTTAATCTTTGCTACTGATCTAGTCGCCCTACAGAGTGCACGTACACCTTTCCGGCCACTGCTCCCAATTCTGCTGCCTTACACCAATATAGACTAGTATATATATATTTTTAAGTATTGGATTGCCCCACTTTTTTTTTTTTCCTGAGCCTGATTCAAAACGAATCCTTTTTTTCCAGGACTTTTCTCAAAGACACTCAGCACCAGACAGACTGAATCTCTCATCATTACTATTGATGTGTATTTACTTTAATCGCGGTGCTTCTCACACAGTAATTATCATGCTTTTCTATTTCTATACCTGTTCTCCTTCAAGAACTTGATTTCCGCCAAAACTGGTCTGGCTCAGTGGATAGAGCATAGGCCTATAGACTGAAAGGTGCCTGCTTCAATTCCAGCCAAGGGCATGTACCTTGCTTGGTTGTAGGCACATCCCTGGCAGGGGTTGTGCATGAGGCAGCTGATGGATGTTTCCAACTCTCTATCCCTCTCCCTTCCTCTCTGTAAAAAAAATCAATAAAATATATTTTTAAAAAAAGAACTTGATTTCCTAGAGGAAATGGATCTTGTGCTGGTTTGTTTGGTATTTTGTGCCCAGCACAATGAGTGGCACATATGCTCAAGAAATAGTTTATTGACTGAGCACAAGAATGAATTTATCAACTAAATATAATCACTGGGAAACTATCTCCATCTTATTTCATGCATAAAATGTTGCATATAAAGAAGATAATATTAAATACTAGAAGCCTGGTGCACAAATTCATGCACTGGTGGGGCCCAACAGGCCCTTCCTGATGGAGGCCTTAGGGGCTGGCTGGCTGGGGCAGGGGGCCAGGGGGCAGTTTGTTGGCCAGCTCCGTCCCTGCTCGGGAGCAGCCTGCTTGGGGACAGGGCCAGCCAGAGCAAGGAGCCACTGGCATTCCTGACATTCAGCTGTCTGATCAATTTGCATATTACTCTTTTATTACATAGGATTAGTTAAATACTAAGAAAAAGTAATCTGTTTTCTGGACATATCCTACCATCATCTCACATTTCATCCCTCCATAATTCCACAAAAGAGAGGGAAAAGGAAAAAATGAAAAATAAAAGGAAGAGAAATATAGCCTCTTTCAAATATGCAGTCTCTATTAGCAACTTTCAAAGCCCTCTTTTGAGACTTATGTGTGTTAGTAGTGAGAATGATGAAACTCTGTGACTTGATGTGTTGAAACAGAGAGCTTTTTAATTCTAGGGAAATGATCTCTATATTTTGATGTGAACTAAAATTCCTGGCATCGACCCTGCACTAATGAAGATCAGAATGTTCTCTTAGTGTGATCAGAGCTACTCCCACGTTGATTACCTCTCGGTGAGTTGAGAGGAAATGGAAAAGCAACAACATTGATTTTGGAGAAATTTCTCATCTTGCAAACCACACATTACCCAAATAGATTTACTCTTCATCTTTTAATAAACTGAAACAGTTAGTGATTTCTGCAAATGGTGCCTCGGCCTAATCTCACAGAGGAGTACAGTTCGGCAGTGGATTAGAAAAGTCTCCCATCCTTCAATATTTGTCTTTGTTCCTTTCAGTAGCTGAATTTAAATCTTATTATCCTCAATGACAAGGCAATTTCAGATGATGAAATTTCTCATGTGAAACTACACCTTTCAAATAATAATTCGCAACTCCAAATTGGATTCCTGTGTGTGTATGCGTGCACAGCTTACCTGAAGATGACAGTCTGATTTGTAAACATATCATTCATTTCAAAGATTAAAATGGTTTTAGATATAAGAAATGAGACATTGTTATTTGCAAGGAAAGAGTACATTCATATTGTCCTCATGTTCATAGTATGCGATGCATGAAGTGGTAAAATTAAAACAGCAACAAACAGTCTCCATTCTCATCAGTGCATAGTGTTAGATGGGTGTGAATATCCCTCTTGCACTTGCCCAAGTTCAGATGTGCATTGTTTCTTGCGTAGGCGACTATATCATCGTCCTGATTGATTCCCACCCCACCCCCATGAACAAGGCTTTTCATTAGCACGAATTAACATGTTAGTTCAGATAATTATTCGCTTATCTGTAAATATAGAATGCTTTGCAGCTTCCCTGATCTCTACTGCTCTATGCCAGTAACATGGCCCTTGGCCACAGATGTGAAAACCAGATGTGACGTGTCCCCTGCAAAAATTGACAACACTGCCCCAGTTGAGAACCATTGGCCTTTACGCCTAGGACTGAATCTTCATAGTTTTATGGCCTCACGGTTATTATCAAATAGTCATGTACTTATGCATTCCTGGACTTGGTTGAGGATACAATAAAGAACTTGGACTCAGTGCCAGTCTGCCCAAGTTTCTATCCCAGCTCTACCATGAATTGGCTTTATGACCTTGAGGATGTCCTCAGCCCCTTTTTGCGTTAAGTCCCTAATTTGTATTTGGAAACGACAAGAACACCTACCTCAGAGGTGTGTTGCGATGACCAAGTGCTATCCAAGATTGGTGGCTATGGTGATCGGGATGGAGCCTAGACAGTTTTCCTTTTTTTTTTTTTTTTTGTATTCTTACACCTGACTAACCATGTCAAAGAGCAGAGAGACCGTTCTACAAAGGAACCCATTGCAGAAAGAATATAAAAGAACCTACTCCTTCCCTGTAGCGCCTTTACTAGGTTACCTCCCCCAAAGCATACCACCACTATAATGTCTAGTCCACATATAACCTGACATAATTACATGTTATATTATTATTATTATTGTTATTATTATTATTATTACATTGCTTATGACGGGAAAGATTGGCTGGACTTGTCAAATCCAGAAAATAAAGAACAGGATCTGCTGTCAAAACTCCTGGGAATTTAAAAACCTAGAGTGTGCACTGTGTTACAAACCATTTTCCACTTGGTTGCTGCATGTGAACAGATGTGCTGATTTCTCCCTGCTTCTGGTAGGTTTTCTGCTTTTTCTGGAAATAATTATCTTCTCCTATTTAAAAAAAACAACTTCAATTTTATTGTGGTATGAACATAATATGATATGTGTCGTTTTAACCATTTTTAACTGTACAATGCGATATTGTTGACTATAGCTTTGATGCTATACATCGGATCCATAGAGCTTACTCGTCTTGCTTAACTGAAACTTCATGCTCCTTGATTAGTAACTGCCCATTTCCCTGGCCTCTTGCTCTCTGCAATCAAAGATGCCACTCTGATTTCGTGAATTTGATTACTTTAGAAATCTCATAAGTGGAATCGTGCAGTATTTGTCTTTGATCGTCTTATTTTACTTAGCTTAATGTCTTCAAGGTTCATCCATGGTGTACTGCAAAATTTCCATCTTTTTTTTTTAAGTTGAATATGTTATTGCATGTTTATACCGCATTTTCCTTATCCATTCATCTGTTGATAGCATTTGATTGTTTCCATGCCTTGATGATTATGAGTCATGCTACATGATCATGGGATTGCTAATATATCTTCCTTACTTACTTGGAGTGCTGATATATATGTGTCTAGTTTAAATGTAGAAATAAGATTAATAGAATAAAAAAGAAAACTCATATATGCTTATACTCAAGGGTAACAGGACATGATATTTGAACTTAAATCTAAAAGAAAGAATATGTATTAACCAAAACTAAAGGAGTGATGCCATGGGAAAATGTACTAGCAAAAGAAAGCCAACAACATATGTGCAAGACAATATGCAGAATCAATACATAGCATCAAGTTAAATCTCTATCTCTATCTCTATCTCTATTTATATCATCTATATACATTTGTATCTTACATGAAGGGTTCATGTAAGGAATATGAGAATTTTCTGGTGAAGAAAGCCTGGTTTGCATGCTGACCTATCTGAAATCGCTCCCCCCAGCAACCTCTCCTCTTTCATTCTTTGCTCTTCATTTGGCCAGCTCCATCTCATCTTTCAGTGGAGAGCTCAAAACTCACCTTCCCAGGAAGTCCTCTAACTAGTTTACCTAAATATCATGTGTTGTGGGGGCGGGGGGAAGAAATCTTTCCTCAGGAATACTTTACTCTTCTTATTTTCTGGATGGTAAACTTCAGTCTCTTGAGGGTAGAGGATTTTTCTGTTTTGCTTACCTTGCATTGCTAGTGCTTACAGTATTGTCTGGCACCCAGTTGGTGCTCAAAAATATTTACTGAATGGATAAATTTAGGAAGGCTATCAATTGTTATGTCGCTCACTGGCAACCCGAGGACTTATCAACTGCTCAGTACCCTTTGGTTCCAGGCACATTCCCCTCTCCAAAGGGGTGCGGAGAGGTTTCTTTCAGTAAGTTAATAGTTTAAGTTAGCCAAGAACCTGGTATTTCTATCCTTATCCAAGACAAGAATATGTGACTACAAGGTAAGAGACTGTACTTACTGGGCCTTAATTTTGAGTTCTCTTCCACTTCTGGATGCTGAAACACAAGACTTAATCTCATAGACAGAAGGATTGGGAACAAAAACACATTTTTTAACAACAAAAATTATTTATGCACCTGATTTGCATTGTAATAAACACATACTTTTTCTGAAAACCAGTTGTCATTTTTTTTCAGGGGTGAGGGTATTGTGAACTTTATATTTTTAATAAAAACAGTTAACATCAAGAAAATTATATCTAGAGGGGAATGTTAGTCTTATTTTAAACATGGGTGGGATGAAAATTTAATTCTTTACTCTGAAGGACACTCTGGCTTATATATGTGCTTAGTTTTGTGGATCTCATTTTGTTATAATTAGCATTGGGGTTGAGAAATGAGAACATGTGAAGTGCATTTCACTATGGATCCAGATTTCAAAGGGTCTTATATGGCAAAATATACCATTTAAAAATGTATTTTCAATTTCAATAATTTGAAAGCTCCATGAATACAGTAAAGAAATGGATTTTCCCCTCAACTAAAGTCCAGCTAAAGTCCATTTTCATTTCTGACTCTTTTCTGTAGCCATGGGTACATGAAGTCATAGTTTTGTTGAATTCATTTTCTATTATGCTTCCTAGTACAATGTTTTGACCATCTCTGATTATATAGCTCGATTGGAATGAAGAAAATTACCCTGTAATTTAGGGAAAAAAATTCCCTTTCAAAGCCTGCAGAAATCTGTTCTTCAATTTAGAAAGAAATTTACAGAATCAGCTTGTTTGTATGAGTTATAAGTATCGTCTAGTGTTTTGACCCAGGGTTGTTTGATGTATCATTCAACCAAGTATGATTTTATGTCTGTCCCTTTTTCCTTCTCTCTGTGATGTGAATTCAAATAAACTCAGAATAGCCTCACTGCCATTGGGTCTTGCCAACCTTCTCTCTCTCTAGTTTTGTTATTCATAATCAATGTATGTACTCAAGCCATAACTATAATCAATGAGACTCCTACTATAATTGTGCTTAAGAGACGGGTACATTTCTGTCCATATGTTTCAGACTGATTTTTTAAAGGAATTTCCATTAAAAAAGAAAGAAAAAAATTACAAATGTATATTAACAACCTTTGTTTATTCGAAATGCCCAAAGGTGTTTGTGAAATTGAGCTTTTACGAGATCAATCTTTCTTCTTTTTATGTTCTACACTTCATTTTCATTGCAAATTATCTGACCCTTGTGGAAGATTGCTGTTGGGCACACATGTGAAGAGGTTAATTACTACCTTATATCCTACCTATTTCTCTGTTTTACAACAGTCAGGCTTTTTCTCTACTACTCAATGGAATTGTGTTAGATTGCTGAGAATGAAAACAAAGAAAAACAAAACAAAAAAATAAACATGACTTGCCACACAATATAATCACATTTTGGACATTCGCTATGCTCAAGTGGTTGACATCAACCGTTTAACATCAAATGCCAGGCATTGTGTATTTACAAATACCTAAAGCATGCATTGTGTCCAGCAAGGAGATCAGGAGCTCCATGAGAAAAATAAAATTTTAAAATCCAATATTAGGAATTAGTACCAGACAAAATATACAGAAATGAGTGAGGGAAGTGGGGTGATTGACACTTCCTTGGACTCAGGAAAGTATGTCTAGAGAAAGATATAGTGAGATAGGACTTTTAAAGACAAGGAAAGGGAGGAAAACATTTGAGAAGGAGAGAAGAGACTATATAACACTATAAAAGAATGGAACATATAATATACATATCAGGAACTATACGTTTTTTTAATATTTTACGATCTCAAGGCTCCTTGGTTAGTGATAATAAGGGCCACACCATGGATTATAAAATTTTAGTTCTGACCCACCCATATCTACAGAGTAGACCCAGACAAAGAACTAATATCTACTTGATGTCGTAAAAAGAGCATAGAGCTTGGAATCACAAGTCTTGTGCTCTCACTTGCCTACTGAATTACTGTGGGCAAGTTGTCTTGTAATCTGGACCTTTATTTATGCAACTAAAAAATAAGGACAATAAAGTATTAATCTTCTAAGGCTTTTTCATAATTTTGTATGTGTTTAAAGAACCTTAAAATCTGAAAAAAAATCATCTACACGAATATCCTTTCATATAGCTATTCATGTCTCTTGAAATATTTGAGGGCTTATTATGTACCAGGCACCAGGTTAACCACAGGGCAATTTATCAGTAAACAAGACATGTAAGACCCCTTCTGTTGTGGAATTCAGTATTTCCATTGCTGTAACATTTAATATGATGTCTGAAAAGATGATAGGGAGAAAGAATTTCAGGCAGAAGAGGCAACACATAGGAAGATTCAAGATGGGAACGGCATTGGTATAATATCCACATATACAGACACACACATTCACAAAAGATGAGAGGGATGGAGTAACCTTTCAACTGCTAAATCCCATAGGGAAGAACGGGGCAGTGGAATTTTACACCCAGGACATCCAGTTCTCCTAATTGCAGACATAGGACATAATGGGCCAGGAGGCAAGCAGCATATATGCTTTGACTTTAACCTTAACACCTTCTCATCAAAAAAGAAGAAAAATCCTTGTGTGTTGCTTGGATACCTCAGCATTTTAAATTCTTCAGTGTGTTGGTCTCTTGACCTTTGCCTCTTTATGTCTTTTTTTATCTGTCAGGGTTCTCAGAAGAGAAGAGAAGAGTATCAGGAAACCAAACAGTGGTCTCCTGGTTTTGCAAACTGGGTTGACTTCTGTTACTCCTCCTACTACTTACACATTTTCTTTTCCTTTCTTCTTACTAGTCCCAGGAGATTTTCATAGACTTGTCATATTGGATTAAGAATGGTTGGGTTGGAGGTGGGTAAGGGGCTAAAGATTAACAGGGGAACTTATATGCATAGTAGAGGCACAATGCATGAAATCCATGCACTCGGGGCGGGGAGGGTGTCTTTCTGACTGTCCTGCACCCTCTCACAGTCCAGGAGCCCTCAGGGGATATCCAAATGATGGCCCAGGAGGCAGGAGAGGCTCCCTCCATTGCAACTGCACTCACCAGCCATGAGCCTGGCCTCTGGCTGAGTGATGCGCCCCCTGTGAGAGTGCACTAACCATCAGAGGGCAGCTCCTGCATTGAGCATCTGCCCCCTGGTGGTCAGGGTGTGTCATAGCAAGTAGTGATTTTGCCGTTTGGTGAATTTCCATATTAGCCTTTTATTATATAGGAACTAGAGGCCCAGTGTACAAAATTCATGCATGGGGGTGTGCCCTCAGCCCAGCCTGTACCCTCTCCAATCCACGACCCATGAGGGATGTCAAACTGTCAGTTTAGGCTGAAAATCGGGCCTAAACCAGCAGTCATACATCCCTCTCACAATCCTGGACCACTGGCTCCTAATCGCTCACCTACCTGCCTGCCTGGTCGCCTTTTTTACTATTTTCTTAGCTTCCACTATACAAACTTCATAATTTTCAATGTCAATTTTCTCAATTGTAGTAGATGAAGCAGTGTTCAATCATCAGAATTAATGTGTTAAAAAGGAAAAAAACACTAATAAATGTAATTTGCAATCTAGTAACCCTAACTTTGTGGTTGAAAAGAAACTAATTCAATCTGAATTGAAGACTGTTTCTAAATGAAACAAATATTTCATCCTATAAGTTGCAAATAATCATTTAAGTATCAATTGCCTTATTTTAGTCATATGTTTAATAGTGTCTAGCCCAGTGCTAAACAATAAAAATAATAATGGGAGATTCATATAGATTAGCCAAAGAACATGTGTGCATAACCCATAGACATAAACAACAGTGTGGTGATGGCGGTAGGGGGAAGGAAAGAGTGGGGGCTGGGTGGAGGTGGGCAAAGGGGGAAGATATTGGGGTCATCTGCAATAGTGTCAACATGAAAAATAAAATTTAAAATTTAGTAGCCACTTTAATATGTAAAATTAAGCATATACAATTAATTATAATAACATGTTTATATTTAATGCAATATATTTAATAAATTTAATTTTTAATATGTAATCAATATGTAAACATATGAATCAAATGTTTTATTTCATTCATAGTCGTCCTTGAATATGCAGTATGTATTTTAAGGTTGCAGAACATTTTATTTAAGATGCTAAATTTTCGTTAAAAACACTATAACTACATTTAAATCTCATAAGATTTACAGCTGAAAAAGTTAAACTCACATATCCTAATGTTCCAAACATACTTTATTTTCCCCAATATCTGAAGCCTGTCCTCTAAAATAAGTTTCTTTTAATATTCATATAAACATTAACAAAACTAGTTTATTCTTTAGATGGACTTATCTGACTTTGAAGCAAAAGCATAATAATTGCTATGAAGGAAAGCATTAAAGTTTAATAAGAATATAGGACCTTAGCTTTATCTCAGGGGTCAGGAAAGCCTTCCCTCATGAAATGATATTTTATCTGAAATATGAATAATGCAGATAAGTAACTAGACAAAACAGAGAGAAGATTTCCCACAGAGGAAAGAGCATAAGAAAGGCCCTGTGGAGGGAGGTCACATGGAGTTCTGTAAAAACTGAGAGAACAGTGGCTGAAGCACAGAAATCAAGATCACATTGTCAGCGATGAGCCTGGGAACTTACATCACTCCATAGGGATGAAGGCCATGCTAAATACTTTTATCTTCAGTCAAAGGGAAATAGCAGGCTATTGAATAGTTTTAAACAGTGGGTGTGTGCAGTTAATAAATATAGACTGATATAGATACCTGGATTTCAGCAGTGATTGGCATAGATCTTTTTGCTTTAAGACCATGTATAAATATAATGGCATTAAACTGCCTCTATGTTCCCAACAGGATATTCACCATATCAACTTGAAAGTTTACTCTCCTGACTTCATTTTGAACCCAAATCATTAAAACCAAACTCTCCTGTCCTGTAAACAGCCATTCTGTAAATGGCAAGGTGTGCTCAAGTTTGAAATAATCCCTCCTTGGTGCTCAATACTCACCTGAGTTCAGATATCAACTTTTATTCACCCTGAACATAACAAAAGTGACATGGAATATTTCTATAGCAATCACATAAAAGGTACTATTTTCAGTCCTCTACTTCTATTAAGTAACTCCGTCTTCCAACTACCCTAGGAGGCAGGTAATATAATTCTCATTTTACATAGGATGAACTTAGCATGCTGATGGCTATGTCCATCCACCTGTTCCAGATTAGAAGGTGAGCCTCACTCTGTAACACTGTGACCATTTTCAGCAGTGGAAATCCACGATGCACAGTCCTTCCTGTCTCTTACATTCAAGGTGGATCATATTTATGTTCTACAGAGAAACATATATATGCCATGGTCCTAAGTCCATGTTTCATGCAACACATTGTGGGGGAGGAACAAACTTTTCTCTGTGCTCAAGTTCTTCTGGCTGGTCTAATGATCATAGGCATGAGACAGAGCAGCAAGAGAAAATACCAAAGTTAATACATACTTATGTATGGGAACCCCCGTACGTGAGAGTGTCAGAGTTCGAAAGGGAACATGGGTATAAAAGCTATCCCGAGATAGGGATGAGGTAAGGTGACTTTGGTACTTCAAAAGGTCATTGCAGAATGATAATAAGATCAGATGGTTTTGTTTTCTATAATTTATCAGGGTGACAATGGCCAACAAAGTTACACAGGTGTCAATTCTACAACACATTATCTGTAAACTGTATTGTGTATTCACCATCCCAAGTCATCTCTGTCCATCACCCGTTATCCCCTTTTACAAACCTCCTCCACCTCTCTCAACTCCTCCGGCCAGCAATCTCCACAGTAGTATCTGCATGTTAGAGCAGATGTTTAGTAAATAGAAGTTTGGGTTGCCATATAAATGGCTCAAAAAGAGATTATATGGCCAAATTCTTCCAGGCAGTCAAAGGAGCAACAGAGGTTCCTCTTGAAGCCAAAATTGCCTTTCACTCAAAATAATCCACATATAACCGAGGCACATCTTGGGTTGGCTCATTCTGAACCACACAGCATGGATAAGTACAGCAGTAGATAAAGACATAAACTCCCTGCCTGGTGTGGCTCAGTAGTTGAGCAGAGAACTATGAACCGGGAGGCCATGGCTAGTTTGCAAGTTCAGTCCTCAGTGTGGGGCATGCAGGAGGCAGCCGATGGATAATTCTCATCATTAATGTTTCTGTCTCTCTCTCTCCCTCTCCCTTCCTCTCTGAAATCGATAGAAATTAAAATATCAAATAAAATATATAAACTCCATTAGGGATGTATTTAAGCAGCCAAATGCCTCAGGATATAGGTCAGCTGGTTAAGCCAGTCCTCAGATAAGAATAGGAAATATAAAATTAGATACCCACTTAGTTCTTCAATGACTTCTCTCTTAAAGTCCAGGACTTGAAAGGAAAATTAGATGGGGATATTCCATCAAAAGCAGCTTAAAGTCCCCTGGTTAAGCTTAAGGAAGCTCCAAAGGGACTAAAATAAAAATAATTACAAGTAGAATGGTTTTAAGCTTAGGCATAGTTAAGTACAGAATGATTGTTTGAGAATTACTCGGGGCTTCTGCGCTGGCTGGAAAACAGGCTACAAGGTCACAGGGTTGTCATCTGCTCTCAGATCCTTTCTCTGCGCTGGCTTTTTTTTGTTGTTTTCACATTTCTCTTTTCAAAGAGAGACTTACGGAAACTCATTAGCAGCTATTGTGGAAGTCTGGAGTCTGACAAACTTTGTTAAACTTTTGCTATTCCATGCAAAACTGTGACCTTGCGCTGGTGCTTCAGCCTCTTCATCCCCCCCCCCACACACACACACACAAGAAGGGGTTGATTTAAAAAATATATAATAATAACTACCTTGAAAAGTTGTGGCAGTTCAGTGAGATATTATTAAATATCTGGAAAACGAGTGCTCACTGATAAATGAGTGATGGAATGATTGCATATTATTTCTTTACTCTTCAATGCCACGTTGTGCGTAGGTGGAGGTGGAGACAACATTTTGGAGAATGGTACAGAAAACAAGTAACACTGTGGAAAGCCATCAAAAGGACTCATTTTTCTTGGGCATTGCTATCTTAAGTTCCAAGCTATGGAATTTTAAATAGCATGTTTATTTTTTTAATAACAATATTAAGTCTGAATGCAGCCTGTCATATTCAAGTACTTAAAACTAGGAAGGACGCTGACACAATATTTTGCATGTAATTGGCGGCTTAAATAAAATGTCTAATTTTTCTTTAACAGCAAGTAGCTGGTTTCTGGATTCTGTCCCATGTCTACTTTTGGCTTCTAGGCTGAAATTTGTGAGCACAAATCTACCTTCCATCAGGTAAAATTATAGTTATTATGTGGCATTAGAAAAAAAATCCAAGTATTTTCAGCTAAAAATGTATACTAATTTCTAATAGCTCTTGTGTCTTTATATAAGATATTTCCCCATTTTACATTTATGTTTCTACTGCATAAAACCAAACTCAAAGTTTATTTAAGGATCTGCATCCCAAGAAGGACCTGGCTTATACTAATGAGAAGGAACACATTCTGGTTGGATGTGGTTGAATTAGAAATCATATACTGCTTTCCTTGGACATAATAAAAGAAGACCTTTCATAGATAGTGAGATACTTAACTGTGTCCTTAACCTGCTGCTTGGCATGATGGACTGTGATGGTAGTCAGCTGCCTTTGAAAATGAACAGAGCTGGCTGAAGTTAATGACATTTTCTTAAGAGAGAAAATGTCTTGAAATTGTCTTTTCTCCCAAGGACGACATTTTCACTTCCTTTGGGATAGGTTAATTTTCAGCAGTAATCATTACTCTGTTGACCCAGAAGCTCACAGCATTTTAGCTAAGCCTCCCCCAAACCCTTGCCAACAAGTATAAAAGATTCACGAATTATTAAATACAAAGTATTGAAGTAAGATCAAAAGTCAAAACTCTAATAAAGAAGTAGGAACTTAGAGGCCACTTTGTCTAATGTCTCCATTGAAGTTTGAATTATCCAGAACACCTAGAGAAGATGGTATTAGCGTTTTCCTTCCTCTACTTTCTTATTTCTTTTTTACTTTATTTTTATAGTTGACACTATTACAGATATCCCTATCTCCCCCCTTTGCCCACCTCCATCCAGCCCCTTAGGCCAGTGGTTGGCAAACTGTGGCTCTGGAGCCGCAGTTTGCTGCTCTGTTGACTAATGAGTTTGCCGACCACTGCCTTAGGCCATTTGTGTCCATACCCCTTCCCTCAGTGTAACCTATCTGAAAACACTATGTAGTCTATAAATGTAAAATGCAATAGAACATGTGTTATATAAGCATCTAAGCAGGATTTCCACTAGCATGTATATTGACCTGAAATATGTCCTTTGATATTCTGTTGTACATACTTGTGAAGAGCCTGAAACTAGTTTTCAAACTTAGTTGGAGAAAAAAACAAAACAAAACAAAACAAAATAAAAAAAACACAACACAAACTTCCTCCAAGAGGATTCTGAACTAGGAGGACCTTGGCCCACCTTTCCTGGATAAACACTTCCAGCCCAAAGCCTCAGCGTCCTGCTGACTAAGCATCCACTCTGATAACGGCTGCGCCCAGAGAGCAGACCCAGAGGTGAAGGTGAGACAGGGCTGGTCTCTAGGGATTTAAATGCCATGCTCCGGATTATAGTCTTTTCTGTCATGAGGGGGTAATTATGAAGAGAACAGCGTTCAAAAGTGTAAAGAGATTATGCCGTGAGAAAAGGCTCATTTAGGAATTCGTTATCCTGAAACAAATGTGACAGCGGCACAGGGAAAGAGCAGATTGCTGACTTGAGGCTTGTTAACAAGAATCTTCTGTAGAGACGCCGAAGAGCATGCCCCCCAACTAATGAATATTGTAGCAAGAAAATGGCCTGACAGGTTCCTTCTTGTTCCAGTTGAGCCTGTTTCTATGAGAACGAAAGGTCAGCTGCGCTAAAGATTCTGAGAGAAGCATAGTTTGGACATGCCTTTCAGTGCACAAGGTTTCGATGGCTGGTATGGAATGGATTTCTTACACCAAGGCCAGGCAGTGGCAAAAAATTTAAAAAAAAAAAGGCAGACTATGCCATTCTATTTACCAAGAAAGATTCCAAATAAAATCACCCTCAAGAGGAGAGGTGGCTCTTCAGTGGACCACAGAGGTAACCTTTTGGTTAAGAATAAAATTGGGTCCTGCCGGTGTGGCTTAATTGGCTGAGCATCACCCTTTGAACCAAGAGTTCACCAGTTTGATTCCTTATCTGGGCACATGCCTGGGTTGCTGGCCTGATCCCCAGTAGGGGGCATGAAGCAGCCAATTGATGTTTTGATTCCTCTATCCCTTTCCTTGCCTTTCTCTCTAAAATCAATAAAAACACATTTAAAAAAATAATAATAAAATTGGTTCAGTGAAATGATGATCGACCTACAATGAATACCTCTTAGCACCAAACAGAACTTTCAAATGAATACATTATTATTTAAATCAAACATACTTGAAAAAGAAAATAAATCATTTTTAATATCCAACTTCTTTGTGGCATTCTGAAGAGATTTTCCCCTCTACTTTGAGTATTGTGTGTGCATATGTGTGTAAGTGTACCTAACATGAAATATGATTGCTTCTTAAGAAAGTTTTTAGAAGAGAAAAAAGATGAATAAATAGCTCCATCATTCTTTGTATCCAAAAATGGTGACTATATTGTCCTTGACAAACCTTTTTAATTTTAATTATGTCAATGCATCGTATTTTCATGTTGCTGAGTGCAAATAAATCTTTAACCTAGGTTATATTTAAAATTGTAATTGTTTCCTCATGCTCATAAAACTCTAGGAAACTTCAATCAATGATCTTACATGCATACTAGTGGGTCAGTATATGAATTCATGCACATTTAAAGGAAATTAATTAGAAGAAATAGTTTAATATCACTATGCTCCCTTCCTCTACAATAGAAGTATCAACCAAATTCACAACCGACAATGACAGATTGAAACACATGCGTGCAATTGGCACCAATGAGAGCTTTATTCGTATCATGCATTTTTGAGTCAACTTAGACTTACATATATATAGGATAAACTTGCTTAATTAGACTTGCTTTCTGATTTAGCTAAACTTTTTTCAGCCATTAACCTGTACCCCAACACAGCACTAAATATCAACAGGAAGCAGATTATTATTGTAGATCATGCAGGGAGAACAAAGGGTAAAATATTTAGATAATAAATATCTGCAGCAGTGTTTGACTATGTCCTGCACAGTGAGAAAACCTGAAATCATTTTCAAGGCCCGCCATTTCTTACTTTTTTTTTTTTCAGTCCAGTCAAGTTTCTAAACTTTCTAAATCTCCATTTTCTGGCTAATGAAAAGAAAATAGGATTCCACCAAGTCTACTATCTACCTACTCCAGGATTTCTGTGAAGATCAAATGAGATGAGGCACAGGAAAATGCTTTACAAACATTTGGTTAAAGTATAAAATGTTTCTACCTGGCCAAAACCGGTTTTGCTCAGTGGATAGAGCGTCGGACTGCAGACTGAAGGGTCCCGAGTTCGATTCTGGTCAAGGGCATGTACCTTGGCTGCGGGCACATCCACAGTAGCAAGAGGCAGCTGATCGACTTTCTCTCTCATTGATGTTTCTGACTTTCTATCCCTCTGCCTTCTGCTCTATAAAAAAATCAATAAAATATATTAAAAAAATAAAAAATAAAATGTTTCTACCTGGCTATAAAGCAAGTCATGTTCCTAAACTGAAGAAATTCCAATGAGGCTAGTCAATAGGGAGAGGAAGACGGGCATTTCTACATGACGCCATTAGCCAGTGCCCACAGCTGCCATTTCCAGGCTAGCCATAACGTGTTGGCAGTGTGGGCTGCGATTTGGTGGGCTTTCACTCTGGGGTGGTGGCAGGGCCTGCGTCCCACTTGGGGTAAGCTGAGCGTTGCTTTATCAGGGCCAGGTCCATGCTGCCATTCTCTGTAAATGGCCAGTGTGTGTCCCGGCAGCTCCTGCATTGAGCATCTGCCCTCTGTTGGTCAGTGCACGTCATAGTTGGATGGCCAGAGGGACACTTAACATGTTAGCCTTTTATGTATAGAGATATATGCATAAACCATGGACATAGGCAACAGAGTGGTGAAGGCCGGGGCAGAGGCTGGGGGAGACTAGAAGGGGTCAATGGGGGAAAGAGGGGAATATATATTATTCTTTCAGCATTAAAGATTTAAATTAAAAAAAAACTCTAGGAAACTAATCTCTCTATATTCATGTCTTAGAAGCTTAAAAGATTATCTTCTGGAAGCTATGCGCCATGATTATGTGTGTTAAACTGGATTATTACTAATTGTTCACCTTAAACTGGCATTTACAGAAGAAAACACAAATAAAAGGCCTGAGTATTTTAACTAACTTTTCTGCATTGTGACTTCCATTCTCTTATGACTCTCAGATGAGTTATCGACCTTCAGTTGTTCAGCTTTTCCCTTATTGTGATAAGATCTTGGACCAGAAACCTGAAGTCCATAACTTTACTCCTAATCTTACTCTATAAGTATACATTTGGAAGGAATACAGAGCTACATCCTTAAAATACACTTTTCTGTCTTACAATCTTTATTTTTATTGAAGCAGTTATTTATAGTTAATATAATAATTATATTTTTGGCTTATACATTTATCTAATTCTTTATTTTCTTTCAATCTCACCTTTATTTTTCCTGTAGTTAAATTTACATTTTTCCACCATTTAATATTCCTATTAGCTTCTTAAATTTGCATATTTTGCTCTAGATTTGTTATTTTTTTAAAGGATTATACTATATATTTTTTCACTCTTTAGGGTCTACAAAAAATAGTTGTGTTTTTTTTTTGTTGCTATTAACCATAAAATATCAAGGTTTTGGACTTTTAAGGTCCATTTAAAGCTCTTTCTTTCTAATTAATTGTGTCATATATTTTATATCTACTATACTTCTACCCTTCAGATCTACTTCTTGGCTCTTTCTCTGAAGCCTTTGCTAAGTCACATTTATTCTACACAAAGCAAGATGTTTAAGAGATGAAACTAAAGTAACCACATAGAGGTTGAAAAGCTAAGCAATTTTCAGCAGTAACCTGCTATTGGGACAATATAAAATAAATTCAGAGCCCACTAAGGATGAGGAGAGCTGATAAACACCCCAGATACTCAGGTGTGACATTGAACTGCTTAAGTACAAGTTATGGTGTGAACTAGATCTGTCTTTCAAATTCTGACACCTAGCTTTGAATTAGCTGAAAGCTCAATTCCAATCCTATCAAATAAAAGAGTAATATGCAAATTGACTGTCAGTCCAACACAGAAGATGGCTGTCCCCATGTGGACACTAGATGGCCACCACAAGATGTCCAGGAGGGAAGGGCAGTTGAGAGTGATCAAGCCTGCAGGGAAAGGCAGTTGGGAGGACACAGGATTGCAGGGGAGGGAAGTGAGGGGTGACCATGCTTGCAAGGGAGGGCAGTTAGGGATAACCAGGCCTGCAGGGGAGGGCAATTAGGGGCAAACAGGCTGGTAGGAGAGCAATTAGGCATCAATCAGGCTGGCAGGAGAATGGTTATGGGCTGATCAGGCTGGCAGGCAGAAGCAGTTAGGGGCAATCAGGAAAGCAGGCAAACAAGCAGTTGGAAGCCAGCAGTCCTGGATTGTGAGAGGAATGTCTAACTGCCCATTTAGACCCGAACCTACCAGGATCCAGCCTAAACGGCAGTCAGACATCCCTTGAGGTGTCCCAGATTGGAGAGGGTTGCAGGCTGGGCTGAGGGACACCCCTCTCCCCCATGCATGAATTTCTTACACCAGGCCTCTAGTAAGTATATAAATATAGTGTTCTTCTATAAGATAGGACAAATGTGACAGAGCCTCTTCAATTTTCATACACAATCTTCAGTAATATTTTTAATTGGGAAAAATACTAAAAGAAGAAAAACAAGAGATCAAAGGTGACCCAGATGTTTCATTAAATCACTCAGATTAAAAGTATGTCATTGTGAAAAGGTATGAGAATATACTTATTTGCATTTATGCAAGATTTCCCTCTTTTATAAAAATACTACAGGCCTGGTATATGAATTCATGCATGGGTGGGGCCCTCTGGGTGGCCTGCAGGGATTGGGCTGAAACCCACAATCCAATGCCACCTGCAGCTCCTACCTGCTTCTCCTACTCATCCTGCCCCCCCCCCAACCCCCGTGCCTGCAGTGGGCCCATGCCCAATCAGTCCTGATTAGGAAAGACTCACTGCTGTAGCAACACTGGCCAGTCATGAGCCCTGAAACTGGTGCTCCTGCAGGATTGAGCTGAAACAGGCTCTCCCACATCCCCTGAGGGCTCCTGGATTGCTAGAGGGTGCAGACTGATGGACCCCACCCATGCATGATCGGGCTGGGGAGGGACTGCAGGAGGGCTCCGAAGTGTGTCTAGCCCATCTTGCTTAGTGCCAATAGGACAGACCCCAGCAGCAAGCTAACCTACCAATCAGAGCATCTACCCCCTGGTGGTCAGTGTACATCATAGCAAGCAGTAGAGCAGCCTTAGCATATCATTAGCATACTAGAGGCCCAGTGCACAAAATTTGTGCATGCAAGAGGGGGTAGGGGTTGTCCTTCAGCCAAGCTTGCAACCTCCCCAATCTTGGACCCCTTAGGGATGTCCAACCACCTGTTTAGGCCCAATGGGATCAGGGCTAAACAGGTGGTTGGACATCCCTCTTATAATCCAGGACTGCTGGCTCCAAACCACTCACCTGCCTCTGCCTGATTGCCCCTAACCGCTTCTGCCTGCCAGCTTGATCACCCCCTAACCACTCCTGTGCCAGTCTGATTGATACCTAACTGCTCCACAGCCAGCCTGATTGTCCCTAACTACCATCCCCTGCTGGCCTGGTCATCCCTAACTGTCCTCCCCTGCCAGTCTGGTTGCTCCTAACTGTCCTCCCCTGAAAGCCTGTTTGCCCCCAACTGCTGTACTCTTCAGGCCTGGGTCCCCCCACCCAACTGTACTCCCCTGCAGGGTTTGGTCCCCCACAACTGTCCTCCCTGATGGCCTGGTACTCCCCAACTGCCCTCCCCTGTAGGCCTGGTCCCCCCAACTGCCCTCTTCTGCATGCTTGTGTCACCTCCAACTGCCCACCCTTGCTGGCATAGTCTGCCCCAACTGCCCTCCTCTGCCAGCCTGATCACCTCCAACTGCCTTCCTCTGCTGGCCTGGTCACCCCTAACTGCTCACAACTACCTTCCCATGCAGGCCATCTTGTGGTGCTATCTTGTGTCCACATGGGGGCATCCATCTTGTGTCTTGGAGTGACAGTCATTTTGCATATTTCCCTTTTATTATATAGGATTTTTAAGAATTGTGCTCAATACACATAATGAATCATCAGTAAACATTTATTAAATCATGGGGGAAATTACCTTTGCTGCAAATCAACACAGGTCTTCAAAATTCTCAAAAAATTGAGTTCGACTTTTGATTGTAGAATATTTTGTTTTCATCTTCAGTGTCTTGCTTATATTAATCTAGAGGCTCAGTGCATGAAATCATGCGGTTAGGGTTCCTAGGCCTAAACTGTGAGCAGGGCCATCTTCTGCCCAGTTGCCAGTCCGAAAATTGCCTCCACTGCTGGGGTGGGCAGGTTGCAGGGTTGAAATAATCTGTTATCAGACAGACATATGAAATTGGACTTTCTTTTACTGCCCATGCTTACCATTCTCTGTGCAGGTTAAAAGAAAAAGAAATGAATCATACCAGACCAGTTTTGTGAACTCTTATGCAATTATGAGCTGAGGAATTCAGATTCTATTTGTATAAATTACCCATAGATTTTTTCAAAACCTAAGTTATTAAAAAATATCCTACCACAAAATATTCTAATAGTACATATAAAAATCCTTCAGAATTCTTATGATTTTTTTTTACTTAGAAATATCACACTTAGAAAGTAAGATGAATCAGGAATACAGATTTGAAGATAAATGTTGCCTACTGTGCTTGAATTTGCTCAAATCAGAATCAACCTAAGTCTTCAGCAAGAAATAAACTACAGTGTATCCATGTAATGTCATAAAATGGATCCAGGACAATATCTGCATTAAAGAATGTTTCTTTTAAAAATAAATACCTCGCCCAGCTGGTGCGGCTCAGTGGTTGAGCATTGACCTGTGAATGAGCAGGTCACAGTTTGATTCCAGGTCAGGGCACTTGCCTACGTTTCAATCACTAGTGAGGGAGACAGTGGGGGAGGGATGTTGCAGGAGGCATCCAATCAAAGATTCTCTCTCATCATTGATGCTTCTGTCTCTTTCTCTCCCTTCCTCTCTGAAACAAAAACATATATTTAAAGATGTTATTAAAAAAATATAAAATCCTATGTAGTGATACTTAGTGAGCAAAGCAAAATAAATTATTAACATCACTAGTCATTGCTCAGTTGTTTTGTGCAAGGAAGGTCATATGGCATTAGGACAATAGAGAAATCTACTTGTGGTTTCTCAGGGTGGAGAAAACATAGCTGCACTCTTACAGTCAGAGTGCCAGAGAGCTGTATCTAGAACTTGTGAACCAAAGCCTGTATTCTGTAGCCATAGATTAAAACAGTGCCAGCACAGATGATATCTTCTTGGATAAAAGTAAGTGTCCATTCATCATGAGACTCACACCATTTTAAATTACCTGGGGGTCATTTTTAGCCATTGAACATGTAAAAATGAAGGCTTGCAAACTCTTCAAGGGCCAAAAGAAAAGTTAGGGCACCAAACTTGAAAATAGGGCAATGGCTTAATGTATAAATGCAGGATGAAATAACGAACATACA
This sequence comes from Antrozous pallidus, assembly GCA_027563665.1. Lineage (NCBI taxonomy): Eukaryota > Metazoa > Chordata > Mammalia > Chiroptera > Vespertilionidae > Antrozous > Antrozous pallidus. The sequence goes on from CM050525.1 coordinate 49,039,594, forward strand.
TAATTTTATAGCAATCAGGCAACTGCAGCTTATCACTGAGTTACATTTAACATAAGATAGAAATGTAGTTAATATTGTTATTACACTATAAGGTAGAGCCAAGTAGAGTGACAGCTAATTATAAGTATACAGAACAGTTGTATGCATTGATTCAGTGTAGGCTCAGTTATTTCTAATGAGTAAGTTGCTTACCATGTGATAGAGAGTCGCTATATAGTATCCTCCCTTATCTGTGATTTCACTTTTTGTGGTTTCAGTTACCCATGGTCAACTGTGGTCTGAAACATTAGATAAAGAAATAAAATAATAAAGAATTCATTAGTTTTAAATTGTGTGCTGTTCTGAGCAACACGGTGAAATCTCACGCTGTCCTGCTTCATCCCACTCCAGACGTTAATATCCCTTTTGTCAGCATATCCATGCTGTACATACAGTACAATAAGTAAGAGAGAAAAAGAGAAAGAGAGAGAGAGAGAACATTCACATAACTCATTATATTTTTATAATTTTTCTATTTTTATCATTACTCTCATTGTACATAATTTTAATTAAATTTATTGAGGTGACATTGATCAACATGATCATATAGATTTTAGGTATGGGTTTCTATGTGTATGTAATTTATGAATTGAACTTTACCATAGGTATGTATGTATAGTAAAATTATAGAATGCATAGGTTTTGATACTACCCGGGGTTTCAGGCATCCACTTGGAACAAATTTACAAAGAATAAGGGAGACTATCATATTCAGGTTCTTGGATAATTGCTTTGTAACTATAAGAGACAAGGTGTTTTGATGCCAGTAGATTATTATAATTGAACAGCCTCCTTATAAATGTTCACTGAAGTTAAATTTCCAGCAGTAATGGCTCCCAAATGTTACATGGGAAGAAAAGAGAAAAATATACACAAAATATATACAAAACTAGTAAGACAGCCTTCACTTTGCACAGTAGTATAAAACCATGAAAATATCCATATAAGTAGAAAGTACAAAGTGATTTTAAATATTAACTGGAAAAATTATTATTGTTCTGTAATCTTTAACTTTTTCCCCCTAAACCTTTTAAAACTCTCACTGTTAGTTACAGATGTATGGGGAAATAAAAATAAAATAGTAAATGTGAGACTTTTTTAGTTTTCCGTAAGTAAAACAATAAAAATTTATTCAAATATTTTATTGCTTGGTTAAAAACTTAACAGAAGTAGTTTGCACAGTACTTGCTTTCCTTTTACCATGTAACTCACCATATAGAGAGTATTATAAACCTATGTTTGGATCATCTTTCAGCACTTTATCTTTTGTACTTTCATTGTATGACATATCTCTGAGAGTTCTTTTAAATATGCTTTTTTAATTGATTTTTCTAGAGAAGACAGGAGAGGGATAGAGTGAAAGAAACATCAATGAGAAAAAAACATCATTGATCAGCCTTTTGAATGCCCCCTACTGGGAATCGAGCCTGAAACCCAGGCATGTGCCCTGACTGGGAAATGAACCAGTAGACTCTTGGTTCCTCGGTGGATACTCAACTGCTGAGCTACACCAGCCAGACAGGAGTTCCTTTAACAGAAAAATTTTACCAGTGTCTTTCCTCAGGGTCATCTTGATATCTTCTTCTTACTTATGTCAACTTTTTTGCTCTCACTAAATTCCTATGCTGGATACCCAGAGTCTCATGAACAATGTCAACGTTCCCAAGGTCAGCTCTTCGTTCTATAACTTCATGTGTGTTCAAATCCCACAGATTATCTGTCTAGTGTGGTGAATGCTTCTGCCATGTTGTGTGCATGCTATACATTGCTCCCTCCCATGAGGCTGTTAGCTTCTCTGTCACCCTTTCACATGTTCCATTCATATCCAGTGTTGTTTTCATTGTCATCACTTGTTTCCTTTATACACATCCATCTCTGCTGGCTAATTCTCTCTTCTGGTGGCCCAGTTTTGTAAAACATCCTATGGTTTCATTATAGGAAGAGAAAGAAGTAGTGTAACTACCTGCTTTGCTTTCTATGTGTGATATAGAAGTGGTTGTGTATTGATGGACCAATCTTTGTGACTTACCTCTGTTCCTGATGCCCATTTATTCATGGAGTGATTTGTGGACTCAAGAACTAACTTTTTTACAACTGCTCCCGGTTAATGTACCATGGAAACTGGCATTTGAGCTGTGTTGTTGGGGAACCAGAGCTATTTCATAAGGATTGTCGTGAAAGTGGTGCCTATTGAAACACAATGCAAGTGCTGCATTTAGTTAGTTCTCAGTGGCAGGACTTGACTGATTATAATCTTCATTTTTATACGAGAATACAGCATACATTTGTTCCAAATTGGGAACTAAATATTTACTTAAGAAGTCCACTACCAAAAAAAATCCTTAGACAACAGATTCCATGCTATTTTTAAAAATAACCTTGGTCATATATTACCATTTACAACACACAAAGACCTCGTCTTAGGAAATCTGACTTATACGCTCAAAAGCATAGGCTTTGGAATCTGCCATATGCTCTTCAAATCACTTAAATGGTTTTCTTTTCTATGGTTGGCTTCCTTATTTACTTCTTATGGTTGATATGAGGGTGCAATGAAATTACAAATGAATGGTGACAGCATAGGACCTCACTCACAGTAAGCATCGGATATACACCATTGAACATATCCTAGAAAATAAATATCAAGATAAATATTTCAACATCCCACCTCCTCGCTTGTTGTGCAGTGGCTTTTACAAAGCAAACCTGAAAGGACTTCTCTCACTAGGCCATGTGAGAAATCACCACGACAATAAACAGCCAATAAACAGCCCTGGCTCTCGTACAAAAACCCCCTTGGCAACTCTTCTGACTCTCTGAGAAATTCAATAAAAAGGTCTTCCAAGTTATGTTAGTTTAGTCATCAAAAACAATCGAATAGAGCTCCAAAGCACCCTGCAGAAATTAATCTGTGTGTATATTGTATCAGCAACATGAACAGGAGGCCGTACGGAGCTGCCACGAAGCAGGCAAGCAATTCTTGAGAGACACCACATGACAGTAATGCTAACAGAGATATCTCCTTTTCTGCTATAGTTTAACTGCTAATGAAGACCAGCTGGTAAATGCCACAGTGGCCGCATTCTCTGACACTTTTATGAACTGGGTCTCCATTCCATTTTTTTTGAGCCATGTGGGTTATATACACTGTGTGGTTGAAGGGAAACAGGGCCAATAAGACATTGCCCCTTCTCTGTGAGCTCAAAATTAATAGGGAATATTGTTATGTAACTAACACCTAATATAAGGCAAATATGGAAACATCCTTCGTCACTATCAAGCAAGAATTTAAGAATTCTCACTGGAAGGATCTCTTTCAGAGTGAGAGAAAACAGAGAGAAAATAGGATTTGATGAACTTCAGTAAGTGAATGTGAGAGAAGAGCAGAAAGGACTAGGAGAACAGTGTGAGAGAAGCTTTTGGAGGAATCAAGATGTAGTGTCTGGTCTAGAATTGGCCCAGTGTGGTGGTGGTGGGGGGGGGGTGGTCAATGACACTGTGGAGAGAGAATATAAGGATTATAGTCCTAGAAACCAATGTACATTAGTCATTCAACATTCATGCACTGGTGACAGACAGACCTATGTCTTAGCACTAAAATTGCCACTGCCCTGGCCAGTGTGGCTGTTCATTGAGCGTCATCCCATGCACCAAAATGTGGCTGGTTCCATTCCCGGTAGGCATGGAACCGGTAGGTAGGGACACATGCCTGGGATGAAGGCTTTATCACCAGTAAAGGGTGTACAGGAGGCAGTTAAAATGTTACGCTCACACATGGATATTTCTCTCTCTCTCTTTCCCTCCCTCTTCTCTCTCTTTAAAAAAAAAAAAAATCAATGAAAAATATTTAAATAAATAAATAAATACCACTAATGGTATTATGATTTTTCTAAAATATATTCCGAGGTCTATCCCAAATATTTCCTGATAGATTCTTCTGATCACTCCACAGATAATGCAGTGTGGCTGTGCTTGATAATTACTAAGGACTATCAAGTTAATACGAATATCTACTCTTCTTTGAATGACTTTCATGTGCCAGATACTTTTTTAAAGCACTGTACGAGCATTATCTCATTTTATACATAGAAAAAGGATGGATTGTCTAAAATTATAATCTCCATTTTACATATGAAAAAAAAGCTGAGACTTAAGAAAAAAGTAATTGCCTAACACTCATATATGGGGTAAATATTGGAGATTAAATTCAAACTCAAGCCTCCATGGGTGTGACATAAAAACAAAAGAAATAAAGGGAAGAGTAACCAATATTGCAAGATCCCACCCCTGAGTCATGCATGGCTACCTCTGCTGTTTAGGAGAGTTATTACCTGGAACAGCAACACAGACTCACAAAAGACTCGTATTACTTGAAACAGATTGATGTCAACTTTCAACAAGTCAATGATTATTTCTAATGTTGTAGCAAGAAAGATCTTTCTGAGGTTGAGTCTAAATAAGACATTGAAAGAACAGTAATTTTGACTTCAATTTCTTAGAGGCAGTGAACAAAGTGCGAAATGAAATAATGCTTTGAGACCAACATTGCCCACCTTAAGTTTTCTAACTACAGAGAAAATATTTTGAGTCATGGAGGCAGGAGCAAAACCTGTTTTAACATTTATTTTATCAGGAGCAATGAGAGACATTTATGGGATGCTCAGCTCTTTGTTTGTTTGCATGAGTAGAAATACTTAATTGTTCTTTCTGTAATAATATATTTGTCATGTTGACTTTTAAAGAAGGCTTCATTGTAGTATAATTGACCCACAAAGCACTGCACATATTTAATGGGTACAATTTTTCATGCTTGCACAGAAAAAAAATTACTTGTGACATCATCACCACAAACAAAGGAATAGATATATCCACCACCTCCCAAAGCTTCCTTGTGTCCCTTTGATTCTGGGGGAAAGGGCAGGTTTGTTCCATGGGTGTCGTGTTTTAGTTATGCGGGATGGATACATACATTCTAGCAATATGCTGTGCACTTTAGTGCCTATAATCTTTGTGACTTCTGAAGATGCAAATTCTTCTCAGAGAACTTAATGGATGACCTACATATTGCACACCAGGTAGCTAATGTCACTGCCATCATTTCTCAGTAAAATTGGAGATCCTAAAGCCATACAGAAGAATTACCTGGTGAAACAGAATGGACGCTGGATGCAGTGTTACCTGCAACTTGCTTGGCAGCCTTGGGAATTTTCTTTTATCTGTGAAACAAGACAAGCAAGCGGAATGTAAACTCCTTCCTGTACAGGCCCAGAGGCTGACAAATCCAGGTCCTAAATTGGAAACAACCTGCCTGGCCTCCTGCTTTAATAGAACCACTTAGCTGGATTGTTTCTTTAATAGTGAGAACAATCCTATAACTTTGCATCCTGCTGTGTCCATTGCAAACGCTTCCTCTCTTCCCTCTGAAAGGAACGTTGAGAAAATTGGACTTTTGGCGTAATGCCCTTTATAACATATTTCTTCTATCTTTTTCTTTCATGATAACTCTTTTAGAGATATTTAATATACCATGAACCAATAATTACCACTATCCTTTTAACTGTTATCCAGGGCCTAGGAAATAAAATGGTTGCATGCCCCTAGTTTGAGAATATTTTTACTAGCAGTTTTAATAACGTTTGAGTAGTTTTGCAATTTAATTACTTTTGAGAGGATAAAACATAATACTGAATGGGAGGTACACTGAAGTATTAACTGGGGGAAGTTAACACTTTTAAGTGACAAAGTAACCTGAAAATAAATAAATAAATGAATGAATTAATTAATTAATACTTAGTTAAGTGTTAAGTGTTGTCCAACTTCCCGCATTGGTTATCTGTGAGCTTCATAGGAAGCAATCTTCAGAAGGTATTAGAGTGTCTGATGATGAGGCTTCCCTTTTCCTTTCAGTGGAAAATGAGCTGGAGCCCTGACCGGTGTGGCTCAGTGGATAGAGTGTGGTCCTGCAGACTGTAAGATCCCAGGTTCGATCTGGTCAAGGACATGTACCTTGGTTGCGGGCACATCCCTGGTGGGAGGTGTGCAGGAGATGGCTGCTTGATGTTTCTCTCTCATCAATGTTTCTAACTCTCTATCCCTCTCCCTTCCTCTCTGTAAAAAAAAGAAAAAATCAATAAAATGCATATTAGAAGGAAAAATGAGCTTCAGGTGTCTGTGCTCTGGGAAGCACCGTGGTCCCATCACAGAGCCATCTGCAGGAGGCTTTCTGAATCCTTACAACACATTTTCATCTTTCTCTAATTTATTTTTCTGTTGTGCCTTCTTTCTGTTTTTGTCCTCTTTTAATATTCTCTCTAGTAGTCATCAAAGGGTACTCAATGAAAAGAAGTTGGCATCATCAATGCTTTGAGCTATCAATGCTCCGTGTACTGCCCTGTCACTCTTCAGCATTTACTAACCTGGTGGCGCACAGGACTGACTTCTGGCTACCTGCAACAGCTTCTTCCCCAGGAGCCTTTCTGGACACAGTCACGGAGTCTTTTGAGCAATAGTGAATGGTTCCTGTTTTAAAGCACTACGTTTGAGGTAGCTTGTAATTCAGCAATAGGTTATTGATGCTACCTCCAATACAAGATACTTATAAAATTTACCATGGTTTAGTGTCTACTTCTTCCGGTTGCAAGCATGTAGTTCTGACTTAACTATCTTTATTTACCCACTTACTAGTTATGTTATCTTGGGCAAGTGACTATTTAGTATTTTCACCTGTGAGAAGGGTAGCAATATTGTTGCACTGTGATGATGATATGAGGGTCAAAATAATGCATTTACATTTCTCATAGAACAAATTTTACCAAAACAAATTATACTTGTTATTTTAAAGTAATTTTTATCTTAGTTCCCAGAAAGTGATAGGATATTTAGTACAGAATATGTGCTTTATAGGATGAAGGAATAGAAGATATTAGCTGATATAGTAATACTGATTTTGATAAGTCTTAGGAAGACAAGAATCTGATTCAAAGGGATAATTCATATGTGCACAGCTATGCATATTCAATCTAACCACATGTTCTTGAAAAGTACTTAAAATTAAACAATGCCTACAGTTTGAAATATTTGCCTACTTTAAGTTTGTATTAAAATTAGTTAATGTTAACATTATAGGCAAAGCATCCATTAACAAGGTGATACATAAATTGATTTAATGTATTTGAGTGATTTTTAGCTAAGTAGTTAATTTTTGTTCTTCCACATTTATTCAAGCAGTTTAAAATGTTATTCATGAGAAAAAGATGGCCATAGGAATGCAAATAAATATAGAATGTCTTCTCTTACAGACTATTTACATAGGTCATCTTTGTAAATACCTTTGAAAGAAAGGACTTGGGAATAACCCTTTAAAAGACATGATGCAGACAAATAATACATGTCCTATCTAATAAAAGAGTAATATGTAAATTTGACTATACCTTCGCCACACCCACAAGCCAATCAGGAGCAGATTATGCAAATAAACCCAAACTAAGATTCCTGCCACCACTGAGAGCAGGGGGAAGGCTTGGGTTTCCTCAGCAACAGAGGAAACCAAGCTTTCCTCCTGCCATTGCCTGCCTAGGCCTCCACTCAATGTTACAAAGTTTTAGTTATAAAAGATACACAAATGGCGAAAGCCACTGAGCTGGAGAGAACAGAGGCTTGGGTTTCCCTGGCAACTGAAGAAGCCAAGATTTCAGCCTGCTGTTAACAGCCCAGGCCTCCACTCTTGGCTACAAAGTTTCAAACAGAAATGGCTGTCACCACAGAGGGAGCAGAAGGCTTGGCTCCACTCCAGGCTACAAAGTTTCAATAGTAGACATATATTAATCCCAGATTCTAGGCCTCCACTTGGGTCGCTGAGGGGCAAGGCCAGCCTGCAAACCTCCGCAGGCCCCTCACCCAGGCTGCCCCTCACCCCAAGGGAACCCCCATCCTGATCTGGGACACTCTTCAGGGCAAACCAGCTGGCCCCCACCAATGCACCAGGCCTCTATCTTATCTAATAAAAGAGTAATTTGCAAATTGACCATCACTCCAACACACAAGAGGGTTGCCCCTATGTGGTCAAAGATCCTGCCCCCACGTGGACAGAAGATGGCCACCACAAGATGGCCAGCAGAGGAGGACTGTTGGGAGGTTCTAGGCCTGCAAGGGAGGGCAGTTGGGGGCCATCAAGCCTGCAGGGGAGGGCAGTTAGGAGTGATCAGGCTGGCAGAGGAGGGAAGTTGGGGCCAAACAGGCTGGCAGGGGAGCAGTTAGACATCAATTAGGCTGGCAGAGTAGTGGTTAGGGGGTGATCAGGCCGGCAGGCAGAAGCAGTTAGGTGCAACCAGGGAGGCAGGCAGGTGAGCAGTTTAGAGCCAGCAGTCCTGGATTGTGAGAAGGATGTCTGACTGCCTATTTTGGCCCAGTTGGTAGGATTGGGCCTAAATGGGCAGTCAGACATCCCTTGAGGGGTCCCAGATTGGAGAGGATGCAGGCTGGGCTAAGGGACATCTCTCCCCCTGTGCATGAATTTCATGCCCTGGGCCTCTTGTCCTATCTAATAAAATAGAAATACGCAGATTGACCATCACTCCAACACACAAGAGGACTGCCACCATATGGTCAAAGATCCTGCCCCCATGTGGACACAAGATGGCCACCACAAGATGGCCAGCAGGGGAGGGCTGTTGGGAGGGTCTAGGCCCTGCATGGGAGGGCAGTTGTGGGTGATCAGGCCAGCAAGGGGGGGGGCAGTTGGGAGGGACCAGGCCTGCAAGGGAGGGCAGTTGGGGGCAATCAAGCCTGCAGGGGAGGGCAGTTAGGGGTGACCAGGCAGGCAGAGGAGGGAAGTTGGGGGCAAACAGGCTGGGAGGGGAGCAGATAGACATCAATTAGGCTGACAGGGTAGTGGTTAGCAGGTGATCAGGCTGGCAGGCAGAAGCAGTTAGGGGCAATCAGGGAGGCAGGCAGGTGAGCAGTTTGGAGCCAGCATTCCTGGATTGTGAGAAGGATGTCCGATTGCCCGTTTAGGCCCGATCCTACTGGGATCAGGCTTAAACGGGCAATCGGACATCCCTTGAGGGGTTCCAAATTGGAGAGGGTGCAGACTGCGCTAAGGGACATCCCCTCCCACCCCATGCACTAATTTTATGCACCGAGCCTGTAAAAAAAAATAAAAATATATATATATCTATATATATATATATATATATAGAGAGAGAGAGAGAGAGAGAGAGAGAGAGAGAGAGAGAAACTATTTTGATCAAGTAAATTTATATAATCTGATTGGTATATACCCAGAATAATAGAATTTAATCAAATATGAATGACTAAAATGTATCATATGTTCCTATCTTATGATTTGGTCCTTAGATTTTAAAAATTCTAGGAAAAAAGGCAGATACATTTTTGACCACGTAATTTCTTGCTTAGACAGCCATTCCAAATAAATAATCCAAAATGCAAAAAAACTTTACATAAAATATTATTATTATATAATTTTCCATGATATTTAAAGAAAAGGGCACAAGAAAATGGTCAAAATATTGATTGCTGGTTAAGTAAAATAATGTATATACTTTGGGGATTTTTAAATCTATATTGATGATGATAAGAATCATTATAACATTAGTAATTAAATAGTATATGACTTAAGAAATTAAGGATACATAAATTTAACATATAATGTAATGACAAGCTTAAAATAAACGAACAGAACATACATGCAAATAAAAAGGGTGCATATTTACTTGGGAAAATGGCTAAAATGCCACATATTACAGTAAAATTATAAGTGAGGTAGTTTTTGTTTGAAATCATGGTTCTGTCCTGTGGCTCTGTGATATATCTGGCAATTGCTTTAATCCCTCTGAGAAGTTTTCATCACGTATAGAAAGAGGATATTAGTTTGACCTACTTTGCAAGGTTAGCATAATGATTACAAATAATTTACTTGAAACACCAGACCATAATAGTACCCAGTGAATTACAGTTATTATTATCATTTCTCTTGGTTGGGAGTAGGTGGAAGGATTGAGGATGTTTTGTTTTCTCTCTTTTTCACTGATTCTGTCATTATCACCTTTGTAATAGAAAATATTTAAGGATAAGAAACTACAACTCAAACTTTGATGGTGCCTCTTGTTTTAACTTTGTCAGTTTCTAGAGACTAAGGATGCCATTCTTCGTAGGCCAGGTGATTGGTCACATGGCCACCTGTACTTTTCTCTTCCATATTTTTAGAAGGCAAATTCCTGCTAGGGACCCAAAGCTGATGTGATGCGGCATTCCTGGCATCCAGGAACCAAGGATTCTTGGCTTCACACAGGAAAGAATTCACACACAAGGTTAAAGTGAAGAGTTTAGTGAAGCAGTGAGACCGAGAATGGTGTACTCAACAGACCCTGAAATTCGTTATTAGGGGGACTTTATTGTTTTTTTCAGTTGATCTGGAATTGCAAAGTAACAAATATTTCTCACTGAAATTAAACTGAGTCATTTAGTGTCAATCACCCTTTAAGTGAATTAAGAGACTTATTAGTTCTGAATTCATAAAAAAAAAGAAGTCTGAGCATTGCATGGATATTGGCAAAGTATGTGACCTTCTTTGTTGAAAAACGCTAATTCATATTAAGTCATTCTGGAAGACTTGTGCTTTAAAAAACATGCTAATTATGGGTTAGCATTTTTAAAATGTGGCTGTGCTTTCCATGAAGAGGGATAATGTGTGATAAACAGAAATTCTTTAGAGCCACCAAGACGTACTTTAGAACCTGACGTTTGTCACTTCCTGTGTGACAGTCTACTCCTCTGCAGAATGAAGACCGTAGTCAAGGATGACTTCCAAAATTGAATAAATATGTTTAGCAAATATTCTGTGTCATATAGTAACATAAATAGCAATACTAACCCCAAATACCAAACACAAAAACAAAGACAGGCCTACCAAACAGCCTGAGAGGCTGATGCAAGAGAGGAAACCTATGTCAGGATCATTACCCTTCAGTTACAAAGCCCTAAGGCAGTGGTCGGCAAACTGCGGCTCCCGAGCCCCTTCCAGGTTGCGATCCAGGGTTTGCTGCTTTGTTGACTAATGAATTTGCTGATTACTGGACTAGACTAAATGTTATCCTGTAGTTGGAAGCTGTGAGGATTAGGCAATTGTGGCATGCTGTGTGCAAAAAGGTAAAGAGTAGTATATGACAATGGTTGACAAACTCATTAGCCAGCAGAGTGGCAAAAGCTCGCAAGCCGCAAGTGGCTTGAGAGTCGCAATTTGCAGACCACTGCCCTAAGGCTTTCATTGCAGAAGAAAGATGTGAGGACATAACCTCTGAGGCATATTCTAATTCTTTGGACACAAAGATTTAACTAGCTGGGTCTGAATACCCTATAGCATGTGATTTCCAACCTTTTTCATCTCATAGCATACATAAACTAATTACTAACATTTTGCAGCTCACCAATAAATATAGGGTGTTTTTGCTGATGTGACAAAAAAAAAGTATAATTTTGAGGCATTTACACCAGGCAGCTATTGTTGTGTTGGCTGTTATTGTTTTTATTTTATTTTGTTTGACAACCTAAAGGCAAAAGGTTGGTGCCCCTGACTAAATAATCAACTATTGCATGTTTTCAAAGTTATTATAGCACAGCTGTTGAGAACCAACACGCTGTAGAGAGGAAATGACTTTGAAACTCTGGCAAAGGAACACACAGCATTTCTTTAGTATTCTTTTCTCAAAAATATTTTTAGCAAGCTAATATATTAATTGCTTAGCAGACAAAACAAAAACTTATGAAAGACTCAACATCACAGCTATGCAAGTAAGTCATCAGTTTGGGGAGCTTGCCAATGAGAAAACTTGCCAGTAAATCAACCAATCTCTTTATCCTGGGGAAGACATTATAACTTCTACGTTGAGCAAAAGCCAGTACATGTGATGTGATGAAATTGAGTTTCAACAACAAAATGTATATTTCAAATAGATCTTAGCAGGGCAGTAACCACTATGATTTTTCTGTTTACTCATCCAAAGAGTTAGAATTAAAAGGTGGGGTGAGAATTTCAGATATTGTACACATAAACTGACTTGCATAGTCTTGGTGCTCAAGAAGATAGCTGTCATTCCTTGTGTTAAAATGTCTCTAAGACATTGTCTGGTACACTGTGAGCGCTCACGGTGATAATTCCCTTTGTAAGTGACAGAATTGAGAGCTGGGTTTTCTTCCTCCATTCTCCGCCCCCCCCCCTTTTTAAATGAATCTTTATCGCTGAAAATATTACATATATCCCCTTTTCTCCCCAGTGACCCCTGCTAGTGAATTTATAGTGCGGAACATGGCTGATGTTACAGGACAAATGTGATCCACAGTTCCTGGGAAAGTTAAATGTGTTGACATGCTTCCCTTTAGTAAGCTAGAATTGTCCTGAACTGAACCCTTAGTGAATTAGAACAAATAATACTTTGAGAAATAGGACGATGAGTGCTATTCCAAATTGAGGATAACTCCTCAGGATCGTCCAAATACTGACTGCATTTTGTCCTGTTTCTGAGCATAGGTATTACTAAAAAGAAATTGTATAAATTATCTTTTGTCCAAATGACATTGGAAGAGAAATTGGGGCCGGGGAGGGAAGGTAGGAGGGGGGTGGGTAACAGGAGGGGTGTCAAATTACCTGCCTTTGTATCCCACTATTTAATAATCATCAGAATTCTAGAGACATGCAATCCTCAACTTGCATGTGTTCTGGGAAGGTGAAGATAGCCAATCAAATAACTCCTTAGAGGCAAAAACCAGCATAGTTAGAAGAGGGAGAAACAATGTGAGGATTCAGAGGGCAACATGGCCTTTAGGGAGCTGGACTGAAGGCTATTCACAAGGTGGGGCATTTAAAAATGCAAACAAGTCTCTTTTTGGTAGAGCTGTACTGGGTGATCCTGTGACATAACATCATTTCCATTATTACAAATGAATGTGCTCATGAGGTTAGAAAAATCTATTAGCATTGAGGAACAGTCAAACATAGCATGTTTATAGAAGCACAACCAGATCTGCTTGAATTCCATTTGTCATTAACTATATTTGGGGAAGGTTCCGTAAAATTTGTTTCGTTTTAATGGATATAATGTCAAACTATCCCCTCCTAAACTAATTAAGAAATTAACATAAATCACTTCCGCATGTATTGTCTAACAAATCAATATATTGATATATAGTCACAAATGTGATTTAGATAATGACTGAAAAATCCAAATAAACATATGACATCCACACATTCTATTTGATCTCATTTAATCTAAGGAACTGCTTACAGCTGATCAGCTGGCAAAAAGTGACAGTGAAACATTTTCAAAGCACCACTGTTCGACAAGTGGCTTAAGGAGTGATGATAAAATCTAACTTGTGCCTTTCAATTTAGCAAATAACTTATCAATAAAAAGGACTGTTAGATGGTGCATATTGCAGATAAAATTGAGGATTGAGCAGTTACATAACTATCTAGAAGCAGTTTATTTTTAAAGAGCACTACACCTTGTCAACTTCAGTGCAGATGGATTTAAGTAGGATATTTTCAACAGGCTAAAATGGAGTTGGAGTAGTTACTTGAATGTAGACTTCTACCCTTTGCCCACTTGGATTTGGCAATTTTTCGTTCTCCCCCCTCTCTCCCGCTCCCCGCCCACACCATAAAAAATAACTACTTTAATGATAATGTCTGCCCTAACTGGTTTGGCTTAGTGGTTAGAGGGACAGCCCTAAACTGGAGGGTTGTGATTTCATTTCTGGGATCAAGCCTCCGTTGCAGGCTTGATCCCAGCTGTCACGCGGCTACATGTGGGAGTCAACCAATGGATGTGTTTTTCTCACATGGATATTTCTCTCTCTCTGTCTCCCCCACTCCTTTCCACTCTCTCAAAACATCAGTGGAAAAAAATATATCCTCGGGCGAGGATTAACAACAAAATAGTAATATTTTTCAAATAGATTTTTAAAACATTTTTATTTCAGAGAAGAAGGGAACAAGAGAGCTAGAAACTGGTGGCAATACAAGATCTAGCTTCTTATCTCATATGTATTTGTCCAGAACATTAGGTGAAGGCTATTAGCCAACATGTCTCAGTTCTGTTCATTTCTCTACTCTCCCTCTATCTCTGCAGTAATGAGATTGATTTTTGAGGGCTTCCCAGTGAGTGAGCATGAACTTTCTATAAATATTGCATGTCAGACATCAGAACAACATCTCCATTCACAAACACCTTTGATTTGTCAGCTAAATCAACAAAAGAGTAGTTTCGTGTGTAAGTAGTATCCGTGCCTGACTTTCTCTGTCTACCCAGATAGGGCCTTTCTCTCTACTCTGAGCTAGGCAAGATGAGAAAAATGTCTCCTCCTTTTCCAAAGCTATAAAAGAGCAGATATTAATAATAAACTCTGTCTCATGAAATGTAATAGAAAGTCTATTTAGTTGGGAAGATTGGGTGCAAATCTGAATATTTTCCTTCTTTTTTTTCCAGCCATAATTTATCGAGTATATATTATGTGCTAGGTGCAGTGATAAGTGCTTGGGAGATACAAAAGTGAGCTCATCTAACTGAAGACATGAGGAACGTACTGTACTATATATTCATCTTAATAACCATAGATTTATAATTTTAATAAATGCTTAAAGGAAACAAATGATGCTACAAAAATAGGCAATTGGGTCATTTAGCCTCAAAGAGGAGTCCATGAAGCCTTCCTGGAGGAAGTGCATTTTCTGGTGATATTCACAAGGAGAGTAGATATTGACTAAGAGATGATGGAGTAGAACCATGACATGCACATTAGAGAGTATGCAACACATGCAAGGGCCTTGAGACTGAGGGAACAGGTCCATTCAAGGAATTTGAAGAAAGATGAGTTTCAGCTTTAATGGTTCAGGTCAACCCGGTGGGAGAAATGGCTGGATAGGAGGGTGGTGGCAGGAAAACACAGGTGCAGTAATGAATATTTGTTACCTCCCACGTGTGGACATTGGAGCGTTCCTTCATAACATTGGCTGCCTTTTATGTTTAATCCCTATTCAGTAACAGAAGCATTATGTCCATTCTGTATATCCAGCAGACTTTATCTCTCATTGCAAAGCCCATGTCAGTCTTCTCTGCTGCAACATTTCTCAGTTTCTGTAGATTTCAGTTCTCTCATCTGTCTTCGGAATATCTGGTCATAACCAAAAATAGCTAATATACATTATGAGCCAGATACTTTTATATACTTGATCTCCTTGCATCTCTATACCACTATTTCTTTATATGGGCACCATTGCTCCAAGTTACACAAGATAGTTTCTCATATATGTTAAATGGGTACAGCTGTAGGACATCCATGCCTATAAACTTAGCATAACCTCATCTGCAAACTCAAAACTGTGGTGGAATATTGTTTGTGAGAAAGCAATCTATAGAGTAACAATCTAATAGTAGTAATATAATAACTTCTACCTATAAACTAATATATAAAATGCATTGTATAATATGTATTTAGTATATAATGAGGCTTTTACTGTCTTATATTTGTTTAGATATAATTCACACACCAAAACTTATAAAAATTTTAGAAGAATTTCAACCAGTATTCTCTTATTTGTTCTTAAACAATTAAGAGGTGTCAATGCCTATTTGTAGTCTCTTTGTTCAGTGTGTTTTAAATCTAAATAGATAAGGGCTGCCATGAATTTTATGAAATTATATATAAAATGCACGATAACTGAAAGTATTATTAGCTCATCTAGTGTAATATGCACCAAAAAGGGAAAAAGAAGAAAGTTGAAGATTCAGTATTTTCTCTTCATTGATTACAATAGAATTAAGTAGATCCATGCCCTATCCTTGGTTCTTCCACCAGTTATGTGAGCCTGGGAGAATAATCTCGCCAATTCAAGACATAGTAATTAGTAAAATGTGTAAATTTGCAAATGTTTAAAATTAATACAATTGTTATGTTGGTGTATGTTGCATAGATATTACCCAGAATAACATCTGCCTCTAACAGAGGCTCAAAACAAAGTTAGGAAACACCATTATTGTACAATATTGAGTTGTTTCTATTAACAAAGTCATTTTTTCTGTTTAGAATGGTCATGATGCACTTAAATCACCTCCAATAGATCAAAAACACAGCAATGAAAATCAGCTCAGTTTAGATAAACTTCCTTTTTAACTTTGGAAAGAAAAAAAAAAAGGTTATGCTGTTCCTACCTCCAGCCATATTAGAGCTGAACATTTTCCTTTCCTACATAATTTATTTTCAGTACTGACATTGACTTTGGTTTAGTTCTTTCTGAAATGAGCGTGGACATTGCTATTCAAAATACGCTGATACAACAGCTGGCTAGGATTTTTCTTTGATACCCAAAGGCACTAATGTCTGAAGGTCACCACATGCACTTTTATTCTTAACATTTGTTTTGGTTTGGGGATGTTGTTTTCAATCCTTTTCCTCATTACTTGGAATCAGAAGGCCTATCCTCCTGCTCTGGCTCTATGTTTCCTGTTGTGGTATTTTTCTGTTTTCCTTAAGGAAATTGGCTCCCCGTGTACTGGAATTTTTATCCCTACCCTGCTGGTCGGATCAGTTTGATATAGCAGATATTTGCTGGGCATTCTAAAGGAGGAGTCATATTTCCTCAAGCCCTGGATGGAGAAGTAAAAATAAGCGATGAAGATAAATATGTAGAGATAGGTTAATTATGCATACCAGGAGAACAAGGAAAGGAAAGAGCAAGAGGTGTAGTGTGCATTTTCTTCATCCTGCACTAGTGGTTCCAATGGTCCTTCCAGCACAGACATTTTGTAATTAGGTTAATCGGTGAGAAGAATTAGTGTGCTTTGTCATATCTCCAAGGCCTTTCAGTGGAAATGTTGCTAATGACGTTGAATAATAGTTGCAATTTCATGTTTTCCAGATGTATGGGTTACCCCTTCACATAGCTTTACCTCCCCTTTCACTGTATCCCTCTGTCCCTCTCTGCCTCTTTCCTTTTCTCTGAATCCATTTTACTTATCTCCAGAAAAAGAAACATGATAGAGAACATTTGTAGATCTTTAGCAACAATTTCAAGTTATTAAAAACATAAACAACAGGCAAGGGAGAAGGTGAATTAAAAATTTACCTGGCATCTTGAGATTAATAGAAAATATTACTAATCCATAAACAAACAAGCAATCTACTGCTGTATACTTTGCTGACAGTAACTCCATTGGCAAATAATGATCCTCATTCCATGGACAAAGAACTGTGTTAGTTAGGGTTAAAATGACTTCTTGTGGTCAGATATCTAGTGAGAGGTAAGCACTGAGCTCCATTTTAATACCCAATCCAGGATTTTCTATCTTGTAGTTCACCTACTTCCAAACCAGGATCTCACCATCTGATATATTAAACATATCTCAGTGTGAAGTCAGTATTAAATACTGGTGTCATATGTGGCGTCCATTAGGTTGTTGACCACAAAGGTGTAACTATAGTAGTCCAGGGCACAAGTGGCTAAGTTTCCAAGACTATTCTCTGGTGTCTTAGAAGATAATGTTGGACCAGAAATAGATTGGGAGTAAGATAGCAGAAACAAACTGGCAATTCTGTTCAGAAAGGCCCCATTAACCACAGCAAACTGGGAACGTGGGAGTCAGAGAATGGGAATTTGCCCATGTTCATCCAGAACCGTGCAGAGGACACTGGCTTTGGTAAAAATCGATGTCGCAGACACTGTTTTACTGAAACAAGCCTCATTCTTGTCTGGATGGAATTAAAATCCCTCCAGAGAGGTTGCTTTTCTGTGGTTCTGTGGTTCTCAAACAAATGACTGAGGAACAGGGAGCAAGGGTTGGTAAACCAGTTCTACCTGCTTCTAAGACATTGTGTTTGTTCCCTATTTCCGGTTTTGGCACTATCTTGGGAAAACCTCTTACCTTCTTTTATTACAATTATGTTGGTTCATATTTTGAACAGAGGCCTTTCTTCACCCTCTTTTCCGCAAGACTTTCAAAACACACTGCCTCAGGTGGGACACCAGGATGTCCTCTTCCAGTTCTTGCCCCCAAGATCCAGCCTTTAGCACAAGGCCATTCCAATCATCTGAAGCCTGCCAGCCATCAGGCTGTATTACTTTAACTATTTCATATACTGTCACTGACATGCCCTCTGGAGAAAAGAGGCCCCTAAGCATATCTCTGTCCAAATACACCTCTGTTTCCCCCATGTGTTAAAAAATGTCATGACTTGGAGCCATGCTCTCTAAGATCTGCCTTTCCTCCGTTTCCAGCTCCTACAGGTCTGTTCCACTATAAGTTAAAAACCTACAGAGGCGTGCATTTCTCAGTAAGTAAATATATTCATGATTGAAGCATATAAATAACAATGCACTGATCCCAGGTTAATGGTAAATGCGTGGTCGAGTGTATTTTTTTAAGATTGAGCACATTCATTGGGTCATTCCACAAAAATTAACTCATATCTCTGCCAGCATTCCAATCAGTGCATACTCTGTCCTTCACACATTTAACTTGATTATTTTTTGGGCAAAAGCATGCATTGGCATGACATAATTCTCACTCCCCAACACTAGCATAACCCACGGGAACTCATTAGGTGTGTAGTATTGCAATCCTGAATGAAAATTTGTCTGCAAATTCCTGAATGCATCCATTTGGCATATCTGAATATTTTGAGGCACTGCAAGTGTGTTTCATTGCTTAGAAAGGTTTTTGCAATCAAAGAGCCACCGTGTAACCTCAGAGGCTGGATATGTTATAGCTTGCATTAACTATTTAAACAAGGCTTTTCTAAAATGCCTATTCTCAGAGCAGGATGCCTTAACCCAATAAAGAAATTTTGTTTGGAACTAGATTAGGGCGTGAATCTCTATGCAGTGTGAATTGTGGCATTGCAATATGTCCACATAGAATGTTAAATAAGACCTATTAAGTAGCAGACTTTCAAAGAGGTGCGGTACTGATTATATGCTATGTGCACACTTTTTAGTGATATATGAGTTTGAACATAATAACAATATACATTTCAGAATGCTTTGCTCCTCATATAATATGTATGGCTAGAAACAGGGAATCTAGAATCACTCTAAGCTCAAGGAAAATCAATTTGTAATCATTTAATGCCCACACTGCCCCTATCCTAAAGTAATAGCCAGTTGAAACGAGTGCAGGATATTCCATTTCTCTCATTGCTTCGTGATGGGAAAAAAAATATTTGGTGGTTTCCATTTTTCAACATTATGCTAATAGAATGCAAATATAAATAGTAGAAAGGAAAGCTTGGTGGCAAGATGATACTTTCCGCTGGATTCAACATTTTAGAAAAAAAAAGAGTCCACGGCACAAATCTCATTTTCTGTGTGGAGCAAGAAGGCTAAAACTTGTATTTAATCATGGATTGGACTTGCTATAGCTCTGAAAAGCCTTCATAAAGCATTGCTAGCACGGGTATATTTGTTGGCCGGGCAGTAGTATAAGATTCAATTTTCCACCCTTCGCAGCTCAAACAGATAAAAAAAAGAGATGTGAAATGTATAAATTTTCTTCCCCCAAATGATATTTCTAGTTGATATTTAGCTATGTCAGAATCTGAAATTTTCTTGGCTTCCCAAAGGCAGTGGCTAACCTAAAATCTGAAAGTGGCAAGTTGACGTCTTTATAATAAATAAACATATATTTTTGAAATACTTTAAACATAAAAATAAACAAAGAGGGAAGGCATATAGTCATTGCATAAACTGCCTCACTTTTAGCTGCCCAGGTCCTTGATTCAACTAGGAGGAGCTGCCCAGTGAAAGCAAAGTCATGGTGATGGGTTGGTAAAAAAAAAAAAAAAAAATCATGTCTTACAGGAGTTGGTCTCTGAGAAAGTACAAAATACCAAACTCTTCTCCAGATCCTACCTACAAGCAAAAAGCAACATGCTTTTATGAGAAAAGAAATCAAGGTTAAGTATATAAGAGAATAGTCTTTGATTTAAATCTAAAAGCCAAAAGCACAAATAACTTGGGACTCACAGATATAGGAGGTTAAAGATGATGCTAGAGGAAAACTGAATGTTAACATGCTTGCCAAGATCTCAAGCCAGGAATATTTATGACATGGCCAGTATGTGTACATGGTTTGAGACTATATCAACAGTTATTATGGAGCTACAGTCTAACATCTATGACATAGGAAGCATAGTCACTTTATCTTGAGAGCTGAAGGAACCCACAAACCATTACTGGAGTCATCTGCTTCTAATTCATCCTTAGTCCCATCTCTGCTGTCTAGTTGAGCTTCCAAATTGGATACCAGGATGATAACTTCATAAAAATAGCAGATAACCACTACTTAAGAAACTAAGCATAATCCCAAGTACCACAAATCCCTATATCTGGAGGCAGTTATAATTTCCTTTGGCTAAAAGTTTTCATTTGAAAGATGTGGAAATGAAAGTGTAGCTGCTGAGCCCCTCTGTGTGTTTGTGCTTGTAGCTGTTTACTGGGGCATTTCCTTATTCAGTCAGTGTTGAATAACCCCAAGCCCTCGAGACCCAAATCCAAGTCAGCTTTCAACATGAGAAAAGTCATTTTGATTCTCCCGTCTGACAGAGGTGACTCACCTGTGCTGACCTTGGTGACAGTTACAGGCAAGAGCTGGGCACAGAGTGTGGAAACAGCCGGTGTTGGTGAACAGGTTCTCAGGGGGTAATGAGCCGAAGAGGAGACTCTCTTCCCATTCCTTTGGGAAATTGCTAAAAATAGGCCCTTTGCTGACTCTTAGTATAAAACTGAAGTAAGGACTGGGGAATATTGAGACCATGAGGTGCAGACATAAATTTAAGATGTGCAGAATGAAACAACATTCCGAAGGTGAGGAGGATGGCTTCTTGAAGAGTATTAAACTTGATTGAAAGAGACAACAAAAGTTCATGTGTCCATGGGGTGTGATAGTTAAAAAGACCCAAAGGAAACTGACTTGCTCTCTTGATTTTAGAGATGAGAAAACAAGCCTTAGGGAATTCATCTCACTTGCCCAAGGGGTAGAATAAGTTAGAGGCAAGTCTAGAACCCTGCAAACTGGAGTGCTATTTCACAGTTATGGTCCACTATCACATCTTATCTGCTGGGTAGAAGCTATAAATGTGCAGTTGCTTTCTTAGAGATAATAAAGTTTATATAAAATATCTTTAAATTATATACATCATTTCAAATACCTGGAGACTGTTATCTCCCTGAATAATATTTGGCTCTGTTCTTGGCAATTAAGGAGTTATGACATTCAGGAAATTAAGGATACATGTGTATCAGGAGTAGAGGGTTTCCAAGACCATTGTTGTGGCTGCAGAATGAGTATATAAGTCAATTAACATTTTTTTTTACTTTAGATCTTATTGGGTAACATTTTAACTGTACTAAGCATGCATTACCTCAAGGCATAAAAATAGAGATACAAATGCTTGATTTATGGACAAAGAAGAAAAGGCACAGATAGCACAGGTTTGCTAGCTGACATTTCCATTCTTGGCCCAAGGGAGACAAATGTAAGATAGTGAATGACAGCACCTAGATCACCCTTAGGTTCTTCATAAATGTGGTTGTCTACAGTCCAAAGAGTACTGCTTCAGGTTTACCATGGACACTCACACCTGCCCACACAACCACATACAAACAACCTGCCAGCACTTGCTCTTCCCCCCTCTATTTTCCTTCCTTCCTCTCTCTCAGCCAAGTTACATGAAAAAGCAAGCCTGAAGCACGCACTGTCTCTGCAAATATTTTCAAGAGAAACCTTAATTTGGCACAGGTGCTTTCCCTGGGATGGACATGGCTGATAGAAGGCTTGCGACGGCCAGCTTCCCGCCAACCGCAGCTCCACTGCATAGATTTGACTTCGTCTTTCTCACTCAGGAAAGCCAAGGGAAATACATGAGAAGGTATTGTCTTAATGGAATGGAACGTTCAAAATCCATTATTATTTTTATTGTCATGGCAGTTATTAAGCTAATTCAAGATGTTTAACCTTTTTTTTTAAAGTATAACATAAAATCCGAATTTTTGCCTAACTACAGGCTAATTAGGAAGAGAGACTACGTTTCTCATCTAAATTGGTCTCAGTCACTGAGTTCTCCTTCATGAGATGAAATGAAGAGTCATGGGTTTTCTGAGTCTGGTATAGAATATACTTGACCTCTCTTTGTCATTATTTGGTTTTGTTCTTGTTATCTTTTTTTTTCCTTCTTTCATTATGCTGCTTGAACTAGGGATGTGAGGGCTGAAGCTCTAGCAGTCGTTTTGGATGATGAGGTTAGGATCCATTGTCAGGCCTTGAAAGTTTCAGGAAATCACCATATCCAACCTAAACTGCCCATAGTAGATAGGCCTTGGTAGAAAAAGAGAATGATAACTTATCTATCTAAACCATTTTATAAGTTATGTATCACATGAAGTTGAAACTTGTACTATATCACCGTCCATCAGAAAGAAGAGTGACAATTTGCTGGCACTCTCTTCAGAGCTCAAGTAGAACTTAACATCTGTCTAAGATTTAGGAAGATAGAGGAACTCATTATTGTTAAATCAACAACTTTGTCTTTGGAATTCAGGTTTTTCTGCTTATTAGTCATTTATCTTTACAGTTAGATTTTTTGAGCTCAACCCATGAACTGAGAGGTCACTGGTTCAATCCCTGGTCAGGACACATGCCCAGATTGCAGGCTCCATCCACAGTACAGGGCGTGTAGGAGGTGGGCAATGGATGGGTGATGTTTCTACCTCTCTATTTCTCTCCCTTCCTCTCCATCTCTTAAAAAATAGTTAGCTTTTGTTCATGACATATTTTATAATATAGAATCTGAACAACAGACTCTGTTTTCAAAGGAAGAAAAAACAATAGCAGATACTACTGCTTAAAATATGACCTGCTTTTATCATTTAAACTCAAATAGTACATGATCACTCATAGAACATAAAATGAACAGTTACAAAACTCTACACTAAACCTCATCAATACCATCCCATCAACCATTTGTTTCCTTTTAAAAAATTTAACAAGTACTTTATTTTTTATTGAATTCATTTGTGGTGACATTGGTCAATATTGATTTCAGGTGCAAATTCTATAACATATTATCTGTGTATTACTATATATTGTGAATTCACCACCCAAGTCAGGTCTCCTTCCATCTACCATTTATTCCCCTGTACTCTCTCCTACTACCCTTCACCCACCTTTTCCTCTAGTAATCAACTCACTTTTGTCTGTTTTTATGAGGGTTTTTTTTTTCTTAATCCTTTTAACTTTTTCATCCAGTCCCCCCATCCTCCTCCCTTTTGACAGCTGTCAGTATGTTCTTTGTGTCTATGAGTCTGTTTCTATTTTGTTTATTAGTTTATTTTGTTCATTAGATTACACATAGAAGTGAAATCACATGGTATTTCACTTCCGACTGGCTTATTTTACTTCGCATAATACTTTTCAGGTCCAACTATGTTGTCACAAAAGGTAACGTTTCCTTATTTTTTATGACCAAATAGTTCTTTGTTGAATAGTTATTGGATATCCTCTGCTGTGCCAGTCACTATATTCTGTGCCTTTAGATGTTTTTTTTTCCAATATCCCTGAAAATCTACTAGATGAGATTAGTTTTGCCTTCTTTTGATTTAGTCAATTTTGGGATGAATCCTAATTAAGGTTTCTCTTGAAAATGTTGCCCTTATTTGTTCGCAGAAATGGTGCGTGCTTCAGGCTTGCTTCTTCATATAACTTGGCTGAGAGAGAGGGAGGAAGGAAACAGAGGGGGAAAGAGCAAGTGCTGGCAGGTTGTTTGTATGTGGTTGTGTGGGCAGGTGTGAGTGTCCATGGTAAACCTAAGCAGTACTCTTTGGATTCTAGACAACCACATTTATGAAGAACCTAAGGGTGATCTAGGTGCTGTCATTCACTGCTTTACATTTGTCAGGCAGTAACAAATTTGCCTGGGCCCCAGGTGTTCCTAATCTTCTGGAACGCTGAGTCCACCTCCCAACTGGACTCAGCACTCTCAGGGGCGTGCCAAAGCCCCAACTGGCTTATGCGTCTCAGTTTTGTAAAGAGGCCAGGCCAGGCCATGGAATTTTAAGACTTCTGTGCTACCGCAGTGTCAGCTACGCATTCTTATGACAGTCTTTGCCTTCTGCACAAATAAGTGTATGATTTCAAGGGCGTGTGAAGGACTGGATGCCATGGGGTTTCTCCTGCTCACGTTTGCACTGGTGGGATTTGGGGAGCTCTCAGCATGGTCATGAATGACTCTTTGCTCACTGGTCACAGGCACTTGTCAAAGCAACTTCACTAATTTGGAATAATTGGGTCTTAAGGGCTGGCTGTGTTGAAGTAATAAAATACCTGAATTATTAAATATCTTAAAATATTTAAATATGGATTTTGTGTTGGGAAGGCATACTGCTTTATTTCACGCAACAAGTTAGTAACTCCAGTGAATTGGTAACAACGTGTGGTGAGAATCAGCTTTAATATTTAGATGAGAACTATGTACGAGGCTGTGTTACTCAATAGATAAAACCAACCATTTATATTTGTGTTGCAGTAATGAATTTCAGCACTTAGTTTGTTTTTATTTAGGATCAGCCATGCAGAGGGCCTTTTAGTATCTACTGCAGTTGGACAAAGAAATCTATTGTATATAGTTCTAACTTCCAGGCAAGGCACCAAGATGGCACAATTAAAATGAAGAGCATTTGAAGTCAGATCTGAATTCAAATCTCAATCTTTGTAATGAAAATACGTGTGTTTTGAATGATTGTGTCACTTCTTTGACTCTTCATTTCAGCATCAGGTATTTGTGATGTTGAAAAGGAATATTAATGTCAGCTCCAGTCTCGGTGTATTTGTTTGGACTGTATTAGTTCCCTTTCAGTTTGTAAGAGAGAAGGAAACAGAATGATATAGAAATTTGAAAGACGGCATGATACCTCTTGGTCAACACAAAGGACACAGGGTTCAAGCTGAGCCTTGGAGAAACAAAAGTATGAGTAGCACTCGGAGGGTAAGTTTTGTTTAGCAGTGGGAAACGATCTGAACAAAGGACTGAAAACAAGAAGGCACATTACCTGTGTAGAATGTATGGGTTGCTAAATGTGGTTGAAGCATATTTTAATTTTCTAAAATAACTTTCATTGGCAATTCTTATTGGGTTAGTAAAGCTATTTTAATAACAATAATGATCAATTTTTACTTTTTATTTTACTTTATTTCGTTGTTAATCTTCACCCAAGCAAATTTTGTCATTGATTTTTAGAGAGGATGGAAGGGAAAGGTAGAGACAGAGAGAAAGAGAAACATGACATGAGATGTGAGACACACTGATTGGTTGCCTCCTGCAAGTGCCCCAACGAGGGCCAGGGGTTGAGCCTGCAACCAAGTATGTGCCTTTGACTAAAATTAAAACCAGGGCTGAAACCATTTTGGCTCAATGGATAAGAGCGTTGGCCTGCAGACTGAAAGATCCCAGGTTCTATTCCAGACAGGGGCATGTACCTTGGTTGCGGGCACATCCCCAGTAGGGGGTGTGCAAGAGGCAGCCAATCGATGTTTCTGACTCTCTATCCCTCTCCCTTCCTCTCTGTAGAAAAATCAATAAAATATATATTTTTTAAAAAATTGAAACCAGGACCCTTCAGTATTCAGGCAGACACTCTCTCCACTTAGCAAATCTGGTGAGGGCTAGTAAAACTATTGTTTTTTCTGTCATCATTAAAATGGAGGACTTTAAACCTCCAGGACTTGAATTATCACACCACAGGTATTAACTTAATGGAACATGAATGAACCCTGATGGAACACACAATGGACACTTATCACTACTTTTTTCTCAATGGGCACTTGACACATAAGGCCTCATAGAGACATAACACAATGTCTAGGTCATTGCTTTTTTGTTTGTTTGTTTAGCTTGACCTTTCTTTTGCATGGATATGCAGAGACTTGTTTATGAGCTAAGATGACCTTACTCTCTTTGAAGTGTTTACAGAAAAGATTTCCCAAGCTGTTAGAGAAGAAAGATTACGGACTATCAAAGTCTTTTGAACAGCCATCAATAAAACTATGGCTCAGTTCATTTTGTGTTAATCTAAACAGAAAGTTGTAATCCAAGGTCAGCCTTTCATCTTGGTTAGATCATCAAACTTTATTTCAGGACTTATTAGGCATTGACAACAGAAGAATTTTTATTTGAATCTTAGTTCCACCATTAACGAGATGTATGGATTCTTTCAAGTTCTGTTTTCTCATCTACAAAATGGGAATTAGAAACTTCTCATAGGATAATGGCATTAAGTTTCAAGATATACTTTTAAAATATAGCATGATGCTTGCAGTACATAATAACCTTTATTTTTATCTTATCATATAAAGGACATTGAGTATACACAAATATATACCAGAAACAATAACGATTTTAATGGGACTTTATAGTGGGGATATGTCTGTCTTATTCGTAACAAATTACGATAGCGTGAAATTAATCTATAATAAAACATAACTGTAATGCTGAAACAGTGCAAATGAAATAATGATTAATTTAGGCTTTGGAGATTATGGGATGCCTCCCAGCAGCTTTGGCAGTTGAGTTTAGCCATGAAGGATTAATATTCTAATAATCTGAGAAGTAAAGATGCTGTGAATGAGGAATTGTGTGGAACCCATTCATGAATAGCAGTCCTGATGAAATTTGCAATGGAGGAAAAAGCTGTGTTTCAGGTTCCCCTTATCTCTGTTTCCACTTTAGAGTCAACTATGACTACATTGCATCACCATCTTCTTCCTCCTGCTTCTGCAGCTCATCCTTCTTCTTCTCCTCTTTTCTTTGTTCCTTGCATTACAAAAAGTCCTTCCATGGCCTTATTTTCATAAGACCTCTCATGTTCAAAAGCGGTACCAATATACATCACTGGCACAATACAGTTTTGTGTGTGTGTGTGTGTGTGTGTGTGTGTGTGTGTGTGTGTGTGTGTGGTGGGGGTATGAAACCCTCATATAAGCAGAGGAGTAATAGAGTACACACTATTTAATTAGAGTACAAACTCTAATTAAAGCACAACTTACTCTAGCCAGAGAAGGTTACACATTATAGTCAAAGCTCCAATGGATAATGACTGTATATCTATGGTGTTCTAGATAATACAAAGGCAAGAGACAGGGAACATTCAGGGCCTATACAATGATGAAAGCTGACTGGGCAATAAACAAAATTGCATGGTCAAAAAGAGAAAGCTTCTGGAGTTCATGAGTACTGTTAGCTTGTTCCTCCTTTTATCTAACTTAGAACTGTTGATCAATGTTCTTCGAAGCAACAGAATCTCCAGATTTCTCACTCACCTTTGAACTCTAGTCCCAAACACTGACTGGGTCTCTCTGACCCAAAGCTAGGCCTCAGAAGGGAAGTCTTAATTGCCCCAACTTGGATCAGGTCAGTGGTTGGAAAACTCATTATTCAACAAAGCCAAATATCAACAGTATAAGGATTGAAATTTCTTTTGAGAGCCAACTTTTTTAAACTTAAACTTCTTCTAATGCCACTTCAAAATAGACTCACCCAGGCCATGGTATTTTGTGGAAGAGCTATACTCAAGGGGCCAAAGAACCGCATGTGGCTCGCGAGCTGCAGTTTGCCGACCATTGGATCAGGCGCACATTCAGCATTCGCACAGTAGACTGGGCACTGCAAAAATACCTTAATGTGACAGGAAATGTGAGTCAATATGTGACTCAAGACTCTTTACAATGATGGGAAATTGTGTCTGAAAGGAATAGGTGGCCTAGAGAGTTTTAGAGGAATTACAGGTCCCTAGCAAGAATTCCATGGCATAAAGATAATAGACCAAGAACTAGTAGTGTGGGTCGTCAAATGTCTGCCATAAATGTGGCAAATATTATTAAATATGCCTGGCATTCTACTTCTTAATGCCCTCAACCCTTTAGAATCTTGCTTGAGCTAGCAGTGTACAACACAACCGTCACAGGTTTTGGTTTCAAGTTGATGCATGAGATCAACCCTGGCTAGCATTCTCCTTGCCGTAGAAGAAGGTTACCTCTGCTGCCATTGCACATAGGAACTGGTCTTTAGGTGCTGGCGGTTCCCCAAGTTCCTACCTTCTTAGTTTTTATATTGGCTAACGAGCCTCTAGGATGGATGCCAATGTGCGCTATGACCCTGGGGCCTATGCATGCTCATTATCCCTGTCAGCTCAGTCTATTATCTTAATTTGTAACAATAGTATAAGGAATGGAAAATAAAAAGGGGCTTATGAAAATGACCAAACTGAAAAAATAAAAAGGGAGGAAGACTTAAAACAGCCTGAAGAATCTGGAAAATAAATTTTCTACAAATATATAAATAGAAATATAGATCTAGATTCTCTAATCAAAACTTTGGCTTCATTAGTTTGCTCCGTTTGTAGGTTTTTGAGCCATACTAGCTGGGGTAACATGAACTCATGTGAATAACATAGAATCCCCGTGTCTGGAATAACTCATTTCATAAGAGCAGTGGAACAGAGGACAGAAAGCGTGTTGATGTTATCCCCCTTGTTCCCACAACACAGGTCATAAATAAATATTTCCCTTCCTGCAAAGTAGAATACATAGCTTAGGACTCTACTGAGTCTATAGATTTACCAAGTCACTAAATAATGGGGGGCTCAGAATGAAATATAGAATATGTAGACACAGTAAATATTTACTTATATTTAAGTCAAATAAAATATTTTTTAGTTATTTTAAGTACCTATTGATTAATTATATTTAATTATTATTATTACCAATTAATCATAGTTACCAATTATCCATTCATTGAATAACCACAGAATCAGTCTTGCTCAATAGGTGTGACAAGAATTATTAATAGAGGTTCTACTTACCATTGGATAATTGTCTCTACATGGATATGACATTACACATTCAAATACCCACATTTTTAGGCTGCTGCCAAGATATATAATTCCAGGCCACTTAGATTTGGTAATTCCATGGTATTATATAATAAACTAGGGGCCCAGTGCACAAAATTTGCGCACCTGAAGTGGGTGACCCCTCAGCCTAACCTTCCCCCTTACACATACTGGGAGCCTTCAGGGGATGTCCTACTGACCACTCACCCCCAACCTGCCCAAGGCCTAAAACCTCGGCCAGAGGCTTTAGGCCTTGGGCACCCAGCCATCACCCTGCAATGGGGCCGATGGCTGGCTCAGTCCCAACCACGCCTCCACCACCCCCAACCTCTACCCAGGTCTTTAACCCAGCCAGCTCACCCCTGGCAAGCACAGGCCTTGGCCCCACCTCCTCGCCCCAGGCCTTCTCCCTGGCCAGCACACTGGTTGCCTCGACTCTGCCCCACCATGGCCTGGGCTGCCTGGGCCCAGCCCCAGTTCCTGATTGGATGGTGGGTATGGCTGGTGGGTATGGCTTGTGGGTGTAATGAAGGTACAGTCAATTTGCATATTACTTTTTTATTAGATAGAATATATGGAACTGTTTATTTATCTAACTGTCCATTTCATTAACTTAAAAAAAATAAAAGAGAGGTATAGGGAAAGATTTTAGACACTAAGACACTAAGACTCCCAGATTGAAAATGATACAAAAACAGACACTTTATTTTCTTTCATTTTTGAAGGCATGAAGGAGCCTAGGCGAAGTAACCCATACACCTTCAAACTGCTCACATACATATTTTTCTTTTGTGAACAATGTAAGAGTTGAAATTGGATGGTAATATTGACAGTTGCTGGATACATTCAGAACGCACTAAGTGCACTTGCAACTTCAATAGCATCATTTCATCCTGTGGATTTAATCTTTCCTATAAAGAAGGTTTACCAGACGTCTCAGAAAAGGAGTAGAAATAGGTAATGATATAAATGGCTTTTAAATGACATGCATGACACCTACAGATGCAGCAGATCAAGAAGCACTGGGAGGCTCACTCCGAACTGCTCTCTGAGAATACAAACCAGAAACTGTAATTGATAAAATCGCTTTTACTGGCGACTTTGCCTGGAAATTCCCAATAATGTGTGAGGAGGAGAGCTGTGTGCTTTGTGCTTTGAGAAGTAAACTGCTATACTGCCTCTGATCACTTGAAGTTGCTCATTTTCTCAGAGATAAAAATTGACAGTATGGGAGCAAAAGCTGGACTTTTGCATATTTTATTTTTACTTGTTTGCTCCCCTCATCCCTATCTATGTATGTCAAGACTGGTCACACTGCTTGGCACAAACTAAAAATAATTAATGAAATCTTAATAGGCAAACAAGTGGGTCTTGAAGTGGGAGAGGCATGTGAGAAATAATAATATGTATGCCTGGCCAGTGTGGTGCAGTGGTTGAGCATTGGCCCATAAACCAGGAGATCACAGTTCCATTGCCAGTAAGGGCACATGCCCAGGTTGCGGGCTTGGTCCCACTGTGGGTCACATAGGAGGCAACCAATCAGTGATTCTCTCTTATCATTGATGTTTCTATCTCTCCCTCCCTCTCCCTTCCTCTCTCTGAAATCAATAAAAAACATAGTTAAAAAAATAATTATGTAT
This sequence comes from Antrozous pallidus, assembly GCA_027563665.1. NCBI lineage: Eukaryota > Metazoa > Chordata > Mammalia > Chiroptera > Vespertilionidae > Antrozous > Antrozous pallidus. The sequence goes on from CM050525.1 coordinate 49,070,221, forward strand.
GACTTTTAGAAGAATGTATGTTTGATGTAATCTTTTTTGCATTTAAGAAATCATATTTAGTGCTTTATAATTCTCACTATATGACATTAGAGTAAGGGCTCAGTGTCTTACCTTTGCAGATATGTGAAGTAAAGTTTGGAGACAGTGGGGAATTTTTTCAACTCTCTGGGAGGCAGAGAGAAGACCTTATCAGTCATCTTAGGGGGCAGAGGTGAGAGGACTCGAGCTAAGGAGACCTGGCACCCAAATCTGCCTCTGGTGCTAACCATCCGTGAGTCACTCTTCCCACCAGGAGTTACAAGGGGTAGACTTTTAAACAAAGGCGACTTTTGCCCAGGCTTGTTCAACAACCTAGCGGCATGATACTTGGTCAAAATCAGTCAAAGCATAGCATTAATACTATCAAGACAAGTGCTCCACTACTAATTTATAAATTCTGAAACTTAAGTGAGAAATGATTCAGAAATAAACCATAGGCTCTCACTATATGAACAGATTAATAAATTAGCTGAAGAAAAGTCAATAAAGCAAAGTATGTAAAGTTATAATAAATAACACATGTACACAAGTACATGCCCAATAGTCACCCTGAGTGACTTTAAGGCTGCTACTCCCACAAGTCCAGCAAAAGCAGCTCTTTATTTTATTTCCTTTCTTTTCTTAATCCTCACCAGAGGATATGTTATTGATTTTTAGAGAGAGGAAGAAGGGGAAGGGAAAGAGAAAGAAAAACATTCATGGGTTGCTTCTGGTAGAATTCCAACTGGACATCACATAGCATCCTGAATGTGTGCCCTGACCAGAGTGAGCTGGCTATCTTAATGGTGCACAGGATGATACTTCAACCTACTAAGCCGCCCAGCAGGGGCTTAAAGAGTCCGAGGCATGTTTACAAGTCCTGTCCCAGCTATTCTGAACACAAGCGATTTGTGAGAATAAAATAGAACATTGTGAAAACAATTATTCTGTCACATCTGACATCTGGACCAGCTGTGGTAAGAGGAACTAAGTTTAAAGTCGTATTTCTAAAACTGCTTTATCACTATGGAAGTTACTCTTCCAAATAAAAATTTTGTTAATCTTTAGCTATATTTCCTTATATCCTGTCATTTGCTTCTAAAAGCTTTTTATTTTTAAGAAAAGAAATATTTTTTTTATCAGCAATAAAGGATGTTATTACACACAGTATTCAAGTAGAACATTCTCTCCAGATAAATATTGAGATTGTGAAATAACTTTGACCACATGGCTTTGGCCTTGGAGCAAAACTGAATAACCAATTGTAAATAGTAGTACCTTTCAATAGGTTTGGGCTTTATTCCTTAACAATGATTAGCTTCCAAACCTTGACCAGGATACTTACATATTACCCTTTGCTAAGTAGGGATTAAGAATACCAAGGATGCCCTAACCCAGTGGTCGGCAAACTGCAGCTCAGGAGCCACATGTGGCTCTTTGGCCCCTTAAGTGTGGCTCTTCCACAAAATACCACAGCCTGGCGAGTCTATTTTGAAGAAGTGGCATTAGAACAAATTTAAGTTTATAAAATTTGGCTCTCAAAAGAAACTTCAATCGTCGTACTGTTGATATTTGGCTCTGTTGACTAATGAGTTTGCCAACCACTGCCCGAACCTGTTTGGCTCAGTGGATAGAACATGGGCCTGCAGACTGAAGGGTCCCAGGTTTGATTCTGGTCAAGGGCATATATCTTGGTTGTGGGCACATTCCAGTAAGGGGTGTGCAGAAGATAGCTGATTGATGTTTCTCTCTCATTGATGTTTCTAACTCTCTATCCATTTCCCTTCCTCTCTGTAAAAAGTCAATAAAATATATTTTTAAGAAAAGAATATCAAGGAGGAGACAGTATGTAATTCTGTAAAAAAAAATGTGCATAAAAATTGTGTCTCAGCAATCAATCAGTGCCTGATTTGCACTTTGCATTCTTGGAATCCCTTTTTTCAAAGAGAGAGAGAAAATTTGTTTTTATCTCTGTGCATAAGTGAACCACTTTGAGAGGTTGCATTCTATAAAAAAAAATCTGGTGATTTATACCCAGTAGCGTTCCCCTGTAACCCAACTTTTTCAACCCCCTAAAAATAAGTGAGCAGGCTCCATTGGCCATTGATAATTTACATCTCATGTTGAGCTAAGCAGACTGGCCCAGGAGGCTCTGTAAAATAGATTAATTATGCATGTGGACTCCAGGGCAAGGCTTTTCCTTTGTGATCCTTCAACTGCTGTGGTGCCCATTACAGGGGAATTATCAGCCAGGGGTGCACCGCCCTAACTGTGTTCTGTCAAGAGCAAAGTTAAGCAAAGTGAACACTGCAAAATGTCTCCGATGGAGGCTTATTAAAGTAAAATGCCAGATATCCAAACGGCCAAAACTTCATTTTACGGGCTCCAAGCAATTTTGGCAAACTCCCTAGGTAAGGGCAGATGGGAAGTAACTCAATTTTCTACATGGACAACTTTAGTCATGCCGCTTATCCCGGTTTTATAAAATTAGTGTCAGGATTCCAAAGAAAGGAGCATTAATGTCCAATTCTCCATACTGTTTGATGGTTTACATGCTAGTTTGTCTTGTACCCATAACAATAGTCTATGGCAAATATTTGTATATCTAGAGTGATCAAAACTCTTGGAGCTGAAAGTGTCAGAAATGACTTAGGGAAATATGTTTGATGGCTTACCCCACTGCAAGAGGGCTGGAAAGCTGCTCTCTCAGGGCCTCATAACAGAATCTGAGACCAGCAGCTTGCTAGTGCTCCTATTAGCAAGCTGTGAGAATTATCCCTGCTTGTAATAAAGAGAAAATGGGAGCCAGGCCATGGTCATAGGTTGAGTGTCAACCTATGAACCAAGAGATCGGGATTCAATTTCCTGTCAGGACATAAGCCCGAGTTGTGGGCTCGATCCTGAGTGTGGGATGTGTAGGAGGCAGCCAATTAATGATTCTCTCTGATCACTGCTGTTTCTATTTCCTTCTCCCTTCCTCTCTGAAATCAATAAAATTATACTTTAGAAAAAGAGAGAAGAGGAATTTGTTTGAAAGATCCGAGGCACTCTTGGAATCAATGTAGATTAGTGGGCTAGTTTTGAAATAGGGCAGAAACAAAGGAAATTTCAGAAGGCCATTCGACTAGCCTGGAAATTGGCCTCTTCTCCTGAGGTTCATGTCAGGGTAGGATTCTGACCCTATGCCAGAAAACCCACAAACAGGAGTTCCTTAAATGAGTCAGAGACCAGAAAGACCCTCCAGCCAAGAATATGTGCACCACTGTGTTTGCCCTTTGACAGAGAATTTGCCTTTCTCTATAACAGCAATATTGTTACCTATACCTATACGTCAACTTCTTTCGTTTGTCAGGAAGGAAGACTGCCAACAAATTGCAGACTTACACATCCCTCACCAACGGAGAAAGATTTAATTCTCCTTTTCACATTCAGTCCATGCTGAGAGCCCTTTGGATGATCTATGTTTGACCTGCATGCCCATTTTTGATGCAAGGAGAGAGTCCCCAGGCCACATGTCTCATTAAAATGTAGTTACATTGGGCAAAAAATCAATTACTATAAAGATATTAGCTTTAAATAGCTGCTGAAATTTCCATTTTACTGAAGAGAATGTTGCATTTATCAGATATTGGGTAACTTATGTGTGCTAGATGCTAGAATAGGTATTAAGTTCAGTTGTATGTAGCTATCTTTCAACTGAACCAACTCTGCCTCCCAGCCCCTCTATGAATGTGAACCATGGTCATAAAAGCTTCATAACTATCCATTGATCCACATATTTAATGAAATAGGGATAATTTAAACATTTTAAAGGGTAAAATAGCAGTAAACATTTTAATTAAATATTTTGAAATCAGTCATTTGAGTACTAATAAAATCATCTGATTGAAAAGTTTCTAGTCATTTAAAAAAATGGAATTAGCCTGATTTAGCAAAATATCCCTGAGGGGGGAAAACATCCCTTTTATTTCACAAATAATAATTTATGAAATAGTCTTGCCATGACCTTTCATTATTTGGGGGTTAATTATCAAAGACAAAATGGCATCCCAGTGATTGTTGAATACTATTTCATTAATGATGATTTAGGCAAAAAAAAATTTTAATTATACAATTGAGTATTTGTATTAAATCATTGTTTCCAAAATCTGGGTAATCACCAGAATATCCTAGGATAGTATTCAATATTTCCTAGTAATGCAAATACATAGGTCTCATCTAAGAGCTCTGAATTATAAACTCTTGGGTTATTTATAATAGAGAAATCGATGTTTTCTAACTGCTTCAGACATGATATTAATATTAGGTGGGGTTTGATAGTATAAAACTATATGACATATCTAACAGAAATTTAAAATTAAGCATTTGCTTGATTTTTAAAGCTTGCATTGCAAAGTTTCAAGGTTATATAGTAAGGGGCTTATGTAACTGTGACGTCATTGATGTGCAAAACATAGAGCTTTTAACTTATTGGTGCATTATTCAATATCTTTAGACCCTTTTGTTGATGATGAAATATTTGCACTATAATGGAGCTTTTACATATAAATTCAGAGGCATCTGCATACTTATAAAATAGGGTGTGGCCACTGCCTTGAGTACAATCAGCCTGAGTTAATTCAGTTTATTTTTTCACACATTTATTGAGCAATGTCTATTGGACAGACAAGGCTAGGTTCTGTAAAAGTAGGAGAGTAATACGAAGGTAATCTTTTTAAATTCAATCAGTTACATCAGCACATGAGATAAATAGGATCTAAAGACAACACCAGGAAAGGAACAATGGTGAATTTCACAAAGTGCATTTTTTTTTCTGTTTACATAATAAGTAAGCTCTCCATTTTAGGCAGAATTAAATGTACCAGCAAGAAAACAAGCTCAGAAATAACAGGAATGAAGTTGCACCATAGCAGGATTCACATTCTAGTATTCATCGGAAAGCCAGGTGTAAGACTCTTCAGAGAAAGTTGGAGTTCTGAAGACTGGGCCCTTAGATGCCCGGGGAAGTAAGAACCAGGGTTTGACACAGTGAAGGATGAGAACGTACAATAGGGACTCTAATTCTGCCAACTGCCTCGTACCTTGGTGAGCTATTGCCTGCCTTAGAGGAACCAAGTGCATGCTCTTTATACAGTGCTACAGATGGAGGTTAGCCTGAAGCCCTCCCTTTCAATGAAAGTTCAGAACCCTGATTGTTATTTAATGCTGGTACCTAGCTGTAGTGCTTCCCAAGACAGAGGGAATGGCCCACATTTGTCATGACGTGGCTCAAGCTCACACTATTTTCCACAATCAGACTGACATGGTCTGACTCTATAACGTCAAGATCACTCTCTTTCACTATTCTCCAAGAAGCGTCGCTAAAAGTCAAAGCTTATTGCCTCACAATGCATTCGATACGGTTTGCTCCCTAAGAGTTAATTATCTTTTAGCTTTGTCCATTATAAAAACATCTAAATCTAGAGAAAATTTATTTGAGCCAAACTGAAGACATATCCCAAAGCCAGATCTCAAGAGACTGGGAAAACTCTATGGAGAAAGGCAGCTCTGCAGTTCTTTTTAAGCCATTTGCAATCAAAGGAGTTAAAGTAAGGAAGATTACCTGAAATCCATTGCTGAGGGATGGAGGCAGGAGAGAGCATGGGAGGGGAAACCCCTCTGATTGGATAAAAAGTACAAATAAGAAACACAGACTTATTTTACCTGGGTGGATAGAAGAGAGTTAACATTTACAGTCAATAGGTTTGATAAACAGAGAGCACGATCATTTGCTCCCTTTAGGGTGTTTAAGCCCCCCAGGGTTGGAAAAGAAGATTACACTAGCATTTCAAATGTGTGTTAACCCAAGTGCACAAGAACTATGGTCCATGCCTGACTTCTGGCAAAGATAAACCTTATAACAAAGGAAGGATCTGGCCTAAGGCATGACTACCCACCATGGTCTGCCCAGTTAGGAATTTATGGTCAGATTACCCTGTGAGGTGAGTTTTAATACTGAGCTTGTCAGATTCACTACATAGCCCCTTTCTTTTTCTTTCTTTTTTCTTTTTTAGGGGAGGTGCTAATTGGACATTTTATTTTATTTTTTAAATCTTTATTGTTAAAAGTATTACATAAGTCCCCCTTTTTTCTACCATTGACCCCCTTCTAGTTTCTCCCCCACACCCCCACCACCACCCCTGCAACACACACCCTAGGCCTTCACCACCCTGTTGTATGTGTCTTTGGGTTATGTATATATGCATACAGGTTCTTTGGTTGATCTCTTTCCTCCCACCCACCCACTACAGCCTTTCCTCTGAGTCTCTACACACAGCCCCTTTCATTTATAGTTTCACCTAAAATGTTTATTTTGCTGGGGAATCGGTCTTTTTATGTACTCTCCACTTCCCACTCCTCCCACTCCTATATTCTCTGATTCCTCTTTCCTTTTCCTCATACACTGACTTCCCTTGCCATGTACATTGGTGGGATATGTTTTCCTCATGAAAATCAAAAAAGGTAAGTATTTACCTTAACAATAATTTATACTCTGCTGATTATATGTCTATTTTATTTCTGTCACTGCCCTATTGCTTTTTTTTTATTATTATTTTAAACAGACTCAGTCATGGTCCTGGCCTGTGTGCTCAGCTGGTTAGAGCATCATCCCGGGCACCAAAGGGTGGAGAGTTTAGCTTCTGGGAAGCAACCATTTGATGTTTCCCTCTCTTTCTCTCTCCCTCACACTCTCTCTAGAGTCAGTGAAAAACATATTGTCAGGTAAGGATTAAAAAAAAAAAAAGACTCAGGCCAAGACTGGTTTGGCTCAGTGGATAGAGCTTTGGACTGCGGACTGAAGGGCCCCGGGTTCAATTCCCGCAAGGCCATGTACCTTGGCTGTGGGCACATCCCCAGTAGGGGGCGTGCAAGATGCAGCTGGTCGACGTCTCTCTCTCATTGATGTTTCTGACTTTCTATCCCTCTCCCTTCTGCTTTGTAAAAAATCAATAAAATATATTTTTTTAAAAAGACTCAGTTGTAAAATTAACAGAAGAGATTGAAAATATTTTTCAATAAGCCATTCATTAATAATAAAATGTTTTATAGTCATCATTGTAACTTTTACTAAGAAAAGGCCATTTTATTAACCATTTTATGTAATATCTGACATTTAAAAAATAATATCAGAACAAGAGAGAATTATGGCCACTAGTATCTACCCTGTCTTGTTCCATCTGAACTCTATGTCTAGAGAGCAGATGTGCAATATAATCTATATATTTAGCTAACTAGTTTTTATACCTTAGTAGTATTGTTGTTTGTATATTTTTTATTTCATTGGCCTATGAGCAACTTGTGGGTCAACATCATTCTCTACCAGTTTGTTGAAGGAATACGTAGATGGATGGATGGATGGATGGATAGATAGATAGATAGATAGATAGATAGATAGATAGATAGATAGATAGATAGATAGGGTGAAGCCATTACATGAGCATTGTAAATTGATACCCTAGAGTAGCACAGGTCCTGCTTCTTGCATATTTCTATAGATACAGAAAATAGAGTCTGTAAGAAATTTTCCATAATTTCAAAACACTTTGAGGGTTCGGCAAAGACATTTAAAGATTGGATATGCTGTATAGGCTCCTATTTAGCCTTCTCCTCTCCAGATATTTAAGCTACAGTACTAATGAAGCAGCATATAGTGAAAGGATACCAACAGCAACCAACCCATTGATTTTCCACAGGTTTCTGGCTAAACTCCAATCTTTTAATCTAGTTGAAGCTTACCGGCCCCTTCTACCACTATGTGCTCTTCATTGTCAAAAAGGTTGTTGGTGCCCTGGCTAGTATTCCACAGTGTTTAGAGCATTGGCCTGCAGACCTAAAGGTCTCAGGTTCAATCCCCTGTAAGGGCACATACCTGGGTTGCAGGTTCCCCAGTGCTGTAGGGGAATATTCAGGAGGCAATCAATCAACATGTCTCTCTCATGTTAGTGCCCCCCCCCCTCTCTCTCCCTCTCCTTCCCCCGGGCCTCCCTCCCTTCCACTCTCTCTTTAGAAATTAATGAAAACAATATCCTCCAGTGAGGATTTAAATAAAAGTTTGTTTGCATATTTGAGATTTTTTTGCTATGACCTTGAAGGTGCAATTTGTTCTCAGCCTGAACTTATTCTACTTTACTCCATAAAGAACTAAATTGTCTCTTCTTCCCTCAGCTTCCTTTGGGGAATACATAGTCATAGAACCCACTGACTCTAACCATGGAAACCATATTCTCAGATATTTTTAGGTTTCCTTAAAGGTTAGGGACAATTTTGACCTTGGAAAGTTGTTTTCAATGTTTTTATTGCTCGTGACCACAAACTCTGCACATTTCCCCATGTTTTAAATTCATCAAGTTCAGTATAACCATTCTTTTTCAAAAAATATAACATTATTATATTGGAAAAATCTTCCCAAACATGGTTCCCATGTGGAAAAACTGCAATCAAAATGCTCTTTACCGAAAAATTAAATTTTTTTTTCCTCCCTTGGATATGAAAAAAATAAATAAATCACTAGACCAAGTTATCGCTGAGGATCCTTTGATACTTTACTTCTTATGATTTTCTTCTCTACAACCACATATTATTATTGGCAAGTTACAAATTCTCTTAGACAGACAATCGCATGCCCCGTAGTGGGATTATTTCCCTCTCCCCTTTTCATTATGAATTTTGTTACCAGAATGTAAGCAAATTTTACAGTGAGCCCTGTGATTTGCAGATGGATAATAAGAATCAGGAATCAATACTTAGGAAAATAATGTAGAAAAAGACAATACATTTTTGCATTTGGAGATTAATTTCGTTGTTTGTCTTTCCTTATAAAATTAGTTTTGTTTAAGGCCTACTACTCAGGGAGGGCCTTCGGGAAATAAAGTGGTGCATTATTTCATTGTCTTCAGATCTATGTTCTGCTTGAACAGCCTCAGCATTACATTTAAAGCAAGAAAATCACTTGCTGATTGAAGTCTAAGTCTAAGTGAGGCAGAAAGGCCCACTGTCTTCTGGGTATTTAAGTCACTCAACTGCACATATTTCTGGCCACATAACACCAGGAACTTGATTTGATATGAACTTGATCACTAACCTATATTGCAACAAGAGGACATTTTTTTTAAAAAATGCAACTGTTACTATTTATAGGTAACCTGGTAAAACAAAGAGCTTCAGCTTTTATATCTCAGAAATTGGCCTTTAGGTTTTATTGTCATTTACTGATTGATATTAGAAAGAGAGAGAGAGAGGGATTTGTTGTCCCACTTATTTATACATTCATTAGTTGCTTCCTGTATGTGCCCTTGAACAGGAATTGAACCTGCAACCTTAGCCTATCGGGATGATGCGCTAACTCCTCAGCCAGGATGGAAATCTGTCTAAATCCTTGTTCTTATATTTACTAGCTGTGTGACATGTATGCTACTTAACTTCGGTGAGTATTAGTTTCCCCACCTGACCAAATGTGTCTGACTCCCATAACCCATGGTATTTCCATTACATCCGGATTTTTCTAATGTGTCTGTAGCCACATACACATTGTCAATTAAAAAATTCCAATGAAGTATTTTATTTATGTCCTTTCTTTATATATGACTAGAGGCCCAATGCACGAAATTTTGTGCAAAGGGCTTGGCCCTCACAGCTGCGGCCCTCGCAGCCCCGGCTTCTTCTGGAAGATCACCCAGAAGGACGTGCGGAAGGACATCTGGAAGGTCATTCAGCTGTCTAGTCTAATGAGCATATTATGCTTTTATTATTAAAGTCACCCTTAGAGTCCAAGGCATATCTATTCTCATGCCATAATATTTTGTCTGTTCTTCGCATGTCCATAAAATTTTTAGCACTACTTAGTTTACTTGAACCAATTTGACTGTGATCTCCAGAAGTCTGTTTCCCATGTCTCTATTTCCCTAAGTCACTTGATACACCAAAGTACCCAGAAATTAGTAGGTGCTTTAGTAATTGCTGCTGCTTCTTTCTCCATTTAAGTATAGTATGTGTTCAATAAGTGTAAGAAGTTTGTCAGCCAGGGTTATCTCCAAATTAACTGTAGCTCTGGAATTCTCTACTTGAAAGAGAAATAATTCAAGATGTCCAACAGCATTTCCTGTTAGAGAAAGAGCTGTAAACAAGCTGGTTGTTCCTGAACAGTGTCCCAGGTTGATGGCTCAATTTTGTTTCTTCTTTTAACTGTGTTCTTTTTTTTTTTTTTTTTTTAGAATAATAGGTGTTGCTGGAGGGAGACAAAGCTCACAGCAGCAGATGTCATATATGTCACCTCCTGTGTCATTATGAGGGGAGTCTGTGTTCACCCCTCAACAATCTGCTGCTTGTTTTTCTCTTCCCACGATTGTAGATGTGTTTCAACTCTACACTTCAAGGCAGCAGCTGGGTTGGTGCCCACACAGTGCACACCAGGAGAGCTGTCCATGCCGGTATTCAGTTTTGTGCCCTGCTTTTAAATGCAGATCTGCAAGTTGGGTGACTTTGTTGCAAAGAAAAGATGTAGGGCATTGACTTTCTCTAAGTCAATGTTTTGCTTAACAAAGTTCTTCAGCAGACAATGCATGCATGGAATGTTAAATTTTAAATTCTAACAGAGACAGGTACACGTAGGAAAGAGAAAAACATGATTGAGATTTATTCATTTACTCCACCAATATTTAATGGATAATTATGATGTGCCAGGCACATAATATTCGGGATTCTGTAAGTCCATGCTATGATGAATGAAATTGTTTAGTCAAGAGACGAAAAAGAGAACAAGTATACAGATAATTAAAAAGTGATACAGCTCAGCTGGTGTTGCTCAGTGGTTAAGAGTCAACCTATGAACAAGGAGGTCAGAGTTCAATTCCTGACAGGGCACACAGCCAGGTTGCCAGCTCAATCCCCAGTAAGGGGCATGCAGAAGGCAGCTGATCAATGATTCTCTCTCATCATTGATGTTTCTGTCTTTCCCTCTCCCTTCCTCTCTGAAATCAATAAAAACATATTTTTTTTAAATGCCCTTGCCAAAACCTGTTTGGCTCAGTGGATAGAGAGTCGGCCTGCGGACTGAAAGTTCCCAGGTTCAACTCCGGTCAAGGGCATGTATCTTGGTTTTGGGCACATCCCCAGTAGTGGGTGCGCAAAAGGCAGCTAATCAATGTTTCTTGCTCATCAATGTTTCTAACTTTCTATCCCTCTCCCTTCCTCTCTGTAAAAAAAATCAATAAAATATATTTTTTAAAATTAAAATTAAAAAAAATAAAAATGCCTTCATTTAAAAGAAAAATTTTACCACTTGGAAATCTATATCTGCACAAGGGAACAAAGAGCACAGGAACTGGTAACTACATGGGTAAATATATAAGATATTTTCCTTTGATCTGAATATCTTTAATAGACTATTGACTGCTTAAATAAACATAATAACAATTTAGAGAGGAGTTTTATTAACATATATATAAGCAAATTATATGACCATAAGAACACAAATTTTAGGAGGGGAGAAATGTAAACACACTATTCTGTGTTTCTTCTTCTAGACATGAAGTTATATATCATTTGAAGACAGATTTTTGAAAGGTTATTATGACTGCTATAAACCCTAAAGCAATCACCAAAATAACAAAACAGTGTTATATTTAATAAATTCCAAATAAAGGAGATAAAATGGAATAATAACAATATTTCATTAACACAAAAGAAGGCAGAAAAAGAAGAAACTATAAACATATGGGACAAATATAAATCAACTAATAATTCAGAGATGTGAAACTAATGTAAATATTGAAATTAACTGCAAACAGTAAATAGACTACAGATTTTAAAAGCAAGATCCAATTACATGCTAGCTGTAAAAATACTCTTTATAACGATACATATAAATTCAAAAATGGAAAGAGACATATCATGTAAACACTAATCAAAAGACAGCTGGTTAATAATATTGATTAATATTATGTAATGTTAATGTTAGTAGAGTTTAGAGAAAACATGTTACATGGGCGAAGGAAGTCATTTCAGTAATTATAAAGAAAACAATCATTTGCTAAACATTAAAGCTTCAAAATACATGAATCAAAGAAATGATAAAACTACACAGAGAAATAGACAAATTCACAATTATAACACTCTTTCGATAATTGATAGGATATAGACTTAAATGACACTATCTGCCACCTTGACCTAATTGACATTTGTAGAACAGTCTTCCCTAAAACATGAAGTTGTAACCATTAAAATCCAAGAAATAATACTGAATAACAACTGAAAAATCAGACCTAAATAAATAAATAAATAAATAAAAGCTTGTATTATTTAGTCTCTCCCTTCATTGATGATCATATGCTGGTGCTCCTGCAGTAAATCTCCTACTCGGCCTCCCTGGACTTTCCCCATTTGAAAACTTCGTTGACTTTGTCTCTCCAAGAGATATCTCCTAACCTCCTAGGTTTCTACATTCTCCCTTAGGTCATATTACCAAAGGGGTTTGTTCTAGACCCAAATTGTGGAGGTCCCTCTCATTTATCCCACCCAGAGGTCTGACCATATTTCCAACAGATTTCCAATATTAACCTTCCAAGCTTACCAAATTTTACTATTTTCTTTTTAAATATTTTATTGATTTTTTTATAGAGAGGAAGGTAGAGTGATAGAGAGTTAGAAACATCAATGAGAGAGAAACATTAATCGTTGCCTCCTGAACACCCCCTACTGAGGATGTGCCCGCAACCAAGATACATGCCCTTGACCGAAATCAAACCTGGGACCCTTCAGTCTTCAGGCCCACGCTCTATCCACCGAGCCGAACCAGTTAGGGCTATTTTCATAATAAATTATTTCCATCCTTTATCCCAAGACCTTTCTGTTATTTCTCCTCCACACCTGTCTAATACCTCCATGAAATCTTTAATTCTAGAGTAGGGCATATATATGGTTACAGTCATTCAGTGTGATTTGTGGTGAAGCAAAGAAAATGATATTCCATTCCCTATGACCAAGAAGTAAGAAATGTAGTTTAAAAGTGTGTGAGCATGCTCCACCAGAGTGCCTCAGTTGGTTGAGTGTTGTCCTGCACGCAGAAAGGTTGCCTATTCAATTCTCAGTCAGGGCACATGCCTGGGGTGCACGTTCAATCCCCAGTCGGGGCATGTACTAAAGACAACCAATTGATGTTTCTCTCTCATATCAATCTCTTTCTCTCTTTCCCTTCTTCTCTCTAAGTATGTCATCCAATGAGTAAATGCAGCTTTAGTGCTTGCTAAGTCAAGAGGAAAAAAAAAAAGATTAATTTCTCCTTTCCTGGGATCCTCGAAGGTTGTAAAATGAGCTCAATTATTGAAAATCAGTACATAATTGTCATCAAACACTGACAGATATCTACCCAGGCATGTGTGAGTGCCTATACATATATTAGATGAACTCAATTTCTGTCACATAGAAACTGAAAGTCCTCCACATTGTTTAACCTCCCTGACCCTCAGTTACTGCAGCTATAAAAGGAACATGGTACTTCCTGCTATGTGGCTCATGGGTTTGTTTTGAGATGGAAGGAAAACATGACACGAAGTGCTTTAAAAAAATGTTCAATTTGTTCTGTCTTGAGGGACTTTTACTGTGTGTTGAAATGGAATGAAAGTAACAAGTTAGTGATTTTTCAAAAATTTTGTTATAAAAGCGTGGATATCGCATTAGATTATATATAATGAAAATGTTTCATTTGTCAGTGGTTTATCTGAGACTATTGGGTTTTATCCTGGCTCTACCTCTTATTTCTTATTTCTAAGTGAGTTACTTAATCTCTCTGAACTTTAGTTGAATATAGGAAGTAATGTCTGTTTTAAGAATATTTGTGAGGATTAAATGAGATAATATGTAAGAATCCCATCTCTAGGATACATACATATGCACAATCTTTTTTAAAAATATATTTCTTTATTGATTTCAGAGAAAAAGGGAGGAGAGAGATAGAAACATCAATGATGGGAATCATTGATGAGAGAGAATTATTGATCAGCTGCCTCCTGCACACCCCCTACTGGGACTGAGCCTGCAATCCAGGCATGTGCTCTTGACCCCTTGCCTGGAATCAAACCTAGGACCCTTCAGTCTGCAGACTGAAGCTTTAGCCACTGAACCAAGCCGGCTAGGGTCATACGCATGATCTTACGTGCTTCATACGTAGACATGAAATGGAGAATGCTGAGAGGCGAATTATTCAGCACATTGTGTTGTTCACATTAGCCACGGGGTTTATTTTATAATGTAGCGGTTCTTCCTTTTGCTCCCAGGGCAAGTTTGGCAACATTTGAAGGCAATTTTGATTGCCGCCACCAGGGGGGCAGACGTGTGCTAGTGGCATCTAGTGGGTAGAGATTAGAAGTGCTGTTAAAAAATGTGAGGATGCATAGTGCCATGCCCCCCACAACAAATTATACAGCTAAAAAAGATTGTGAAATCCCCATTGTAATGCATAATGAAATTAAAGATGTGTAGGATTCTCTTCCCCAAATAGATGTGCAGCTTCTGACATCTGAAAAATGTGTCTGTGCTCAGAGAGCAAAAAGTGATAAAAGTATTCTGTGATTTTCTTTTGCCCTTTCCCCCCCTCATATTGTCAAATGGGCATTTTTCTTGTTTTGTCAGAGTTAGGGGTCAGTGGGGTCCAATAAAACAGCCACACCTTGTGCAGAAGCTCTATTGTCATAATAAACTAGAACGTTCTGCCCAGCATGGTGACAGGATTCTTGATTCATTTCCATGTTCTTTTCTTGGGTGGTACTTAAATTACTTTTCAGAGACTATGTGTATGTCTGCCAATCTAAACTATATGCAAGATGCGGGCTGATTTGGGCTAGAGATAGACAGCCTTCCAGGTTTCAAGGCTTGTTCCTAAATACATCAGCAGGATCAGAACTTTTCATTATATTGGCAAGATCATCTATTTCCTAAGTAGGTCAATTCACCAAAAAAAGAAAAGAAGAAGAAAATGAAGGAAAACCTTCCAGATGAAATGTACCACAAAGCCCTATATTCCACATCTAGACTAACAACAATATTTTAGTTGTGCAAGACAGATATCACATTGTCTTCTATAATCCCACACCATGAATCTGTGCACATGGTCCTTCAGGAGAACTTGCTGTAGGCAGAGCCAGGGTTCCTCCTATTGAGAATTCATTCACAGGTGGCAACCCAAAGGCACAGAGGTACAAAGGCATAAAGACACGTTATCATTTGGGGGCCAATAAAAGTCATGTGAGTAACATGAACCCACGTATATGAATGACAGTAAGTGGACTATTATCCTGGGAAAGTAAACCAGAACCTAATAAAGAAAGGCTATTCCAGGTCATATTTTTAATCAGAGAAATCACCCTGCTCTGTTTTCTTAAAATATTTCCTGGTAGCAGTGGAGGGTAAGTTTTCTTTTAGTGCCCTGAATCCAATTCTATAATTAAGTCAGGACTTTGGTGATCTTTGCTTAGTTGTTCTACATAGTACCTGCTCTGTATAGGGATCTCAATAGACAATCCTATATAATAAAAGAGCAATATGCAACTTGATCATACCTCCGATCAGGCCACACCCACAAGCCGATCAGGAGCAAATAAACCCCAACCAAGATGGCTGTGGCCACTGAGAGCAGGAGGGAGGCTTGGGTTTCCCAGAAAATGGAGGAAGCCAAGTTTTCTGCCTTCCCTTACTGGCCTAGGCTTCCACTCAATGCTACAAAGTTTCAATTATAGAAGATATATCCCAACAGAAATGACAGCAGCCATGGAGCTGGAGAGAGCAGAGATTAGGGTTGCCTGGGAAATGGAGGAAGCCAAGCTTTTGCAGCCCTAGTGCTTAGGCCTCCACTCTAGGCTATAAAGTTTCTATTATAGAATTTAAATAACCCAAACAGAAATAGCTGTCACCACGGAGCAGGCAGAAGGCTTGGCTCTACTCCAGGCTACAAGTTTCAATTGTAGAACATAAATTAATCCCAGATCCCAGGGCCTTCTCTTGGGTCACTGGGGGGCGTGGCCAGCCTGCAAACTACCACAGGCCCCTCTCCCAGGCCACCCCATGCCCCAAGGGACCCCCCATCTGATCTGGGACACCCTTCAGGGTAAACAAGCTGGCCCCCAACTATGCACCAGGCCTTTATCCTATCTAATAAAATGGTAATAAGCAGATTGGCCATCACTCCAACACACAAGAGGGCTGCCCCCATGTGATCAAAGATCCTTACCCCATGTGGAAACAAGATGGCCACCACAAGATGGCCAGCAGAGGGCAGTTGTGTGTGATCAGGCCAGCAGGGGAGGGCAGTTGGGAGAGACCAGGCCTGCAAGGGAGGGCAGTTGGGGGCAATCAAGCCTGCAGGAAAGAGCAGTTAGGGGTGACCAGGCCAGCAGAGGAGGGAAGCAGAGGGGAAACAGGCTGGCAGGGAAGCAGTTAGGCATCAATCAGGCTGGCAGGGTAGTGGTTAGGTGGTGATCAGGCTGGCAGGCAGAAGCCGTTAGTGGCAATGGGGGAGGCAGGCACGTGAGCAGTTTGGAGCCAGCAGTCCTGGATTGTGAGAAGGATGTGCAACTGCCCGTTTAGGCATGATCCTACTGGGATGGGGCCTAAACAGGCAGTCAGACATCGCTTGAGGGATCCCATATTGAGAGGATGCAGGCTGGGCTGAGGGACTTCCCCTGTCCCCGTGCACAAATTTTGTCCATTGGGCCTCTGGTCCTATATTATAAAATGCTAATATGAAAATCAACTGAATTGCAGAAGAACTGGTCGCTATGATGTGCATTGACCTCCAGGGAACAGACACTCAATACAAGAGCTGTCCCTTGGTGGTCCCTGTGCTCCCACAGTGGGAGAGCCACTCAGCCAGAATCTGGGCTCACCACTGGCCAATGCAGCAGTGCTGGCTGGAGTCTCTCCTGTCTCCATAGGAGTGCTAAGGATGCCCAGCTGACAGCTTAGGTCTCTCAGTCGGACATCCCCCAAGGACTCCTGGACTGCGAGAGGGAGCATGCTCGGCTGAGGGGACCCTCCCCCGCAGTGCATGAATTTCATGCACCCTGGGCCTCTAGTTATGGAATAAAGAAATACATAAATGAATAGATGAGTCTACACTCATATGATTTCTCAATCCATTCTAGGCCCAGGGAAATAAGATAAAACTAGGGGCCCAGTGCACGAAATTTGTGCACTGGGGGTGGGTGATCCCTCAGCCCAACCTGCCTCCTTACAAATACTGGGAGCTCTCAGGGGATGTCCTACTGACCCCTCACCCCTGGCCAAAACTTTAGGCCTTGGGCACCCAGCCATCAACCTGTAATAGGACTGATGGATGCCTCTGCCCAGCCACCACCCACAGCCCCACACACCCAGCCCTGGCCTTAACCCCGGTGGTGACTGCCCAGCCCCAGGGGCAGCCACATGTGCCAGCCTCGCCTCCCTCCCATCTGTGCAGCTCCCCACCCATGCAGCATGTCAGCTGGCCCCTCCCATACCTCGCTGCTCTTGTCCCATTCGGCTCCCATCCGATGCAGCTCTTGTCCCGCGTGGCTCCCATCCCACCCAGCACACCGGCTAGCCACGCCCCTCCCGTCCCGCGCGGCTGCCATCTTGCGTGACTCCCATCCCACCCAGCACACAGGCCAGCCCCTCCCGTCCCACGTGGCTCCTGTCCCAAGCTGTGTGCAGGCTGGCCCCTCCCAAGTGGAGCGCTGGCTGGCCTCCTGTCCCACACACCATGCCCCCCCACCAGCCTCCCACATGCCTTGGCCCCCGCACCCCCACCTCACATTGCTCGACCCTGCCTCCCGCTCCTGATTGGCTGGTAGCATACCAAAGGTACGATCACATTTGCAAGTTTCTCTTTTATTAGATAGGATGTTGAGCATTACTCTTGTAGAAGCATCTCAATCTACTTATGATATTTGAACATACAAACCAAAATAAATCTTAACAATGATTTAATAATGTTATAGAAAACAGTTAAAAGAACATTGAAGGAGAACCATGCATAGATTGTTTTTATGTCCCTGGGTAGCAGTTTCCGTTTGCTACCACATTCTAGTCAAACCATTCTTGTTTCTGTTGTTATTTATTTGCTTGTCTTTGAAACAAGACAAACTTGGTTCCACTTAGTTTCTTTGTATTTTATTCTATATACTTGAACTTTTGTCTACACCCCTCTGTCTTCCTCTGCTCATTCAGTTCTTCCCTAATGGATCATTTGCTAAGAGATGTCTCCCTAACAATCTGATCATGGGAACTCCTCTCTTCTCTGGCATATTTTGTTCTTATACTGCTCTTATTTTTCATTGTACTTTTTACTATTTTAAAATATGTTGCATACTTATTTGTTTAATTTCCCCCCCCCCCCACGTGCCATGAAGGGAGTAAATTTTTCTGTTGTTTTTTTTTTTTTTTCAACATGTTCTCCTTAACATCTCAATGAGTATGGGAGACCTAGAAAATACACAGTAATATATTTTGAGTGGATATATGAATAGAGAAAGAATGAATGCATAAGTGGAGAGGCCTTTATAGAATTCCAAAATCTGGATTTGATCTCATAGGGTGAAAACAATGCCTTAGTGGGGGGGAAAAAAAAAAGAGGAGAAAATTTGAGGCAGTAGAATGTGTGCAGAGTCATTGAGGCATAAGGGAATCATGGAGTATTTGAGATTTTTTTTTCTAAAATCATATATGTCTTGGTTAGGAGCCAAACACAGGCTGTACAAATAGAAAGATGAGAACAAGGCAGATTATGAAAGGATCTCACGGTTAATAAATTCATCATCTTTTCTCTAAGCAATAGGAAGTCACAGAAGGCATTCCGACTGGTAAATGAAATGATGCATTTTGCATTTTAGGAAGATCAGTTCAGCTGTTGGAAGGAAAGGAAATGGGAGAGAAAGTGGCTGCTGGCCAGGAAACCAGCCAGATGACTGTTGACAAAGTCTAGAGAGTCTTGCCAGAGCATCTCCTGTAAGACTCTCAGTTTTGTTTTTCTTTAAAATGTGTGCCTGACCATTTTAGTATTACAGTAAGCCTCAGAAATAGTTCTTCTTCTCATACTATTCTGTTTATTTTTTATTGTTTTGTTCACTTCGTAGGTTTTCATTCCTATGAAGTACAAAGAGAAGAAGGGATAAGAAAGATCAGATACATTTTCTTAAGCCTGTTTTATTTAAGATGCATGTTATCAAAGGTTAAGTTATATAAATGCATGCATAAATAGAGAATAAAATGAGGCCAAGATAACTCGCATTGAAAAACTAAGGCCAGAGAGCATAGAGGCCCAGAGAAGGTCAGTATTACCATATCAGACTCAGATAGAGATTATAGGTGGCATCTAGGGAAGGAAAAGTGATATTAAAGTTAGGAGTGCTGGCAGGTATCAGAGTGGCAGAGATGATGATGAAGGCAAATGTGTTGATACAAATGTAATGAAGCAGGGATCCAGCCCCAGCGGGACTCCAGTCCTGACCCTGATCCTTACTGATAGCATAAGACTAAGTGAGACTATGTCTTTTCTTTTTAAAGAATTTTAAAGTATACTTTTATTGATGTCAGATAGAAACATCAGTGGCGAGAGAGAATCAATGACCAGCTGCCTCCTGCACATCCTCTCCTGGGGATCAATCCCGCAACCCAGGCATGTGCCCTGGCCGAGAACTGAACTGTGACTACTTGGTTCATAGGTGGACACTGGACCACTGAGTCACACAGGCTGGACTGAGTGAGACCATTTCATCCCTCCCTGAAATTTGCTTCCTTATCTGTACAATAAAGACACTGCTGTTAATGCGTTATGAAAAGCAGGGGTCCCCTACGTCCCCAAATTCTTCACCCTAATGACAGAACTATGAATACTACGTTCATTGTTTTAAACCCGAAAAGACATCCTACATTGTCTGATGATAATGCTACAGCAGTTACCCACACCAGAGTTTTTAGTGTCAGAAGATATGACTCAGGGTAGCCGTTCTGTGTTGTTGATGACTCCGATTAGTGATTATATATTTCGGGTTCACAAAAGTAGAAACATTACTGCTGCATTGAAAGTATTTAATTCCCAGATGAAAGGTTACCAAACAGGGAGCCAGCCGAGGAGAAATGTTTACAATCAAAGACAGCCAGAGAGTTGGGCTGGGATTTTTGAGGGCTACATGATGCATGGAGAGCATTCCAGCTTTTTCATTTGGATTTCTTGCTGGAACTTCTTTATTTTTAATACATTTTTTACATTTATTTCAGCGAGGAAAGGGGAGGAAGAAGGAGATAGAAACATCATTGATGGGAGAAAATGATTAAGGGGCTATCTCCTGTGTGCCCCTACAGGGAAGCATGCCTGCATCCTGGGCAT
The DNA here is from genome assembly GCA_027563665.1 of Antrozous pallidus. Classification (NCBI taxonomy): domain Eukaryota; kingdom Metazoa; phylum Chordata; class Mammalia; order Chiroptera; family Vespertilionidae; genus Antrozous; species Antrozous pallidus. The sequence goes on from CM050525.1 coordinate 49,090,631, forward strand.
GTGCCCTGATCCGGAATTGAACTGTGACCACCTGGTTCATAGGCCAATGCTCAACTACTGAGCCACACCGGCTGGACTCTTCCTAGATCATTTTAGGGAAAGTGAACAAGGCTGTCTCCACATGACAGCCTCCGATAGGCACCGATCAGAAGACTTCCTCAGCAGACGCCTACGTGGCTAACATTATGGGGCGGGGGGACTGGGCGCACATGCAGTATGCAGACATATTTTGTTGAGTTGTGCGCTTGAAACCAGTATGAATTTATGAACGCATGACACCCCAGTAAGTTAATTGGGGGGGGGAGGGGGGTTAACATTATGAAGTGTTCATTTCTGAGAGGGAAAGGCACAGCTAGGGGTCTTGGCACTGTTTTGTCTTCTTTTCTGCTGACATTTCCTATAAATGGTGAGGATCTGTGTCTGAGATTAAAAGAGCGCCGCACCTTTGGAGCTAATTTGTTGCCTTTACACATGAGCTAAAATATTCTATTTCTGAGACTTCTCATTTTTTCCTGAATGGTGGAGGATGCGTGCTTTTTCAGCCCAGCCACTTGGCACAAAAACCCACTTTCCTTTTCAGGGAGGATAATTTTGATCATGTAAAAATGTTGGCTTTTGGGGGAAAACAGACTTTGAAAAGCTTTTCTAGGGCATTACGGAATACCATTTTAGGGGAGAAATATGACCCAGGAAGCTGGCTAACTGGGAGGGACTTGACTTGGCATCAAAACAAGCTCTGAAGACTTTTGATAAGTGGCCTACAGGTGATCAGCATATACTGAGCTTTGCTAGGTTAGTCCTGGTTTCTTCCTTTCCCCCAAATCTGTTAATCAGGCCCTCTCTCACTGTATGAAGGTCCCATTTTGAATGATACACTATGTACTCACCTATTTCAGGGGGGCTGCGTTCAGAACTTGAGAGATTTAAGAGGTTTCTTACAGATCGGCTCCATGACTCAGAGCTGTACCAAGCTGGGGAGAGGGGATGTCTTCTTACTGTGACACCCTCTTTTGGCATACTGCATCAGTCTGACTGTGATTCAGTTCACCTCGGAATTGGATGTGAGTCACGCTATTGGATTTTGTGAATAAGTTCCTCTTTTTTTAGGGAGGGGGAAGAAGGATGGTTGCTTTCCCTAGCACTTATCTGAGCTCTGCTTTCTATTCTCCACATTGTCACCTGGGGGTCCTTCCTGGTGTGTTAGTATGAAACTCAGCTGGGTTCTGAACACAAATTTCTGCCTGTTTTAGGCATTTGAGTTCCTCATGAACAAATGTTGACTAGAGAGAGTTAGATTTGGGATCTTGACTCTGTAACCGATTTAGTCCATGACTTATTTACCCACTAACCAGGCCTGTGATTCTAGAGCATCAGCAATTTTAGGTAATTATCTATTCCCTCCATCTTTAAAATGAGATAGTGAGATGTAACTTAGTTGAGAAAAATAAATGAATCGGAAGGGCAATTGCACAGTCTAATCTATGGCATATAGCAGATGCTGAATAAATGTTACTTCTCACTTTTCCTAATCTGAAAATGTCAAATAAGGAAAACAGATACCAGGAAACTGAGATAAAACTTCTCAAAACTTTTGACATTCTTGACTTAAAAAATCAGTTTTCAAATTTTAGATTATTCTAGATACCTCCTATAAATGAAATCACACTGTACTTTTCTCTTTGTGAACTGGCTTTTTATACTCAGTACCTGGAGCCCTGGGCATCAAATTCATGCACTCAGGGGAGTCCCTCAGCCCGGCCTGCACACTCTCACATTCTGGGACCTCTCACTTCTTACTGCTCTCCTGCTCACTGCTCCTTAGTGCTGCTGTGGAGGCAGGAGAGGCTGAGGCTCCCCACCCCACCACCACTTCTGGGCTCACAAGTTGTGAGCTCAGATTCTGGCTGATCAGTGCTCCCCCTGTGGGAGAGCACTGACCACCAGGGGGCAGCTCCTGCATTGAACGTCTGCTCCCTGGTGGTCAGGGTGTGTCATAGTTGACCAGTAGTTCCACAGTTCAGTCAATTTGTATTTAGGGTTTTATAACATAGGACTAGAGACCTAGTGCATGAAATTCGTGAATGGGAGGCAGGGGATGTCCCTCAAGCCAGCCAGCACTCTGTCCAATCTGGGATCCCTTGAGGGATGTCCGACTGCCCATTTAGGCCTGATCCTACATCCTTCTCACAATCCAGGACTAGGGGCTCCAAACTGCTCACCTGTATGCCTCCTTGATTGCCCCTAACTGCTTCTGCATGCCAGCCTGATCACCCCCTAACCACTACCCTGCCAGCCTAAGTGATGTCTAACTATTTCCTAGCCAGCCTGTTTGCCCCCAAGTTCCCTCCTCTGCTGGCCAGGTCACCCCTAACTTCCCTCCCCTGCTGTCCTGATCGCACACAATTGCCCTCCTTTGCAGGCCTGGAACCCCCCAAAGGCCCTCCCCTGCTGGCCATCTTGTGGAGGCCATCTTGTGTCCACTTGGGGCAGGATCTTTGACCACATGGGGACAGCCCTCTTGTGTGTTGGAGTGATGGTCCATCTGTGTATTACTCTTTTATTAGATAGGATAGAGGCCTAGTGCATGGTGGGGGCCAGCTGGTTTGCCCTGAAGGTGTCTTGGGTCAAGATGGGGGGTCTCTTGGAGCATGAGGCGGCCTGGGAGAGGGGCCTATGGTGGTTTGTAGGCTGGCCATGCCCCCCAGTGACCCAAGAGGAGGCCGTGGGATCTGGGATTAATTTATGTTCTACAATTGAAACTTTGTAGCCTGGAGTGGAGCCAAGCCTTCTTCTTGCTCCATTTTTGTTTGGGTTTGTTTAAACTCTATAATTGAAATTTTGTAGTCTAGAGTGGAGGCTTAGGCACTAGGGCTGCAGAAGCTTGGCTTCCTCCAACCCTAGCCTCTGCTCTCTCCTGCTCCATGGCTGCCACCATTTCTGTTGGGATTATGTATCTTCTTTAATTGAAATTTTATAGCATTGAGTGGAGGTCTAGGCCAGCAAGGGCAGGCAGAAAGCTTGGCTTCCTCCATTGCTGGGGAAACCCAAGACTTTCTTCTGTGGCCACAGCTATCTTGGTTGGGGTTTATTTGCTCCTGATTGGCTTGTGTGGGCATGGCTTGATTGGAGGTACAGTCAATTTGCATATTACTATTTTATTAGGTAGGATAATATTCTCATGGCCCATCCATGTTATAGCATATGACAGAATGTGCTTGTTTAAGACTAATCTCTCATGGCATGTATTGCAGACAACATTTTGTTGATAGTCATCTTTCTGTGAACATTTTGGTTGCTTCTTTCTCTCAACTGTGAATAATGTTACAATAAATATGGGTATACAGACATATTTTTACCATCATATTTTGGAATCTGATTTTTTGTTCCTTGTGGTGGCATTATTAAAATATTGTGCATTTGAGAGACTTGGAATATGTAGTAAAGTTGAATTATTTGTTAATGGAAATTTACATATATCATCCTACACATAACATTTGCAGAAGATATAATGTCGCATCCTAGTTCCCACATTACAGTAGACACACATGATGGGAGTAATAGTCATGATACCTTGTAAAGCAAAAAGCCAGAAAGATGGACAGTCCCTATATTTGATTCCCTCTGGTAAAATGAGGTGCCTCAGGTCTTTAGGAACTTCTTTGTTATCTTAAGAAAAGTGCACTGTCAAGTGTAGTGGAAAAAGTGCCTGCATGAAGCAGTTTTGATTTAACACCAAGTGCAAAGCCTTTTTATGAGAAAGCAGGAGAAATCAATGATGATGACTGAAGAAGAATACAAAGTCATACTACCAATCCCCAGCATTTATAAGCACCAAGGCCCAAGTAAATAAATATAATCAAAACGAATAAGGAAAAGTAAAAAGGGAGAGCCCAAAGAGAAAACACAGCCTACCCTTTATCTGGAAATGGAATCTCTATGTTCATCATCCAAAATGTCATCTTTCTCTTCTTGCTTCAAATCGAAATCAGGTGTGCCCCTCTTTCTTCTCCCTAATTTTAATTTTTGCCATAGGCTGACAGATAAAACATTCAAAATTTCAGAAACCATTTATACCTTTACTTAAAGTTATAGAAACCAGACATATAAACTTATTGCAGATATGGGTTAACAGGATGGCAGAACATTAATAAACGTATAGACTCAAGCAAAGAGATTTTATTGGAACTGGGCCATAGAAACACAAGTTGTTTCAAAAGCAATATATGTGCTGGTGGCTGTCATTCTTATATTAGTATTCTATAGACTTCATGTACTCCACCCTCATGGATCCAATTGGTAGGTGCAGGGCTTGAGGCATCTCACTCCATCCTCAGGGTTCAGTGGCTACTGACGGACCCAGCACTGTGTGTCCAATTTTTATTGCATACAAGAGCTGTGTGTCCATTCTCTTCTCATCCTCCAGAGATTTTCTTCCATGTGAATGAATATCTGGCTTATGTAAGGTGTTCATGACTATGCCAGGAGGAGTAATGCTAAGCCAGTACAGTTTGAAAATAGTCTACTATATGTGGTCTAAACAGCTTCCATAGATAAGTAGTGAGGGAGAGTGTGATGTAATAACATTCTCAGGAGAGAGTTCTCTTGTTTTATCCCCAAAGTCCTGAGTCCAACACACACACACACACACACACACACACACACACACACACACACACACTTTTGTTTCTTTCTTTACCCCTTCAGGTGTCTCAGTATCAAAACCTGACCTTGTTTGGTCCACTGTTGTGTTCATTTTTCCCTTGAGGCTCCCCCAGCATAGGTAACATGTCAATGCCAGTGTCCTCTCTGGTTTTCATCTTCTACTGAAAGTTTGGTCCCTGGGAACTTGCTTTCATTTCTTATAAGGTCAGCTAGGCAATAAAATGCACTTTTTCTATGTTTATTCAATATGTGAAGATTTTATAATGCTGAGTTTTTAGGAATCTAGTCTGCCATATTGCTAAAAATGAAGTCAAATTAATCTACCCCATAAACAAACATAAAAATGTATGTTTTTTAAAAATCCTAAAAAAAGCCATTACTACATACAGAACTTCTTTCAGAATAAAATTTCCTGGAAAATTCATTGCTCTTTTAAGTAAATGAAACTTTCTCCTGGTGAGTAAATACCATTTCCTAGGCATACAATTTTTAATTTAAATTTATTGGGGTGACATTGGTGAATAAAGTTGTATAAATTTCAAGGCTACAGTTCCATTGTTCATCATCTGTATATACCATTGTGTATTTACCACCCAAAGTCAAATCTCTAGTGTGGAATATGTAATTACTCATCACAAATTACAAGGTCTAAACAAAGTACTCAAAGGCTTCCCTGTGCTGTTCTGCTCCTGGCTCTTGTCTCACTCTCACCAGGACTTGCCTCATTCCCTGGGAATAGAACATGTCTAGTATTTACCACACTAACATTTATGCCACACTGTTCCCTTTATTTTGAAAACCCTTCTTGTATTTCATTATCATGCTGCTCTTCTTCATACATGACCATTGAAGTCAGCTGACCCAAGTTCTACAAAGATTTCTTGGATCCTTAAAATAACCTGTCTATCCTTTGACTTGGGAAAATATTGCATTTTAGCAAGGCACAAAATTATATGCAATTAAAAAAGTCCCTCATCCTGGCTTCTTAATCAGTCCTAGATATAATATTTCAATGAATTTCTGTATAACCAAGAGAAATGATTTAAGCAAATACTTTTAAGAAACTACCCTTTATTTTTTTTACTCAAACTAAACTGTATAAATTGGTCATCATTTTTTTTTCTATTTTGTATTTCCTAGTTGCACACAATGGAGATTGTTCCATATCAGACGGTGCTTTATAAACCGATTATCACAGTTCTCACAGTCTTTCTAAGTTATTGATTTATCCAGTCCCCTTTGTGTTGGGGCAATTTCCTTCTTTGGAGACAGGGACAGCTTGCTCACCTGTGCAGCTGGAATGTCAACAAGGCACATTCAGGATACAGTTGTTGGACAAATGGAAGTGACTTTAACTTCTACTCGTTAATATATTTTTATTTCAATGGCTAACATTCATATTGTCTCAGCATTGCTCAGGAGATTCCAATAACTGTTCTGTGAATGCTACAGCTTAATAGGTACAATGCTAGTCGTTTCTTAAATCGTAAAGCAAATTTCATCGTACCCAATGTGACTTTAAAAAAAAGACAGGTTAGTAATTTGAACTTCCTTAAACATTGGTCCATTTAAGGAGAGAAACAATTCAGACAGCCATGGCTGCCATTCGCCTGCACGGCCATTGCAGGCATGGCATCAGCTTTGCCCTTTGGAAGATTTCTAGCTGACCTTTAGAGAGAGCTAAGGCTCAGCGGGAATAACATCAAGTGTTGCTACTCCTATTACCAATTTTTGAGGAAAAAAAAAACAACTCATGAAACATTGAAAAGGACAGCATTGGTTATTTAACAATTTTTATTTTTTCAGCTCATGAATAGAAATGGACAGCAAATGTTTAAATGCAAATATCACGTGTGTGTGTGTGTGTGTGTGTGTGTGTGTGTGTGTGTGTATAAAAGTCTCAAGACCCAATCTACCACTTACTAGTTGTACAGTTTGATCAGTTTCTATAACATTTCTCCGTCTTCACCTGTAAAATAGTTATAATCATGGTGAGGCACAGTATCATTGCAAGTTTCTTTTAAAATATATTTTATTGATTTTTTTACAAAGAGAAAGGGAGCGGAATAGAGAGAAACATTGATCAGCTGCCTCCTGCACACCTCCTACGCGTGATGTGCCCGCAACCAAGGTATATGCCCTTGACCGAATGAAACCTGGGGCCTTTCAGTCCACAGGCCACCGCTCTATCCACTGAGCCAAACTGGTTAGGGCTCACTGCAAGTTTTGAATACTGAAAGGAATATTCACAAAAGGTACCAAGCACACACCTGACAGGTGGTACGACGGGGAAGAAAGACCTGGCTGGTTAATCAGGAGATGAGAGTACTAGTTCTGATACTGCCCCTAACTCCCTTTCAATCCCTCTCCCTTTGTGGTTGAGTGAGAAGTGTGGACTGGATGCTGAGAGAGGCCCGTTCCATTCTTCAAGCTGTGAAGCTCCCAGCTGTGAGCGCCATCATTCATCTTCCCCTGCAACCTCCCAGAGGGATGGTTCCCCCATGAACCTCATTGTAGCTCTTCACAACACGTTCCTGTTGCACGCCAGGTACCATTTTCAAGAACTTATTGAAGAACCTACTCCTCTAAAATGAGGAAATATACTGCAGCACATGACAAAGAGGAGAGAGGGGAGTTCCAAGTTGGCAGCCTCCTAGGGTCTGGGAGTAGCAGGTGTGGCTGGAGCAGGGAAAGGCAAGTGTCTAGAGGGGGGTCTTCAGGCAAAATTAAAAAAGGGAAAAAAAACTAACACATTATCTGACTTTTTGACCGTATAATAAGTTATCTTGAAAGGCATCTTTTAAAAATGCCAGGAAAGTGCAGACACACTTAGATTTTCACAGAAAAAGTGATAAAAGTAGAATGAGACAATTATTGCTAAGCAAAACAATAAAACAGTTGTTCAAAACAGGGAATGAAGTCATAGTGCATTTCTTGGCTCAGTAATAACACTTTATGTGGATACAGCAATAACAATGAAATATTAATTTATCTGACAACTGAGACAATGTATTCGGTAGAAGGTAGAAAGGTCAGGAGTATGAACGAGCTCCATCCATAGCCAACATAAAAGAAAAAACAAATTGGACTAGCCAGGAGATAACAGGATGTACATATCCTTTAGATGTATAGAGGTAAATACCAAAATAAAACTGCTAAATGAACTTTAAAAATACCCCTGGGGGAAGACAGTTGTTTCTGGTAGAGGATAAAGATAGAAGAATAAAATTGGTAACTACTGACATGTGTACAATTAGGTTTCAATCTCATGAAACATTGATGGTGCTGAATATGGGGATGAGCAAAAGTAGGTTCACAGTTATGTGTATGCAAAACACTGTCTGTTTTTGTTTTATTATTTATTAATTATTGCATTATTTATTTCTTTTTTATTTTTTCACATTTTCATTGTTTTCAGAGTGGAAGGGAAAGGGAAAGAGAAACATCAATGATTAGAAAGAATCATTGATCAGCTGCCTTCTACAAGCCCCATATTGCGGATCAAGCCTGTAGGCTGGGCATGTGCCCTGGACAAGAATCAAACCTGGGACCCTTCGGTCTGCAGGCTGACACTCTATCCACTGAGCAACAGCAGCTAGGGCACATTTTTTTGTTTCGATTACAATGGTACACCTACTTTTTGCCAACCCCTGTACATTCTTTCTACTGTTTCATACAGACATTGTATGGAAAAAATATATTGTTACCCAGTAATATAGAGAAGGAGCATAGGTTAAAGAAATAATGATCTCACTAGAAGGTAGTGAGAAGGATCATATTTGAGTCTTTTGATTTTCAATAATGTGTAATTAACTTGCAGAGCAAGTAGCACTTTAAAATGAACTAAAATCTTTTATTCCTACTTAATTGACATGCGAGAACTTAGGAGTTGCAGTTGACCCCTTTTATCCCTACTTCCGGATAAATAGACCCACTTCAGATGAAGTGGCCTGCACCAGTCCCTGGGGTGGGAGCAGGCTGATGTCAAGAATGCAAGCATGCCAAAACCGGTTCGGCTCAGTGGATAGAGCATCGGCCTGTGGACTGAGAGGTCCCAGGTTCGATTCTGGTCAAGGGCATATACCTTGGTTGTGAGCACATCCCTAGTAGGGGATGTGCAAGAGGCAGCTGATTGATGTTTCTGATTTTCTATCCCTCTCCCTTCCTCTCTGTAAAAAATAAATAAAATATATTAAAAATAAAGAATGCAAGCACTAAAAGTCTCATGATACCTTACAGTAAGAGCTTTGCAATTCAACAAGTTAAAAAAAAAGGCTACAAGGGAACAGGACAGTATTATCCTATTACAGTGTTTTCTGTTGTAGCAGACTTTTATTTGCTGTCCCTGGAGGAAAAGTACAAATAATTAAAAGTAATGTGCATTAAACTGGCCTGAATGGTAATGAGGTAATAATTTTTCTAGCTATGTATTTGGACATTGACTTTGCAATTTTATCCTTCAATGCTTCCAACTATTTCACATTTATGGACTGCTCTTAACAGTCACCATTAACAAAAAGATAATCCAGAGGCCAAAATCTCAGTGCTTCTGGCAAAAGAGGGGAACTTTGGCATCTTAAAGCAATACTTATACTTCTACATTCTTACTCCTCTGTCTTTGTAATGGGATGGAGTCCTGGACACAATTTCTGTCCTCACTATAAACTGCCTAGGACCTGGCATTTCTAGGTCCTAAGGATAACTATTACTGTTTTACTATTACTGCTAGTAATAACAGGTGCAAAATGGAAGAAAACTATTATTATTGAAATATTGAAAATGGTAGAAAACTGTTACTGTTGCAATACTATTAGAGCACTTATTAAAATACAAGGACCAACATAATTTAACCATTACTAATGCATGCTTTGCTAGATTCTAAATGATATACATGCATGGATGGATGCATGCATCTATTCAGATGTTCAACAAACATTTACCTGGTCCCTGCCACATGACCTTGTTCTAAGCCCAGCAGATACAGAGATGACAAGCACAGTGTATAACCTTTATAGAAGGAGAAATAACACCAGGACATGTGTTTTTAAAAATATTTTTATTGATTTAGAAAGGGAGATGGAGAGAGAGTTAAAAACATCAATGATGAGAGAGAATCATTGATCAGCTGCCTTCTGCATGCTGCCTACTGGGGATCAAGCCCACAACCCAGTATGTGCCCTGATGGGGAATCGAATTGTGACCTCCTGGTTAGTAGGTTGATGCTCAACCACTGAGCTACCATGGCCAGGCACCAGGACATGGTTTTAATATAAAATGATAGATGGAAAAAGCCAGCCAGAGAAAGATAAATATCACATGTTCTCACTCTTTTATGGAATATAATGAACAACATAAAGTGATAAACAAAAACAGATCCAGAGACAGAGAAGCATCGATCAGACCATCAAACCTCAGAGGAAAGGTAGGGGAGGATGAGGGGAAGGAGAAGAGATCAACCAAAGGACTTCTATGCATTCATATAAGCTTACCCAATGGACACAGACACCAGGGGGGTGAGGGCATGAGTGGGGGGCCATGGGGAGAATAAGGACACATATGCAATACCTTAATCAATAAAGAAGAAAGATAAACATAAAATAAAAATAGAATGTGACGACTGAAAAAAATTAAAACATAAATAAAAGTAAAATGACAGATGGATAGTTGAAGTAGAGCAGGGTCTCAGCTCGTAAACTCAGCTCCATCTGCTACCGTAGGATGTTGGTGTTACTGAGCACTTCTTTCCACAGGAAGGGAGAGAGTTCAGCAGAGCCATCCAAAGGAAGGGATGGATCAAAATGTATCTGTATCTTGCCTTTCTGATTATTCTCCAATCCAATTCCTCCCGAATGCTCATGTGAAGAGTGATTGAAGGAGAATGATGCGAAGTTACAATCTATTCTTTCTCCCGTGTCATCTCCATGCATCTGATGCTAGGACAACTGGGACAGTCAAGAAGCAGATGTCAGACAAAAGTCAAAGCCCAATTTCACTCCAATTACGCCGGCCATGAGGAAGAGTCCCCTAACATTTTCATCCGAACACATTCTCTTTATAAGTCCTAACATCATAATCTGAAATAGACCTTAAATAAGTAGTTCCTGCCCTCTACACTGTGGGTTAGGGCAGTGGTCAGCAAACTGTGGCTTGCAAACCACATGTGGCTCTTTGGCCCCTTGACTGTGGCTCTTCCACAAAATACCACGAGTGGGCACGCATGTCCAGTGCAATTGAAACTTCGTGGCCATGTGCAGAAGTCGGTTTTCGGCTCTCAAAAGAAATTTCAATCGTACTGTTGATATTTGGCTCTGTTGACTAATGAGTTTGCTGACCACTGGGTTAGGAAAAAGTGAAACAATGGAGGTTTTTCTCAGTTGGTCTTGGAGAGCTTTTTTTTAAATATATTTTTATTAATTTTTAGAGAGAGGGAGAAACATCAGTCAGCTGCAGGGGATAGATCCCACAACCTGGGCATATGTCCTTGACTGGGAATCAATCTTTTGGTGCCCAGGACAATGCCCAGCGAACTGGGCCTCACTGGCCAGATGGCCTGGAGAGTTTTAAGTAGGAATAGGTGACTACCGAAAACAGAGATTGGCTCAGCATGTAACAAAATTGTTTTTTGAAACAGAGCAATTGTATCACAAATCCTATATAATAAAACCCTAATATGCATATTTACCTAACGGCGGAACAACTGGTCGCTATGATGTGCACTGACCACCAGGAGGCAGATGCTCAATGCAGGAGCTTCCCCCTGGTGGTCAGCGCTCTCCCACAAGGGAAGCTCCGCTCAGCCAGAATCTGGGCTCATGGCTGGCGAGTGCAGTGGCAGTGGTGGGAGTCTCTCTCGCCACTGCCACAGTGTTAAGGACCCCTCGGGAGTTGTCCCATTGCCAGCTTAGGCCCAGTCCCGTGGGAGTGGGCCCAAGCTGGCAGGCAGACATCCTGGACTGTGGGAGGGCATGGCCAGGCTGAGGGGACCCCCTCTCCCCGGTGCACAAATGTTGTGCACAGGGCCTCTAGTCTAGGATATTATCTTAACCCTAAGTTAATTTTGAGACCTGAGGCGGGGTTAGGAATATTTCACTTAAATATATGTTAAGACAAAGAAAACGCTGGGTTCATTGTTTCAACAGCTGTTAGGGAAAAGGAAGTTTAAATAAGGAGAATCACAAGCATACACTGGAGAAGAAAATGCCATTTCAGATATTCCTTGTATTTCTAACATAACCACATTTCAAAGCATCTTAAAATATTGATGACATGAAACAACTAGTTTTACTCTTACAGAACAAAGAGAAAGGCCATTTATCTTGGATAGATTTTCGCCTTGCTGAACATTGTTTTTTTCTTGAGAGGGGTGAGGCGAGTGTCCTTTCATTGGTTCAATAGCTGAACAAATGGCACTTTCAATCTTGTATAATTTGGTCTAAATACTGTCATTTACTAGGATTAACGCCAGATGGATCCTGGGAACATTTCTAAGGGTTCCCTGCTAACATAAAGAGAGGGTCCAAATATACACCTGTTCAGAAGGGATCTGATGGGGTGGGATGGGATGGGATGGGATCTGATGGGGTGGGATGGGATGGGATGGGATGGGATGGGATAGGATGGAAAAGAGAGGCAATTAATCAACAACAAGATATGCACATTGCTTTGCAGTAAAGGTGCAAGATTAGTGCAGACCTTTTAAAGCAAAATGCAACAAACGAAGGGCCAGAAGGCTGGTTTGCTTCTCCTGTGAGGTGACCACAGGATCACTTTCCTAAGCATTTACCATGTACCAGGCGTTGGGCTAAGCACAGTCCTCACAACAGAGTTTAGTGCTTATGCCCATTTGACAGATGAGGAAATTGTCTCCAAGAGGCTAAAGAATGTACCCAGTTCACATTTTTAAAAGTGGCTTGGTGAGATTTTAATGTGGAACTCTGACTTTAAAACAGTGCATAGAGTACCATATTTTGGAAGACTAGACAACATACCAATTTTAGGGTTGAAAAGGATAATGTAAGTCATTTGTCAACCACTCCTATTTTTTACCAGAATTCTTTCTACAACTTAAGCAAGTGGTCATCTAACCTATTTGAACATCTCTGCTACTTAAGCCTCTGAAAAGGTTATAGGTCATTTATTTTGTTTTCAACTCTCTTGTGTTGCTATCAACCCTTTTCCTTCCTCTCTCATTCAGTGTGCTAGGCTGGCCTGCCCCAAGACAGACCTCAGAAGTGCTTTCTCCTTTTAACCCATTGATGGTTCTCTATTGCTTTGCTTGGACATCCATTATAGAGTGCTTCCCAATTTGACAAAAATCTGTCTCTCCAGCATCCTTCTCTTTTTCATATAGTGGGGGGAAACACTGAATAACAACTAGAGTTTCTAAGCAGTTCGGTGACCCTATATCACTGGGCATTCTTTTTCTTTCGCCTAAAATTGAGTCTGTAGACTTTGCCCTGTATAGAATGCTTCTATTCATCTGTGAAGAGCCATATTGATGAGCAACTCATTTGAGAAGTCTTAGTGCATATTTTCATCAAAAGCCAGTCTCAACCAACTATGTGTTCATAGCGATTCAATGACAGAATTTTGTAACAAAACCAAAGTGCTTTCTTTCCCAGCGTACTCTGAGCCCATTGAAGGCAGTGTTCATTTTATTTTCTTGGTCTTCTTCTGTTGCTGCATATGCCTGGAACATAGCAAATGCTTAGTAATTATTTGACACTAGTGGCCTGGTCACGAAATTAGTGCACATTAAAAGGGTATTAATTAGAGGAAATAATTTAATATTGCTATTTGCTCTTTCCCTATAATAGAAGTACCAGAGACTAAAGAAAATTAGTAAAATGTATATGAAAACCTTCCTCCTGTCAGAGTCTGTAGTGCACCATGGGACCCAGAGTCAAGTCTCCACTAACATGTGTCTCAAAATCACGTGAGACCCAGACCCAGCCGCCCCACCCCCACTGGGGTAGATCCAGACCCGGTTGCCCCTTCCTTGTCAAGCCCCACGGGGCAGGGGGCATCCTCAGGTCCCCTGGTCTAGCGACAGGTTAGGGGGCGTGGCCTGAGATCCCCCATCAAGTCCCACCAGGAATGAGACACAACCTGAGATCCGCTGTCAAGCCCCGCTGGGTAGGGGGCATGGCCTGAGGTCCCCCATCAAGCCCCATCAGGCAGAGGAGCACAGCCTCAGGTCCCCAGGCCTAGCACCAGGAGGGAGGTGCAGCCTCAGGTCCTCCGTCAATCCCCACTGGCATGGGGCCACAGGCTCAGGTCCTCTGTGAAGCCCCGCTGGGTGTGGGGCACAGCCTGAGGTACCCTGTCAAGCCCAGTCAGGCAGGAGGGGCACAGCCTCAGGTCCCCTGGCCTGGTGCTAGGGTGGAGGGTATGGTCTGAGGTCCCGCAGCCTGGTGCCGGGTGGGGGTGTGGCTTGAGGTCCCCTGTCAAACCCTGCCAGGTGGAGAGAGCAGTTTGAGGTCCTCTAACCCAGCACCAGGATGGGAAGCGCACCTTGAGGTCCCCTGTCCAGGTCTGCCTGGTTAGGAGTATAGCCTGCAGTTTCCAGTCAAGTTGCACCAGGTGGGAGGCACAGCCTAAGGTCCCCCAGCCTGGAATTGGGGTGGGGGGAGTAGCCTGAGGTACCCTAGCCCAGGACCAAGGCAGGAAGCACACCTTGAGGTTTCCTGTCAAGCCCTGCCAGGTAGGGGGCAGGCCTGTGGTCCCCTGTCAAACCCTGCCAGGCAGGGAGATTAGCCAAGGGTCCTCTAGCCCAGCACCAGGACTGGAAGTACACCTTGAGGTCCCCATCAAACTCCACTGGGTGGAGGGCATGGCCTCAGGTCCTCTGGCCTGGTGCCGGCGTGGGGCCTGAGGCCTGAGGTCCCCTGTCAAGCCCCTCTGGATTGGGGAAGGGTATAGCCTCAGGTCCCTGCTGATTGCTCTTTCAGCCTCCAGCATGCCAAGCTAGGCCTCACCCCCTGCCCCCATGCACCACGCTCAGCCCCGCCCCCTTCTCCCATGCACCATGCTCAATCCTGCCCCCCACTCCTGATTGGCTGGTAGTGTAGCAAAGGTATGGTCAAATTTGCATATTACTTTTTTATTAGATAGGCTATGAACTTAACATCATCTCTTAAGCTGCAGAGAAGGTAATGCTATTCTTCACTTCATTGTCAATCTGTTTCCTTCTATTTAGACTCTCATTCCATCTTTCCACCTCTGTCTAGTCTTAATTCTGTCGAAATCATGCATGTGCATATTGCCAAATGTTTAGCTCATCTGGGCATGGCTAGCACATGATCACTCCACTAAGGGACGTGGGCACACCTAGTGACACTATGGAAAATCACATGTTAGTTTATGGTAACTTTTAGACAATGAGAGGCAATGGATTGTCAACTTAACAAAACTGCAGAGTGCATAAAGGCTTTTTATAAGGCTGGTATGTCTTTGTTTTTTTTTTTTTTACTTTATACTTAGTTAATGAATTATTTTAAATGATTGAAGCATTTTTTTTTCTTAGTGAAAGATTTAAACATGTTAAAAATCTAAAACCAGAATGACTTAGTAATGCCAGGTTCAGATGATACATATTTGTTCATGCCCCAATGTTCTCTGGCTGCTGCCTAGGCAAGAAGAAAGCTTATCTCTGAGATACCAAATATCTGCTTCAGAGGGACTTCCTCATGCTGGTCCACAGCTGTGTCATCCAGTTCTAAAGAGTCACTGACATCAACCACCATCCAAGCTTAACTCGTATTTCCACATGGGGGAGGGGTTGCAATAGAAAAATACATATATTTTTCATTATGGTTTATAAGTTGCTTTGATTTAATTACAGTATTCCCCAAATCCATAAATCAAAGTCAATACTTTAATCAAAGTGTTAGGTCAGTCACCCAAATTTTCAATAATCAGGTTATTGCCCAATCAGTTATTGTGTATATTACCCAACGAAAACATCAGAGACATCTGTGTTTCTGTTGTGAGAGGAAATGTACTTTTAGAGGGAAATTAATTCATTGCTTCCCCTAGTTTATTCAGGTTCTTGTATAATTTATTCTACTAAAAGAATTCGGAAGTGATTTGTTAATAAAGTGGAAAGCAATCTTCTCATGACCAAAGACATGTTATTGGCAAATGATGCTGCTTGAGTCTGACACAATCTCTTGCTTTCTATTCGGCCTGTGTTAGGAAACATATTAGACATATGGGTCATGCTTTGATTTATTAAACATGTAATCATATATCTCAACTTCACAGAGAGTACTCAAAATATATGCTCTGTTCCTATTTCCAAAGCATTGAGTTAGAATTAAGACTCAAGAACCACGCCATTTGCTACTGACTGTCAATGACATGCATCAACAGTGATTCATCCTCCCTGAGAAGGAATAATAAATTTGTGTTATTACCATAAGAAAATAGTGAAATTGTAAAAATTGAGTATTTTCTTTTAGAAATAATTTACTGATGTAATATAAGTCACAAACTTAAAAAGATATATAGCATTAGAATATTATCAACCCTTAAAAAACAAATAAAATTTATATTAATATTTTCTGCCAAATAGTAATTTCAACTTTAAAAGTGTAATCATAAATAGTAGCAACTAGAAACCCAAATCAAAATCCAACTTTATTTTCACAAATGCTTTTCTTGCTTATTTTTTAAAGAGATAAAAAGTAACCCACTTCTTTTCCAGCAAAGCTGGTTTTAAATGAAATTAAAACAGAAGGGTTGATTAATAAATATTGACTAATCCCTGTAATCCTTAAGCAGATTACTGAAAATAGATTGATTTCCGATGGCCATAGACAGTGCATCCTGAAGATTTAGGAGTTTTAATTTTTAAAAAAAAATGCTACTATGCTTTTTAAAATAAAAACATAAATTCCTAAAACCAAAACAACCTCCATTAATCTTTGCTTAAATTATAGTAATCCAAATTAAATTTGGAGAAACTGCATATGTTTTATTAAAGTACAGGAGCATGTGTTACCACAAAATACATTTTAATTTGGATTCTCTAGACTTCTTTTTAGAGTTAGTCTCTTTTACTGGCTGTATTAGTCAATGAGTCAGATTTACCAAAGGGGACAGGACCGATAGGCTGTAAATACATACATACATACATACATACATACATACATACATACATAGATGTAGGGCTAGAGACCCAGAGAAGAGCTCATGTTGCAGTCTCAAGTCCAAAGGCAGTCTGTAGGCAGAAAGGCCCTTTTTTTTCTGGGGAGCTCATCAGTGATCTCTGGTTCCAGACACTGGTCATTCAGCAGTTCAATACCCAGGTCCATTTTTGTGAATGGGGATCCATGCTCTTGGCCCATATAGCCTCTACCGCACCACCTTAACTACTGTGTTTATGCCCATGGTATATCTCCCTAAAATGACCCATGAGAGGGGCTAAGGTCAGTTAGCTGCTGTCTGCCGTCTCGGTTGCTATCTGGTGGCTGCTAGCATGCGATAGGATACATTCCATTCTGTGCTCAGTCTTGTATGTCCAACTGCATGCTTGCTTTCCAGATCTCCTTCGAAAGTAGAGTAGCACATTAACTAGCTTACGTGGGAAAATAGCAGAAGTAAGAGGTTTCTTCCACACTCATTCTTGCATCCCATCTGTCTACAACCTGTTCTTGCCAGCCCTCTTTGAAAAAGGCATTCGGGTTCACAGCGGTGACGGGCTGTGCTGTGTCATATTATGCTTATCTGGAGGCTGGCAGTGAAGGCTGATCCTCTGGCTTTTAGACCGAGGCTGCTTGCATTTGTGTGTGGCCAGTCCCTGTCCTTAGCGTCCAACCTAATGAATGTGCTTCGAACCTAAATGGGCCCCTTTACTAGGCTTTTCAGCTGCATTTCATGTCATTGATGTTGCCCTCCTCAAAATCCTTTCTTCCTTGACTTCTTTGAAACCATTTTTCTTGACTCGCTCTATCTTTCTTTGCTTCCATCATGGGCTTCACATCCTCTGCCTGTCTCTTAAATATTTATTTTTCTAACGTGTTCTCAGAACATCTCTTTCTCTTCTTTAATGTCTCCAACTGGTGACCTCATCCACTCTCATTTTTATGGTCATGACTGTAATTTATGGGCCACTGTCAACGTATTCTGAAATCCAGAGCTCTGCATCTAGTGCCATAAATGCATCTCGTGTAGTGTCCCGCAGACAGTTCAACCTATCAGACCCAAAATAAGTGCATCTTTCTTCCCCATCTACATGTTATATGTTTCCCCTTGTTTTTAATAAATGTTATTTGCCCAAGCACAATCCAGAAACTTACACATCTCCCCAAACCCAACCATCCTGACACCGCAGCTCAAATCCTACTATGCTTTTAAAAATCCTATATAATAAAATAGTGATATGCAAATTTGACTGTACCATCACTACACTACCAGCCAACCAGGAGCAGGGGGCGTGGCCAAGTGCGCACCCGCGGGAGGCAAAGGGGCCGGAGCACAGCGTCCTTGTCTTGCCCTGACAAGCACAGTGTCTGCACCATGCCCTGGGACAGGGAGCCCAGCCGCATGAGCAAGGAGAGAGGCAAAAAGGTCTGAGCTCAGCATCTGCACCCTGCCCCCGGCCAGTGGGCTCAGCCGCGTAGGTGCAGAGAGAGGCAAAGGGGCTGGGCAGGGGTTTCCCATGGGCATACTACAAGTATTAAATCACTGCTGCCAAAGCTGCACCCCCCCCAACACACACACACACACACACACACACACACACACACACACACACACTTTCAAGTAGTATGGTCCAAAGGGGTGACTCCTGAGTCACTACTCCCATGGGAACCATGCCAGGCAGAGAAGCCAGACCTGAAAGCTCAAGCCCCTGAATACCCCTGACAAAGCGTCCTATGCTGGGGCCCTGAGGAGGCCCCAGGACAAGCATCTCCCCAGAGGCTGTGTGGAAGGAGGAGAGGAACCTCTGACGAGAGGCCAGGGTGAAGGATGCTGGTGTCTTTGCAGGCCAGGCTGAGGGACAGCACCCCCCCTCTCCTGTGCACAAATTTCATGCACCAAGCCTATGGTAAATACATAAAATCCTCCAACTAAAACAGCCTCCATTAATCTTTGCTTAAATTATAGTAATCCAAATTTAATTGGGAGAAACTACACATGTTTTATTAAAGTACAGGGCCACGTGTTACAAGGAAATACATTTTAATTTGGCTCTGTCGTCCCAATGTTCGTTCATGGCACCTTCTGTATGAGATGACTTCTTCCTTGAGGTTAAAACTTGTTCATTTGATTTTTATCAGTGGCAGGTGAATGCTTGGAGTAAAATCAAGGCCTGGGATTTATTGATCTCTTGGAGTAATGAACTAGCATACGGCTTTTTGTGGGAAGGAAGTCTCTCTGGTTATTTCAGTGCCCAGGTAGAGAGCGCCAGCCGGGCAGTAACCCCCTCCCAGGCTTGGAGAAATCTGTATGTGCAGCCATCACTGCAGAGCCATGAGGCACTGAGAGAGCAACCAGTCCTATCTATGCCTGCCAGTTGCTTTCCCCCTGCTATTTTCCCTGGCCCCAAGTGACAATATATGAAAGTTGAGCTTATCTGAAAGGCAGTAAATTACTCCACTTCTTTTGTTTAAAAAACAGAATAATAATGTGGGTCTGTCTGGGCAGGACTGTTTATTCCTAAGAATCTATAAAGAGTTTCTATAAATAGTCAAGCCTTATAACCTGGGCTATGCCAATGCAATAGCTATCAGGTATTAGGTGCCATCAGGTGCCAGGTCCTTTATATATTTTATATGAATGTCCACGTTGATGCATTCAATTCAAGTTTGTTACTGACCTCTTGAAGGTCAAACTCTGAGTGCTTTATTCCAGACTTTGTTTTAATACTGTGCTGTATGCTTTCAGCTCCTACATTTTCCCAATGAATACTTTTCAACTTTTTTCCTTTAAGTTAGTCTTCATATACATACATGAAGATATATATATATATATGTATATATATATATATATATATATACACATATACATACACACACACACACACATATTCATGCACAAGGCCTCTTGTATATATATGTATGTATACGAGAGGCCTGGTGCATGAAATTTGTGCGCGGAGGGGGAGAGTGGTTCTCAGCCCAGCCTGTATCCTTTCCAATCTGGGACCCCTCGGGGAATGTTGGACACCCCTCTCACAATCTGAGACTGCTGGCTCCTAACTGTTCACCTGTGTACCTGCCTGATCGGCCCTAACTGCCCCCACTGCCGGCCTGTTTGCCCCCAACTTCCCCCCCTCACCAGACTGGTAGCCTCTTACTGCCTCCCCTATCAGCCTGGTCACCCCCAACTGCCCCCTCTGCTGACCTGATCACCCCTCACTGCCGCCTCTGCCAGCCTGCTGCCGAGTCATTTGGTCATCCCTCACTAACCCTCCTGCTGGTCTTGTGGCCCTATGCAGCCTGCTGTTCAGTCATTACTGTGAGGGTTCCCTGACCAATTTGAATATTACCCTTTAATTAGTATAGCTATATATGAATACATATGTATGTATAAATATAAAGTTTTAATTGGAAAATGTCTATATGTTTGAGCTTAGATATACATTTCCTATATATAGGGTTAACTTTAATCCTGCTTAACCTTAATCAGCCTCAAATATGTGGACAGATACATTGATTTATTTGGATTCTGTTTGATAAGTACCCAAGCTGGCCCACACTGAGAATACAATAAGTAAGTTAGATTCCATTTCAAGGATTTAGTGAGGCAAACTTGAAAACACATTCACACACCCCAGACTCAGGAGAGCCCGACTCTAGGCTCCGTAACCTCTCCATCACACCATTCTCTGTCTGTTTCCTCTAGAAGCCTCTCTTTCGGGGGTCAAGGAGAGATTTTATAGTAGGAAAGGACTATTTCTGGGGCTGACATGAAAATGCTTTCACAGAGCCAAGATATAATATTATGACATCAGGTTTTATGGAAGGTGAGCACAAGAAACATCATTTTGAAGAGCACGTCAGTGTGTTCTCTAAACGTACAACGGAATCTATTGTCTGTTAGGCTTGGCAATGCCATTATGTTCGCACCTGACTGATAAATACTCTCCTGCTGTTCACTGATAGGGGACGTTGCGCCACCAGAACAGACTTTAATGTTTCCACAGAACAGCAACTTTATAATAAAGTGTGTTTTACATTTTCCTCGTTTCCCAAGAAATGAAGAGTGACTCACCATTTTTAAAACATGACAACCTAGCAACAGAGGTTGAGCAAACTGAATTCTCATAAATAAGTCTAACCGCATAGGCTTGGTTAAAAGTAGAGCACTGTTTTTGTGTTAGTGTTTTAAGTATCCCCGTATTGTGTTTTTCTTATATGTCACAACAACCTTTTTATATAGCCGGATTTCAAATAATTTTATATCATATATTGTAACAAAATATATCGAAGTGTAGTGTAAAATTATAGTATTTTTAATATATGCAAGAACAGATACATTATTGAAGATATGTTTCCTGTGATGCTCCAGTGTTTGCACATGCCTATGAGGACTCATCCCCACCCACCTTCACCACCACACACATAACATTTAGGCTACATGATAAAGTGTGCACTGAGTAGTCAATATGGTTCTTTTTCTCATGGCAAATCTTAATATTGAGTAGTTATTTTCTGAACTGCTATTTTGAAAAGGATTCAAATGGCCTATCTAACTTCCATGTTAAAATACCTGTGTGATAAAGGATACATGGCCACAGTAAAGGGAAATTGGGGGAAGGTGACTTCTCATTTATGAACTCTAAGTATATGTCACATATGTGCAAACACTGTTTCATATTCTGTGTGCTTGAGTGGGTGTGTCAATGGAGATTAGGAGGGAGGTACTAAAAAGAGAAAATAAGGAAGAGGAAACCAAACTAAACTGGTTATTATTATAGGTGTACAGTTGTAATATCCTATATAATAAAAGGCTAATATGCAAATCAACCGAATGACAGAACAACCGGTTGCTATGATGTGCACTGACCACCAGGGGGCAGATTCTGAATGCCATAGCTGCCCCCTGGTGGTCAGTGCACCCCGAAAGGGGAAGGACCACTCAGCCAGAAGCTGAACTCACTTCTGGCAGTGGTGGGAGCCTCTTCCTCTCTCTGAGGCAGCACTAAAGATGTCCAACTGCTGGTCATTCCCCCAAGGGCTGCCGGACATCCCCCAAGGGCTCCTGGACTGTGAGAGGGTACAGGCCAGACTGAGGCCCCCCCGCCCCAGTGCATGAATTTCATGCACCAGGCCTCAAGTAAATAATACAGTAATTAAAAAAAATAAACTCTGTTTCATGCACTCACAGCTTTAAACCTACTTTTGCCCACCCCTTGCGCATATATATATATATATATATATATATATATTCATAGGTATTTTTTAAATCATGTAATGAAATCTTTGGGAAATACAGATAATGGACATACATCACCTAGCCCCATCTGAGAATGATGGGTTAAATCCTACCAAGTAAACAATGAGTGAGAAGTCACAATGTGGAGAGCCTAGAAAATAACATTAGGATTGAAATCAGGCAACCTAGTTTCTAATTCTTTCTCTGCTACTTTATCTTTGTGATTTTAGGCCAAATATTTAAATTGTCTGTGCTTAAATGTCATCATTTTAATAAATGAGAATGCTGTGAGCAATTTCCCAAATTTTGAAAGTTAGACACAGCTTTGTGGAAACACATGTACCATGTGCCTGTCATGTAATAGACATTCAATAAATATCAAATTGCAAGCAGAGAACTTGCAGGGGAGGTGCGGCATTCTAGTCACTTAAATAGGGCTGCTATACCCACACATTGTGTGGATCCAAAGGGATTAGGCCTTTTATGCCTGAAATCACTCATTAGCTGTGTGAGAGAGTCAGCCACAGCGCCCTCTGTAGGTGGTAGGACCCTAGTAGAGGAATCACAGAGCAATGTCTGGGCAGGAATTCAGGTCATCCAATGGCGCCAAGTCACTTCTGAAGCTTCTCTGAAACATGTAATTCTGTGATCCTGAATCACATCGCTGGTTGCTTTGAGAAAACTCCACAAACGATAATACACTTTCTAACTTTTCATAACCGCTGGTTTTATGAAGCAGAAGTTACCTTAAGAGGTTGCAATGCAGACATCTTAGCAAGCAATTCATTTTGACAAGTGAGAGAGAGCATGGCAGGTCCCTTTCTCAAAGATTGGTGCCTAATGGATTTGCTTCCCTCAGAGAGAGGTAACTATGGGATTCAATCAAAATGAGCTCACATCCTGGGAAAAAAAGCCTTTCCAGGAATCCACCCCTAGTGGATGAGGAAGCCTCACCAACATTTTCAATAGTGTCAGCTTAGTAAGTGAGGCACGAGGGCTTTTACCATGGACTTTAAACCTCAATATCATGGAGTGAGAATTCACAATGGCAGCATTCTCTTGCCAAGGATCAATAAGCTTCATTCTAAAAACCCTTCCATCATCAGCAGGGACAGGGCTCTCTCGGCAGTTGCTGTACTTCTTGGCTGCCATTCTGGAGCTCCCACGGTTTCAAGGAATAGTGCATGCCCCTGCCAGAAGTGAGCAGAATTCAGCAAGAATTCATTCTCCTCACAGCACCACCTCTTTGGGAATATGTCTCCACGGTGATGAAAGGTTTACTGAGTGCCTGTTGGGATGCTGCTAGAGTGAGATGTGGCAAAGACGTGCAGAGATGTGAGGTATTCAAGGGAAGAAGGAATGGGGGCCATTTTAATTTATCTGGGTCAGTAAGATGCTTCAGGAGAAACCTGCTCATAATTGTGCTGCCATTCAGTTACTTAGGTGATTTTCTTATTGCAGCCTGATGTTGATTTGCCATCCATTCATTTAACCAGCAGCATTCATTGCTGTCTATTCCGGCTGAGAGCTTGGAACTAAGAACTCAAATTAATGTGCTATAGAAAACACTGTCTTTCTCTTCAAGGAGATCACAGTCTGGTTGGGAGACCTACATGAATTAGGATTATAAGATAACAATGAAGATGGTTTTGGAATAAAGCAATGTTCTTGTGTGTACCCTACCACCTATGTAGATATTTCCCAACAAATAACAGATAAGGAGGGGAACAAAATTTACTACAGAGTTTGACAATTTAAGTTCAGAAATAATCTATACCACCTAGCAATTGCATATGTTTTTAAAACTCTTATTGAATTTATTAGGGTGACATTGGTTACTATATATATAGTTACTATATATATAGATATCTATATCTATATCTATATCTATATATATATATGTAGGTTTCAGGTATACAATTCTATAACACATTATCTGTCTATTGTATTGTATATTTACCATCCAAGGTCAAGTCGCTTTCACCTCTATTTATCCCCCCTTTACTCACTTCCACCACTACCTACCTCCTTTTCCTCAGGTAAACACCCTACTCTTGTCTGTTTATGAGGTATTTTGTTGTTTTCTTAGTTTCTTAACCCTTTTCAATCTTGGTGGGGATGCAGATTTTTGCAGCCACTGTCGAAAATAGTGTAGAGCTCCCTCAAAAAATTGAATATGGAACTGCCTTATGACCCAGCAATTCCATTTCTGGAAATATCTACATTAATAAAAGAGTAACGTGCAAATTGACCATACCTTCATGACACCCACCAGCCAATCAAAAGTGAGTATTCAAATTAACCCAACAAAGATGGCAGGTTAATTTGCATATGCAGGTGCCAAGTGGCAAGGGGTGGTTTGGGATGCTTGTGTCATCACTATGGCAACAACAGAGGTGTTCTGCACCACCCCTGGCTGCTCCTGGCCTCTGGGCAGCATGGTAAGGTAGAAAGGTGCCTCTGGACCTGATCAAAAAGGTGGCTCCAGCTGGAGTGAAGGTGGTGCCAGCAGCCAGGGGAAGGAAAGTCCATTCTTGCATGAATCTTCATGCATCGGGCTTCTAATGTGTGTGTGTGTGTGTGTGTGTGTGTGTGTATCCTATCTAATAAAAGAGTAATATGCAAATTTGACCATACCTTCACTACACTATCAGCCAATCAGGAGTGGGAGGCGGCACCACCACTGACGCTCTGCAGGGTCCTGTGGAGGGATGGAACGGGCGCTGTAGACCAGCCAGGACCACCAGCACAGTGTCTGCTCCCCAAGCCGGGGCCCCGTGAAGCAGCGGCGGTGCGAGGGGTGGGGCGGCAGCACGAGGGGCAGGACGGGTCCAGCTATGGGCACCCAGGACCTGTATGGGTCCCAGGTGTGGGGTAAGGCAGAGGCAGTTAGGAGAAATCAGGCCAGCAGGGGAGCACTAGTGGCAATCAGGCAGGCAGGCAGAGGTGGTTAGGGGGGATCACACAAGCAGGTAGAAGAGTTAGGGGTGATCAGTCAGGCAGGCCAGTGAGCAGTTAGAAGCCAGTGTTCCTAGATTGCCAGAGGGATGTCTGATTGCCAACAGTCAGACATCTCTGATTGCCAATAGTCAGACATCCCTGAAGGGGTCCCTGATTGGAGAGGGTGCAGGCTGGGCTGAGGGAACCCCCCCTCCATGCACAAATTTTGTGCACAAGGCACACACACACACACACACACACACACACACACACACACTCTAGAGTCCCAGTGCTCAAAATTTGTGAACTTGGAGGGTCCCTCAGCCTGCCTTGTGCTCTCTCACAGTTCTGGAGCACTTGGAGGTATCTGACTCACAGCTTAGGCCCACCCCTAAGCTGACAGTTGGACATTCTTAGCACTACCAGCACTACCATGGAGGCGGAGAGGCTCCCACCACCACCACCACTGTACTCACCAGCTGTGTGTCCAGCTGCTGGCTGGTCAGCACTCCCCCTGTGGGAGCACACTGTCCACCTGGGGACAGCTTCTGCATAGAGCTTCCATACCCTGGTGGTCAGTGCAAGTCATAGCAATAAATTGTTCTGCCATTCAGTCAATTTGCATACTGGCCTTTTATTATATAGGATTAGAGGCCCCGCACGAAATTCATGCGAGAGTTTGCCTTCCTTCCCCTAAGTGCCGGCACCGGCTTCCCTCTGGCTCCTGGGTCCTAGGCCCCCTCCAGCCGCCAGCAGGCACCTGGGACCCGGGCTTCCTTCTGGCTGCAGGCAGACACTCGGGACCTGGGCTTCCATCACAGTCCCAGCTTATTCTGGAAGGTCATCTGGAAAGATGTCTGGTCTAATTAGCATATTATGGTTTTATTATTATAGATATGAAGAATTCTGAAACACTGATTCAGAAGAATATATGCACCTCTATGTTCATTGTGGCCTTATTTACAAAAGCTAAGATTTGGAAGCAGCCCAAGTACCTATCAGTAGACGAGTGGATTTAAAAAATGCTGATTGCTTATTTTTGCTAATTTGTTCACTTGGCATTCCTGGTTTTTCCCCTTGGCCAATTCTTTTGGCACTATAACTCAGCAACTGTGATACTCCCAACCTTATTATTTGGAATTTGTGTTTGAGGTTTTTTTTTTATATATATATTAATCTTAGCAATGTTTCATGTAAATTTTTAAGTGTGAACATGTGGCCTCATATGCCAAATGCTCTGGGGAAAAAGCAAAACATCCATTTCTCCCCAGGGCATTCATTCTAGAAATTCCCTAAATTGTCCACCTCAAACCCACCAAAATGTTAAAGAATAGGGACACAATGTATATGATATGCAGACAATACAATCTCACAATCTTCCCCTGGGAGTTAGACACATGTTCCTAGAGGAGGCACTATTTAAAAAGAGACTTAATAGATTAAGAGCTTCCTTCTATGAATCAGTAAGTCATGGTTCAATTCCCAGTCAGGGCGCATGCCTGGTTTGCAGGCTTGATCCCATACAGGGGGTGTGCAGGAGGCAGCCGATCAATGACCCTCATCATTGATGTTTCTATCTTTCTCTCTGAAATCAATAAGAAATATTTTTTTTAAAAATAACTAGAAAAGAAAATTTTAACTACGTAATGAGGATTATGAGAGAAATGCAAATGCTTGCATTACATTTCTCAGTGTTGGGGTTACATGGGTAAACGCATGTACTCCGATGACAACTCACTTTATCTCGCCAGGAAATTTACCCCTTGAGAGAGAAAACTAATACATCGAAGTGAATATGATTTCAACTGCATCTTCCTATAGACTCTAGCAGGGAAGGCAGTTGGTGCCGTGAGGGATAGCAACGTGCTCAGTGTATTGGGGATGTCCACCCTCACTGAAGTGAACCCTCCATAGTGTTCTGTAGCTAACCCACCCTCTTACAGGGCACAACTTGACTGATATTAAGTACAAACGTATATAGACTGTTTCCAGTTGTGTCTCATGAAAAAAAAAGATGCACATTTCATTTGTTAAACGATACCTTCATTTCTATTTATGAATATATTTTGTTTAATGAAAGAAAAGGGAGAACGGAAGGGAAAAAATATTGGTTGATTATTTTCGCCCAGCTGGGTACACTCAGTACCTGTGGTTTTCCAGGTTCATTCTGATACCATACTGTGGGGATGTTTCAGTGGGATTTGGGGAAATCACCTTCAGACAGATGAGCAAACCCAGGTTATTGAGTTTCAAGAGGGTCATCTGATAACAGGGGCTATGCTAGCCCTGAGTTGGGTGTCTAGATATTATGGGGAAACCGGGTATCCTATCTAAGGAAGGCACTGGAACAGGAGAAAATCTGGATGGGTGAGACATCTAAATCTAGGGAGGTAGGTGAGACCGAGCTCTGTGGCAGGCAGTGGCCCTCCAAAGTGAGGAAATGACAGTGTTGATGATACTGTGTATATCTGGTGAATGGGTTTGCCTGTTTGCTTTTCTTCCATTGTATAGTCTTTGTGTGTATGTATATTTGGGGGTGAAGAAATAGGAAGTAAGAGATATAGATAGACCATTAGCACCAAGTTTGCATTTTACTTCTTTCTTTTCTCTTTTGTTTTCATTCTCTCTCTCTCTCTCTCTCTCTCTCTCTCTCTCTCTCTCTCTCTCTCTGTCTCTCTCTCTCTCTCTCTCCTCCCCTCCCACCTCTCTCACCTCTCTCCTGTCTGTCTCTCTCTTGCCAAAGATCACAGAACTTATTTTTGGGCATATTAGACAAGAGGGCTTCATCTAAAGTAGTTTTACCTTAAAAAATAAAAGAAAATGCTTCCTTCCAATATTTCTAAATGGAATTATGTAAACCAAGCATTTGGTGACTGTGTCTGTTTATCCATCTGTCCATCTAATCAGCTATCATAGTCATTACTATTGTAATCCATCTTTCCTTTCAAATAATGCACTAAAGAAGATAAAGCAAGCATTTGCCAATATTAGAATACAGACAGGTGATATTTGGAAAGACACACTCTTTGAACTTAGTTTCTTGTGTTAACAATGTCATCTAGAGCGTACATGTGTGTATAAAGAGCATGTCTCACATTAATTTTGCTAGATATGCCCTTTGGGAGAATTTTTGATTGACTTCTGCCTTGAGGACATATCAGCATACTTGTCTTAGTATCACTAACGAAATAATTTGGTCCATGAAAACAGGAGGGGGAATAAAATTATGTTACACTGGTCAGCTTTTGCTTATTTATTTTCCTGAATTCAAGATCATGGCATTTAAGAAATTAATCCTTAGTGCACTCATTGTGTAGGGTCCTCAGTGTATGCATATAGTTTTGGGTACACCAGATCCCTTGGATAGAAGATGTGCATTTTCTGTGAAGGAGAATGTTTTTTCTGCTGGGGAGACTTTATTTATCTTCTCCATGCTAATTATGTAAGGATGATTTGGCAATCCTGTGAGTGTGTGTGTGTGTGTGTGTGTGTGTGTGTGTGTGTGTGTGATGGTTTTCATCTTTCAAGAAGCATAATCAAGAGACAGTATCATTAATGAAGTATATGTTGGAAAGACAACCAAAGTTGTTATGATTGACTCTTATTTCCTTTCTGCTCTTTTCCTGTATATTAAAATATAAAAAAACATCCTGCTTCAAAGATCACTTAGTACCACCACTCACATCACATAGAGTGGATAAAATTGATGTCCCTAAAAGTAAACTGACTTTAAGTCCTTGAGCAAAAGAGTAGAACCATGATTGGAATTCGTTTCCCCAGACTTTTACCCTGACAACCCATGAATGTTGTGCATTTTCCTCAGAAATTTGATCCACAATTGACAATTGCATTCTATCCAAAAAGTGTCTGAGGCGGCTGTTGGAGTCTCTGTGAGTCTAAAGTTGAATGATTCTATGGAAATGATGACAGTATTTTAGTGTTTTGTCATTTATAACCTAGTCAGGATCCAACAGGATTTTACACTCTCCAAATAAATCTTAATGCTGGTTGCTGAAGAACCAAAATGAAACTCGAGTAGTTTTATTTACTTTATCTTATCTTTTACTGCCATGCACAAAGCATATCTAACACCCTGCTGACATCTGCACAGGAATTAGTTCTGTGGGAAATAGTTGGATTCATGAAGAAATAGTAATGCTAATAACAACAACAACAAGGTAATACTAATAATGTTACAAACAATAATAATTGTATTTTTTTGCTAGCCCTATCATAACCAAGTCCCACAGACTGGGTGATTTATACAATCGGAACTTATTGTCTCACTGTTCTGGGGGTAAGAAGTTCAAAATGAAAATGTCCACAAGTTTGCCTTCTTTCGAAGGCTATACATTTGTTGCATTTTTCTCATCTGGTTTCTGGTGGCTGTCAAAAATCTTTGGTATATTTGGCTTAGAGAAGCATTTCCCCAGCCAGTGCTTTCATCTTCTCATTGTGTTTGACTATGTGTATCTATACACTTACCACTTTTATAAGGACACCAGTCATATTGAATTAAGACCCACCCTAATAATCTCATTTCAATTTGATTACTTCTATAAAAACCCTAGCTCCAAATAATGTTACATTCTGATTTTTTGGGGGTTAGGACTTCAACACACACTTTTGAGGGACACGATTTAACCCATACTATATAATAAAAGGATAATATGGGAATCAACCGAATGGCAGAATAACTGGTCACTATGATATGCACTTACCATCAGGAGGCAGACGCTCAATATAGGAGCTGCCCCCAGCCCACAGACCCCAATCCCAATTGCCCGATCAGTGCCTGCTGGCCAACCTCTCAGTCCCTTTCCCCAGCCAGCAGTCTCTGATAGCTCTATGGCAAACAGGGAGCCAGGGGTGGTTGGTGGCGGATCTGGGCAGCACCAGGCCAAGGCCCCTACCCTGCAGGTTACCCTACACACAGAGGGCAATCAGCAGTGGGGGCAGGACCAGTGAGGGGGCAGGAATGACCAACCTCTTGGTCCCTCCCCTGGACCAGCAGGTTCTGATTGCCCGATGGTGAACAGGGAACCCGGGATGGGTGGCAGCAGACATGGGCAGTCACCCCACACATGGAGGGCATCCTGTGGTGGGGGATGTGGCCATCAAGCAGGCAGGAATGGCCAACCTCTTGGTTTTTTCCCCTGGCCAGCAGGCTCCAATCACCCGATGGTGAACAGGGAACTGTGGGTGGTGGCAGCAGGGAACAGGGTCAGTGGCCAGCAGCTGGGGAAGATGGCCCTGATGGAAGGCGAGGCCTAGGGACCATACCCATGCACAAATTTTGTGCACTGGGCCTCTAATAACAATAATAATGGTTACTAAAATAAGAATATTTTTTCTCATCATGGCTAAGAATTCCTAAACATTTACTACATAATGTACCAGATAATATGCTAAGCTACATTGAGCACACTTAATAATTGCAACAACTTTGAGAGTAGTATATTAGTAGGCTAATTTTAATAAAAGGAGATCAAAAGTTAATACGTACCAAAGTAGCGAGGCAATTGTTTGCAAATGGCAAAGAGTTTGCACTTCAGGGGAAATTCTGCAATATCTGGAGACACTGTTGACATGGGAAGCTATGCTACTGGTGGTCTAGTGGGATGCTGCTAAACTTCTTACCCAACCCAGAATGTCAGTAGTGCCAAGGTTGTCACATCTTAGAAGGGCACAATCTAGGTTTTCAGACAAGTCAGATGAACCCTAAGACCCATGTTCTCAGGCATGAAGGGATGAGTTGGGAGAGTCCACAGTAGTGGCTTCTTGCCTGGCAGGAGGTGGTGCTCTGAGTTTGTGCATAAGTGGTCCGGGGGAGCCGTGGCTTGAAAAGGTGGACGCAGAGTTCTTTTTTCCTTAAAAACATCATTGCATTTTTTCTAATCCAATTTTCAATAGCTTATTTTGTCATCTCAAGATAGAGGTAAAATAATTGTTCAGGCAATGTTGGAAAAATACAGAACAGCAGAAAAGTAAAATGTACCCACTTAACTATGAAAAGCCAGCCATTAAGT